>JAOXJM010000012.1:13474404-13504411 GCA_026413425.1 Tringa solitaria
GGGGGTGCACAGCTCCAAGAATTCAAAAAGTAACACTATCTTGTCAGAAATGGTTTTTCTGTTCTTACAAATTTTCAGTGGCAGGATCTGTGTGCTGCATCTTCCTACAGTAAACAAATACACAAAAACCAGTCTCCTAGTACTCCACCTTAAAACACAGACTTTCCAGTGGTGCTTCCTGAGCACCATAACTGAGTGTTCATAGTCCTACTGAGATCAGCCATTGTGGGCTCCACGTTACCTCTCTCTTTTCCTCCACTTACAAAAAACTGCTGTGGTCATTGAATCATTAAGACTTCCATCCAGATCTGTCCTCTATACTTACAACATTATTACATAATTGGAAAATGATTTAGCAACAGGCTCTGAGTAGAAAAAATCAATAGACCTTGATAATGAGATCTGTCCTATGTGTTACTAATCAATTATTAAAAAAAAAATTATATTACAGGAGGTGCTGCACATGTTACTAATCTTGCAAGCCGATGTTTTGTACTCCTATTTTACTAATAAGGTCTTGTGAGAAAGGGTGAACTCAGTTTAAACTATCATTCATCTTCATTTCATATCCTGCCAAGTTCCTAAGCAAGGCCAGAAGGGCATGAAGCTTTTGTGAAATAATAAACTATTCCTTACTCAGAACGTTGATGATATTATCTCTACTTCACTGATAGAGCATCTGCTTTCTACCTCATTAATCACAAACATTAAGATGTTATAAATCCCGTCCTTGAATCTTAAAGAAACAATATTTAGTTTATTTTAGTCTTATCTTTTTGACAAGCTCTGCTCTGCCTACTGTAATGGCAGAATTGTTTTCTTCTTTATTTCCTTATAATTCAGTATATCTACGTATAATTCACAATCTATACAAAGTAATTTTTCTCTTTTCTTTTGATTAGATTATTTTGCTTTTGAAAAAACAAACTCCATTGACATGCAGATTAGACAGATTCTCTGTGATAGTAATTTTCTTTTTATTTTTGCTTTGTTAAGTCTTTTAATACACAAGAACACCTGGAGTAAAAATATGCCATTTAGACCTTGACCTATGCTGACTGCAATATAACTGCACTTCCTCAAGAGATGCAACAGGAGAAGGGAATTCTGAAACCTCAACCTGAAGTCATGTTTGGGTCCTCATTACTCCGGTGTCCCCAGTAACAAAGTTAGTTTTATTTTTAATTGCTGCAGCTCACAAGATAATTCATCTTCCTCTCTCAAAATGATAGAAAGCAATTTACAAGAATGTAGTCTGGAATGCAGGAAATTACCATCAGGAATATAAAGAGAAAATACTTTTCTAACTATTCAGCACTTTTTTTCTTTCCATTCCTCTGTATTAATGGATTTTTCAGTCACATTTCAATCATACTAGACTTTAGCTATAGCAAGTCATGTGTAATACCTGGCAAAGAAGGAACAGAGAGCATGGCAGGTTTCTGAATAGGTGGTAAAGTTTATTCAGACGCATAATATGATTTGCAAAGTTCTTATTATGCTGAATTTGAAGCTCTTATTCTTCATCAGCACAATGATAAATATTTTTAAAGCTTCCTTAGAATGTCAACGGTAGGGATTTTTAAATGTCTTGAAAGGTCTATTAATTTAAGTTATAATCCAATGTCTAGAAGTATTTGATTACTTAACTGAAAGCTATAACTACTGTAAGAGTCAGTGTTGTCAGTGATCACCTCATACTTCTATGAGGCCTATGTCTTTTATAAGGGAAAGCAAATGATCTATGACTAAGGTGAACAGCTGGAGAATGAAACTACTCCCGTTCCTGTCTTTTCTTAAACCATATTTCTTCAAATTTGTTTTTATATCAATGCTTTGGATATAAAGGCACACAAACAAAGACAAAAAAGATATGGAGTGATTTGCAATTAATGGCAGCTATAGGAAATGCCATGAAAGAGGGTACAAGGTCAGTCTTGAGAACCAGTGAGAGACTCAATGAAAAAAAAGCCTACAATTGTAGTTGATCAAGCAATTTTGCAAAATCACATGACTAACGGTGCATATTTTGGGGTGGTTTAATATCAACTGCATTTTATGTGTGTTCTGGATTCTCAATTATTGGCACGGATTTGGATGAGCCTTTCAAAATCTCTCCACAAGAGGAGGACTGGCAAGAAAAATCAAATGAGTTGGTAATATCACCTACAAAAAAGCTGTTCTCCAAGTGACCACAGTTGGTAACTCAAGAAAAAGAAACATCAAATTTAGAACTACCATTTTAATGGAGTCATTTTCACATACTCCAAGTTTTATAGCTAACTCTTATTTAATTTGAATCATTTCTGCTAGTGTCATTTTGACTGAAATGAACTGACCTCATTATCTTTATGATCGTCACTACATGTATCACAGCTTGCTAAATTCCCAGCAGTGCTTATGTCAATAACTACAGTTGATTAACAACTTCTAGAGGTCATCTTCCTTGAGCTCTTATCTTTTATTTTGAATACTTCTCAATTAAGCAATTAGAAGCTTTATGTAGTGAAAGATTTAACAAGCCAGAGGTAAGTTCCTAAAACCATTAAAGATGACCAGGAGAAGCTAAGTCAATTTTTCAATACAAACAATTCTGTTTAATCCAACCTCAGGAGCTGAGTCAGAAGGACAATTCAGGCAGAATTAAATATGTACTTATTTGACCTTCTCATGTATTAGAAATGAGCACAGTAATATATATATGGAAAACTGCATCAAATATGAACTAAAAATAATTCTCATACAAGCCACACAGTCATAAACAATACTTGTTTCTGTAGTCATAAACTGGGCTCAATATGCCATCAATGGTAAGTGAATTCTGTTCCAGTTCAGCTTCTCAGCTCGTGCCCAGCACTGGCCTTTGTGCCTGATACCAGTTGCCGTAGCGTAGCCTCTCCTGAGCTGAGCTGCTGAGTCTGGGCATGGGCAGACCAAACAGGCTTTCACACAGGATTGATAACATTCCCAATGCTTTTCACCGGAAAGCATACAGGGACCGTAACAATGCACTAGGGGCAACAGTCTAAATTTAGGTGGGCTAAGAGAGCTACCACGCTACTGTATATTATGCACCCAAATATATGGAAAGCAAATACAAAGGTATAGTTTTACCTCAAGTTAGAGTTCACTTGTAGTGTTGGACCACACAAGTTCCTTGACAACATCATAAATTATCAAACCTGAGCAAACAGCTGATGATGACTCCAACCTCAGAATGTTTAAGAAAAGCACCAGATGTCTTATCCTTGGCCTTTCTTTCTGTTTATGTCTCTGTTGTTAAAGTTTGGCATTTTAACCTCACAATGTCACCTCTGCTTTGAGAAGAGCCACAGTAACACACCTGTCCACAGGCTGGGAAATCCTGGTCAGGTTGATGATTACCACCCTATTTTTGCTCATCCCAGAATTACACCCTAAAAGAATTAGCACGTGAACAACTGCATGGATCATGAACACATTTTGATTCACTATGTACATACTAATCTGGCTCAGGAGCCCACAGCTGAGAGAGCACTTTTACAATTGCTGAGTGCTCTAAGCCTGCAATACAGAGAAGATGATAGAAATAACTTTTGCTAATAAATGACTTTGATTATCATTCTCTCCAGCCAAGTACCTAAACTGTTGGGGACAAGAATAGGTTGCTACATAGGGAAATAATTTTTCAATTAATTATAAAGCCAGAAAGATTAATGGAGTTGGTGTAAATATTTGACTAAGGCCATTTAGAAAGCCCCAAGGTATCCCTGAAACCAATAGCTGGATATCACAAAATCAAAACTGCAGAGTGCAATTGATTCGGTTCTGGAACTGTTCCCAGCCCTGCCTTGCTTAACAAACATGTAGTTAATAGCACATGTTTATGCAGTGTTTTATTGCTTAGGATTACAAAGTAATTATGAATTAGCCTTTCCAATAGCCCAGAAAAGTGAGCAGTTGTTATGCCTATATAAGTACTGAGACATTCAGAGGATTGCCCCAAACACTTTGCAAGATATGGAAGAAAAAGCTTGAAATGAGTGTCTCATTTATGACACTCAAGCATGGAACTTTAATATAAGTTGATCTTTTTCCTCAACTAAATGTAAATACAATCTCCTTTTAAAACTGTAGTGTATTCTAAAACTGTTTCTACTCCTTTAGGCCTTCCCGTTAACCAACATTTAAGAATATCTCTACAAGCACTGGTTTTGACCATAACCTGCAGGAACAGCAAGGCAGGATCATGTGTTTAATTCTGCTCTGGAGTTGTACTGCCATGTTAGCCCAGCGTTACACTGCAGCAAACCTCTCCTGTCTCACACAGCTTTGATAAAGTCGTTGTTTGCAGGCAGACGTGCTGCCAGCAGCTCGGGCTGGAGGCGTGCAGACCTGCGCTGATCCAAACACTGCTCAGGCACACTGGAGTGCTCCAGGTAACCTGCACATCCTCCCAGCTCTGCCTCAGGAACAGGCACAGCACCATGCAAACCTGACCACAGGGTTTCTAGTTCAGGGCTGCCTTGTGTCCTGAACCGCCCAGGCTGCACAGCTGTGTGGTATCTCCACTTTGGACAACCACATGAGATGGCGCTGACCACAAGGACAGTGCTCCCCAGACCATCCTTTAACTCTTCATGCCCAAAGTTTGGTCTTTTAATTAATTCTTCCTATACCTCAAACCTTTTCCTCTCCCATTTTTTAAGCAAGGTACCACTAAGCAACTGTGTGAGGCCCAGGACCAGTATCCTTGGATCCATAGTGTCTATTGTATTCTTTATTAAGTAATGCTATAAATGTAAGCTCATGAAAAGGGAAGCTCCTGCCCCAGTACGTATTTCCTGATTTCTGCAAAGCTATCATTATCTCACAGAACATTTCACATTGCAACAAATATTTCTGGCTCATAGGAGTTTCTGGAACAAGAAAGAACATGTAGGTGTTGTGAAAGTCTCTCAGTGTTTTGTTCAACTAACAAAGAATTGTTTTCTCTTACTGAAATGTCTGTCCCGTGGCTGGACAAATAGTGCACTCCAAGCATTGCAACAGCTGGAATCCTACAGTATTCCCGTCACCACCAGCCTTACAAACCAAAACCAAAGCAAAACCAAGGCTCCTCCTGGCCAAACTGGTTGGAGTTATGCTAAGCTATTCTCAATATAGAACTGACAATAAGTAGTTCCCAAATGCTGATAATAACCGTAATAAAAAGAGTGACAGTAATCACAATAGTAATAATAATAATTATTATTGTAATGATACAGCTACATACTTCAAGCTGCATTTAAAATAGTTTAAACAGAATAAAACTGATAAAACCAGATTCAGCATGTCACAGTCTGATGCATCCGCCCAGGAAATTCAGAAACACTTAGCTCACCACAGAGCAAAAAGAAAACAATGAAAACACTTGCAACAGATTCTTGTTAATGGGATATTTATGGGCCAGTGCTTAAACTGGGAAAAAGAAGAAGCCAGAAGCGCTGATTATTGTTCTTTAAAAGCTAAAGTCTTGTTTTTCAGTATTTCCAAATCATGACACTGAAAATTTTAGTGAAAGCTATAATCCAATTATAATCACGAAAATGAGAAGATAAAATAAACCAGGCAAGCTGAGGGAAAGCCTCAGCCAGTATAAATCAGCAAAGTTATGCTGACATCAATGGAATTATATCAAATTACACCCACCGTGCAACTGGCAAAAAGAGCAAGAAGGAAAGAGAATTTAGTTTTGTAAACAAGGATGCCTGAAAGTTAAAGAAAGACAATTAAAAAATACTGTACAGGATATAGAAACCCAAACAATTCATAATTATTTCAAACTGGAGGAGTAGAATGTTATAAAAACAGATATGATACCTGATAGGTAGAATTCAGGTTCCCACATTGGCTACAGAGGTGTGGATAATATTTTCTACCAGATTAAAGTTATCACTTAAAGTGATAATTTATTACTTTAATGATAAGTTATCATTTAAAGTTATTCACTTAAATATACAAGGATTTTCACCCAGATAAATCCATGGAACTATTTTTTTACTATTCTGCATGCAAGCTTCTGGCCCTCAGGAATTCTGGGATCCACTCTTGCAGAACATGCAAACAAATGTTTAGAAGAATTAAAAACACAAGAAAAATAAACCTATTAAGCTACTTATGCAAATACTATCAAGACACAGTATCTCCTAAGCTTGAAAGACAGCTGACTTCTTCAGAACATTTTTCTCAACAATTTTCGAAACACTGCACATTCATTTGATTGTTTTATTGCAAGATTTTCATCAGGGTAAGTTTCGTGTCACCTGACTTGCAATGTCTGTAAGTGTCTCAGTCTGACATGGTAAGTCCAGAAGAGTATGGTTCTTCTAGAAACGCCTTGCAATATCAACCAGCCTCGTGTGGATGTCCCAGATACTGTACAGCATCTGAAACAGCACCTGACTTTTATGTTTCGCAAACTAAACTTTCTGCTATGGTCAGGTTTAACTTGCAGATTCAGAGCCCGACATTTAGGGGTAGGTGGGTGAGTTGTGCACCTAAGCCATCATGACAGTCTGGGGAGGGGTGGGTGCTCTCAGGTGGGATTTGATACTTAAAAATAGGCATCTACTACTGTTTGAGATGGCATAGGATACCCTGAGATTTCCAGACAGTTGTGGAACGTTTGATGAAGAGCTCAGAGAGAATAGCCTCATTTTTGGAGAAGTGCCTGGTATTCAGGCAAAACATACTTTTTTTGTTGTTGTTGTTTTATAAATGCCATGAGATGCTAGCCCTATGTGTCTGAATCCCAACTCAAGCCCATGCAGGGACTTGAGAGCAGTTCAGCTGCCAGCATGTAGGCTTCTGCCTTGTGGTGAGACCAACCAACTCCAAAACTCTATGCACTTCAGATTAAAATTCCACTGTCTGTGAGAGTTTATAAACCAGTCTCACAGGTGAACACACACACGCACCTAAATTTAAGTGTCTGAATCTTCAAGGTCATTCTCGTCCTGCACTCCATAGCTAATGGAGAAAAGCAGGCACTAATGCAAAGTAGCTATCTGATCTCCTTTGGACCATAAAGCATCATTAAAATGAACTTTTTTCAAGCAGAAACATTTTACTGGAAAATTCTACTCAGTTAAAAAAAAAATCAACATTTTATTTTTAATTCAGAATGGAACCAAATTTCTAATTCTCAAGGCCTTTTCCAAAGCAGAGCTCCAATCTTAAATGTTCAATGCATTCATTTTCAATATGTATTTATTTAAGCAATATGCCTAAATGTTCCCTACATTATTTGATCAGTTTTCTTTTGTCTTCAATTTCCTTTTCATAAGGAGACATATCCCTCCATAAATGTTAGAAATAGCTTTCATTTTTGTGGACACATGCCTTTCAACTCTCCCAGTATCCACAAGAAAGAAAGAACGTATTTTCATAGGTAATGGGCTGATACTGTGAGGAGGAAGTCACTAAGGAAGACTGAGGTGCACAAACACTATGGCTCACAAAAATATGTTTCCACTTAGATAGGACTGAATATCCCATTTGTCTGCTCTTTTTCTCCTGAGATATCAAATTTTTTACTGCGTCTGAATGCTTTGGATCACAATACCTTTTTAGCATTAAAAAAAAAAAAAAAGGATCTCCACAGCTGGCTTTTCTTTTGTGCTTTTCTCAGAATTCTGTTCTCTGCCCTCATCCCCCTTCCTCATTTTCCCCCAAACCAAATCCTACCTAATGGAGCCTTATTTTTTTCAAACACTGCCTGCAGAAATATATCTTATACTGAAGGTGAACAGGAGACAAGTGTAGGTATCTTCCCCCTTTATACAAACAATGGGATAAAGGTAAAAATCAAATTTTTTGCAGTGTCTGTACATCTCACACAGCTCTAGCTGCAATGAGGTGGAGTTCCCCAACCCCTTGTGCTTACACCAGAGTTTGAATGACACAAAGCTGTTAATAATTTTTCAGCACTGCAGATGACTGGTGCCTGAGGCTTGTTTTAGTTTCTTTCTCTTGATCACTGCCACACAAACTCATGCTGCCCCTCACAGTTGAGGCACTGGGTTCTATTTTTGTGACAGTAATCCTCTTGTAACTTTTTGCCTGGTTTCCTCTGTAGCAATGCTCCTCCATGCAGAGGTCCTTATCTATCCCTAAGGCTCGGGGGGAAGAGCTTGCTCAGTGGATCCAGTGGCTGCCCCAAAGTCCCCTGAAGCTTCCAGGTCACCAGTGCTCCAGTGCCTCTTCATCACACTTCCTGCTACCCAAGAACCACCCACCACACTGTCTGAGGAGCCCTAAGGTTCTGCAGACCCAGATACAAGTATGATGACAGAGATTCCTACATCAAGGTTTCCCCAATGGAGTCTGAGGTAGACTCCCAAGTCCACTTTTGTGTCATGGTTCATTTGCATCCAGTAACAGAATGTAAAGGTCTTCCTGCGTAACAAGCAAACAGGCCATTGAGTCCCTCTTACGACTTCAGCTCCACTTGCACAAGCCCAGTTAAAACTATAGGACTTTTGCCTAAGCAAAAGAAAGAGAGAGAGAAAAAAAAAAAATCACTCCTTTCTTCTTTTTCATCCACATTGAATTGCCATTACTCTTTGTACCATACATATATTTTCCTCCTGTAACAACTTCTCTGTGGCAGTTTACGTCCCTCATAACATGTAGAGGCTTAGTACCAGCTCCCTCCAAGATGCTAAGGTGAGCTGAAATGACTCTTGCTGTTGTGGTTACACACTTGAATAGAAAATTACAAGACTTCCTTGTAAATATACTTGTATTTCCTGCTTTCAGTCTTGGCTGCAACCCAGAAAAACAGAGATGTATGAGAAAATGGAAAAAATGTCATGTCTAGGGAGAAGGCAGAATTACTTTTCTGTATCTTAAAGTAAATCTTTATTCTCACATTTTACTTTTTTTTCAAAATGTTACAGAGTTCTTTACTGGGAGCTAGCTTTTTTTTTCTCCCAGGACATGCCACAGATCAGGAGCAATGAGATTTGGAGCACACTGGTACTGAGAAGCCACAGTCCTGAACCAGCATCCGTTTGTGCTAGGTGAAGTAGAAACACGCCTCGCCCCCTCGCTTATAATCTAAGGACTAGCAAGGAGTAAAGTAGCCAGCTCTATTTCAGCTGCTGTTTTAGCAACTCCATGAAGTAGCACATAAAATTCTTTGTGAGTAATTGCCAAATTTTAATCATTTAATAGCAGAGGAGACCTGGGGTGACTAACACATTCCCAGTCTGTGCTGCAAAGGTCAACGCGTATCTGCGGAGCCATTCCCTGTTTCATGGCACAGACTATGCACTATACCAGGTGGCATTAATGCATGGAGCTTCATAGACAGCCAGATTGATTAAATTCAACTACTTATTTTCTGCTTTGATTTTCCCCAAGCAAATTAAATATGTGACCCATCATCTTTGATAGGAGCTTTTTTCAATTTGACCATCTGATAATCTGCATAAAAGGTAGACAGCTACAGTATTTATCAGCATTTAACCTCAGAGTTGCAGAGGATGTAAAGAGAGCAGAACAGAAGACAGAGTAGACAATCTGAACATCCTGTTGTGCTGGAGATACTTCATGATAATGATCAGAGAAACTTCTTGGCTTAGTGTAAGGACTAATATGTCTCTCACTCCAGAGCTCACTGGCAGTAAAACCAAGAAGAGGCAAACAGATTGGGCTCTGTTGAAGAGTGATCTAAAAAGATACTACATGCTCATGAAAAAAGCCCTGCCAAACATTGTGTAAATCATAGTCATTTCATCTACTATCTTCGATCAAACAGTCTGTATCATCACTCTTAAAGCTTCTTCTGCTGAAGCATTTGCTATTAATTTTATTGTCTAGTTACTAATGAGAACTTTATTTAACCATATTTTCAGTCACTTTGTTTTCCTTTTGGGGATCAGCCTTAAAGAAACTATTTTACCTCGGTCTCAGGAAACAAAGTTTGTGCAGGTTCATTAACGTACTGTCTTGGAGCAGAAACACATTTTTGTCATATTTGTAATTTCTTCTTTTCTCATTAGCAGCTTCTGTGTTCCTGCATATTTCCTATTCCACTCACACCTTCTCCTACTGCATAAATCCTTCCTTTAAAATATCTTATTCTAAACTTATTATATAAAAAAATATATAAAGTAGAGCCCAATGGATATTTCCTCTTTCTGTGTGTCTACTTTTTAACTAAACTTATGTTGAATAAGGGCAAGAGGAAGCATAAAATACTTAAACTTAGTTCCAAATAACACATTATGGAATTCATTATGGGACTTATACTGGACAAGGTTTTATTACTACATTAACAGATCTCATTATCCCTCCAGAAATTCAGTGCTCTTTATTACAGTAATAATAAACCGTGAACAAAGTGCACAGAAATGAATATGAACAATGAAAGAAGTGCAACAACAAATACAGAGAAAAAATATATTTTCATCTAAAAATTGAGATAAGGACCTTACCTTGTCAAAGGACTGTACTGCTAGAGAAGCAAAGGCCTCAGAGGGAGCAGAGTGGTTAATGAGCATGGTAACCATGCATATTATAATTTATAAAATGTTTATAAATATTATTAGATTTGAAGTCTAGAAGAAACGTTATGATTATCTAATCTGACACTTGCATATCAAGGGAGTAGATCTTCATCTGGTAATTTCTGCAGCAACTCCACAGTGTCTGTCTGAATTAAAGCATTTATTAAAGAAACACACACTCATAATCTTAAAATATTCCTAGTGATAAATAATATGTCACAACTCACACAATATTAGCCTACTGTTTACTTACTCTCACTGTTAATATTTGCAGTTCATTTCTAACTCTTTAATCAATCTTATAATTTAATGAAAATTTCTTACCTTTAGCTTTCTTCCCACCACTGTGATCAGATTAGATAACTTTCTATGATTGGATTTTCCCTCGTGAAGATACTGGTTGATGTAATAAAACCACCTCTTCCCCTTCTTTTGTACACACAGATCTCATCATCTTTGTGAGACAGAGGATCATCATTGTATCTCTTCAATTTCATCCTTCCTGTTAATCTCCTTTCTAAAACATAGGTGTTCTAACAGGACTCAGTATTATGGTCAGGATGTTATTTATTGTATTTACAGAATATTGTTCCCTATCCCTGCCTAACTTTCTCTAGTCCTATCCAAGGGCATTTTTTTCCTTGTAGCATCATGGTAAATTCATATTCAGGCAGGTCTTTACCCAATTCTGGAAGGCCTTTTTTACTTTTCAGAGGATTGTCTGACATACTGTAAAGCTGACCTGTGTTTTTTCTTTCCTGATGTGTAGCTTTTTATTTGGCAGTATCAAAAGTAATATTTGCAGTGTTTCTTAGCCAAATGATTTACATTAATCTGTATTATTTATTTATCCAATTAATAATGTCTCTACTAGTCTTTGTGATATATATGTCTTACCAGCGTTTATTTTATACCTTCTTTCGTATTGCAGACAGAAGTATGAAATAATATTTGGCTTAGAAATGGATTCGAAGATGATGAGTTCCCATCCGTAACACTTGTATTATCAGTAGATATAAATATATACTGATATATAGATATTTACTATTATATTATTTTATATATATTATATTATTTTATTATATTTAATATACATTTATATATATAAATATCGGTAAACCTGTTTTTTATTTCATTTACAGAGTACTATGTTATGTTAATAATTTTTTTCTTCCTGACAATTTCCATCCTTCTGTGTACTGTATCACTGGATAAACCTATAAATAACTTCTGTTTAAAAGTCACAGGATTAACTGTGTTCTGAAGGTAACTATAACTCTCTGTAGAAGCCTAGACAATTAGCTTGTATGAAACAACTGATTTTTTATAAAAGTTGAGATGAATGTAGGTGCTTAAGCTCTGATGGATGACAGCTAATGCTAGAGCATTCTACCTCCTTCCACTATTATATGGAGAAAATAGGTGCTTAGTCTTCACTGAGCACTTCACTAAAATATGTGTGCAAGTGAAATGCCTATGTCAGACAAGACATGTACTTTTATCAGGTATTGCTGCAATCTGATTAAATAGATTTCAAGTTTTACATGTCCTATTTTTCATAAAATCTTGCTAATTGATTATTTTTACTATCATTTATTATTTCCCAGATCAGCTTTTCCCCAGTTTTTCCAAAGACAAGTGACATCTCTCTCATTACCAATTAAATCCAGTATGTTTTATTGATTTCTGAAGGATTCTTAAAGTTCCTCAGTGTTGCAAGATTTGCGAATAAGTGAAACAAATTCAGTCTCCTCACTCTGACTCTCTTGGCACTCAAGGGTGGCAGTCCTGCTGATTTCAGAAAAATATTTAGCTTCTATTGTTTGTGTTTATGGTCCTCCCTATCTGATGGCTCCGTAGAAAGTATTTCCTTAATACTTTATCATAGGAATACATCATCCTGCTTTTCTTCAGGAACAGATAAAAAAATATTTGTTGAACACTTCCTTTTCTATGTCGTGATTACTACCCTTATCTAGTGTCAAACTGATACAATTGTTGAACTATTGTTTGTTCCTGATACAGATAAGAAATTCTTTACTAATTTTAACCCTTCTGGTCACAGGTTTTGATTGACACTTTGAATTTCCCTGATATTTATTAACATTTATTAATACCATCTTAAACACCTTTTCTTAACCTGTCCTCAAAACTAGAATATTTTGAGCTTTTGGATCTGAATATCTTACTGCAAGGGCACAGACATGCTAATGTGGGGAACCCCTGGTAAATACAGATGTAACCCGCAAAGATCAGCCAAAACACAGAAGACACAAAGAAGGGAACTTGCCTTGTAACTCCACTCCTCTGCAATTTTGTGTAACACCCCAACTGGACGGGGTCCCTGTTGTTCTTTTGACTTACTTCCTTGTGGGTAGGATTGTCTCTCTGGATTTATAGCATATCCTTAGTTGTTGAATAACCATAGCTGAACTTTAATTGCAATTATAAAATATAATTAGCACAAAAATACATGCAAAAACATAGGAGTCTTGCTGCTAGGCCTCCCTTAGTTTCCTCCTGCTGCTTTCCACCATCTCTTTCCTGCACACTTGTATGTTTACAACCCTGTTGTCCTTTTACTTTTCAACCAGGATAGTTTGGTTTTTTTGCTTCCTTCCTTGCTTCCTTGCTTCCTTCCTTCCTTCTTTCCTTCCTTCCTTCCTTCCTCCCTCCCTTCCTTCCAATTTCTTTGGCCATGGCTGCTACAATATCAGAACCCTGGCTTTCTGTTCAGAACACTGAACTAGAAGTTTGTAAAGCTCCTACTGTTTATTTTTCTTAAAGCAGATTTTGCTGTTATAACAAGGTGATGCAAAGCTTAGAAACACAGTGTGCCAGTGGTCTACATTTCAGTTTTTCCCTTTCAGTTTGTCACAGCTGCTCACACGTCAATCAAAACCACTTGTTATGAACAGATTTGATGCCTTCAGAGACTAACAAATCCAGACCCCATGATGAAATCCTGAGACCCAAATGGAAGGATATAACATATGGAAGCCAGGTTTTGGTGACCCATAATAGCTTTGCCTACTCTGTCCAGATGCATAATAGCCCTGCCTACTCTGTCCAGATGTTTGCAGGGACCCAGATATGTCAGACCCTTCCATATCTCAGTGTATCACATTGTCAAACAGAAATATCAAAACACTATGAGAAAGGCTAGTCACATGTGCCTATAAACTTTCTGAAGCCACACAGATAAAACCAAGAAAACACAGAAAAATAGCCTACTTTCTAACTCAAATATAAATTAGTCTGCCATTCTTTTTACTCTGTAGGACTACATAAGAGTCTGACTTGCATATTCCAAAGGAAAAAGAAAATACACATGTATTTTTATAAGACTGACTTATAAACAACTTCTAACCCCCATCTAAAGAGTTGCTTGGCCCCAACACTCTTACTCCCATGTAAAAATCGTATGACTTTTTGGAAACTTTCATATTTAGGCAAACAGAGATCAAGAAATGCAGTGTAGGTACACTACAGAAGAGGAGAATTAGGAAGCTTAGTACTTAAATGGTACTAAAACTTGAAAAGAAGCCAAATTCTTTTCTAACCATCATGGATCTCTTATGTTTAAAATATACTAAGAATAAAACAAATTGAGTGATAATATTCTACATCCATGCCTGATGTGAGCAGCTCACACTTCCTTCAATTAATGGAGAAAGAGAAACATCTCTAAAAGGGTGGTTCTATTTCTTTTAAAAAGGAAGTCAAAGATCGTATTTGCCTCCAATGAGTGCACAAAGACAAATACTCAGAAGCACTCAGAAAAACACATCTGTTTACAGACCCACAGATACATTCAGCATTTGCTGAGACAAACCCTACTTTGCATTTCCAATTTTCCATGACTTACCTTATTTGTTTCCCTGTCTTTTCTCTTCCATATTCTTGGCTACTCTCTGAATAATCCACATCCCAAAACAATGCTATATAATTGACCTTCAGTTTCTTCTCTGAGTGGTTCCCTTCCATTCCACAGCTTTCCCCAAAGGCCTTTTAGCCTTCAGATCATTCCATCTCCAAAGCAGGAGTCAGTTCCACCAGCCACATACCTACAGACAGGAGGAGGACATTATAGAGCAGTTGCCCTATTAGTGGTGGTTCCTGTTGCACAGATACTTTTCTTCCCCTTTACATCACAACTGTGGTGTTAACTGTAAACTACTGTACAAGCAATTTCTTCTAGCAATTGCAAATGACTAGTATTGCACCATTTTAAATAACAAAGAGGGTGGAAAAATTATCTCTGTACCAATTAGCAAAAGTCCATATTCCATATTATTCTGGCCTCAAAAATACGAAAAAATGGAAACTAATCCCTAACCAAAGAAGCCTTTTGAAAATATTACATCAAGTGCTGTCTAGGTTGCATGCAGGTACAAACACCCAAGGACAATTTCCCAGCTGCTATGACTACTTTGTTTAATAAGCTTCTTTTTAACTGTTGATTTTGCTGGTTTATTTGATTAGAAAAATATCTGAAGGAGAGATGGCACTGATATTGGCTAAAATTGCCTCATTTTCTCTCATAAAAATCTTCTTTTGCTGCTTATGACTTTCCTGAACTCTATCACACCAGCCAGAGCTTTCCATGCTGGGAGCATCCATTCAGATTCATGTGGAATGGAGGGAGAGCAAGAAGAAAAGAGAAGGGAAGAAGTCTTTGTCAGATCTACAGATCAATTTTCTTGAATCAGGGTAAAAGAAAATTAAAGGATTTTTCCCAGATCAAAATGCTCATACAATTGATTCCTTGATAAATATTTGTGCTTCTGTACTTTGAAGCAGTGTCTGCAAATTTGCAAGAGGAGGAAAGTATATGAACCTATCATCTCTATAAGAATATGGCAACGCTGAGTCTTTCTCAAATGTCAACAGTCACACACTATTTTTTTAAAAATATCAAGGTTCTGCTCTAGTCTCTGTGCTGCTGCAGATAGTTTAGGGCTTCAGGTAAAAGCAGGGATGATCCTGCAGATGATATTAAATCTGCTGATGCTGATGTGAGCCTCTGTAGGGCTGCGCCTAAACTCCTGCCTTTCACCCATCATACCCACATTGAACCCCAGGCAATGTGGAGCTGAAGATGAAAGATTTTTGTTAATTAAACAGCAATAGAGTGATAGGAGTAGATAAGGGAGGAGTTGGGACTGGATGGAGATTTATTAAAAAAAGAGAAATTATAAATATTGCTGCTGTTGGGAGTAATCACATGGAAACCTTCTGCTTTAGGCACATCTCACTTCCATTAGTTCTGGGGCAACTTTATTGCAGTCCCTATATGAAGAGGACCTACAGAAAGAAGGAGAGATACTTTTTACCAGGGCCTGCAGTGACAGGACAAGGGGCAATGGTTTTAAACCGAAATAGGGTAGATTTAGATTGGATATAATTAAGACATTTTTTATGATAAGGGTGGTGAGACACGGCAACAAGTTGCCCAGAGAAGTTGTGGATGTCCCATCATTGGAAATATTCTAGGTCAGATGGGATGGGGCTTTGAGCAACCAGATCTAGTGAAAGACATTGCTGCCCACAGTGGTGGGGTTGGACTAGATGATCTTGAAAGGTCCCTTGCAATCCAAGCCATTCTGTGATTCTATAATCTGATGTCTGGTCCAAATGATAACAAACTCCTGGTAGATCTGTTGGCAATGGTAGGTTTACTGGCTTGACCTGTGTTACCCACCTGTATGTTTCAGAACTTCCAGTAACCAACACAGTAGTTATGGAATTTCTATTTTAGGTTGCCTATTCCACCTCAATTAGCTGCTCTGCATATATGCCTGATGACAGGGTCTTGAATGATATGATTTCATAACTTATTTTCTGAATCATTCAGTGGAGGAATCAGCAGTATAAATGAGGTAATATTTTCTTTTTCGTCTCAGTGTTCATGGTGCAGTTTTAAGCCCCATTTACTGGGAATCATCCAAACCTTGCACAGAAGATAGAGTCAGTCATTATTTTATGAATGTTTCTGTGGGCATGCCTACACCATACAATGAAGGGTGGTGTTAAGACTCTTTGGAGAATGCTCCCTGAGCCAGCCCTTGAACCAGAAGCTGTGTTGCCACATCAGCAGGGTGCTGCAACTAAGCTAATTATCTTTGTCAGAGACAGAGCTAACTAGTATGGGTGCGGTATTGTATCAACATGTTTTTTTTTTATTTTTGATACCTGCATGGCTATACATGGTATAGATATTTTGGCAATCTCATGGATAACTGGAGCAGATTTGCACCATACTCCACTGTGGTCTAAATATGCCCAACTATACTGATCACCACAACACCAAGTAAGATATACACATGCACAGGGGCAAAGTATTTTCAAGCCAGCATCTTGCCACTTCATCATTCTTTTAACCTGATTTTTAGAAACATTGGCTTATTCTTTGCAGTTGCTCCTTCCCACAACTGAAAAGCACTTCTCTTCAGAAAAATGAAATTAATTTAGAAAATCTAGCCCAAGCCATGAGTAAGTTAAAACAAATTTCAAAAATGATCAAGTAAATTTTCCAGACATCATGCTTTCACCAAAACAAATCCTTTCTTTCCTTTTTTTTTTTTTTCTCTTATGGTAGGTGAGATTAATTTAGCTCTCAAAAATTTTAGTGATATTTCCTTCCTGAAAGAAGTTGAGGTTGTGAGGACCGTGGTGATTGATGCTAGTTTTAACTATCACTACTGCATAACTTACAGGAAAACCATATAGTCAAATATATAAAATCATCAGTCACTACAGAAAATGTCTGTACTTTGGAATTTAGTATTTATATGGCAGATATAGTGTGAATAATAGATAGACTGTACCCATTCCATATACTACCAAAACATGTTAGAGCTTTTCTATTAGAGACACAAATTAGTCATGAGCCAGCAGGTTTGAGAAACACAAAGAGGTAAATTACAAAGCAATGTGCAGGGATTTAGCTGCATGACTCCCATTAACTTCAATGGGATTTAACTGTGTGACTCCCTGTGCACCACTTTGCAAATTTACCCTAAATTGACTAGCGTGGTAATTCCTGGACAGCATGCAGTGGGGAAGTGACTGCTTCTGTAAACACAAGGGACTGTTGATTCTCAAACATCTCCATGCTGCACTCAACAAAGAACAAACATTCAAAGAAACATTTTATTCCCTACATCACAGGAGAACAGGAAATAAAGACACAAGCTCAGAACTCCTGCTCCACAGGGGACTCCAGTTCCAGAAATACCATTTAAGGAAAACAAAATTCTGTTAATGATCCCTGATACTGTCATATTCCTGACCTGCTGAGCCTAAAGAATCTGATGCACTGGTACCACATAGGAACTGAGGCAGTAAGTAAGGGTAATTCCTTAGTTCCTGTACTAAAATGGGATAAGAAGTGCAAAAGAATATTTGATTTCAATATTCTCTTCAATATTGCTCCTCCTGAAAAACTATCTTTTAGTTCATCACAAGGAGTTATATTTATTTTCTGAAAAAAAAAAAAAAGTTTTCTTCCTTTGCTTCCCTCTGCTCTCATAAAACTTCTCTCATTCTTTCATTATTAGATAGCTAAAGGTTTCATTATTAGGTAGCTAAGACTAGTTTACATTCTATTATCTTTGCATACTAGCTTGAACAGTTGTATTCCTGTCTGAATAAAAGAGTACAGATCTCGTTTGCATTATGTATTTCCCAAAGCAGAGCACACAAGTTAAAGAAACACACAGTGTGTGGGACAGCAGAATATTAGCATGCAGGTGCTGTTCATTCATGAGTTGAGGGGCAAGGAGACAGTTGATGGAAAAATTTGGAAAAATGTTAGAAGTCACGTTAGAAACAAAAATTATGTCCCTTTCTTCTAACTGAGCAGTTATTTTTAGATTTTGAGAGCTACCTTTAGTTTTCTGTTCTATAAAAACATGACCATATCTCTCCTTGTCTTTCCCTTCACCTCCAGTAACAACACAGACAAAAGCAGTTTCACAGCTGTTTCGTTCCTCTGGCTTTACGTTTTCCAAGCATTCAACAGTAGCTGCATTTTTCAGATCTGGCTGTTGGAGGGTCATGATAGTCTTCCAGCCTGCAAAAGTCCTACTGGCATGGTGAGGACTTATTCTATGTTTCTATAGTGTCACAGAAATATGTGTATATCCATCTGTGTAAAATCAAAGTTCAAATGAAGATTGTGGCTTTGCAAATCTGAGCTGGAAGTGACCATAGCAGCCATTCAATTTAGTATGAGCCATGGAAAATAGTTTGCCAAGACAGTTCCTGGTCCAAAATTTCTCTTAGAATAAAGTAGTACTTGAAAGTCAACAGATGAGCTGGTATAAATCAGCTTAGATTCCCTAACACTTGCTATCCTGCAAATTTTTCCATCAGCCCTGTATTTGACTCACAGCTCAGGCCAAATCACTGTGACAATATCCACCCAAATATCTTTGTCAACCTGACCATATCAACTTTCTTTTTGAAATCATCCTTCTAGTCAAATCTTGGTTCCAGCTTACTATAGTGCACAAGGCTTTTAAAAGCTTCTCTTCAAGAAATAAAGAACTTGAAGACTGAGGGATCAAGCAGACAGAATTAACTTAGCATTAAAATGCGCTCTTTTGCTCTGAAATTATGGGAAAATAAGTAGATTTTGTTTCATTATTTGAAACATTTTAAGGCTTTTAAAATTATATTTTCAAGTATATGCAATTCGGTTTCCCTATGTACTCTTTAATTTGTTGCTAGGCAGCACCCAGACATTCCAGACAAAAATCAAGCCAGTACCTACTTTTTTTGAGGAAGTCTGCATCTCCATTTTCTGTCTTTGCTGTGATACAGAAAGAGCAGGAAGGAAAGCAAGATGTCTGAGTGAGGTGGATATTCATCATTTTCATGGGCATTTCTGACCATTCCACAGGATGTACCAGAGCTTTTCAATCACCCTAACCTGCTTCCACTTCAAACTCATTCTTCTGGTTTCAGTAAACCCAGTGATTAAGAACTAAAAGAGAGTAGAAAAAGAGAAAAAAAACCCACATTGAATATGTAAAAGAAAATTATTGCTGCATAGTTTGTGGTATGAAAATATTCTTTTCTTCTGAGGGGAGAAGGGAGGATATGAAATTGATGACACCTCCCCATCTTTTAACATACAACTCATCTGGTTCACGGCAAGGACATGTTTTACACAAAGTGATCCACATGTGCTCTTCTACTGTATGTGTAAGTGTTGTTGCTGCCAATGACTCTGCTCCTCAATAAGATTGCTCCTCTGATAAAAGTCAATTTGGTGATAGTACTATTCTTGGAGAGGCAGTACTGTAAATAACAAATAGGACCAAATCCAATTCTCCACATAATTTATTTTAAGAGAACAGTTTCAATTTTGTTACTTCCCAAATGCAGGATCCTTGAGGCCAAACTTTCCTGAAGAAAGTATCAGGGAGGGGTTATTTTTTTTTTTCTTTCAGAAGAAGTTTTTTTCAGCTACTTATGCAACATCAATATCACTGCCATAAATCTCATTCTATATAGAGCTTGCTAAGCACTTCTGAACTGCATTGGGTACTTTCCAGTACCCTTGGTATGAACCAGCAGATGCATATGAGGCGAGAAGAGGAACGTCACAAAACAATGTTGTAAACCTGTTGTACAAATGCAACAACAAAGGAAAGCAGAGAGGAGCAAAGCTAAGCTATTCTGATTGCATTATTTTTTCTGGTAAGTTGTAGTTATGTTAGTATTTATATTATGCCAGTTTTCTGTCCTAGTATGAATCTGACTCATCTCTTGGGTGCAACATTAAGACAGATTAACCCAAAAACCCCAAAAGAAGGGGCTAGTACTGTGTGATAAAACATACAAATGTAAAAAGCCACAGACACTCAGACACATACATGCCTAAGCATGCATCATTAATACCCTGCACTTTTTATAGAGGTCCCCACTCTGCGATTCAGCTCAATAAATTAGTTGTTTCAACAGGAAGCCCCGATTTCCCCTTATACTAGATTTTCTAGTCCTTTAATATTCTCCAACTTAGAATATGGAGTTCACATCCACTGGAATGAATAAAAAAAAAAAGCTGATAAAGGACAGTCTTACATGGCATCAGCTTTCTTCCATACTCTTCATTCAGTCGTTTTTTGAGCCTGGGGGAAGATCAGCAGGTATCTATTTCCACCCTGTATTATCTAAGGATTCTCATTTTCATCTTCCCATTTGAGGGGTAAGTAATACTTCTGTATCACTTAGCTCCTCTATTAGCACTGAATCTCCTGAGTCCCTTTAAAGTAGATTCTCAGATTAAAATCAGCTGTCCTCACAGTCTCTTCATTCAAAATGTACTGAAAAGCACTGAGAGGGAACTGTATGTTGGATAATTATCCTGATATCTCAGCACAGTGAAAGGATACACGCATCTCTTTCATGTCTGTGTCATTCTAAGGGGTTAGTAGTTCAAGACTGCACACTCTCATTCAGATACTAAAAGCAAACCTATCCCAGACTTGCTGTTTTTCAAAAATACTAAAAAAAACAATCAAACCCCAAATAATTTTATTTTTGTTAGTATAGCATCACTGGGAAAAAATACATAGAAACAAAATTAATTCATCCACCACTCAAAGTACTACTCTGTTGAAAGAATTCTCCTTTTTTCCCCAAGCATCTTCCTTCCCCAATGAAAACACTCCATCTTATACTGGAATGACCAGTAAAAACCCCTGTAGTCACTTCTGCTGACAAACTGGGAATGGGGTGGGGGTGTGTGTGTAAGTGCATGTGCACATGTGCCTGTGTGAGTGCATACTCAGGCACTTCAACGTCACATTCTGTTCTGCATTATGATCAGTGTTTTACTTAGAGCCCTCATTCCTGGATTCAAGCAGTTAAAAAAGATGTTCTTCTTTCTTTATTTATTCTTCCTGACTATTTCTAGTCTTCTAGTCTTCACGCAAAGAACAATTACCAGAAAAAAACATGAAAATGTGCTTCCAAGAGGTTGAAAAGCATAAAAATGAAAACCACCTACATAGTTGAAAGTAGTCTTTGAAATGTTGTAATTAGTTGCTATACCTAAACGACTGGCTTACTATATTGAAAGTGTCATTCTTCAGCCATGCTACGATCTCTTGAGAAACTGGCCACTCTCTTCTGAACACCTGAGGCTGTAGAGTATGTAGAAAACCTTATGGAAGTGACATCAATCCAGAAAATATTTTGTTTAACTCTCTGCAAGTAAGAGGACTGTGCTCAGCTGTCTAATTGATAAATGCAGTCGATACTCATTTCAAATCTCCCCTCTCTTCTTTGTCACAACTTACTACACCTTTCTTGTATAAGAAATATGTCTGCCTATACCTGGCCACAGAAGAATGACACATACAAAAATTAGTTTACTGTACCATCAGACTGAAGTTTTGTTCCTTGTGGTGGAAAACTAGCCCTGCTTGCCCATAGAGCTGGGTTACAGTTAACGAATACTTTCTCACCACCTGATCAGCAGCAGGTACAAGAGAAACAGGCTCCCTACCAGCTTCTTTTTCTTTATTTCTTCCCTCCTTCCCCATTGCCTCCCCACTGTCTATTGTCATAAGGACCTGAGTAGTGTCCAAAAAACAAGCTCAGAAGTCTCCAGCAGGAACTGAACTCAAGCATGGGTAAGAGCTGCTTGGGAGCAAGCTTGGGAGGACCCATTGATCTGCAACCTGCTGCAGCTGGGGATGCTGGGGACCTGACCTTGTATCGGCAGCAGATAGCCCAGCCAGTGGACAGCTGGCTTTGAATACGGTAGTAGAAAAGTCTTCTGACTTCTAGAAATATAAACTTAGTTAACTTTTTTATGGACTGGTATTAGCAATAAAGATACACTCAGATACATTGCTAAACACCACTGCTCCTAGATCTCCAGACCAAAGGTTTATTTCTCAGTAAAAACCAAAGACACCTAGAAACTACATATATTTTTAAAATGTAATTTGGAAAAGCAAGACTGAATTTCTACAGCCAGCCACAAAACAGATACAGTGTGACGTAAACCCATTCTTGAACCATTTATCTTTTAAAATTATTTAATTCTTCACAGGATATATCTGCTTCCAAAGCGAAGAGTTCAGTCTATTATAAAACTATGAAAGTATTTTATCTTTTCCCCAGTAAGACTATCACAAACTACTGTACACCACATGTGGTAATTGTTTTAAGACATATAGACTTGTTGAACAGAAATTCAAATAAAATATTTTAAATTCATCAATTTATAAATTTCAGATAAGAACAAGAATTAAGGATAAAAACAAGTGGTCACTGTTGTCAACAGATTCAAATCTTCCACCACGGATTTACATATCCCTTTACTACAGCTATGCTGATCCCTCATCAAGGACTTAGAAAATCTCTTTCTTTTCAGTTCCTGGAGGCTTTCAGTAGCATCATGAAAACTCCAAAACAAGGACTTCTGTATCTACTTTGTAAAAACTTATTTGGCAAGCATCTGTCAGTAGCAGGAAATAACTGTTAGCTGATAGCAGATAATCAAAACGCCTAGTGTTCTGGTCACAGAAATTACTAAAGTATTCATCAGGTAGGAGAAAAAGAACTCATTTGTGTTAGTAACTATGCCAAAAACAGTTGATACTGTAAAGTCTGAAGGAGCTCACACGCTGTATGCATAGCTTTTATTTTCCTGGAAAACTTACAATCAGATAAAATATATTCATTGGCTTTAAATCTCAGAGAAAACTATCCAAGACAGTCATTGTAAATCTATCATTCAGTGATATCTGCTATATTTTACTGAGCCTTTGATTTTCATTTCTATACACAACTTCAGGTGGAGACATTTTGGCTAGCATTAATGCGATAACATTAATAACCTTCTTGCACCATTTTTGACTGCCTAACAAAGTAATTTATTGCTCAACTTCAGGAAGTTATAACACAGAGAAAAAACTTGTAGGTTACAATCCATTAAAGCTTTGTACAAGTGTTTGGATTTCTCAAACCATGGGCTGAATATCCAAAGCAAGAAAAAAGACAAGCACCTAGCTGCTTGAAACAAGACTTTTATCGTTAGAATGAGGTTGAAATTTCTAGCACTGGTATCACAGACCATTGCTCTCCTCATGCATTTCAATCCAAAAAAATAATAAATATGGTATGGTCGGAAGATAAACCAGAAAGGAACTTCCCTGACTGACACCCACAGTAATAAAATGATAAATAATAATGCACTGAGCCTGTTGACAGATTCCTGTAATATTCAGTGCCCTGTACCCAAAGTAATAAAATGACAAATAATAAAGCACTAAGCGTGTTGACAGATTCCTTTAATTTTCAGTGCCCTGTATGCTACCTTCAGCACAGAATGGGGCCAAAAGCTATGAGGTACAGTGTATTGGTAGCCAAGTATTTATGTCCTGTGCTGTTGATGGAACTTTTGAGCTGCCTCCACTGCTTTGAGACAAGCTTTGACAGATGCAAGCCACAGCTGTACACAGAAGTGCTGCTACTGAGCTTGGAAATTTTTCTAACACAGATCCTGCCAGCTTCAAAAAAAAAAGGCTCGTTTATGGAGAAAGAAAGCCATCTGTGCCATGCAACACACTGGGGCTGGTCTGTAAAGTTTTCTTCCATCAGCTACCTCAGTACTCTACCTGTTGTAAACTAGTCTCTAGAAAGACTAACCTCCTTGCCAGGGTTACAGCTCCAAGCTTGATAAAAGAAATAAAGATTCCTTCCACTGGAAGCTGTCATGTTTTGCAATTGCTAATTTATGACTCTCCTGGGTATGTTGCAGTAATTCTTCCATCCCATATTTGCCTAATTTAGCACTCCTGGCTTAAACAAATGTTCGGTTCTACTCCCCATAGAAGTTCTGGTGAGAAAAGAGGCCTGATTAGGTCCCACCAGAAAAAAAAACCCAAACTAGGAATAAGGTAAATCCCACTATGGTGGAAAGGCTACATTCCTTTTACACTAAAACTAAATCAGCTGAAAACTACTTCAGTGTGCATTGCACTTGAGGGGGTTTCATGTGCAAACTTGAAAAGCTGCCTGACAGTGGTCAGAAATATGTTTTGAGATGTCAGCTCTATGAAGTAACAGAATTATGTGAAATTGTGGCTGGAACAGCAAAGCAGATAAGAATACCCTTGAACTTGGCTAACTTCTGAAGTAGTTATTCATTCCAAACAATCCCAGCTGGTTTTACTGCTCCAGAACTATTGTAAAATGTATATTTTGAAAAGTCTTCAATTAGGGAACAATTCCAACTAGACAATGGGTTTTACATTTCAAGAAGTTTAAATGTTCTGGTGGTGCTCCTGGTCTTTCAAATGAAGAAATCCTCAGCATATTTATATCTAAGAGAGAAAATAATCATGGAACTGCCAAATTTTAAGTTCATTTTTAGTTACTCAACAGTTTTCAAAGCCTATTTTTACTAGGACATGTTGAAAAAAATTCAAAAGAAACCCAAGGAAAACTAATTGTATTTTAATTAACTTAGTTCTCCCTCTTCAAGACAGCTACAGTGTAGATGAAAGTTATGGATTTATTTTCTAATTATAAGATTGAAGACAGAATTTTTGTCAGTTCTGCAGAAATATTTAAAAGTTTAAGCAAACAGAATTTCAGTGAAATATTCACTCTTTATTACACCCTTATATCTCAACGGGTTATGAGCAGACAACAATTACAGATTCTGCCAAAAAAAATTTAAAAGCCACAAAGTCACATTTCAAATCTAACAACAGTGTCCTTCCCAGGGAAGGGTCCTTGTAATAGCCTTTAATGCCAGCCAGTTGGCACAGGCTGTAACACTATGCAGTGGCTTATTTTACACAATTTTGAATGAAAAGACAGCACTCGTAGACTCCCTGACTCTGAGTGATTACTTATAGGCTCAGGTTAAGGCTGCTGGTCCTCTAATAACTTCCAAGAGCTTAAAAAGGGCTAGAAAAGAATTTGTTACAGCTAGTGTTAGCATTAACTCCATTGCAGCATATGAGTAATACAGTAATATTGAGGCAAAATAAAACTAGGTAAGATGGATCAAGCAGAAGAAAAAGCCCTGGAGAAACCAAGACAAAACAACATTTAGGATAAAGTTTAAATTTTGTTGCCATTTAAATCAACTCATCTGAGCAAAAGACTCACTAGGACATTGATAAAAAGTAGAAGAAAGTTCAGAACAAGCTCACAGTGTATTCCAATATTAGTCTTTTATATGCTTGGAGATTAGACTAGGAAAATTAAAGTCCCCTTTTTTAAAGGGTGCTTATTGGAGGGCCTATAAAGTCCCTGCTTTCCACATCTACAGTTAGAGCTGGTGCAGCAGTGCAGATGTGAGAGAAATGTTTGATTTGGGGATTGTCAGCTTGTGGGGTTTTTTCCCCAATTGTTTTCTTTTTTTAACTTAATAGGGTAACTTTTAAAAATAACTTCTTTTAAACACCATGTCTTGGTTACAATTGGCTATTTACCTATGAATATTGTCAAGTCCAGAAGGAAAGCATGGAAGAGTGAGAGACTGCAGAAATGGCTAGCATGCGAGAGGTACCGGCACTTTCCACATACTCACTCAGTTTGTACATTTATTCCCCTGCTTTTCCAGTATATTTACCAAAAATCTTTTTGCAGCAGCCATTTTGTTCTTATAAATCCTGAGGAAAATGACAGGTGCTTACTCAAGCTTTCTCTAAGGTTTTACTTTCCTCTCTTCTCATTGTCTTTCTGAATTTACATATTTGCCTTGAGAGAAATAAAAGGTATATCACAGCTCATGCAACACACCTGAATTCCATGGCAAATGCTTTTTATCATAGCACTAAAGGCACTTATCACAAGTTAAGGAAGTAATTGATGTCTCTATGGGATCCATATAATAGAGATCCCTCTAGGAACAACTGGAAAGCAGATGACCACCACTCCAACAGTTTGTGACAGGCCATAGCTATTCTAGGAAAGAAGATAAAACAAGAAATCTCTTCCTTCCCAAACTTCTATCAGAAAGAAGAAAAAAAAGAAGATTGTTTATTGCCTTCGGACAGAAGCAAAGATTTGGCTTATGATAGGCAAAATGCTGCCTATTACTCTCATGAGGAACAGTGAATGTTCAAAACCACCTACATGTCTATAGTCGTTATCTACATACCATCAAATCATGCAACACTGATTTTTTGCAACTTCTTTTCTCAGGGAACCAAGAAATCTGACTCAGTAAATTGCTATTCAGTTAAATCAGTCAAAATCATAACCACTGCATGTTAAATAAGAGAGCTGGCTAGGATCTTCTCCATATTTTATTGGCCTTTCCTTGCCTTTCCTAGCAATTTCCACTGCCACCATTTTCATTCTTGTACAAAAAATCCATGACAATGAAGCCCCACCTAAATTCATTTTTTTGCATGCTTATTTTTTCTAAGGAACTGGTTGTAAGCAAACTTTCCACAGCAACAAGGTTTTAATACTGCCAGTCTTTCCGATGACAGACACTGTGACAGGAGGGCAGATAATGAGTTGGCTGCAAGCCCACCCTGTCCGGGTGGCGAGAGGCAGAAACGCTAAGCAAACATACACCCTGCAGTGTGATGAACAGGAACACTTGATGTAAAGATAAGCTCAGCCATTCAAGTATACAGACACTTGGGGCTGCAGGATTTGTTCAGCTAGGGTCAGAATCCTGTCCTTGTTCAAAAAGTACTCAAATGTCAATCCACCAAGAACAGACTAATATAGAGCGCCAGAGAGTAATCTGTGTAAGAATACAAAACTGGAGAATTTCTCATAGGCATAGAGACAATTCATTTATTAAAACAGAACCATCATGATTACCCGCCAAGGCATCCAAATCTTTCCTTTCTTAAGGTGTCTAGCACCTTTTCACACATACAGAAAGAGCCATTTTAAATACTGCTTCCAGTAACCATTAGAGATCCACAGTACCAAGTACTGATCCACCCATCCTCTGCCATGACAAGGCAACAGTTGCCTGAGGTTGCATCCCCTACTTTTTATCCCAAACTTGCAATACTGCTGTGGCTCCTTATAGTTCTCCTCCATCAATACCATGGAAGTGCAGATATAGAGTATCCAAACAGCAAGACCACAAAGGACATTAATATCAAAAAACATATTTATATATGTGCAAGAATTGGGTACATGACAAGTTGGGTCACCTGTTCTGTGGAAACTGGCCTTATGTGTATTCCTAAAACAGAAGAAATAATGAAGTTTACCATAGTTCCCAGCATGTTATGCTCCACTAAATAACCTGGTAAATGCTGGAGGTTTTGACTGTATAGAGTGTTTAAGCTGCAGTCCTCACCTGATGTACTGAAGTTTGTTAAGCCATGTTAACTTCATCATTAGGCTTATAACCTTGGGTTTGGATCATGTTGTGAAGAAAGCTGTTCTCTTACAGTATTTAACACTATACTCACAAAGACCTGGTATTGACACATTTAACAATGGCAATCTGATTTTTGTTCTGTGATTACTCCCTAAAACTTATTAAGGCAAAGCATGCAGCAAGATACTACAGACAGAAAAGTGTACAGAATCCAGCTCATTTTGACAGATAAACTGACCAAATACAGCATCATTGTAAGTCTGCTCCAAAGCTATTTCAAGACAAGAGCTGGATTTGCTGCAGTGTGGCAGATGACCGTTTTTGCACTCATGGACGTGAGCCACTGCTCTTTCTGCAATAGTTTCCCTCACCAGGAGCTGCTGAGAGAGCTGCCAATCCACACCGTTAGCTGCAGCAGCCTGACCCCTTGTGCTTCTTCCCTCCCCCACACGAAGAAATACAGGAGCCCAAAGGACACAAATAACAAAACATCCTCATTGACCACAGAAAAGCAGACAGCAACCTCACACAGTGATCACCTCACTTTGATCAGAGTTTCATGCACCACTTACAGATGCCTAAAGCCAGTGTGTGTTTCTGACCCCCATCTGTGTTCACAGCTACTCAGCAGCACACAGCTTTGTCCTGCAATGGTCAAGAGGACAACACGTGTTTGCCCACTTTCCCCGGCTTGGGCTTTTGCCTTTATTGATTATGATCAGCTGTAAAGCCTGTGAATTCTGGGTGCTCCAGGGGTTTTCTTGACAGCTAACTAAGCCTGAGGCAAACACAGACTCATGCAGCTCCAAACAATCCTACCTGGGTTTCCTCCTCCTCCCCCTCCCACCATACGCTGCATTTAATGGTAATTGTTTATGATAAGGAGACTGTAATTAGGAACACGCACTGGTATAAGTGTCCAGCATTTCATATGCCAAGCATGTGCCACCAGCGCAGTCAAGATACCTCCAAAGATTCTTTTAAATTTTTATTATTTTCTTCCAGCAGATAAAGAATCCCTTCCCCCTATGCACACATACATTTATGCAGCTTAACTCCACTTTCTTGTGATAGCTGATTCAAATACAGCCCAAGTTCCTAATGCTGCACAAACGAAGTTATTGGTTCTTTCCCAGTATGTCACAGAAACCAGAGCACTGAACTTTTAAAATGGCAGTCAAGCAGAGAAATTTAGGACTGAGCATATGCACAGAGAGCTCGCCAATGCCTCATTCCCAGCCCAGTGTTCATCTGTGGGTGAGAGACAGCGTGCTGATCTTCCCTTTGTAATTGCTGTTCATGCTGCCTAGATTATTACAGGATTTCAGAATATATACAAGAATATAAGGAGAAGGTATGTAGATTATCAAATTCCCTTACAAGCACACACAGCTCCACGTAGGCCGAGAGAATACAACGCTCCTGTGGGAAGGGGAGTTGGGGTTTGTAAAAAATGGCAGTGGGAATGGTAATTTGAGTTTTGTGTTACCACTCTTTCTTTAAAAGTTGCTTATTCATTCAAGCTATCAACATGTTGACTCATTTCTGTTTGGCTAGAGGTAATAGCTGTACTCTCCCATGCGTTCAAGTTTCAACCAAATTAGAGAGCAAGTTAGGATTCTTCGCCCCTGGCTGACAGCCTTACACAGCTGTCAAGACAGCAGAAGGCTTTCTCCAGGTAAATGAGAGATCTGCATTGCCATGGCACAGTTCCTGCTAATCCTTTTATCTGATACTGCCATCAGTGAGACCCACCAAGGAAGAAATACATGCCATGCCCACGATTATACATAGTCTGCTAATTGAGTTTCCTTGCAAAACAATAAGCTTCTAAGGAAAAAAAAATGCATTATGCAACTGACAATTAATGTCTCAGCCTTTTGGATCTCACTGCGAATATAAAGAACAAAACCACTCCATTGCATATATTACATGATGTAAAGAAGAAAAAAGCCATTTCCTGAGCTACAGACACTTGTATAAACATTTTTTACAGTTTAAATTGATCTGAAAGATGGCTACTCCCCTTCATGCAGAGATGCAAGAACCACTTGGAAGAGGATGGATTTCACAACAGATTATCAGGCACTTATGACCTTAAAATTTTATCATTCTACCTAACTAAATG
>JAOXJM010000012.1:13504511-13521095 GCA_026413425.1 Tringa solitaria
TAACTAAATGGAGCTCAGTAAACAGATGTGTCTGAGAACCTCAAAGGCAGACTATGCATTACCTAGTCTTTACTCATCAACCTATTCCATATCTTATAGGTCAGCCTATTCAAGAGTCTAGAAATACAAAAAGACTTTTATTATTGCCCTTAAGACCAAGGGGCTTGTGATATTTTAAGTCCACAGTGTCTAGAGAAAGAGCCCAGAAAAGTTTCTGGGCAGTACTGCACAGCCTTCATGGCAATGTCTGAAATAACAGGTGAATAGACTTCTACACATAATCATCTTCCCAACTCCATCCCCAGCAGGGAGGCATGACAGAAGAGAAAGATTTGCAGCGAAGCTTCAGATGATATGCTGTAGTAGCCAGGCAGTTGGTTTTCAGATGGCTTTTCATCAGGCATGAATTTGAAAAAATGCTGAAGCAGAAGAAATATGTCAGGAATATGTTTATTATTTTGTGATGACTACCTTTTTCCTCTAGCAATGTTACTTAATTCATCAAGTAGTTAGTGTGCTCCAATAAAATGTTCATTTTCAGGATAGTAGAAAATGCATGCACCTGTTGAAGGTTATGAAAAGCACCATAATTGAATTCACTTCGATACAAATCAAAACAGCATGAGAAGTGTATGACACACTGAAATTATAGCTGCTGTCATCAAAACAAAAGTTCTCTCCTATTTGCATATAGGATATTTGCTTGAAGCAAATAGAGTGGATTGATTATCTTGCAGTGTAGAGTCTGAGGACCAGGTTTCTCCTCTTGAAGTCCTCTTGTGTGGAGAAGATTGCAGCGCACTAGGCATAGATTCTCCCCACTTAATTTCAGACTCTTATGCTATGCATCTAAATTAAAAGCTCAATTGCCCACAACTTCTACTAAAAAAGGAAAATGCCAGGAAGTAATTTTGACCTTACTTCATCTTCTAGAGTTACCTGTGCTCTACCCTAACAAGACCTCCAATTTAGGCATCAAGCATCTGGAAACAAGGAGAATGAAAATGGTCTACGTTGACCTCATTCTAAAATATTATAAAACTTCTCATTCCAGCATGTCTTTTCTGCTGTGCAGATCAGTAAAGAATGGTTTTGCCCACATCATACAACCTTCTGCCTCTGTTTTTCCCTCAGCTTCCAAGGCATTAACAGTAATTGTCCCTCATCTCAAAGCAGAGTTGTGGTTCCCTGCTTTTCTCTAAGCACTAAAATAACAGTGTCGACTAATTCAGCTCTTACAGCAGATTGTTTTCTCTGGTCAGTCAATATAGGTTTGCCTTCCTTGGGAAAAAAAAAATTAAAAAATAAATTAATCTTAGCTATTATGAGAAGTAATGTCTAAGACATGATAAACAGCATTAAATAATAGAAGCAAGCCTAATGTTTAGGTTGCTCTTCAATTAGGAAAGATTGTGACCTTTTCCTGAGATACCTTTGCAATGCAATCCTTTGCTGCAGACCTTTGAAATTCAGCAGAGAAAGCCCTTGAGCTAAAAAAAGTGCTTTCTCCTTTGTCTTATGGAATTCCATTCAATTTTTGCTGCAATCTCAACTGTTAAAAAAATAAATAAATAAAATCACATTTCCTTTCTTTCCCTTGCATTCCCCAGAACACAAGAACAGCTGCACTAAGTCAGACTAAAGGTCCATCTAGCTCAGTTTCCTGCCTCTCTGGCAGTGACCAGTAGCAGATGTTTAGGGAGAACATATAAAATATAGGGCATATACACAGTGATGTTCCCCTGTAAACCTCCCAGCTTCTGACAGTCAGCAGTTTAGGGACTTCCTGAGCATAATTTAAAGCCCACCATTCTGTATATATAATTAGATGATATATTCCCAAAGTGTATTACTTTGCATCTATCAACATGGATTTTGTCTGCCCAGTCATTTAGTATTATCAGACCATCCTGCAGTTCTTTAGACTCCATTTTATTTTTTTATTACTCTGAACAATTTTGTACCATCGCCAGTCTTTGTCAGGTCACACTTTATCCCTTTCTCACACTATTTAGTAATACCTAAAGCGGAACAAGCTCTGGAACAGGTCTCTGTGACATTCAGTGAGTAATCCCATGCTATTCTAGAAAATTACCATTTGTGCTTATTCTTAAGTTTCTTAATATTTTTGTCCCATGATAGCTTTATTTCTTTAAGAAGCTTTAGTAAGGACTCCTGACAAATTTTCTTCTGAAATCTTCACACGTAATATCAACTGGGGCAACCGTATCCACATGATCCTTTCCTCCTTCGAAGAACTCAAATGGATTTGTGGATTTTATTTTTCAAAAGCCGTGGTGGCTCTTTCCCACTGAATCTGTGTGTGTACTCATGATCAGTTTTATTATTGTTTAAACCCATTTTCCTAGTATGGAAAACAGACTCAATGACTCACAACTCTCTGGAATCCATTTTAGATACTGCTGCCATGTTCACATTCCTTATCTGAATTCCTTTAGAGGCTGTGGGTGAACGGTTATGACAATTTGCTACTACTCTTTGCACTGTTCCATAATGAAACATCTCCTGTTAATATGTAATTTTCAGATATTTCCTCCAAGTCACCCTGCATAAAAGATGTGCCTTGTATGTGATCAGTGTCCTGCTCTCCTCTAGCCCAGAGTGAGCAGGGTCCCAGGCTGCACACATGCCTCCACCTGAAGATTTCCCCAGGCAGAATAAAACAGTGACTGGGTTGTGTCCTCTGAACTTCTACGATCTATCTCACTTCCAGAGTTACCACTGGGGACCAGTTTAGGAGCACTAAGCTCTGAAGGGTATTTAAAAGCTTTTTAATATCATTGTGATATACACACTCTGTGATTTTAAAGTCAATTGCAAATTAAACACAACTTTTTCAAATTCTACCTAATTAGGGGATCAAAAACCAGGGATGTCCATTCTCTAAGCTACAAATAATGTTCATAAACTAGCAGCTTCTATTTATACCCTTTTCACATTGCAAAATGACTCCAGCCATTTCATTCAAGAAATACCTGCGCAACTGTTTTGTATTCGAAAGCAGCTAGAGGGTAGAAGAGTCTTTGGCTTGAGCATGGCTGGCCTGCTTAATTCTGCTGCCTGATCAGTCTGTAAAATACTACACATTCTCTCTTTTTCACTGATACAGCCTCTGGACACTTATAATAAGGCAACTGCCAAACAAAAGGACTCCCTTTGGCATTTCTTGCAGGGGACACAAGACTTGAGTGTAATAAAGGGGAATTATTATTTTTTTTTACTCAGACTACTGAGCAGGGGCTCTAACTATAGTCCTCCTTGGCTCCTTCATTTCTAGACCAAACAACACAAACTGCACTATAACCAGTGAGCTAATGTTTAATCTTCACTTTAATGTGTTAGCTTTTCAAAACTGAATTCATGCACATGGATGACCCTGTAACCAGCATAGGAAAATAAATTATTATTTAGAACTGGCTGTCAGTGAGTCCCATTAAAATTCTTACTCTATCATCTAATATTTTCAGCTTACTATGTATTGAAAAGCATGTTTGCATGCAGAAATTGTCTAGGCAAAGCTGGACATTTCAGAAAGTCAGCAGAGATATGAAGCAGCTGAAACTCTTGATTTAAGGAGCATATGATTATTTTTGACAACTGAAAAACAAATGAAGCTTTTTGGCAGAAACAGGCACAGCTGTGACTAGCCTTAAATTTAGAAGAGAAACACCCCTAAGTGCCACATCTCACATGTACAACACAATGTATTAGCCTGAGAATCTACTAGAATAAGTGACTATTGAATTTATAAAGTCTAAAAGTTCAAATTAGAAATAAAGCACTTATTTATTAAAGTGTCAGCAAGGTAGATAACCAAGTACTTCAACACTTTCAATCCATACGCATATTGAAAACTACATCAGTCCTTGCAACATTAAGCTCTCAGTTTGCAACTGAGGCCTGGTTTTTGCTCAGCCCAGCTCTAACCCAGATACTCAGTCTCGGATCACACCCATCACAGACTTTGTACAGTAAACACGTAGGCAGTTATGAATTTTTATTCCACACCAGTGTTGCTAGGGCATTCAGTAGAAATCTGTAACATCAGTCTGGCCCTTGTTCTAAATTATATAAAACTTCAGAAACCTCTGCCCCTTCACAGGTTGAGGATGATAGCAGTGCTTAGGCATGGATGGGTAAGAGAAGAGACTATTTTTTTCTTGAGAAGGAAATGGTCTGTTCTAAGTTCTTAAATTCACCAGAGGGATAGGCGTGGCAAAAACTGCAGTCTTACATGGAGGTAAGGTCACAAAAGTCTCCATGTGTTCTGAAATACAACTGGTAGCTAAGTAGCACATTGTAACAAATTATTATTATGAATAGCTAGGAGCTATTATTTCTACAACTGCTGGTTTCCTAGGTACAGATTTCATTAGCAAGCAAGGCAACAGCTGTACAGTTCATTTGTCAATGATTCCTTATGCTCTGAAGTCAGGTTGAAGCTATTGGGCAGTTGGTTGCCCCATATTAAAACAAACACAGAAAAAATTGCTTCAGGCAAAAACTCAGAATCCAAGCTGAATGAAGATCTGCACAGGCTATTCCCTATTAGGTATTGCTAAATTAGAGAGTTGATAAATAAATTTGGACTACAGAATTATGAATATAGTACTTGGTGTTTAGCCTTATCATTTTTACCTCCTGGCTGTGAAAAAATAATCTAGATCACCAAATTCTACAACCATGATCTCTGAGATAGACACATGGCACAAATTATCTACCCAGTCCAAACCCAGCTGTGTGCAAAAGAGGAAAGGGTGTGACAGCACAAACCGCATAATTTCTGAACCTGGAGTGATGAAGATCAGCTTTTGCACCCAAAATCCAAAATATGTATTTTTTTTCTCAAAATATTAATTAAATAAAACTATTTAGGTTAGTTGGTGAGGCTTCTAAACTTTTACCAGCATTATAAACTTACCTGAGTGTAAAGCGTAAAAATAACAGTCAGAAATGCTCTCACTCTAAATGATGATCTGCTCTGAGATTGCCATGTTTATGTATTATAAGTTGCAACTGTCAAAATACTGGGTTGCTAGAAGTTTTGACAAAAGTTTTGCAGACATTTAATTTCTGTCACTATTCATTGTGCTTAACTATTTCAGAGACAGATTCAGTAACAAAAATGAGTGAGTTGTAGGTGAGCAGTCAGCCCCCGCAATATATCCCACTCACTTCAGAAACATTTCATGGACTTTATGTATCGAGCACACACCAAACCCACCATTCATGAGCCGAGCCTCTCCTCGCAATAGTGAACTGCTGATCTGTTGTATTTAGGTTATGTTGCACGAGGGCTGGACATCTGCACGGCTAACACCCATGTGAAGCCTGCACTGGCACCCACCACCCTGCCCCAAGCTCCTGGGCTCCATCAATGCATGACACAGCTGCTGTTCCTGCTCCCTTCCAGCCCCACCAATGCTGACCACACTGCATCAGCTTCTTAGCTGGGCCCCTAGGTAGAAGCTACCTGAAATACAGATGTCACGTCTGAGTCTCTCTTCAGCTCCATTAAGTTCCACACTGAACCATACATTCCCCCTTGCAGAGGTATGGGTATGTATATGGGGGGTGGAGGTATCTAATTAGAAGCTAGAATTCATACAGCCCAGCAACAGACACATTACAGGATGCCCAGGCTTACAGATTTAGCTTAGCATCAACATTTTAGAGTAATTTTATCAAGCTTTACATTTCATATCTCTTTGATATTAAATATAAAGTAATTGGATTACCCAGTAGCTCAAAGAGGTGGCACTCCACAACTGCACAGTTCTTCAAAATCACTTCAGAGCCCCAAGGTTAAAAAAAAAAATCCATTCAGCTCCACTTCCCCACAAGTGAAATCCAAATCACTGAAACACAATTATGCAGCAAATGCAGGTCTGCAATACATGTTAATGTGTATTTAATACGTTGACTTCCTTTAAGCTTAACCATTTAAAAATAAATACTAGAGAATTGTTTACATTAAATTTTTCAGAACACTAAAGAGACAAACTTATATATTCATACATTCCATCCCTACTTTCCATGGAAGACTTCCAATCTTCATTTTCATTGCTTCTTTCATGTTGGCAAGGAGAAATTAATTGCATTAATTCCTTAATTCTTCAACGAAGGAATCTAACTTTGATTTTTAAGATATGGCAGTTTCCTAATTAATTTTATTTGAGAAATTTCTTCCCTGAAAAAGAACTTCAGGCAAGGTTATATGTAACTACATATTTTGCCTTTGTTTGGAACCCTTATAGCACTAAGGTGTTTTTTTAGCACTTTCAAAGTAATTAATGAAGTCAAAAAGTCTCTCGTGACATCACATTCCAGCCATGCTAAAGCCTCCTGCTTTAATCTCCACTCTCTGAGCCTGAAGTAAATAAGTGGTACTTAGCTTAGCTCAGTGAAATAAATTAGTGCAAGAAAAGTTAGGTCCATGATGTGCCTCATTCTGTAGTCTTACACACTTTCATGAAACTTCACGCCAGTGATGTACCTCTCCCAAGACAAATGAACAGGATTCTATAGAACTGCAAAAATGTTAAAATAAAGGGAGGCAGAAAAATCTGGCTTTTTGCCAATTTCAAACAGCACAGAAATATGTTATTCTCATCCACTCCAGGTTTACAAATTTTGCTGTGAGCAAAACACATTTTTGCTGCATCCTTCCCTAAGTAATTTTCCCAGGGTAGAATATGGTTCTTCTTTTACTTTGCAGAAAAACTGCTAGAACTTTTTTTCTCATTAAAAGCAGTTTCATGGAGTACATTACAATGAAACACCCTCTCCTAACCACCTAATTATTCCAGCATCTATAGAAATCAGAGATAGGTAGTGCCAAAGAAACAGTTCTAAAGTCTTCCCTAAAGGTTTCTTTTCTCCTCACTTCCCCAGCCTGCTGGAGCGCGTGCTAGCCAAGTTGCTCAGAGACATTCACCTGAAGACACCAGAAGATTCTTCTTTTTGGACTAGAAGTAAGTGAACAAATCACCATTATTCTGGTGAGATATAAAAATTCTCAAACCATCCTTCTCAAGTAGAAGATATTTATTAGCATTTCATAGTCCAAATTATTATGTTATTCTTTAGCAACAGTGAGACTAGCTCAATGGTCTGGGAAAAAGAGAATAAAAACCCTTCTGTCTCACAACTCCTAATTGACTGCAAGTGGGGCACCTCCTGGAGTGGGCCAGTTATACGCCATTCCTTATACAAAACAAGGAGCAGATGCTTTTTCCAGTCATATGTGAATGACATGAGAAAAGACCTCCCTTCATGCTACTGAGGGCGGTCTATACCGCAGGTCGTGTAGTTATCTTTGAGCTAGCAAGGTCATATAGTCCAAGTAGTAGAGGCATAGTAGCACAGAGCTCAGCATGAGTTACAAAAGCCCGTGAAACAGAATCCGTAAGAAATAAAGTAAATATTCAACAATTAGCCCAAACAGAGCTTTTGTAGCCTCTATGGCCAAAGTACTACTAGGCCTTAGGCTAGGTTGCTTAAAGCTGCTAAGGAATGTCTTAATATATGGGCCATGTCCTCAGCATTCCTCAAAAGGTCTTTTTCCTTTCTGTCCCACCCTGACTGGATGCAGATCCAACAAGGCACTGCTGGTGTACTTTTTGTATGAAGTTGGCAAAATCAGGTATATCCAGCAGCTAGGTTCTTCCGTGCCAATTTGGAGGTTTTTTGTTCCCTGATCTGACATGCTGGAAGGCTTGCTTTCTTTTCTTTTTTGTTTAGATTAATTAAATGCAATCAGATCTCATGCTTGTCACCCGAAGCGCTTACCAACATATGATATTTTGTTGTGTATAAAGCACTTTATAGATGCAGAGAGAGCAGAGAGTGGAAGAGGGCATCTTCCAGTCCCTTTATCTGTTATAGTAAATAAGATGCTTTTCTATGCAGACCTCAGTACACAGATTTAAAAACCTAATAGAGGAGAGGTAAACAAAGCATAGAATTAGTTCTTCTCAGCAAAGCCAAGATTATAAACCCGCTGCATTTAAAACAAAAAATAAAAGCAATTACTTTTTCCCAAGTGGTCACAGAAAAATAGCACGTTAATGCATTTCATCAGATGAATAAACATAAAGAAAGTGTGGCATAAATAAGAGCTGAAGGCCAGGGCTCCAAGGCTAACATTGACTCCTTCCTGTTGTCCCAAAAGTAATCAGTGCTGGTATACGAGGATGCAACTTCCAGAAGAGAGTTGAAAGCTGAGTTATGTTTTCTGCTTGGGCGCTGGTCTCCTGGCCCTCAGAAAGCATGTTTGAGTTATTTCAGTGTCTTCTTTGTGAGCTGTGAACCTTCTAAGGGTTATTTTTACCTAATTCTATTACCAACAAATTATTTCGAAGCCTTGATCTCAGGCTAACACAGCTGAATGTGCCCTTGCACTCACAAATATGATGGATCTTTATCTTAAATTTAACCTGAGGCCACCAGAAGGCAGGCATCTACACAGTTAGAAGGACTGGCAAGGTTATGAGGTAGAGACCATAATTGACTTACACACCCTGTACAGTCAGAGTGGGATATTTAACACTTGCTCGTTGGTGGGTTACACATGCCCCAGTGACTTCAGCCTAACTCTACGCTTACCTGAGAGGCCACCCACACACACGCAACAGTGTCAGAGCTAAAGTTTAAAACTCACAGTTGACCAGGACAATTTTTTTTCCCTTTTATATGATGGAAAACCAGATATGCCTTACATACATATTGAATCCCAGAATTCAATCCTTTAAGATGCAGTGTTGCTGAAAATTTCAGAGTTGCATATACTTTGGCAAACTAGATACACACTCTATATGTACCCTATGAACTTTCCTCTGCTGAACAAAATCATGCCTCCCAACTACTTCAGAAATGAAAATACCCTATGCAGGTTATATTAAAATATGTGGAAATGTATAAAATGCACAGCCAAATGCAAAGTCTAGTGTCAAATGCAGCATTGAGGTTGCTCAATCAACCACTCAGATCAGGAAATTCCAAAAGTTAATGGTCCATGGTCATCTTTTCTATAACTCCATTGAAGCTATTTGCATTCCCAGAACTCACGGACATAAAACATACGAAGCATTTCCATTCATTGTAATTTATTAATGTTTGTGTTACTTAATTTGTGGCTGAGGCTAGTAGAAGATTCTACCTGGACAAGTTAACATCATGATAAAACTGAGCTAAATCAAATATGGGTGTATAATCTTTGTACGAGGCACCTGAAATCAATACAAAGTGGTCCAAATATCAATGAAATACTTAGTAGCTCAAGAGTTAGGTTAATTTCCTATCTCTCCTACAGATTTCCATGCAACCTTTGGCAAATCACCTAAATCTCCATGTAATATTCATTCATTCCCATAATAGTATATATAATATAGAATAACTTAATTTCAGTTTGAGCTACTTTATTTCCTTCTGCAAGGAAAATGAAAGCTTGAAGTTGGCATCAGTCACTTTTTTTTTATTCATTTGAACATATCAAAAGGAGCATATTTTTCTCACACTGTCATAATGTAAGTAGTCCCTATAATGCTTTATGAAAATTCAAAACAGACTCACTAGTCATGGAAAACATCAACTTGAAAGGAATTTTAGAGGGGCAAGACTGACTTAAATAGGATTAGACCTGAAGTTTGAACGCATGAAGGAAATTTGGACAATTATCCCATTGACTTTCCTGTTGTCAGGATGTCACCTAGCACTTGTGTTATGTTAGCTGTGACTGCTACACTGCACATTCATCAGGAAGAAATACAGATACTTTTCCTGAAAAATACTGAAATTTTTTTATCAATCATTTCCTTTGATTTCTTTTCAGAAAATACAACACGAAGGAACCCCTTCTGTTGCATTCTAGTTCTTACCATTCTGTTCTGTTACATCCTTCCCTACTGTTACAAAGGTTTAGTGGGGAATGATTAATGGGTTTAGATTTTTTTGAATTTAAAATATATTTTAAAGTAATAATATGGAAAATATGGTTTTATGTATTTGGAAAATACCTTTTACTTTTCCCTTAACCTAGTTTCCTAGTGGAAAAAAAGCTGATCAACTCTATTTAAACAAGTCATTGTCTGAACTGCTAAAAGATACTCCTCTAAAATTTAAAAATTCTTTGTTGTTTACTTACAGAAGTTAAGCTGAAACATATTGGCACTACCAAAAAGCTATAGACACTGTTGATTTATATCACAAATTTGTCCCAGAATTTTTATTATTTTCATGTTTTCCTGTTGATTCAATCTCATATAGCTCCACATGTTTCTTTGCACCTTTTCTAAGAGGTAAAATATACATATGCATTTCTTAGTGCAGATTCTCACTTTTTCTAAAATGCAGAATATACTTACTATATTTAAAGAATGCATAATAGCTTTCATGTGTACTTATAGCTTCATTGAATTCTATTATAATATTATGGAATGGATGCATTTACTGTATTACAGGGGGTGGTTTCACCCGTATTTAAAAATATGCCATAGACTATCTTCTGAAATATGACAAAATTTTGATATCATAAACATGTCATATACTGAGATAGCTGAAATATGCGTAACAACCCTCTTCACCAAATATATATGATCTAGTTAGAGATGTTCTGCTTCCCTTTTCAGAAGCCATTTCTATTCTAGTGTAAACACAGAATTAAAAATGCTGTGAAATAAATGGAAAAAACCCACTGGTATTTCTCAGCCCTGAAGTATGAAGTTTTAGAGATGTCAGATTTCACATTCTGTTTGTGCTCAGAGAGATTTTCTCATCTTTAGAATTGTCAACATGTGGCTAAATAAATGTGAAGAGCATTTGCAAGGCTGTCACGTACAAAAATAACTGGTTAAACTCTGCTTTGCATGAAAATAACTGGTGGAAAACTGTGTCCCTCAGTATATCAATGAAATAGGACTGATTTCACACAAAAATTCATGTATGCTCTGCAACTAAGGAGAAAAACCAGGAATGAAGATTCTGTTGCTTTGCAGATCCAAGTTGTCCCAAGAAAGTGCCACAAATTGAAAGAATGCTCCTGAACGCTACATTTAATGCAAGAATGTCTAATTTAGCAGACAGATGTGAAAAAGTACAGATAGCCAGAAAACTCCCTAATGACAATACAGGGGGATAGAAAACAGCACATATATTACAGCTAAGGCCAGTATCCATTTGTGTTCAAAATTAAAAACTATACTCAAGAAAAAAAGTGCATATCATTAATCAAATGAAATTCATAAGAGTTTAGAAACCCTTGCTCATCTGTAAACAATTAGCCATAAATAACATTATTAGCCATTAAATAACAGTCTTAGAATCATCTGATATAAAAGCAACTTTCACTTGACCCTTTATTTTATATTTTTTGCTAGGAGCGTGTGCTATGCTGTGGATTCACTAAAGATATCCCCAGACTGTCTCACTGAGAGGTATCTCTGTTAAAAGAAGTCTTCTGCTGCTGCTTCTGTAAAAAGCAGCAGCTATGATGGAGCAAGTCTTCCTGGTTCACAAGCCCACAACTGTCAACTGGTTCCCCCTATGTGGCTTGCAGTGGTCAGAGAAAAGACTGTTTTCTAGCTATAAAGGAAAAGACATAGTAACCCACGGTGTTGGGAACAAGGACCAGAAGATAAGATTCCTTCTTTCCCAAGGAAGTGACCGCCCAAGTGGCTGACAGACATAAACCTCAGTGCAATGCAGGGATGTAGGTTCCCTGGAAATTCCTTGAAACACTGGGATATAATTGCTTATACTACATATAGATTGCAAATGACAAATGACAAATTGTTTGGAGATATGGAGAAATTATAAGTGTCAGGCTGCTCCTGACAGATTCAGACATATCAGTGCTGGAGGAAGTGCTTCAACTTCCCAGATTTCTTCAGCTAAAACTACAGTCAAAACAGAAATGAGTATGCATAGTTACCAAGATGACAGTTGACTTATTTAGTCCCCCAAATTGTCGTCTTTTGAGTTAAAAATGCTTTCTGGGAAATCAGAAGACCTAACATTTTTCTGCATTTTTAATTTTTAAACCTAACAGCATTCAAATATTATGACATTTTTTTAGACTGTCTTTTCATTTGCTCATTTTTTGCAGTTCTTTAATTATGTGATACATGGCAGTCTCTTAGTCTTTCACTATAATACACTGTCTCTCAGAAACAAACATGTTAATTCCATGCACTTTCAGCTTGTGCAACGTGCCTAGTCAGCTCCCAAAGCAGATGAATGCAGTTTCATGTACCACAGGTTTGAGGAAAAGTATGAAAGCTGTAGGGAGGGTATTTACAAAAGCCCTCTTTGGCCTCAGGGGCTAACCTCCTTGTGCAATGTCTCCTGGATACTGCTTTGAAATAGCCTCTACTGGAGCCTCTCTTGCTACCAAGCACAGGGGCAGCTTAGAACAAAAAAACCCTAAGGCTAAATTAGCTGTTGAGAACAACCTGCTTATAAACACACTGGATTTTTTCATTAGGAGATTAAAGTGCAGGTATGTTGCAAATTTATCATATCCTCACAGACTGATGTCTCCATGCTGCCTCCAAACCCTTCTGCAGCTCACATTCCTCTCATTAAGCTCCATGCAACTAGCTACAAAACCCATGTGTGTCAGTGGATTCTACTTGGGTTCAAGCCCCAGCAGCACACAGCCTCTTGAAGTCTGCAGAATTAGCAAATACTACAAAACTTACATTAATCATAGAAAATGTAATGCACAATGTGCAATGTATAGATCCAACGAATGCTCTAAGGGATCGCTCCCAGTTCCACAAGGTGGACAGACTCAGACTAGCTTCTCGCAATAGTCATAGAAATGTTCCATTGTTCATATTTTGCATATACACTAAGTAGTCCGTAGTGACAGTTATACTCTCTGAAGCATAAATATGAAATCAAGAAGCTTTTGGTGGAAAATATGTATGTTTTCATCAGTATTTTTCATTGAAATGTTCTTATGGGCTAATCAGAACCATCATTTAGAACATAAACTCATGCTTCTCTTGGATCTCAGTTCATGAACTCTGCACAGAGATTCCATAAAAAGCATCAATCCAGAAATTGTTCCACATGGTGTAAACTCTGACCTTTTGTCTGGCTCCCAGTGAATTTAAGAGAGCTTTATAACTATGGGCAACTCAAAATGTGAGGGTGATAAAGTCCGAAAGAAAAGATCAATATTTAGGTTAGCAGATAACTCTCCAGAGAGCCCAACCCTTTTACAGTCACCATCCATCTCCACCAGAAAGCAGTTTCACATCGAATGAAAAGCAATAAATCTTACAAACATACAAAAGCAAAGGGAATTAGTCTAAAAGCCATGCAAAACAATACACAAAGTGCGTTCTTGAGAGACAACAGGAATATCTGTATGGATATATTCCACAATAGAGTGTGCCAGAAGTCTGACAACTAAGGATAGGAAGAAAAGACACATGCAAGGGTTCAGACCACATTTATGAAGAAAAGTTCCAAAATGTGAAAGCCACAAACTCTTTTGTAATATCCCAATTCCCTTATTTTTCGTCAGGTAAGCCAATATTATCTGCAGCAAAATGGCTAAAAATGGTCTTATCTCATTCAACATCTGTTGGATTATCCCATGATAAAGAGTCATTTCAGTACACGTCATTCTAATAATAAGCTACACTCTAAATTTTCTCTAATACCTGAATAGAATCTGGAATAGGGAAAACATTTTTTTAACCTACTTTTTTGAAAGCTCATGTGAGTAGAAGTATATTATGCTGCTTTCTAATTTCCCTGAAAAGGATTTTTAAAATCCAGAAAATTCCCCAGAAATGCCCAGAGATACAAGACAAGATCTGGCAGCCTCACTCATAGGCCACCCATGGAGTAAAAGACTACTTAGCACAAGTAAACTATAGTTTGCAGGTTCTACCTTTATAAAGCTAGTGGAAAAATGGGTCATTTTATTTGCGCTTCATTAAATGTAAAAATGGTAAATAGTAGAAGAAAATATTTTAAGAGCCTTTATGTATATTTGTTTCATATTGTTAGTTAACACCAGGAGATGTTAATACTGTATTTTTATTTTATTTTTTTAAGAGTGTGGAGTCCTAGGCTCATATGAGCTGTGACTTTTGGCTTAGCAGAAATAGGAAAGTTAATCAACCTATGTTCATTCTCGCTGCTGTATCCAAATCCAGTTTTCAAGAGGATGCCAAGTCCTTGATGAAAACAGTCTTTTATTATATCCTAACCAATGGACTGGAAGTAGACTGGACTCATATGGGAATAATCAATCACAGTTTACATTTAGGCCATTCAGCACATTTAATACTCGCTCACACACACAACATATAAAAAGATATATACTATTAAAAGCATTGTTTTGACACAATTCAAGAAAATATAGATTCAAAGTATTCTAGGTCATTTGGACACATCTTTCTTCCATTAATTTAAATAGAAGAGATGGACCAGATAAATAGTTGGCTTGCAGTAGTACAATTTCACGGAAGTCAGTTGGACAATATTGATTTACTTTTGCTAAGAATCAGGATAGATCTCCCAAAAGAGAATCAGTTTGTGAATCAAAATGATACTATCTTGGAAAAATTCAAAAGTACTCCCTTTTGGTGAAGACATAATGATTAAAACCTCTACAAACTTTGTTTCAAATGTTTCATTCTTTCTTGTTTCACCACGTATGACTACCAAAATATTTACCTCCCTTTCAAACTCTAAGAAGTTTCGTAAATAAGGACTCCTAGATAAGTAATTTGCAAGTTAACTAACTTAAAAGAATCCTGAGAATATTGGCATCCTGAGAAAACACTACTGTTGAAAACCAAAATTCCCTCAGAAATGTGTTCATTTTGGTAGCGTTTTGTTTCAGCAAAATATCCCAGCAAATATGGCTCAGTAATATAAAATTGTACCAACATTGTATTGAATGTTAAATGATATTTTAAATTTACTTTCTATTTAATACATTGTAATATACACTAAAGCATTAAGACTTCAAAATCAAAACAAAAATCTTGATTTACCGAGAAATTTTTTTAAATGCATAGTTCCATATGCGTAAATGTACTGCAGAATAAGGTATTTCTTAAGATACATAGTTCTCAACATAATTAGTTGGTATACATTTCAAAGTGTTTCACCACTAATGACTTAGGGTGATTAACTACCCAGATAACACATTTTAATGTACTCCGTAAATATAATACAGAGGTATTTATTCATGAGATGATGCAAGCTATCAACAAATCTATGCTCTATTATTCACTGTAACTTTTTGTCTTTAGAGAAGATGATTTCAATACACAAGCAAAGATATTGTGAATCAAATCTAAATGGAAATATAAACAAGAGTTTTAAACACCTACTTTTGTTGCCTTTTTTCTTTTTCTGTCCTTAAATAGCATGCTTAAAATAAAAATAATAATAATTTAAAAAAAAAGAGGTCAATTAAAATCTTTAAAAAACAAAAAAAATATCAGATTTTCATGTCAGGACAGTTTCTCAAATTACATGATTCTCCAAGAATCATGAGTGAACTAATAGGAGATAGGTATTGTTTCCAGGATACAAGAAAACTTCTTTGAACTCCTCCATCACCATATCAGAAGCATGACAAGAAGATTTCTGAATAAAGGAGAAAACTACAGGAGAACTTTGGGACTGGTTGTTAGATCTGGGCTGAGGTTGGAGATACTGAACTAATCCTTCCATGATGCCCTCCAGGAACATTCAAATAAGAATAACCACAAACACATGTATATTAAAAATATAGTACAACCTACAAGCAGAAAAATCTCTATGACTCCATATATAAACCCTTCACAATGATAATTTTAAAACCTTCCTAAAGAACCTCCCTACTCAAACGCCCTGTTCACAGCTACAGAGGTGATGCACTATTTTGATGCACTGTTGTCTAAACCTACATTGAAGTTTATTAGAACATAGGGTGTGTCTCTCTACAGGCTGGTCTTCTTTGAGATGAGATATAATTCTGTATAAAAATGCAGAATTAATGGCATAAAACTAAGAATGTAAAAACTTATGATGCCATGTGCTAGAATTCAGTATATACTACTAATATTGTATAAAGCCAGTGTGATTTTAGAAAACATAATCTAAGTGCATGGATTTTTCTTTCCTTCTGATAGGTAATATGAACTGAAAAGAATCCCAAGGTAAAAGAATTACAAGATTAAATGCAACATAGTTAGAAAAGAATTCAATTTTTTTTACCCTTTTTCTGGCACTGGGAAATCTTTCACCATGTCTTTCAGATCTATCCATTATCTTTGAAAAGTTTGACAAGTGACTTTCTAGTTACTCTGGTGAGGTTGTATCTTTATTTTACAAATCCTTTTTGCTCCTCATCTGCATGGGTAGTAAAGTATAGATATGCTGAACTCTCCTGACCATATTTCTGATGCCATGAAGCATCAGTTAATCATCCCCACACTGTGCTCACTAATGCTTGGCTTTGTCTTTCAGAGAGCCCTGGAACAGGCTGCCCCGGGAGGTTGTGGAGTCCCCTTCTTTGGAGATTTTCAAGACCCACCTGGATGCAGT
>JAOXJM010000012.1:13529893-13547671 GCA_026413425.1 Tringa solitaria
TCTCTGAGGTCCCTTCCAACCACCACAATTCTGTGATTCTGTGATTCTGTGATATTGCTCAAGGAGAAAATAAAAATGAAGGAATATCATTTTCTCCTTAAATCTGTCATCAAGAGAACCAATTGCTGTCTTAATAAACTTTTGTTGAAAACACAAGTTTTGCCAATCTCAAAGGCTCTCATCTCTGAGGTACATTGAACTAATTAGTAATTTAGCAGAAGCAGAAGGAAAAAAGTTCACTTCAGGCACTTTGGTAGACAGAGATAAAGAACAAAGTTCCTTCATCTGTATTAACACTCTAAAAAAAAACAGAATTAATGACCTGAAGCTAAGACAGTACCTGGGATGATTTTATGGAGTCAGTGTTTAATTTGAAAACATTCCTACACTGGAAATATTTAATGAAACCAACTAGGAACCAAATCTTTCCTTTCAATAGAAGGAAAACAATATTAATAAATAAGTAATCCTAAAGTCCATATTACAACAAAGCCAGTATTAGACTCATCAGGATCCCAGACAGAGGCTAAAGCATGGCAGTGTCTGCCTCGCACCAGTGAAATGGGTGATGCATACTGGTATGTCCCATGGCCAAGTCCATGTCCATCCCCACCCCAACTGCAGGCAGCCACTGTGTTTGGCCCAAACCCCTTTTCACTACTCTGTTTCACCTGTCGCTGTCTTACTGATGGGGGATCTGCTTATTTTCCTAGTGAAATTTTATGAGCCTACTATCAGCGTATTTTGTTTTCAAATGCGTTAACACGGTTCCACGCCATTTCCAAAGCCAGGGTGGACAACCCTTTGTATGGTTCTCAAGCAGACCTGAATAGGATCAACTGTTTCAGGCACATTCAAGGGAAGAGAACGAAATTCTCAATTCTTATATACCAACCTCCCAAATCAGTTTACGGCTGGTAGCCCTGAATTGTGACAATCTGTATGCTCTAAATCAAATTTGTATCGAATTAAATATCTATACCACAACCCAGAATTGTACAATAGATCTTGCCATTTCCTAGCAGGCTACTAGTCCACCTAGCTTGAATGTCTTGCTTCCAATAATCCAGTTGCATTGGAAGTAGCATCTTTTCTACACCAATATTTGTGTAAGATCATTTTTTTTATTGTTTTATACAACAATAAATTAAACAAAAAAAAAAGTATCCAGCTAGTTATCATTGCCCATGATGTGTTAAGAGCTACATGCCTTAAATCAAATGAATGAAACATGTAGAAAGGTTTTCATATGTGATTAGAAAGAAGGAAAAGGCATCCCAAGGGAGATTAAACTATCCTATTGGACCTTATTTTTTATGTTCAGTCTTTCAAACAAGCAGTTTGCATGATGAGATCTTTCAAGCCTTCTGCAAAATCCTAAAGAACTAGGAAATTATTCTCTGAGCTGATAAAAACTGTCTGATTTTTGGGACTCTGTAAGTCCACTGGTTGAACATCACTACCTTGAATCACAAAGCAAGGTATTTTTAAATAGAATGAAGTAATCAGTATTGGTGTTTTGGTGGCACTTGATGAAAAAATTGGTATTACTACATGGCTCAATCTTTTTTTTCTTTTAAGTATCAAAAACAAGTATAAAATCACTGCACAGTTCCCCCAATCATACAGTACAGTTCACTTACTATTTTCAAGGTATCTTCCTCTGCTTTGTTGTCATAACCCTGTTGTTACCTTTTGTAGGAACTAAAATGTCAACCGCAAATTTTATATTAATGCAATGAAAGGATTTCATAGCTTTTTTCATACTTATATGATATTAATCTCACCTCTGTTGGATGCTATTGACTGTGTACAGAAGTCCTTACCTGATAGATGACTGGTAGAAAATTAATAGTCAGAATGGAATTTTTACTCCTGATGGAGTTTTTTACCACATAGTCACAGCATAAGGCATTTTTGTCCTAATTGCTTGAAGTATAAGTAGACAAAGCAAAATACAAAATGAAGGAAAGAAAAATGTCAAAAGTTTCCATGTGTGCTGGAGCTGGGCACTCCTCTTGGTCGCAGACTCTTGCAACACCTGTAGTGGAGCTACAAGGGATAACAACTGCATAAACGGGAAGCATCCAGTGAGTTTTTGCAAAAGTACCTAAATTTCTAAATGCGTTTTGTAAAACCTTAGTGTCAATTGACTTGTCTAAAATGACATAGACACTTTTCAGAAGAAGAGAGGATCCTCTGAGCCCCAGAAAATGTTTTAATTACCTCAGCATTCTTTCTCACTGAGAGCTATAAGTCAATAGAATAATTTCATAATAATAGTGCTTAAAAGCTCATCATTTGGAGCATGCAAAGTGAACTGAAGAATTGTAAACTGACATATGGAAAGCTGACCTGAATGGAAAGCAGATATTTTTTTCAGTCACTTATTCTCTGAACTGGAAAATTTGAATTCCAAACTACAGATAAATGTAACCACTAGCAACTATTATTTTTAAAATACCTTAAAAAAGATGAATAAATGAGTTTTCTGCTGGCTGGGGATACTAGTACTAAAATGGGATGGCATAATTTAAAAACACTGAAACAAGCAAAGTCACATCTTATTTCAGTTTCTTCATTTTACTTGTAAATTTTTACCAGCATGCCATAAGTAAACTGCTTACAGGATACTTTAATCATTTGCCAGTCACAGTCAAATAAGTGAGATTTCTGGGTAGGCCATTTGCCTTGGGTTTGAATCCAAATGACAGAATTATTTGGATGTAACACAATTAAGGCTGTCCAGTTATGATGGCCATTTAATGAGCTTCAGCAAGGCAGAAGGGAGTTAGCTCTACCTGCCTAAGCAGGGTTTTAATATGCCATAAAGCTAACATAATAAATAATTTAAGTGCTGAAATATTACAGAGCTAAGACTTTCCCACTGACTCAGTAATATGGATTGTCATGCATGGAGACAGCCATTAGAAATCCAACCAATAACAAAGTGAAAAAGAGTAGATCACAATATTTGACTGCTAAATAGTTAAAAACGTGCTGTCTCTCTTCATAGGAATGTGTTATGGTTTGAGATAGTTGTAACTTGCACTTGACAGACATTTCTGTGGCTCTGCCTATAGGTCTGCTCTCCTGTGTCATGTTGCTAGAAGGCACAGTCCTGGGGAAGAGTGAATGAATGAATGAAGACAGGGAGCATCTCGGAGAGTTGTGCAAGAAATCATACGCTGCTCCATTTTAAACAGAAAACCCAAATGATTTCTATCAGACACTAAATTAACCCAGCGGGGATTTCTGACTGTTCCAGGCAGAAAACTACTTTATTCATAAGAATAATTGGATATTTGAGAGATCATCATGTTTCATATCATGAGTTGTAAATGTCGGCTCATCTGTAAAGGATTATCATGGGGTCTGTGTGTCTTTACCAAGGCAATTATGCAGTTGGTTAAGCTCAGCAATGCCCTGAAACCTAGCTTTAGGACAGAGTCAAGGTCCTAAACCAACAGAAGTTGGCCTTTTCAGTGCCGAGCAGGAACGAAGCTGGCAGCACTGTGCCAGGAGCCTCCTCTGTCACTTATGACACAGTCCAGCTAAAAAGCAATGGAAATGATACTACAAATGGAGCAACACATGGAGGGGAGGGATAAAAGGATGGTCCACCTTTAAGAAGGAAATGTGAAAATTAGCTTTGAGTTATTGTCCCCCAGGAATTAAAAGAGCGTATGATTTTTACGTCTGCTGAATTTTCCAAGTCCTCTCTTCTTGTTGGTGACAAAAATTCATAATTCAAAGACAAAACATTTTTCTGCCACCATAAAAAGTTCACAAGTTATGAGGTAATTACATTAGCACGCTGAGAAAAGAGAAGAGGACGCAAGAAATCCTGATTGGCGTTTCTCTGTTTAAAAAGAATTATTTTCCAATACCTGAGCATGCCCAGAGGAGCTAGTCTCTGAGCAGCTGTGAAACAGAACCTTTTTACTTCAGGGTTAGTGCAGGGAGCTCATTAGCACAGCCTCAACCCTCAGCTAAACAGCCTTGTTTGCATATTGAAGCAATAGAATGTGAAGGTGTTAAAAAGGAAGAATTGCAGCCGCTACTCCTGACTGACATGTCTATCTGGGCTCTTGTGTTTACAAGAGAATAACGAAGCTGCCCCAAAGCCCCTACTGGGCCTGATTATTATGCAGAGGCTTCTTAGATTATGTATAATTGATATCCATTTTCCCTCCAGCTAACCAATGGCAGCTCTCAGGAGTAATGCTCACTCTCCTGCATCTTACCAACCAAGCAAACACTGGAAATTGCTATCTTTTACTAGGCTTAATAATTTTTAAAGACCAAAAATTGACATTTACATTTTTCTGAAGCACAGATGACTGCACTGTTGGTGGGGTTTTCCTGCTAATAACAATCAAACAGTGGAGATATTGTATTTAAGTGTGATGCTGGTCTGGGGGTATGTTTGTGTATCATTTCTGTATATTTATACATGCACACATTCAATGGACTGTGTATATAATGTGTGTATGTCCCAGTTTTTCCATACATTAATGATATGGTAACAAAAAGCAAGGGCAAATTCTGAAAGCTTAATTTCTGCCATTTTTGTGAAAGATTTGCAAGGTGAACTATGCAGCAAGGACACTCCTCCAATTACATTTACTGGTCCCCTTTCTGTACCTACAATAGTTATCTTCATCCGTACAATTTAGGCCAAATGTTCAATTCCTAAACCTGACACAGGCATGAAATTGAGTAGTGCAGCACTCATTTTTTAGTGCTCAAACAGTTCTCTGCTTATCCAAAAGAAAAACACATTGAAGTTTTTCCTCAAAAATAAGATATTATATTTGGCCTTTATATTACAAAGCAGTTATGAGATGGGGTTTTTTTATTTCATTGGTCATTTTTGAGTTTGGTTTGTGTTTGTGGTTTTTTTGTTCTGGTTCAGAGCTTCTGAAAGGATTTTTGTGGGGGAGGATTGGCCATGATAACTTTAAAAGTTTTGCCTGTAAAAAGCTGATCTTGAAAATGAAATGCTAATAGCCTGAGATAAACAGGCAAACTCTGTATAGCTCTCTCAATATACTGCACTTCAAACCTGACCTTCAGCCTTTTTGCTGTTTTTGTCCTAAATATCTCTTCAGCACAAACTGTCAGTTGCATAGAGATTTTTTTATCCATACAAATAGTTGCCAGAATAAGGATGTGTCCAGTCCAATCATTTGCATAGCACCTTTCTCTCCAGAGGTGAAGACCTAGCTCACTAATCCTTTCTGCTACCTAACCTTGGCAGAATTTTAATTTTAATCTGCTCTCTGAGGACATGCACAAGAAAATGCAAGGAATATTAATATATGGGCTGAACTGGATTGAATTTGAAAAGGTGACCATTCTGTAACCATTCAAAAGCATAGCTATTATGAGTGCACTAAACCCACTCTCCGCATAGAGCAAGTCAAACCAGCAGAAAGGAAGAGCCTGAATTAACTAAATCAGTTATATCACCTGAACCACTATCAAAAATCTACATACTGCTTCCATCCACTGAAGAGCCAAAAGTAGATAATAATACGCAAGGACCTTTACATAGCTGATTTTTGTTCCAGCAACTTTTAAGAAACCAGAGGGTAGTCACAAAAACCTGAACAGTTTGCAGCTGCCCTTACCTTAGCATAACTGCCTCTATGTTACGGAAACACAAATAGACAGAAACCAGAACAAAAAATTTCTGCCAAAGGAAAAGGCAAGTCCCAACAGGCAGTCATTCACATAATGATCTCCTGACCTGTATTTAACAAAAGCTACATACTAGTAGTAAAAATGACTGAAGTCAAATAGTCATTTCAGAGTTGCACCTTTGGCCACTGGACCATAGGACTGCAGTATGCACTATCACACAAGGATTTCAGGCCACATAATTACATTCCAAGCAGTGTTAGCCCTGCACTGACGATGTAGATCAGTTAAGAGATGCAATAGGTCTTCTTTTTTATAATGTAAGCTTCTACTTTTTACGTAAGCCTCTGTAAAATGGTCACTGCTGTGCTAGAGAGAGCTGACTAGTCACATAGGTCTGCTTCTCCACCTCCTTTCAGGTGCTAACTTTCATTAAAAGAAGCTTTAATTAAATATTAATTTATTACTTATTTATTACATAGTGCTTTTCCATGAGAAAAACTGCTGAGCTTGCCATACAGATACTATTTGATCTCTGGGAGGAAAGGAAGAAGGCTGTGTGTCCATGGATGGGAGGGGGACATGATCTGTATTGAGATGCAGACCATATTGTGGAAGACTTAGACCAGTATTTACTATAAAGCTCAAAAATGCCTCTATTATAAGGCATATTTGTGCTGTTCACACCTTCAATACATGTTTTTGAGATGCTTCTGTGAAGTATTTGTGCCATTTTGCCATCACCTTTCATTGAAAAAAAAGTAATTGGAAGGATAGTTGGACTTCACTATCAAATTCATTCTTGCACACACTGAAGCACAAGGTTTCTTTGGTTTCTGCCAGTGTCCAAAAGAGGCTATGGAACTTTCTTTTTCTTCAAAAATACAGAACCACCTCAGTGGTTCAGGTTTGAGGTCATCTTCTGCAGGACTCTCACATGAAGAGGGAGCATGGCTGGCCTGAATTACCAAGCACTTGTAGAAGTTATCAACAGATATAGGGGATGGTTCTAATAACACAAAATCTGCACTCTCTCTTATGAGGATATGACTCTTCTCATGCTTTTTTTTTTTTTTGTTCTATAAGCCTGAAATCTAGACAAAAAGCCACCATTGCCCAAGCTCCTTCTGGAGAGCAGTCTGTGACCATGTCTCAGAGCAGATCCTGTTTCTCAGGTTACTTTTCCTGAGTGATGTAATGAACACTGAATGTTTTTCTTTTGTAGTGTAAAATACTTTCCAAAATCCATTTACCATCATCACAAGGAGAAAAATTGTGCTGACTATCTGACAAAGGTCATAACCAGTAAATATGCAAGGTGATGTACAGACTAGGGCTTTGGTCCAGTTTGCTAGATGTCCCATCAACAGTAATTAAGAAACAATCATCAAGGTTTGGTCCAGAAAGCATTTAAGTGTTAACTTATATATAAAGACATACTGAGTTTAAAAGGCTGACTGAGAACCTCATAAGACGTTTTTCTTTTTATTTCCATTTGCTTCTAGTTTACACTAGATTTTTCTCACCCTGTGTTGGTAATTCCTTTTCCAGATCCAGGGGAAACCAAGGCATGCAGCCATACATGAAAATCTATATTTTAAATCATCTCTGCAACACATTTTTCTATTTATTCTCTGCTTATCATTTTCCTTGGTACTAACAGGGGTCTTTAGAGCCACAGCTTCTGTGCTGCACTGGTGGCACATGGCGCACAAATGAAGCCACAGCATGAAAAAGACGGCAGGACATGATTATAGCACAGAATAATTGAAGGTCCAGGAGCCTATGGTCCAGAATAAATTTTAGCCTGCTACTCAGTGTGTTCTGCATTCATTACTATTCAGTGGAAGTGCCATACACAAAAACAAGAAGTTTACTCCTGGCACTAGAAATTCTCACCCGCAAGAAGACAAAACAGTCCAAACTGAAGACAGAATAACTGTTGGAATGAATATTTACTGACTGATTCAAGAGGTTAGCACAGGGAGGAAGGAGAACAAAGTCTTACCTTCAAAGACTGCTCTTGTGTAAGGTCAATGCAATTTGTTTTACAAGTCTATTGAAATATAACATAAACTCTCTCTTTATTTGACAAATAGGTCATCTTTGCTTTAATTGGTTGCTGCTACCAGACTGACACTGTGAAACACTTGAAATTTTCTGTATCCTAAAGAAACAGACTATATTTTGATATAAATATAAAAATATTGGTAGTCTCTTTAGTAGTCAAAACTCTTATTTTTCCTGATTTTTCCTACTTCAACAGAGGAACTTATCACAATGAGTTTGCACAAGTCAGTGCCCAGGAACTACCTCAGCTTTTCATTTTCTCTATACCTTGCTTGGTTATAGCTACCTTATGTTGATCTGAATATCACTGATTTAAGTGTCTTGCAAAGTGTACTTGTAAAATTAAGTGTCTCAGAATTGGAATAATTTTGTATACAAGAATCTCAAAGACAATATCAGGAGATAAAGCAATGCTCTTTGGAGAGACAATAAAAGTACCACTACATAAGATGGCCATCACCTCTCCCAGATCACTGCTCTAAAATTTCAAGTCCTAAGAATCTGACTATATCAGTAAAAACACAAGTCCAAATGTTTTCTAGGTGCTATAAAGAGCAGTCCCTTGCTTATTTTTAAGCCTGTTAGTCTTGATATCTTTCATATCTATCACTGGATTTCTCTTAATTTCCTGCCAGACAAACTATATGTATAGAATACCACAGAGACAAAAGAAAACTTCCACAGCCAAGCACCATTCACTTGGGCTGCTTTTTTCCTCAGAAGCCCTTTTTCAGGCAGCACCTCATTGCTGCAACAAATTAATCACCAAAGCCCTGGTCTGGTAATGAAGTGCTATGGATTTGCAAAAGCTCGAAAGGCATTACATCTACTACCTGAAAGAAAAATGAGGTGAGTGCTCAGCACAGGAAAATTAGCACAGCAGCGCTGTCAGAGGCCAGTCTTCCTCTGGAGCAGTGACTAGTGAAGTTAGTTAAGTCCTGAAACCCTGATGGATCTTTTTTGCCCTGGGCCAAACAGTCATCTCTACAATTGTGCTTGAAATCTAAAGAGGAGATAGATTTTGCACCAGAGCTGCATGGATCTTGGGTTGCTGTTTTCCACAGGTTTGGTGGAACAAACAGTTCTCAAAGGTTGGCTTCAGCCTGATCTTTGTTAGCACTCGCAGAGGCTTAGATTCAAATATAAATTACTTCTTAGCCTGTTTTCATCCTCCTCCTTTCCAAGCCTGTCATAATTTTTATCATGTTCTGAAGGAATGATTGTGATGTTTATGCTGTTATTCAAGTGGGTAAGTTAACTACATTCTACTTTATCTCAAAGCATTTTTGCATTTTGCCACTGATGACAGTTCTGTACAAGACAGACAGCATCTTCAGGTGACAGGATGGACAGATATCTTTGGCTTTAAGCTATAACAAGAGGATGGGGAAAACACTGTAAATGCATAAATACGGCATTTCCTGAGACCCTGCAGAAATATTCAGCATATGTCTCCTCTGATATCTAGGGCTCAATCCAAGCCTGCTATAACAATCAGTTTCTTAATGCTATGCTGGGAGACCTCCTCCACTCAAGCTCCACAGCTATTTGGAGAGGGACAGTGAGCAATCCCTCAGCAGTGTACTGGTGTTGGTCCAAGCTCTTTCTCACAGAGAAGGATCAAGCACAAGAAACCATCCACCACCAAACACACCAGCTCAGTTCTTGCAGAATGGATACTTTGAGACTGAGCCAGAGCTTAACCGCTTGCAGAGTAGGCATTGCCACAGGAGCTCAGTCATGATAATTTTGCTCTGAATCCACTTTAGTCACTGAAGTTTCTCTAATTTTCTTTAAATTACAATTACTGCAGCCGAAAGCAGAATCAACGCCAAATAGACTGTACTGTCCCCACATAGAGCTTAGCAGATCAAGAGCAAAAATGCATCCCCTGACTTTTTACTGAAAATTCACCTCCTAGCAATAAAGAAGGGGAGAAAATGAAGAGTATGTGGTATATATTTTCTATTAAAACATCACCAAGCATGCCAAGTGTTGAACACGTATTGCACATAAACACACGCAAAAACAACCTCTGCCCCTCAGCTTTTTCTAAATCGAGACATTCTCCTGTCTCACCAGGCAATATATTTCCTTTCTTTTAGCACAGGAAAATTGCCTAGAGTTCAGGACCACAATATGAGCCATCAAGCAAAACACATCGATTCGAGATTTCCCATTTAAAAATAATTTATAACAATATCAGAACCTCCTGCATGATTGCAGGATATAATTTAATAAATCTTAGCTGAGTGAGCAAGGGATATATTTCATTTGATTTCCCTCACATTTCAGATACCTGCATATATACATCCATACAAAGTATAAAACATAACTATTTGAAGCATACTGTGGGGATTCATGTTATCCATTTAAGAACATCATCTCTGAAATTAAGATAGACCAAAAGGCAGCACACATCATCCTGCCATTGGTGTCTAAGACAAGTGTAATGAGGCTGACGTGGCTCAGTCTAAATGTCTAACGTTAAGGTGGCTGAAATTAGAGATGAAGACTCACTGTAGTGAAGTGGAACAGAACAAGGCAGCAAAGGATTTGGGCTAATGTGGGAGCACTGGAACCACCTCTGGAACCAATGTTTGTTACAGACTTCAGAGGAGATATAACTCTGTCTGAAACCCATGGAGAATGAAGTTGTCCAATCACAGGTGACAAAAGATAATTGTAACAGAAGAATATATTGTTGTACATTTAATGAGGTAGTTAATTTGAGAGACCTTGTATAACACTCCAGTGAGCTGATTCCTCCTCCTGTGACAGAGAAGCTACTGTATGAAATTTAGAATTGAGGATCTACTACATCTAAAGCACAGTGCAAAGGGTAATTTGTAGGTACGCAGGGTAGAAGAAGACTTCCAGTAACAGACTGATCTCAAACATCAGAATTTTTCTTTATCAAAATTACCTTTGCATATCACACATTCACCCAAGCCTCACCACGCAGACCTTCTCAGTATAACCCATTTTGGTGCTTAGGATTTATTCATGTGATTCATTCATGATTTAAATCATGAATCTATAAACTTTTCATACTAAAAAGGCTGAGCTAGCCTTTCTCTAAGCCTTTTGGAGACTGCAATTGAAAGAAATACACATAATAATTAAACAGGTAGGAAAGCCACTTAAAATAGCACAGCGTCACATCTCTGACTGATTGTCAGAAAATCTTATGTATTTTTAAAAAGCTAGTGTCACCAAAAGAGGAATTTTGGAGGGAGGAAAAAGTAAGTTCAGATTATGTTCCAGAAATGAAGAGTCTGGGCATGGTCAAGGATCTGCTAGTTGTGGAACACTCCATGAGAACTAACAAGCAGCCTAAATTAAAAAAAAAATAGCATAGATAGTAAGGTCTCCCCTGAATTCAAGGTAACAAAACACCTTTATGTAGGGAACTAGAAATACTTTTAACCATCAGTCATCAGTTCATTCATAGTTATCATAGCAGAAAGCAACCGAAATATTTCAAAGAGTGTCATTTAAGAATTGCTGCCAGAAATTGGAGATGAAGGCTTTGCATTATCAGCACAGAAAACACAAATCTGGCATAGACTTAGTGTAAACTAACAGTAGCAAGGAAAGTGAGAGGCTGAAGTTCAATTGCCTTTTTTTTGTGCCATTCCACTCTGCTTTGATATTATCGTTCCTAAGTTTGAATCACTGGAACACAGAAGCTGCTCTCTTGCCTTAGAGTCAGAGTTTGTCTGGCATCTAGCAAAATGAGAGTTTGGCCTGGGTTACACTTCCTAGATATTACAATACAAATGAGTAAATAGTAAATATAATTATTCACTAAGGGGGTAATCCTTCCATAAATCTCTTCTTGTGGAATAGATTTTTCTTTCAATAAACTTTCCTACATCAGATAGCTAGGGACTTAATTAAAAATACAAAACCTATGAGGAATACTAAACTAGCAAATACTTTTGTGAATATCTCGTCTAGTAAAAAGAACAATTAACAACCATCTCCAATAGGAAGATTACGTCCAGAAAATCTGTACTTGCAACACACAAAATCAGAAACTTTTTTTCCATGTTAATAAACAAAAGCAGTTAGAGGAGTTGTGGTGGTGAAGTTAGGATAGTGTATGGACACAAGCATGGCAAGTTGTGTAGGGGAAAATGACATTCTTCTGTTAGACCAATTTTTATAATTAGAAAAAAATATGAGTTTTCTGGCACACAGAGCTTTCCTCGAGTTCTTCACAATGAAGTGTTTTTCTTTGTGGTTACAAATCATATTGCATTATCATCTTCTGTTTTTCTTAGTTACTTCCATAGAGCATAAATATTTATCCCACTGACCATTCCAGCTCCCTGAGAAGGAATGCCATCTACCATGTAACAGATGCTGTTTACGGAATATGCTTTGCTGCTAACAGCACAAAAGTCTTTTTATCAGCTCTATTACAGTAGGCATATTATGTGTTATTTGTACTGCTGCTGCCTAATGAAACCCTTCCCAAAATTGTGCCAGGCACTCTAAAACCACATGGAGAAGCATTCTTCCATTAAAAGCTTTCTTACCTAAATAAACAAAACAAAGAGAGAAAGAAAAAGAGGGCATGTTACAGATGGGGAACCGAGATACAAACCAGTTTCCTCAAAAGTATTTTCCAAAGACTTACAATAAATCAGTGGCAGAAAGTCTGATCCCTTATTCCCTATTCAGTCTCAGACTTTCCTTTCTTTTATTACTGCCTCTTCCACATGGTATTACTTACCCTCACACATGAGCAAGATAACTATCACAACTGTGATGCTATGCTATTATATAGCTCCAAGGATGAATAAAAACGTGAGCTATGGAGTATATCAGTTTTATACTGTGCTTTCAAATATCACAGATCTCCACCCATAAGAGTACTGCATCACTGTTTCCATAGTAACAAGATAACACAAGGCACTTCGGTGTATGTTACTGTGTCTGAAAGAGTCCAAGCTCAAGATGAGAATACCATATTGGACTTCATAAATGAATTCTGATTTGTGCTTTTTATGCAAAATATAGCCCTGAATGATGTGCCAATTTGAATAGTGCAGTTCTTTAATTGGGTAATAACAAAGGCATTATAAATAGAAAAGAAAACAGGTTTTCAGGTGTGACAATGAGCTGAAAATACTTTTCTTTTTAGATAACAGGAGTTACAAGGCAACAGATTATCATGCCAAATTAAATAAATGTTTATATTAAATTGATATCAAGGAATTATGGAATGGTAGTGATATATAAGGCCCAGAAAAAGACTGTAGAGAGTTTTAAAAATAGAGTAGACCCCAAAATACAATGGTGGCTGAGGAAAAGATGTGATATGAGCTCACTCATACTACAGGTATAATGGTAGCAAACCAGGTGTCTGCACAACCCACGGTTGAGATCTGGGAGGTGATAGACAGGGGAAGTAAAAGAACCCAACAAGACAATAGCAAGTTACAGCGGAACCAAAAAATAGCAGCAAGTACAATGGACAAGGAGCTGACTTGTGTGAAGTGATCTAAAACCTGCTGGGAATATGTACATGGAGACTGTAGGATGAGGAGAGGGAATGATACTGCAAAGATAGGTAAGAAAAAATCATGTACAAGCTGCAGACAAATCACACCCATCCAGCTCCAGGAACTATTTCCACCACTCCTAAAAATTTGACCTGAGGTAGGGCAATCCCATACAAACCTCTTCCCACTGCTGAGATACAAAGCCCACCGCACAAACTCACTTGCTTATCTCGTTTTTTGAATGTTTTTCAGGATGTCACAGAAGAGTTTGAAATGCAGAATGCATATAAAGGGTTGTAAAACATGGGGAATTTTCAGACTGGTTCCCTACGTGGCAGGAATGCGATTGAAATAGTGTAACATGATGCATTCTTATAATTCAATTACCTTTTTCATATATTTTGGCTGTTTATATATTTTGTCTAGCTTTTGATGTCTAAAAGTTAAATTGATTCAAAAGGACTGTGCAGTTAGAAGAGCCTCCCTTTGACTTCTAGAGATGTACATGGCTGGGCTTGTATTCTTCTACCATATGTATCCCTTTTAATGGTTCAGACTTCAAGGGGCTGACAGCATTTCTTCATTTGATCAAGAGCCTGAACAGTTGCTCTGTGCTCTAACGTGTACAATGGAAGGGGCCCGGCGGTGCTACCTCTCTCAGCAAAAGAATTAAGACAAAGTCACTTCTTTCCATGGCAGTCCTGCATGCCAGCTCTTCATTTGTGTTGAATGTCACTGAATCCAGATGGGAGCTCTACGCCGCCACGCTGAAGCAGCGCCAGTCTCTCACTGATGAGGTCAGCAGCCACAGGAGAGCACAAAGGGGGGCTTTAATCAGTCATTCCATAACCAGTTGAGGAGAGATTAAATTGCCTCCACTAAAACACTGGCCAACCCTCACCGCAAGGAAAGTCTTCAGTTAAACAGTCTTTTCTTCTCTCAAAACTTTGCTTCACATCATTTGTGAGAGGAACCTGGGGAAACCTTTGTAAAATCATGAGAGCAGGGGATAGACCTGTGTGAAAGTATGAAAGTGTAGCTGTACGGTCTACTGTGCAATAGCTTTCCCCATAAAATATCCTATTCTCCTATTCCTGTTTCATTCAGGCTGGTGGGGACTCAAGTGGCTCTAATGAGACAAGCATGAGCAAAAGACAGACAGGTAGACTGTGAACTGAGTTTCAGCAATAATATTTCTCAGGGGCTGGTTATGCTCCTGAGTTTTAAACGCGACTCACTTATTGAAGGAAGATAACTGAAGTGAAGATGAGTATAAACACGTATCTGAACAAAAGTGAGATTTACACCAAGTTATTCAGTGATCTCGCTCCTCTCTCAGTGAGCCAGTCCTCTGACCTGCCCCACGAGAGCTTTTCTTCTTCCTCCCTCACTGCCAGCTCTGAGCATCCTTTTTTATCCAGAGGTCTCTGCCATTTCTGATCACCTGGTCTACCACTGACTTTTGCTCTCGCACTGCTCAGGTTTCTAGGGAGTTCAGAAATGACCTTATGTTATACAGAATTCATTCAAGCTTTCAAACACAGAAAGAAATTTCAGCACCTATTATATGTAGTACCTGTCCATAATGTGACATGCCACAAAACTTCACGCCCTATCTGCAGAATATACAGCTGAAATGCATTTAACTTTCAGCATATGCTGAACAGGAGCAATAAACAACAAGAATTTTGCCTCATGTGAGATTTGAGAAATGTGAAAATCTGGTAAATGGTGATGGAAGAAAACTTTCAGTAGAAAAGTGACATAGGCAGTCTTTAGGGTAATGCTGACAGACTATTATCATAGGTGTTGGGATGTGTTATGGGACTCATCCACCTTTGCCTTCCAAAGGAACTTGTTAGAAGATACTAACTGGACTCCAGCCTCTAACCCAAGTTTGATTTACCTTCACAACAAAATATAATAATATTCTTTAAATTGAGACTACTTGGATTTGCTGGGTGAAATAGGTAAAATAAAAACTTTGAAAACTATTTCAGTCTTTCACAAGGAGCATTAGAAGGGGATGTTTTTGTAGAGAGGCATTTTTTTGGATAGTCTTGATTTGCAAGCCAGTAATTTTCAGTGACTTCTGCATTACATTGACTCTATATCACTTGGTTCCCAGACAGTTATTCTTTTCTCTATCACCTCTGAACACTGGTTTTGGGTCTGCTCCTTGTTGCAGTTCAGACCCCTACAGTACTGCCCCAGCTTCCTGCTTGCTTATCACCCCTATCTCACCCTTTTCTGTCAGGGGAAAGTATAATTTTTATTTTCTTACCAAATTCTCCAGCTTGCAGGCAGGATAACATAAAGTAATTTTCCTTTTTACTATTACAGTACATAGGATGTGCACAACAAACTGGAACAAACAAATCGAGTGGATGTTTGAGTCCCTGGTATGGAATAAGATAATCTCTTCCTTTCATCAGGATTCTCACTTCTGACTTCACATTGTCTATGAACTCTGGATGCAATGTTTGCACTGTTAGATGTCTGCAGTGCAGTAGTGGGGGATGGATACCAAAAGGTTTTCTTAATAAGCAGCTAGAAGGAACCAGGCATCTTAGGGTGAAATTCATTTAACAAATTTGAAATACTTGTTTTAGGCTGAGATGAGTAAAATCTTACTTTCCAGGGACTGAGTTTTGGGAGGACTGGGGGGGTTGTTTGGGGGAACTACGTTGACTTGATTTCCCCAAAGCAAACCAGATATAAGTGGATCAAAAGTGGAAAATACATGGCAGGTATTTACTTACAGAAGACTTAAAAAACTGGGGGGTTGATTTATCTTGTTGATCATGGCAGGGTTATATTAATTGCCTTAATGGTGTAGGGCACAGTCCTCTGGTGGAAATAACACCATGTGATGAAAAATACTATCAGTAAGTGAAGAATGGCACTAGGGAACACACTAAGAGAATGTGTAAAATATTTTAGCACATAGTTTAAACCCTGCCATTTATGGAAAACAAACTACTTATAATCTTTATATGCTTCATGCTTTTCTTCAATAGCATCATCTTCTCTTCTAATCAGAACAACCAAAAAATCCAACTAAAGCCTACAAAAAAATGCCCACCCAGTTCTTTGTCTTTACCCTTCCTAAGACTGAAAGTCATTGTGCTGGACAGCTGGGAATTTCCCGCTCACTAAGGGCTCTGTAACCTCATGTAAGCAATCCCCTACAGAAAATTGAATAAATTCTTACTAAGACTATGCCAGTTCTCAGGTTACAGAAGAAGCCACATGCATATTTTCCTGCAAGTCTGTTGGAGTTTAGTGCTATCGATCTCATAAGTGGGTTTATTGAATACGGAAGAATAGGGAAACATTAGTATTGAGTTTCTTGAAAGTTTTGCCTCATGTAGTTTATAACTCTTTGTAGATCTCCTTGTAATGTCACACTGGGATTTTCCTAACTTATTCTGTACCACACAGAAAGTTGTCATAGGCCTGAGGCTGTTAATATCATAATATCATATTAAGCTGCAAAGAGAGAAATTCAAAGTGATATCATAGATACTCACCCTATGTTCCTGCTCCTCTTGTCTCAAAAGTATCAGTTTAAAAATTTTTAATATTAGAAAAAGTCTCAAGAATGATGTGCTTTGCTGTATTTATTAGGAAAGTTAGACTTACACCTAACCAGCTCTTTAGCCAGACGCTTCTTGGAGACAAATGTTACCTCATTAATCTTCCAGTTCTTTAGAGAATATGGTTGACGTGCAAGTAGGAGAGTATCTCTATCTCTCTAAAAGGACCTCAGTTTCCAAAATCCTTTAAGATGTAGGAATACTCTGGAGTAATAAACTGTCAAAATGCCAAAGGAGGCTGTGCTATCCAAACTTTGCACTGGATGTCACTTATCCCCAAATCCTCTCTGACAACACAGAGGAAAGCTTTCACACCAACCCTCCGGACCCTGCAGCACACACCTGAGAGCTGGCAGCTCAGGGGTAACTCACAGTGCTCGGGTCATCTGCTCACTTCTCCCAAGGCACATACCTCCCTGCAGCTATCAGCTCACTCAAAGACCACCCTGATTACTGGGAAGGGCTGAGAAAAAAAAGGAGTCCTATTTATACTAGCAAGATAAAATATGAAAGCAAACGATTATGATGTTGGAAAAAAGTTACCACAGAAAAGCAATATTAAGCATCTTCCCTGGCTTGTATACTGTATCAGTTACCACAGAGGGCTAGATGCCTTTTAGGGCTTTTTGCCCTAAAAAAGCTTCCTATGGTTGTTTTGCTAAAATGAGAGTTTCTCTTCAGCTATTACAACTCAACTGCTTGAATGGCTCTTCAGCTCAGCTCCAGTCCCTGCAGACTCAGTTCTCCTTAATGCCTGCTGAATTTGTGGATTTCCTGGGTCTTCTCAATATTGATAGGTGCAGTCTGGGCTACCTTCTTCTCCTGGTGTCCCACCGTGCTGCACCTGGAACCTGCTGTTACAAGAGAGTTTCCTTCACAGCACGCAGAGGATAATCATAGAATCATAGAATCATCTGGGCCGGAAGGGACCTCCAAAGGCCATCTAG
>JAOXJM010000012.1:13565475-13592319 GCA_026413425.1 Tringa solitaria
CCCAAACTCCTGCTAAATCCTCCCAGAGTAATTTTACCTGCTTTTGTATTAAGCAATGGAGATATTAACTCTCCCAGCTGGAAATCCACCTTAAGTTCTGTCCCACATTTCAAAAACATGAAGAAAGAAAAAAAAAACAGAGTTAAGAAGATAAAAAGTGTAGAGTCACGCTATTGCATAAAGTTTCTAACAAACTACCAATGAATTCAGCCAAAGACTTAATACTATATATCACATCAAACATGGTCACACAGGCCATCACCATTGTTAGTCAGAGTCAAATAATATCTATATACCAATGAAATAATATGTTTACAAAGAAAGGCTTGCTGCAGAAGTTTATCATGTTTTGAAAGAGTACGATGTTTTATTGTGTACTAAAAATCCTTCAAAATCAATGTCACAACCAGTCAAAACAATAAAACTACATTACAAGGTTTTGGCTGAAATAAAGGACAGGGAAATAGCAGTATACTGCTTGGCAGGAGTCCTGAAGACATTTATATCAGGAGTCATTTAAAACTAAATCAAGAGGAATTCAGGCACCATTGGCTATAAGCAATACCAGCCAGAAAAACTAACCTCTATGAAATGATACTGAAAGAAACCCTTAAAATGTATTGTTTTGCATCAAAAGCATTTAACAGTGTAAGTGTCTGGAAAGAGTTTGACTGAACTGAAGGACTGATCTGTTCCTCTCATACAGCAAATATAAGTCAATATGAAACTATAGATGGCTTGAGAGAGGAAAATTGAGGTAAACTCCAGAGACAACCATGATTTCCAGTAATGAAACAAAGATACTTAAAGAAAAAAAAGCTATGAAAACAAACAGTTGGTGAATAAAAAAAGGTGAGAAACTCTCCTCAGATCTTTTATCCAGCAATAGCAGAGGTGAACAGTACTCGCTATGAGGAAAGTGAGCTGCTCGCATATTATTAAATGCAGGATCAAGTCCTGTTCATTTCTTCTGCCCTGTCAGGTTTGCTACAAAACCATCTCTATCAAAATGCATTGAAACTGTAGGGTAATAAACCAGCATATTTTTAGACTTTTTTACCTTTGGTCAGGGCTTCTAACAAGGGAGATATTAAAAATAAAAAGAAATTTAAAGGGGCAGGTTGGAAATAGGATAGGCAAATAAGAAAGATATGGTTAAAATCTTTCACTCAATTGTAAGCAAATTATTTTTTAAAAAAAATTACAAACTCTGGCACTTTATTTCTGTGAATAATTTATTTACAGAAACCCTAGAGTTCAGGACAATTTGGCATGTAAAGATGAAATGAACTACTATTTTTGAAAAAGAATATCAAATTCAACCAGCAACATGGTCCATCATGAGAAAGCTACATGAGAATCACTGTAGAGATCTGAAATGTTAAAGCACAGATAGACACAAAAGCATGCTTTTGTTTTAAATCATTACAAGAAACTTTCTGGCTCTTTTACAATCCAGATAGCTGAAGCAATACTAGCCCCCAGCCTCACCACCTGTCATATCCCATTTCCTGCAGAGATAAAGAGTATTATTAACTATGCAACTTTGGGCTAAGAAAGGAAATGATCCCTCAAGCTTCACCAGCAAGGTGGGTAGATACCGTACCAGCCTCCCCTAAGGTGACAGCAATCAGCAGTCACATCTTTCCCCAGGACGCCATGCACTAAAATCCATCTGTCTCCCAATCAGAGTATTTATAACCTCAGTAAAAAGATAAAGAGATTTTGTTTGCAGAATTGTTATCCACGTGACTGAAAAAGCACTTACAAGACTGAACTACAGTTATTTCATAAAGATAGACACTCATTCCTTACAACTGTAGTGCAGGTGTCTAGGTTACTTAAATGAAAACATTCCTTCCCCCTTTACTGCAAACAGTATTATTTTTTTTTATCTACTAAGGCCACAGTCTGACAGCATTGAGTGACGTGGTCATCAGAAAAAAGAGATCTTCTCTCCTCTTTCCCTTCCTTAGCCCTCGTTTCCTGCTCCATGCTACCCCAGGCAGCACAAGTGTTAACACCACTTATTTTCCCAAAGTAGCAGCTCTTCCATCCAGTTTACTAAGCAGCCGCAGCAGGTCAGTGGGAGGAGGAGGAGGAGGAGGAGGAGGAGGGAGGCAGTCAGGGCAGGGTTACTCTTTCTCTGGCAGCCGTGGTGGTTCACGTGCCCCACAAACTGCAGCTGCTCGCACGAACACCTTGCGTTGGTTTGATGACACTATTCCATAAGAAGCCTAAATAATTACAGACCTAAGATTTACAGTTGCATACATTAATTGCTTTGTAAAAATACAGCTAATAAAGCTGTCACAACAATTCATTTATAAGTTTATTAGATTTATGCCTAAAATTTCATTGAAGGAGCGGAAAATGGGAAAAGTGTTAAAAGAACTAAACAAACATGTACCCATCTGCTGTAGCTATGTATCTACTGTTTAATAAAATTGCCAGGGTACTGTTATGTTGTCTCATATATATAAAAAAAATAATCTGCACTACTAGCACTTCTGCTTATCTTAATAGATGTATGAACACCTAAATTCAATTTGTCCATTAAATCACTGATAAAAAGAAAGAAATAATTCTGCTATTAAGCTTTATCCCTATTAAGTTTTGCTGGGTTGCTGTACTCTTCATTACTGTTGTCTCTCAAAATATCACCTTCACTTCAGCTGTAAATAGCCCAGGAAAACAGTTCAAACCTTAAAGGGAAACTTCCAAAGAAAATATTTTTTTTTCCCCCTCATAGCTGAGACCTTTCCCAAGGGAACAGGCCACTTTCGGAGGTGTTAGTGCTTCATGTTTGTAGCAATGGAAAAAAAGTATATAGAAATAATGGGTTGGCTGAGTATATTATGAAAGGATTGCTCCTATTAGGGGATCCAGGGCAAATAACAGCCAAGACACAACAAAGTTATGGTGGAAAGCTTGGAGAATTTGTACTAGTTTCAATATCTTTGCTTCCATCTTCTAAATTGCCAATTGTCAAATGTCATTACTGGTCAGGCTGTTAGCTGCTTATTTGATTACAGTGTAGCCCCCTTTCTGGAGCGTGTGTCCGTGTGTAAAATCATAAAATGTGCTTGTGCAGGTGCAAAAGCTCAGGAAAGCATGAAGATGATAATTAAAGGTATTTTGTTGCCTTTTTAATACATGGATAATTCTACAACAAAACACAGAAATACTAAGCTGTTTGCTTCTATTTGTCCTTAAAGAGTTTGTGGCTGAATGTACTTCAGTAGTTGCCAAGAGTTCTTGCACAGTTTTAATACTAATTTATGATGAAGCATACCAAATGAACCACAAGTTATTTTAGAAAATGAAATAAGGAAACTTTTGAGGTTTTAGCAGGAAAACAGACTGGAGTGAGAGTAGTCTGATGTAAATGAATAGACGGCTTCAATGAAAATGAAAGAGAAGAAAACTCCCTCCTGGGGTTCATTATGCCTCTTGAGCTGTTGGTAGTAAAGTTAATTTTTAAATGCTTTGAGGTGATTAAGAACTCAGGCATCACTCTAAATGTAAATAAGTCCTTTTTCATTTCCTTGCAGTTAACTGATTGCAGCAGTCACCAGCTACTTAGCTTGCTGATGTATTTGAGATCTGTAGTCTAGTTCATAATTAACCCTCTTCATATGAAGTGAAAATGCTAGGAAGGCTGGGTTTGAATGTATATAACCAGGATGTGACATACTTACTCACTGGAGAAAAAGAATGTTTATATTTGTAAATAATGAGGGCACTATTTGAAGCAAAAGTATCACAGAATGAAAATCAACTCATAAATGAAGTTTGTTTCCACTGACAATGAATGCAGCTTGAAAACACAACCAAATTAGATGCAGTTTAGAAACTTCAGCTTAATTTATAGTAAAATTTGGCAAATCATTAGAGCTGGACCTCTTCCTCCCCACCAGGTCTAGCCCACATAAAATTTCAACAATCTGTACGTGAACCTCACACACAAATTACAAATCTCAGATCGTAATCCAATCTTGTAACGCATATATACAAGCAATTAAGACTTAACAGCAATAAACTTGTTCAAAACAGTGACTGGGACCTGTGAAATCTGTATTCTCATGCCAAATCTGTCTCGAGATTGTTTCATGGCTAGGCAAATGTTTCAAAAGTGACTAATGCTGTGCACGGGTTTGTAATTACCCAACCCAGGACATGCTAAGCTGTAAACAATCAAAATGTCTCCACTGGATACTGAAATACTGAGGCAACCTACACTCACCTCTGAAAATCTGCCTTAAAGACCTCTACACTTACCAAAGGACAACTACCTCTCTCTCTTAGAAGACTGAGGGTAAATTCATTCGCAGTTCGGAAATATTTCAATAATCCATTTTCAGTAGAAGTTCTTCACACCTGTCCTACTTCACTCTTGATCATTTTTGTGATATAAGATAGAAAAAGAATGGCAATAAGAGCAGAATTCAGGACTTCTAGACTCCCAGATTTACAAATGAAATGAAATGACAGTTAAGCAGCACTTTTATTTCCTCATACAAGTCAGTCGGTCAGGAATTCTCCACATCCTACCTCATAGATGGAGACTGTCATTTGGTCTAAAGATCAATTTTTCTTATTTCAGCCCAAGAATGGTAGGTATCAAAACCAAGAAGCTCCCAAGGGTGATATGCTGAAGGGTAACCCTCTCTTCTAAGAATCCCAAAGGCACCTGGTTACATCCCCCAGTCTTTGCAGTCCTGATACGTCTGATGGAGAAGATGCAGTTTCTCAAGAAGATAGGGTTAAACCATTAAGAGATTTCTGAAACTACACTGGTGTTTCCAGCTCCCCTAAGGAAACAACAGGCAGCTAATGCCGCAGACAGATAATCTGTGCATCCTGCGCTCCTGTAACTTGCCCTTGCTAATAGGAGTCTCTGCATTCCACATCAATTATTTCAAGGTGATAGAAGGTGAGATCACATATATACTTCACTACAAGGGTAGTATATTCAAATTGTATATTAGGAAAAAATTCTCTTCACTGACGTGGTGGTCAAACACTGGAACAAGCTCCCCAAGGAAGTGGTCATGGCCCCAAGCCCATTGGTGTTCAAGAAGTGTTTGGACAACGCTCTTAGATGCACGGTTTAACTTTTAACTTGCCCTGTGTGGAGTCAGGAGTTGGACTCAATGATCCTCATAGTCGCTTACAACTCAGGGTATTTATTCTATGATTCTAAAAAGAGGAAAGGTATAGACATTCTTAGCAACACAGGTATACAAAACAAAAGCAGCAATATCCTCATTGTTAAAGTATTAGTTCAGAGCCCAGGAACCTTGGGTTCAGCTCCCAGACTCAAACTCATAGTGAAAAATTTTTCTCACCTGGTGTCAAATTTCTTTATGACCCACAGAGGCATCTGACATTTGTCAAAAGATACTATAAATACTGCAAATGTTTCTAGACAAGGGTCATCCTGCAGGGAGGACCGTTTTCATGCAAAGTCAGTCACTTCAAACCAGATTTAAACTTTTTTCTTTTTTCTTTTTTTTTTTTTACTTCATTTCCTATTATTTCATTGAATACCAGAGGGATTGCAGGAGGAAAGTGTACACAAAATAGACATGAAGTTTTCATGGGCTCCCCCTAAACCAAAAAGCAAAAAATATCTCACAGCTGTTGAGTACACCTCTGCCTTGCAGAGAAAGAGAGATTATTCCCATTTTGGGAACAAGGTCTTTCCAGTGAGTTTTGCTCCCGATTTCCATTCTCACACCGAAAAAAGTTTTAATCAATATTGTTTTCAGATTATATATTTCATTACAGTTTTATCTTACAAATGTCTTGAATACAAATGAACAGCTGGATTGCTAATGCTTTCCTTCCAGAAAAGACAGAATAATACAATCATATTTGGCGAGTAAGTCTTTCACTACATTTTAACGCTTAGCTTTTACACAAGTTAAACGAAGAGTTTCTTTTCCTCCCTGCTCTTCTCCAACTTTTAAATCAAATTACAGCAAGTATTACTTATGTCTTACTTTCTACACACTTATAGCTGGAAAAAGACAGGGAGGTGAGAGGGGTTGATCTAGTCATTTATGAATGTCAGGGAGCTTCAGGCTAGCTCTATTCAGTGGGAGAGAAACATTGTTATTGCTCTCAGTAAATTGAGGCAGGTCCCCTCAGTCTTGCAAACAAAAATTCTCCAGTTGTTCACATTTGCTAAATAAAGGTTCTCTGGTCAGCTGCCTGCTGACAGCCACTGAAAGACAGCAGCAAGAAACATTGTAGGTCTCTCGGGCACCCGCAGGGAAAGCAATGTTGCCCCATAAGAAGGTTCACAGAATTTCCAAGTAGCAAACAAAAAGGCACAGAAAAATCACTAGAAAGCACATATTGAAACAGGTGTCTGATTGTACAGTTATATACATATATTATTTATAAGGAGGAGTTGGCTGTAGCATCTCCAGTAGGCAAGGTCATCATTTTTTTTCGTTTCTTTTCTTTTTTTTTCCCCCATATTCTAAATAAGGTTGACCTCAGGATTTATGTTAAAAATTATTTCAAGCTTTGAAAGTTAGGCTTGAATATTCCTGTACACAGATGTATGCATTCAATGATTCTGAAGATGCAAATTAATCTATGATTATAACTAGAAATTAGTCTTTGAAAATAACTCTCAAAGCAAGGTAATACCTGCCAGAGAGCACATTTCAATATTCATTTTTGCAAGCACAGCAGCTACCTACTTCTATGCATGAAACCCAGGCCCTCTGCACAGTACTTTAACCATCAATTAAGAATGCTACATCAATCTTCTTATTTGAAATCACAGCCACAATATTAGCAGGTGGAAGCTCTCTCGAAGGCCACAGCCACAACAAGCCCATAACATTACCAATTAATAAATGTGGACTTAGAAAGGTAATTTGTTATATCCTGCTTATCAGGGATCTGATAAAAACCCTCAGCAACCGTAGCACCTCATGAGAGGGTATGCAGGCAAAGAGCAGGTTATTCTGTTCCTTTGGTTCTTAATCTTTCATCGTGCTTCTCTTTTGTGTGCTAAATGAGGACAGATTCTTTGCATGGAAGTTCCCCACACCTCAGCTCTCCTGCATCCACCATGACACACGTGCCCACAGAGGACAGGTCGCCTTCACTGGTCTTCTTCCCTCTGGGGCTGCTCACTCACAGGCATAAAGGGAACCTGAAAGTTTTCTCATCTCGCAGACTGACCATGGCAAAAGTATCAGAAATCCTGGTAGGCCTTTCTACCCACCCTGATGGTCAGCCAAAAGCAGAAACAGCCAGGAAGCCACTCAGCACGTGGATGGACACAAGAAGAGTGGGGTCCTCTCCATGCAGTGGAGCAGGTGACTGCGGTCCTGCAGCATGTCCACTGCCTGGCCCTTAGAGCTGAACTTCCAGCAGGACACGGCCACCTCCCGACTAGGAGCAGGGGACTTTCCCCTCACTACTCGCTAAAAGCAAACGGTCAACCCAAAATCAATACATTTATTTTAAGCCTTTAGATTTTTCAAATAAATTCATTGTCTTTCACAGAGGTGAAAAAGAGGTCTAACCAGTTTTGAAGGGTTGCAAATGGCAACCAGTATAAAGTATATAAAACCACAGTAAGTGTTGGCACCTTGGTGTAACTGAATGAGAGGATCTTTCACAATACTTAGGCATGGATTACAATTTTCTTCATTGTACCACTTCATTAATGCAACCTTTCCCATGCCTTACCTGTCTGGGATAATAACAAGTACTTCTTCAGAGGAGTACTGCAGAAATTAATATTGAAATCTGCAGAAAATAATATTTAAAACTATACAGCCTCAAAAACAGTAATGTCCCGTTAGCAGGACAGAAGCACAGTCTTGATGTGAGGGCTTGAAACTCTAGAGGAGGCTCAGCCTCAGCAACCCTGAAGTGCAGAGCATTAGTGGGTGTTCAGCATCTCGCAGAGCGTGAGCAGGACTGAGCAGTCCCAGCCCACGCTGACAGTCTGAGTGTAGACTTTCACATCTTATTCACAAAGCTTTTCAAAACCTGATCCTAACAGAGCTCCTAGGAGACTCTTTAATTTTCATACTTCTCAAACTCAATTTAATTTAGTTGCGCCTCTCCCTCATATCAAGTCAGAGACTTAGAGGGATTTGAGGAGAAATACAATCTTCACTTATTAAAAGCAGGGTTTTATCACAGATCTTCATGATTTGTATTGTCCTGGCAATAGGAGAGATCACATAACTGGGAGTGTTTATTTTCTATGAGGCAATTAAGGTTGAGAGATATGATTGTAATTCTATGTGCTTACTTGCAAAACTATGTACTCGCTTACACCTGGGCTGGGCCTGGTCACTCTGGCACCAGTTGCCAAAGTTACTCGTGTGTGCACATATCAAGGGCTTTGCGAGGTCAAAGAGAGATCAGTCAATTGAGACTTGAAAAACTTTGTCAGCGTAAACAAAATTCTTATCAATTTGAGAGGAGTATTGATTTTTATATCACATTTCTCTTTTCACAGCAAATCTAATAAGATGTAACACAGAAAACTCATTTGAACTACTCTTCTCTGCAATTTAGAAAGATGCCCTCTTTTAAGTTTTTTTCTCATGCTAAGTAATTATTCACCTGAATTCATATCCCTTTTTATCCTTGATTATGTTGGTCCCCCGGTTCTGAGCACTCAAATAATTCCGGATTGGGTTAGAATCAAGCTTACCAAGCAAACTTTTTTCCACAGGTTCCACTTCTAGTCACTAGCAAAATAGTACAGCCTGTTTTACCACCTCCTGAGTAAAAAAACCCCCAACATTTACAGGAGAGAAAGTTGCCTGCACTATGACTGGCCAAGTAAGGACAGCCACAACTGCAGATTACAAAAAATGCAGTTTTCTGTTGTGACTGAGTAAAGTAAGATGTCAAATGGCATTTACCATAGGCCAAAAAGCCTGGTTCCTAACTTTCTCTGACACTAGGAAGAGCAGAGCATGCCCAAGTTAGTCATATGATATACAGGTACTCAGTTAATCATCAGGCACAACCAGCATCCTCAGGTAATCACCCAAGAACTGCTAATTATGAAAAGAATAGATTATGCTGCAAAAAAACGTATTTTTAAACTTCTTTCCCGGGCAAAGTGATTTCTTCTCTTATCCCTCAAGAAAGACTGAATGAAATAAACGTCAGTATTTTCTTCCACCAACTTGCTAGTCCCAGCTACATCTAATCTCTCACACCTGTTCAGACTCATGAACCCTTGAAGTTAAAAATCCTGCAGAACGATACCTCTCTTAATTAACCTCACTGCTTGCAACCAAAATCATAAAACTAGGAAGAATTTGGGATGAAAGTTGGTTCCTACTCACTTTCATTTATACACCCTGAAATCTGATATAGATTGACCCTTTTTTTTTCCCAGTGAGTGGCCAGTTCTTGCTTACCTGAGTTCTCCCACTCTCAATAACTTGTCCCTAAAGACCAGCCAGATGAAGCCGATCCCAATGAAGACTCTGGTGACAACAAGAAACAAAGCATCCTGAAACATTTTTAGCCCTAGTGCATTCTTCGTAGGACAGAGGACCTATTCTACTGCTGAATGAGTATATCATGAGTTCATCAGAGTCATTAAGCTCCCATTTAACATCAACTTCAAGGTAAGAAGAGTACTGAACCCTGAGCAATCACAAGTTGTCCTCAAGCTCATGTTCCAGTATTGTCCTGCAGCATCAGAAATGTCCACAGAATCTAAAAATCTTGCACTGCATCTTGCATTGTATAACAAGAAATACTACATGTCAGATTTCTTTATCAGATTCTTCAATGGCGTCCCAGGGAATAGTGAATACAGATAAAAACATTAAATGTCACATTTGAGGTAACTTAAGGCTGATATCTAGAAGATTGATTAAAACTTCTGGATAAAGATTATGGACAAAACTGTGACTCACCTGGCACACTAAGACTTCCACCTTAGAAGTAAACCATGAGGGCTAACACAAGACTGCAAGATAAAACTATCACAAGTCTGACTGCCTCCTGCTACCTTGTCTTTTCACACACTTAGCAACATATGTGTATACATATAGGGATGCTCATATACTCCCAGAACTTTGGAAAAAAATGAATCCAGGTGCAGCAGATGTTAGTTATGTTGGTTAATGTGGCTCTGGAAGGCAGGATGCTGAGTAGTATAAGAACCCATAGGATGCAAACACTAAATGGAAATGAGATTAGCAGGGTCTGTCTCTAGAGACAAAGTGATTATTCAGTCAAAATGATTATTCAAAAAGAGCAGACTCCGACAAGGGAAAAAAAGATGGAATGAGGGTCATAGGGAGACAGTGTGCATTGTTCAAATATTGATAAATGAGCAGCACAGAAGGGGGTAGAGCCTGAAGTACCAGTCACAGCAACTGGAATTACCTATTTACTAGATGCTTAGAATAACTGAGATGAAAATCTACTGGGAATTGAGAGGGCATAAGAATGCAGAAAAATAATCAGACCCATGTAGAAAACTGGTTCAAATTAAGGTTTAACAGACTGAGGGGCAAGCTTTAAAATGAAAGGGGATTACATAAGAAATGCTGTTCACTTCTTAAAATTACAAAGTTGCGGGGGGGCATTCCTATTACAATGTCTTAAGTTTTCCAGCACACTGTTATCTACAGCTTCTGGTGTGTAATTACGTGTTTCACAAAGTGGCCCAGTTACAGGAAGCCATGACTAAATGTTCCTTCTAAATTAGCCTCTTGTGTATTAGTCACTCTGCTCATACAGGAAAACTGTAGCTTGAGCCTTCTCTCATGTTTACACCCATTTTGAATTGATGTAAGGCTAGTACCTCTCTGCATCTACATGGGATCTACCTTTGCAAGTGGGAGAGACTCTGATCTGCTGTTTCATTTAACTTTTCAAAATATATATTTTCCTCCAAATATTAATGATATGCAGAAACAAAAAAAATCAGTGATGTTTAAAAAGCTGTATTTCAAAAGAATGGATTAGTTAACTAATGTAAGCATAAGAATAAACTTTGCCTATGTGCCATTATGCCATAAATAAATGCAGGTGTATGAGGGAACTTTCATGTATATTACAGGTGTGCATTGAACTTGACATTTCTTTAAATAATAAAACTTTTCTTAGGACCACAGAGAGGAAAGAAAAAAAAAAATTCAATAAAATATTTTTCATCCTTCCCCAGCCCAATCCAATCCAATCCCGTCCCAATAAGGAGAGTAAGAGGGGAGGGGAAGAGAACCTTATTCAAATAGATCACAGAATCATAGAACCATTTAGGTTAGAAAAGACTTTTAAGATCATGGAGTCCAACCATTAACCTAACACTGACAAGTTACCACTAACCGTATCCCTAAGCACCACATACATCTACAGGTTTTTTAAATGACTCCAGGGATAGCAATTTCACGACTTCCCTGGGCAGCCCGTTCCAATGTTTAACAACCCTTTCAGTGAAGAAATGTTTCCTAATATCCAATCTGAACCTGCCCTGGCACAACTTGAGGCCGTTTCCTCTTGTCCTATCACTAGGGAGAAGAGACCAAGAAGAGACCTGCCTCGCTACAACCTCCTTTCAGGCCATTGTAAAGAACAATAAGGTCTCCCCTCAGCCTCCTTTTCTCCAGGCCAAACAAACTGAGTTCCCTCAGCTGCTAATAAGAAGACATCTCCAGACCCTTCACCAGCTTTGTTGCCCTTCTCTGGACACCCCCCAGCACCTCAATACCTTTCTCGTAGTGAGGGGCCCAAAACTGAACACAGTACTCAAGACGTGGCCTCACCAGTGCCAAGTACAGGGGGACGATCACTTTGCTAGTCCTGCTGGACACATTGTTCCTGATACAGGTCAGGATGCTGTTGGCCTTCTTGGCCACCTGGGCACACTGCTGGCTCATATCCACCCAGCTGTCAACCAACACCCCCAGGTCCTTTTCTTCCAGGCAGCCCTCCAGCCACTCTTCCCCAAGTCTGTAATGTTCGTGGGGTACTTGTGACCCGTGTGCAGGACTCAGCACTTGGCCTTGTTGAACCACATACCATTGGCCTCGGCTCATTGATCCAGCATGTCCAGATCCCTTTGTAGAGCCTTCCTACCCTCAAGCAGATCAACACTCCTGCTCAACTTGGTGTCATCTGCAAACTTACCAAGGGTGCACTCGATCGCCTCATCCAGTTCATTGATTAAGATATTGAACAGAACTGGCCCCAATACTGAACCCAGGGAACACCACATGTGACCAGCTGCCAGCAGGATTTAACTCCATTCACCACCACTCTTTGGGCTTGGCCATCAAGCCAGTTTTTTACCCAGCAAAGAATAAACCCATCCAAGCCATGTGGAGCCAGTTTCTCTACAAGAATGCTGTGGGAAACAGTATCAAAGGCTTTAGTAAAGTCCAGCTAAAATACATCCACAGCCTTTCCCTTATCCACTAAGTGGGTCACCTTGTCATAGAAGGAAATCAAGTTAGTCAAGCATCAGGATACATACTTTTTTTAATATGGTTGACTCTTACTATAGAATTGTCATAACATTTGTCAACTGCCTATATACTATCTATATAAAGTTCCCCTTTATAGCCACATCATGAATTTTATTTGGAGGAATTTTGCTGACCTGGCCTTTGTAAGAGAACTTTCCTTCTTGCATAGGTGTAGATAGACGTGAACAGTGCATATAGGAGAAGACAGAGACAGTTGTGTTATTTTGTGTCTCCACAGAACAGTAGAGTCTTTACCACTTTGCAAAATGTCAGCAAGCTGCAAGAGATTTCTCTTTCCCCCTCACAGTAAAATGATAGCAGATTTGCACCACCAGATTACATCTTTCCATTGGAGTAGACATTGAAAATTTTACTCAGCTATTATCTTTCACATATTCAAGATATTAAATAGTAAAGCTGACTGGAAAAAAAAATAATGCCATAGGACTTTTTTAATGACAGCAGGGTAGACTGAACTGTCATTCCGACACTGTAGTATTAAGATATTTTAAAAACTGCTTACCTTAATCGGCTCTGTCAGTGAAGAAGGAAAAGTATCCAAAGGACTACTAACTAAAATCACCTGCAAAGGGTTTATATTCACACCTGATACTGTTCCCAAATGAAGCCGTGAGCTGAGCATCACCCCTTAGTGATATTCACAACATAACTCTGGGCTCCTTCTCTTTACAAAGGAAGACAATGGTTTTTCAGCACTCCTCCTCTTCTAGCATCACTGGGATTTCACTTTATCCTATTTCAGAATAAATTCATTTATGTAATATATTGTGCTGTGACTTCAGATTAAAGAGGCATCCAAAAAAAACACTATAGCTTAAACAGAAAGATAAGTAGGACTAGAAAAATAATGAACTTCTTCCTGAATGCTCTCTCTTCCTTTCTAGGACAGTGATTCTGTCTGAGGAAAAAAGTTACCTATGAATAAACTAATATAGGAGAGGGACAGTTGGCCTTCTGTGCATATAAGTTGACTAGTTGAGTGAGAAATGCTTCAAAGACCTTGAGTGCAAATCTCTGTTTATTGAGAATAAGCAATCAATCAGTCAGAGCACACAACAAGACCTTGTTCAAACAATGGATAATGATGAGTGCCTCGGTCACACAGCTCAGATTGGACAAGTAAGCCTGACATTACCAGCAAAAAAGGCAAAGTCAACAGCATAAAAGTCACAGAATAAGAGAGTTCAGGGAGGTCTCAAGCACAGGAATGTTAACATACATTCAAATGGACAGAGGGCTTCCTTGAGATTTCTCTTAAACAAAATGTTTATTATTTAAAGCTATCAAAACTCGCCTTGGAAACTAGATTAAATAAAACCCTCACGTCTGAAATCTCTATGACTTAAGGCCCATTTCTGTTAAATTAATTTTCATGAGATTAATAGTATCAAGATTATTTTTTCTTCCTGCATGTATTTGTATATGTTTTCCAGATTTCATTTACAGCAATCGACCCTGTTTATAAGCTTCGCTGAAAGCAGGCCAAATGTGAAAAACAGCACAGAAAAGAAACAGCCCACATAATTAAAAAAAAAAAAATGGAAAATCTAGTGCAAAGCGAGGACTAATTATTCTCTGAAATGCATCTCTTTCTATTTCTCTTTCTTGCAGTTTCTCGAATATGTCTTTCCATATTTCAAATGAAATGCAGCCAGTAGATCCTGACCATCTTCTGATTACCTGGTGATGGATGAATTTGCACTATTTACATAAGAATGGGGGGGGGATGTCTGGTAAGAGAAGAGAGACCAGATACGCAGAATGATTTCACTCCTCGCGTTAATGAACAGTAACAAGATGAGAATATCATTTGCTTCATCAGCCTGCAAAATATATTTGAAAACAGAACTTGGTTCAACATAAAATTTATGGGTCTGCTTTACTTACTGCTAACTGCAAATCCTAGCACATGTAGTCTTCATTCTCCCACATTTTCTGGGAAGGTAGTTCAGATTAGCAAACCTATTTGTGAGAGGGTTTACAGGACCATAATACCATGTCAGCTGTGGTGTAAAACATCGATTGATAACCCAGGCTGTTACTGCTTACCATTTCTGCATTGCAACAGCCCGTTCCTCAAACCTTTAGTGGGTCACAGAAGTTGATTTTCCTTGAGCCCTTGCAGATCTTTTCTGTTCAAAATATCTCTGTTATGTGGCTGCTGAAATTCATGCATTTGTCTTATTCATATAAAAAAGAGTCAACCAAGAACTTAAGTTGTTGTGAATGGAATTTTTTTGAAAAGAATCTTTCATCTTTGATAAACTGAGCGTTCCTGCAGCTACACAAACAGAGGGCATTACATCTCCATAAATAAGTATCAGTCTTATCTCATTTATTTCCACAAGCACAGGAGAGACAAATGCTGGAAATGGAAGTCTAAGGTATATTTCACAGTGGACAGAAGCAGGATGCACTTCCCTCTCCTGTGCTGCACTCGGACATGGGCCCTCCAAGCCCTCAGCCTGTGCTGTGGCTATGAAACATTCATTTTTCACAGGTAGAAAGAAACTAAATTACACACTGACCAATGTATTCAACTGCTCCTTTTGCCCAACAGGGAAAACACTGTGCTGAATTTTAAATGAGGTGAATTTGGTAGGCTTTCAGAGTATGAACTGTTTGATGCCCTCTGCACCCCAGGGGCCGTAGAAAGGCAACAGGTTTTTCGCTGTTTGAGATTTCAGAGGGTAAGGACAAAAGCAATGAAAACTGACTTTGTGTTTTGCTAATTTTCCTCCATTTGGAAAAAAAAATGCACACATAAGGAAGGTACTTCTTATGATAAAGTCTAGGAAATGTCTTGTTAAATATATGCTGATCTTTAGTTATTTTGAAGCATTCTGTAGATTGAAAGACAGAAATATACACATGCAAAAGGTTCCTATTCACTCAAGCACTAAGGATACACATCTCTTCCTAAGATACTTTTTTTTATTGAGGAGACTTTTTTTATTATTATTCCAAGCTATTAGACTAGTTTTCATGAGATTCATCTGATCCATTATCAACTCTCCAGGAATTTTCCACAACGATAAAGGAAAACTATGGCTAAAATATTTTCAATTTCAGCCCTCTTTTATTCTAGCTGTTTATAGGGCTTCCCCACAGAATTAGCATGACACACCCTAGCACAAGTGGGCAACCTACAACACGATAGATAAAAATTTGGCTAGACTCAAAGGGTAGCGGCCAACAGTTCTAGGTCTTAGTGGGGGCTAGTTAAGGGTAGTGTTCCTGACACCATTTAATATCTTCATCAGTGAGCAGGGATGAAGGAATGGGAAGGCTCGTGGCTGATGCCAAGCTGAGGGGAAGAGTTTCTACCCAGGGGAGCAGCGTTGCCATGCAGAGGGACTTGAACAAGCCAGAAGGATGGACAGACAGGAAACACAATGTCCAGCAAAGAAAAATGCTAAGTCCTGCCCTGGGGATGGAAAAGCCCCTTGCAGCGGAACGAGCTGGGGACAGACTGCCTGGACAAGGAGTGCAGGATAATGGCATACAGTGCTGCATCAGCAGAAGAGCACGGCCAGAAAGATAAGAGGAATACTGCTCCTACTCATCACTTGTGAGGCTGCATCTGAGTCCAGTTTGGGGATTTGAGACATATTTGCAAACTGGAAAGAGCCCTGAGAAATGCCATTTAGCTGGGGGCAGGAGCAGAGGAAATTCAAGGACAGGCCAGTGGAACATGTTTGTTCATCCTGGAGAAGAGAAGAGTATGGGGGAACCTTATTGCAGCCTTCAGCTACAGAAAGAGTAGTTCTCTTGTGAGTGGAGACAAACTCTCCTCTGAGGTGCTCAGCAAGAGGCAACAGTCACAAGTTGCAGCAAGACAAGCTCTAATTGGTCACAATAGGAAAAAATTTCAGACTAAGAGTGATTCAGCACTGAAAGAGGTTGCTCAGGGACACGGTCAAATCTCTGTCTTGGGATATTTTCGAAATGTGACTGGAAAAGGTCCTGAGTAACCTGATTTAAATCTGAAGTTATTCTTACCTTGAGTTGGACTAGATAACCTCTGGAGGCTTCTTCCAACTTGTCTCTTTGACCCAAACTCATACTTATGGGCATAGCAACCTCAGAAGGACAGAGATGGGACTGTGATCCCTCTGTCATGTCAAATGAAAGCACAAGAGCTGTTTGCCTTCAGGAGATCCAGTGCAGCAGCAGCATGCAGCAAAACTTTGGAGGATCAACTGGGCTGGTGCACTTTCATTCATCCACTCTCTGTTGCAGCATTTGAAAAGCACTGACATTGTTAGAGTTTGTGTAGAGCCCAGGAGTCTATTACATGCAGGAGGAGAGCCAGAACACCAAAGTAGTTCGCCCAGGAGACCTGCATTTTTGTATCCTGCCCTGTTGTCACAAGCTTCGTTCAATAAACTCACTGAATCTCTTTGGGAAGCCACAATGAGACAATCTTCACGTTTACAAAGAGCGCAGCCCAGTGAGGTCTAAGTCCTTTGGACAGCTTTGTAAGATAAACATTTATTAATTTGAGTTACCATAATAGTGTAAGTGTTTACTGTCTGTGAGAATTGCTTCCTTTTGGTCTCCTCCCTACAATTTTCTACAGCTGGAAGTTGTTCTTTCCTTCACATAGCCTGACTGCCCTCTGAACTCCCCCTCACCTCTCTCCATCCTTCCTGTGCAACTGGCATCACACTCTAATCTCAGTTCACTTTTCCATTCTGCTACTACTTCATCCACTCCCTCCTCAGCACAGCCAGCCTGGGAGAATACTCACATCCCGTTTATATGGATTTCACATGTCGACTGTCATTCCTATCATTCCTGTTACCACCTTCTGCATTGTTTTGCTTTGTCTGTTTGGATGTTGTGTCAGGCCAGGTGCTTGGATACTCATGGGAATGGGTGTGGTGAATAAAATTTACAGCTTATGGTAACGGGAACTTCATAACAGCTCTCTGAATATCTGGGGTTAGGTAAGTGCAAACCCTGCAGGAATTCACAGGACCAGGCAAAAATCCAGGAAGGAGTAAAAGCAGGGAGTTATATTTGTATTTTCAAACAAGTCATCCTTTGAGTCTGACTGCCTAAAGCCCCTCCTCTGGTACATGGCAGCACCAAACAGCAAACTCTCCCTTCTGCAAGGTGCAACGGGACAGACACTGACACATCTCATCTTTCCCATATTGTACGCTACTGTAACAAGCAATCAAACATCACTATCTTTGAGGATTTTGTTATTTTTAAACAAACAGAAACTATAACCGATTACTCAAATCCAAATTTGTGGAATTGTCTCTTCATTAGTCAAAAGATAAATCAAGTAGTTCTGTAAGTACCAATTAATACAGCCTGGTGGATTAAAGCACCACAGCTGTGCCTGAGATTGCCTGTTGGGGTATGCACGACTTGCAGTTGAAGCTTTCTGTACAATGGAGACATTCTGAAATTTTCGATTTTCCTGGTGTTCCATGAGGAGTGAGGTTATCTTGCAATCTGCCAAGTAACAACTACAGTCTGTCCCTTTCCTCTACCTACCCACTTAGTTGCACAAAACTAGTAGAAAATTATTTGGTTTTGACAATTTTACACCTGGCCAAATCCAGGTGAGATCAGCTCCCTTTTCAGGCACCACTGTAGGAGCACACCTAGATGTAATACATGTGGTGTAAAGACACAAAGAGGATGAGAACATAATCCTCATCTTCTTGGGAAACCTGGCTAAACAAAAGGAAGCAAAGAAATGGAGCAGAGAGGTATACTTAGCTGTCAAACAGTTTTTCTGTTTGGTTTTTTTTTTTTTTTTTAATGAACAAATAGGTTTGGGATACTTCATTCTACTTTCTTTTAGGCAACAGGACTTTTTCAATACCCATACCTTTACTCATTTTTTCCTACCATTCTACAGCATATGTAGGTAGGAACCAAAGCTCATGCATTTCCTATTTCAGCTCCAGGTTTCCAGTGAAGATGGCAATGTATAAATACAATAATCTAAACTGCTTTATACAGCCCATGAATGTAATCAATTGTAATTTCCACCTATCAGTCTGTCATTTGCTATAACTACAGCAACTTTTAAACCATAAACATCTAGAAACATCCATCTTGTAGTTTTTGAAATAAATACAACAGGATGTTAATAGACTCCAGAAAAAAAATCATGCCCCTAACTCCTACACATGTTCACAGTTGTATTTTTAGGTTATATATAATAGACAGCAATCTTTGTTTGGAAGCCAACACACACTTCCCCAGTGAACTGCAGGATACACATAAATAATCAGGGCTGGAAAAAGGTCATCACGCGGCTAGAACTGGGGTTAGCAACAGCACCGTGCAAACCAATTGTTCATAAAGCCTTAAGCAAAGCAAATCAAACCAAGATACGTGTGACATGACTGACTATGCTGAAAGCTGAAAAGACCTAATCTTAGGGATGAGCCAACCATGAACTGTGTTGTTCAACAAATTTCATTACAGATTGACAAGTAGTGAGGGAAGTTACTCAGTTAAGCTATAGCTCAAGGAAGTAAGAGCGCAAAAACGAGATGAGTAGCATTTAATAAGGTCTAAGGACCACCAGCTAGAGTCAATAATTAAGAGCTTGGTCCCAATGTCTCCTTATTGCTACAGTAGAGAACATATTAATGTTATATATTGACTTGCAATATGGGATTCCTGAAAATGTTTCCCTTTTAACTTTTGCAACATAAAATATAGTTAACAGCAAAAAAAATAATATATTGATAAACCATGTCTGCATCCGATCAGAAAGAAAAATAGATTTCATCAAGAGCTACTTGTCTGAAAGCTCAATTTTTTTATCTGAAAATTGAGTTATTTTCATTCCAATGCACTTGGGCATTGTCTTGTGGTCAAGTCATGGTCTCGTTTGCTTCATTGGGCTAGAATCCCTAGACAGATTTACCTGCACAGTACCTGATGCCTAAGGACCCCCATTCTGTAAGAAAGACAGTCTCTACCCAAAAGTGGGAATTGTCTCACGGAAGACACAGATATTTCCACAAAGAATGAACCCCTCACAGCAGCCCACAAATTGAGTACTGAGTATATAGCATGCTAAGACTTGCTGCTTGTCAGGAGGAAAGGTAGCAGAAGAGAAAGCAGTGTTATATACTATGCAACTGAAATTTTGTATGCTTTAAACACAGCTTCATAACACTAATTAGGAAGCTAAACCCCGTGATTTCCTGGTAGGTTCCTAAATATCTTAGAAAATCCCTCAGGGAGCACTGTACAATGCAGGAACTCTACAACTGGACTGTAACTAAGCAGACCGAGTTTTGAATCTCACTCCAATCTGTCCACAAAGTCTGCTTCCTATGAAATATCTTCTGTATGTTCCATATCAAGGAAATATATTTGCTTGTTTGTTTTTCTTTGCTCTCAAAAGTTCCCCATGAACCAGATAAGGCATCTTGCTTTGAATTCTGAAGGCATTTTAAATTAACACTACATACTTAATCTTGTCTTAACATGCTTTTTGGTTTGTTGGGTTTTTTTTTTTCCATCTGGGAGTTATATTTGATGGGATGCAGCAGTTGTACAATCATACTGATTAACTGATTCTCACTGTTACAGGAATACTATGAAATTTAGCTAATTGAAGTTTGTAAAAAGCTTTTCAGAATCTCAAATTAAAGCTGTTTCAGTTTAAGTAAGAAATAGTTATCAGGAGTAGAAAATGGAAGAACATCTGATGAAATGGTGTATAGGAAAACTACAAAACAGAGGATCTATGCAAATCTTAGCTAGATGAGCATCGCTTTGTAGCTTCTTTAACATAATTAGAGTGGTTGAGTACCACGTGCTGGAGCCTGATCTCATTACCTGAACTGCAATGATAGGAGCTGAGTTACACCTGATTTACACCAACATAAACAAGACCAGAACCAAAGCCATGGAACAGCCCTATGGGTGTGCTTAGAATGAAAGAATGAAGAAAAGGGAAGAGCTCCACACTCACTAGACAAACCCACCAGCCCAGGGGGATTCCTGGTTTGAACTACTTGCCATATGACAACTGCCAGTCCTCTGGCAAAACTGCTGCTTGGTACGTACAAATCCGTACAGTCATGAGGAAGAACATTTCCCTTCCACAGAAAATATATAAAGTCAGTGTTTGGGGAGGGGTCAATGTCTATTAACGGTGAGAAAAAATGATTTGTCCTTCCTCATCAATCCAATTAATTGTCTGCATGCCTGAAACAAATCTACTTATTTTACTGACAAAAGATTGTTTTTTTATTAGTTACCTGCAAGTTGTTTTTTTCTTTTGAGACAAATCTGAAGCACAAGAGGAATCTTTTCTTGCATCCCCAGCAATGCTTGTGGTGAAGCTTCACTTCCAAGCCCACACAGCAGCTGCAGGAGCTCTGCTGGAATTCCACCACAGCTGGACACAAAGAACATGGTTGCACTTAAATGTGCACTTGCAGCTCTTGAATAAAAACTCTGTCTGCACATATATGATGGAAAAGTCACTCAGAAATAGACATGTATGCCTGCAGCATACTTTCTAGGGTAACTTCAAAGTATATTCAGTGCAATGCAGGACAGAAGCTATTGAGAAACTATGAAGAATAGTAAGCTCAAATGGGGAATGTTTGCAAGGAGGTTTACAGCCCACAAAGGTCCAGCCAGTTCCTGGACTGTTGGTTGACACAGATCCTATCTTAGCATTTAATCTGCAATTTTCAAGTGAGTATTCACTTAGTTCTTATCACCTGTAGCAACTACTTGCTTCACACTACAACATTGCATAGAGAGACCAACTCCTTGTACAGTTATTCTTACCTTACACATTTTGGTGCTGAGACGACATTGCATACTGCAAACATACCCACAGTGGCTTGTACAGAAAGCACACCAGAAGTCTGGAGCAAAGCCAAGTACTAAAGCCAGATCTGCAAATATCTGCTGAAGTATCCATATTACAAGGCCACTATTCATCTTCAAAGACTGCCAAAACATTGAGACTGTATTTCGGATGCCTGACAATTGTTCTATAAGAGGATATCATACTGCCCTCTGCAATGCATTTGTTCCCTTGATATCTGTACTTGAGAGAAAAGTATTTACTCATTCTGCCCGTTGCACCTGCAACACTGACTTACATTTCTCTGTCAGCAAAGTAACCAGCCACGGCGGAATTCTTGAACAACGAGGGATTGCCAGGAGCAGGGACTGAGGGATCAGACTAAGACCAAGGTAGGATTCCCTACTTGCCATAATTTTATTTTCCCTAAGTTAAATTGGTTTTGTTTTGTCTCTCCATTTTTTGGATTTTCTACTGCAGTAATTTAAGCAGTGGTACATTAGACATTCACCTAAAAAACCCTGAAACGGAGATGGAATAATCAGCACATAAGCAGTCTCAAAACTGAGAAGAATATCTGGCGACAGGAACTCCAGATTATTCCCTTTGGGTTAAAAGTAAGGTTTCCAACTCTTTCATCACTTGGGTATTCTTGTTTGTTCCTTTTTCCTAAAACTTCCCAGTTTGTCATTAGCCTCACTGAACTGTGAAAACAACTAAACATTCCTGAAATGAACATACAAATGCCAGATATAGGGTCTATTATCCTGCTTACACAAAGACCATGTTAGTGCTATTTGCCAAGGAATTATCCTAGAAGTTAATATTCAGTTTATCATCAGTCAAAATGTCCCTTAGCTGTCATCAGCATGTGTTTCTGGGACAGTCTCTCCTCTAGTACCTTTGGCTTCTATTCTTTCTTCCATGATAAAGTTATCTCTTTCCAAATTTTTGAGATCTGTATTTATTGTTTCTGTTCCTTACTTGGCATTTTCCCAGTCTTTGAACTATCTGCAAATTTTACTCATGATATTTTAATTTTTTTCTTTCAGAATATATGAAAAACCATGAACAGAATGGGGCAGAATCAATCCCTGCAGGAGCTCAAAACAAGCACCTTTTACTGGGAATGATTTCTCACTCACAGTTATAATTTGAAACATAGTATTCAAGCATAATAATTTTGTACCTTTCTCCTTTCTTCATTAAAATGCTATTGAGTGCTAAGCAACATTCATTTCAGAAATCTATCAATCAGAATTGTAATCCTATTTAAAACAAAAATTATTTTGAGAGGATTTCCAGACTTCCAATCCACGTTGACTACATTAATTGCATTATTTCCCCTGTTTATTTGTTAATTGATGCACTCTAAAAAATTAATCTGCCATTGAATTCAGGCATTAAGTAACACAGAATTTTAAACACTGAGAAATCGTACTTAAATATAATTTTAAAATATTTTAAATCTTACAGTCCTTTGAAACTTTCCCTTTAGACTAAGATACATCATTGATAATGACTGAAAAAGCGCCTCAGCCTCATCTTTTTAAAATCCAAGATATGTAGCATGAGTTCATAAAACCCAAATTCAGTAACTACTTTCTTTCAACATCTCCTAAATTACTAAGAAAACTGAAAGTATTTGTCATTGTGAGATGATACAAATTCATTACCCTGCTTTTTCACAAACATGGACAAATATATTTTTTCTTTCCTGTGCCACCTTTCTGTCATTGATAACTATGCCATCTCACCTACTAATAGACCTACAATATTTGTTAGGATTCTTTTTGTTTTATACGCGAAAAACTTTCTTGCAGTCCTTAACCGTACGAGCCATTGATTTTTTCCTTTTCTGATTTTTGCCTCCCCCTCAATTTTCTATAGCTTTAAACATCTACTTTGTATTCATTGGTATCAGCTTCTTCTTTAGTAAAAATTACTATTTTAAAAGCTGTGTCACTACTTTCATGTTCTTCTCTATATGACGTGGGGGTTTTGCTTGTTAGTTTTTATGATATACTCTTCTTTCTAAGCTGTAGAAATGGCTTTTGGGGGATCTCATAGAGTTTTCTCAAATCCCTCAGTTCTCTTCTTCATTGTCTGATTAGTTCCCCTTTTTACACATGAAGAATATGCATAAGTGCAAGTCACAGTGTATATGTTTCTACTCATTTAACATACATACATGAATGCAGTAGTAAAATTTTATTCTCTCTCATACAATAAATGCAGCTGTCTCAATCACATCAGCTTTTAAAAATCACTGATTATGAGATGTCATCATTCCCTCTTTCATTTTTAAAGTAAGGTCTAATATAAGATTTCTCTATTGTGGATACAGTATCTTTTAGGCTAGGAAATGTCAATTTAAAATTTCTTTGACATTTCAAAGACATTTTACTTCTATATTATGATATTTCCAACACATTACTTACACAAAAGTCTGCCAGGAAAACACAATGTATATTCCTTTATAAAAGGTACTATTAGGGACAGTACTTTGGTCTTTTCTTGCTACCACAGTAGATGAAAATTAAATTCTTTCTCATGTTTTTATCTTTTAAGACCCTGACGAGCAAACACTTAAGGTCATTAGTTTCAAATTGTCAGTCATTTGGAGACATTTATACCTTCTTTTCCTTTGACATACAACACTAATCCTTGGGATTTTTTGCTCAACTCATCCTTTCTTGGTTTTAACAATAAATAAATTTTAAGCCTCTCCATCATGCTTATTTTCACCTCATGTATAACGAGATGGAAAATATCTGAAGTCTGTTGCTTGTCACCATAGAAGATGGGACAACATTGCACAAACACCCCCTCCTGTTTGTTCAGCACATTTTTGCTCACCACCTTTTGTCTCCTGCTGTGTATGAAGGTACCCGCTTCTCTTGCCTGTGGTGATTAAAAGCTGAATCCTTTCATCCTGGTTTCACTTTTTTTAGTTCCCCAGCAGTCAGGTCCCTTCTCCATAGATCTGGAGAAGTGCTCCTACTCACAGTAAGCTCTCCAAGAACTCTCAACCTTCTCTGATATGCCACACTACCTTACCTATCCTTTCATTCAATTTCCCTGCTTCTTATTTGCTAGACCCATATACTGCTCTACTTGAACCAAGGTGCCAGCAGAAAAGGGACAGACTTGTATCTTATTCCCTTCTAATTTGCCAGAATCCTCATACTTTCCACTTTTTGTTCTTTCTTTGTGGAGTTCTGTTTTAGGGAAGCCAATTTTTATCAGCACAAATATTCAGAGAGGGCCAGACGTCTTCCTTACATATCTTGCCTACTGTTCACAACAATCTTTCTTTGTATCTAAGATATAACGTGGCTCTGATTACACTTGCACAGCTGTAAATTTATTTGCTTAAATGGAGTTATTCCTGACATTATACAAATGTCAGAGCAATAAGCCCCATAATGTCATACCATAGCAAGTCCCTTTAGCTAAAATAGGGGTTTATTATTATTTTGTAAAAATAAGATGCTTTCATTCTGACCTAGATAAGAATCTCCCCTCCCTGCTTAAGACAACCATGAAAATGAGACTGTAAATCTCCTATGGAGAAGAGACTTGGACAAATCAATAATTTATGTTATGATTTTGAGAGACTTTCACCTTGAGGAAGTGCCAGCCCTATCGTAATTCTGTAGATCTTGTTTGAAAATGTTTTCCATTACTAATCGGGAGAACACTTTTTTTCTTATTATTTATACAAGACTCCTTTGATTTCCAGTGTGTGACACTTCAGAATGAAAACGGTGTCTGCATTAATTAAAAACAAAGATGAGGTCTCTTACTTTCCTCCCCCTTCACTTAAAATCCAAGTAAAATGTTGGCAGGCAACACTCAGCAGGTAGTGCTCTATTTCCAACCATGAACCCCTTTTATAGATTTCTGTTATTTTAGCTGCTCCTGGCTAAAATCACTGGTTGTAACAGTGAGTTGGAAATAAAAATGAGCAGATATTTAAGAACAAAATGGGAGATAGATACATGTGGCAATTAAATAAGCCTTCTGCAAATCTCAGCCAGAGAGTATGTCAGTCATACAGCTCCTAAACAAGACCCCAGCAGTGTGAGGTTCATGCTGAGGCTTTTGCATGAGAAAAACTTATGAGTTTACACCCAATCATCTTTCTTTTGACCTCCAGAGCTTTGTCAAGTGCAGACTGCCATGTCAACAACTCCCCCAAATCTTTCATTGTTTCAGGAAATCTTCATTTTGACTTGTAGCAGCATGTTCAAACCCCTTAGTTGCTTCCTTCCACAGGATCTCTTAGAGATTAGATAAGATTATTAATGGTCACCTATTCTTACCCATTGCACCATCAGTCAAAACCACTCAAAGTGAGGTATCATGCTTTGGTATACCCACATAAAGTACATATACAAGAGCTCCTGGAATGGCATAACTAACAAGGCCAAGTCTCTTGGTGGAAACTCCACATTTCCATCTTAGCCACTGTAGGCAGCTGTGACACTTCTGAACCCTACCTAGAGACTAAAGATGACCTTCAGGCCTTCTCGAAGTTGTAGAACTTGTGTCTGGCTGCTGTATGCCAAGTAAAATTTCTCCTTTAACTTTTTATAGCAAACCAAATCTAAGACATCTTAAAAGGGCTAAGAAATCTGGCAGAATAAGAAATAAGGAAAAAAAAAGAAATTAAGGGAAAAGTTTGGGCTGCAATTTTCAGTGTTAGCACAGACTTTCAGCTCCAGTGGATTTAGCCATTATGCATGAACCATCATGCATAATTTTTACAGATTTGTGGGATGAAATTACTTGCTTTGTGCAGACGTTCACCTATCCCTCCAAACACTCTTTCTCCTAATTCAGTTACCACTGTGGAAAAAAAACCAAACTTCTGATCTACATTATGCTGGAAATATTAATCTCTTTTGGTTCACAATGTGAAGAAATAAACCCACGCTTTATTAAAAGTGAAAAAAAAAAAAGCCAAACCACTACCTCATTTAACTTTCCCAAACTTCCAAATCTTGATAAAGCTTTATGCTGCTTTCCTACATTGTCTTACATTCCTAGCATAACAGGATATCACATCAAGCAGGGCACAAACATAAAGCATACTCCAGAAACATAACTTTTCCTCAAACAGAAAGCATGGTTTTATCTAAATATTCTCTTTTTCATGCACAATTAAAAACAACGTAAGTAAGGAATGAAGACATAGGGTGACAAAGAACTTCACGGTCCCTGGTCAATTTAAGATTATTTAACCCTTATCTCAATGTGAAATATAATAACTATTGCGTTATTTAATAACATCAAAAAATTATCAAAACTCCCAGTACACATCAAGAGTTATACTGGGAAAGGAAACCCTACAACCTCTAAAGATTCAGATGTATAGACTGGGAACTACACAGCTCAGACTCCCTCCAAACTCCTAGTCTCACTTACTCACTCCCCTTTCTCTTATGAGATTTTTTCCCTTTTCCTTGCCTCCCCTCACCCCTACACAGCAGCTCAGATATCCACATA
>JAOXJM010000012.1:13592419-13603146 GCA_026413425.1 Tringa solitaria
TTACACAGCGTTCATAGCAGCAACTCTGTGACTAAGACAAACTGATGAATATGTAACATGATCTTAAAAAATGCATGTGAATTATGCAAAGGCATCAACTTAATGAGTACTTTCATTTTGTCCTTTTATTGCATTGAGGGGTCAGTTTATCTAACAAAGAGCATCAGAATAAATCATTTGTATTTTGAAACACAGATAATTCATCTGGATAAACAAGGAGAATTATTTGAAATTAATCAAAGGACTGGAATTCTTTTACCATAGGATAGAATGGGATAGGATGTGTCATTTACAATATCAGGGCATTCAGGACATTTTGGTGCGCCATCAGAAGTCTTAAAAATGTGGCTTAAGAAGTGAGTTTCCATCTTAGCAGTTGTCAATCAGAAACTTTTTTAAAATCTTCATTGCCTTTGGAAGATTGTCATAACAATTATTCATTTTGATTTCTGGAACTGAAGGGATGATGTGACTAATTTGCAGAATGTAAAAAGAAAAAAATGTGCCATCATTTATCATGCCTTTGTTACTTCACCTACCTGCTCGTTACCATAAAAGTGATTTTTGTGCAGAATCTTTAAGGGTGACAGAGATGTGCTTTTATTTGTGCAGTGGTGCACGATGAGTATTCATATAGGAAAATACAGGTATATTAGAAATATTCAGAAACCTCAGAGATTGCTGTCTTTAGGTATTGCCTAAGAAGTGCGACCATTAACTTAAAAAAACCCAAACAAACACACAAAAAAACAACCAAGAAGTAACTCTATCCAATTCCAGTCAGTCTGGCAAGATGGACAATACCACATAAATTGGGCAAGTATCTCAAAACTTCAGCATTGGCAAACATTAGGTTTCAGAAGTGATACTCAGTGTAGGATCTGGCAGAAATTACATTTCCATTAAAGTCTTCAGATAATTTTGAATTGACACATTCCTCATAATTCCCGGCCATGTTTGTTTGGAAACAATCAAAACTGGTTTAAAAAAATAATCCGTTGATGCATTTTCTCCATCACTTCCAACTAATAATTCAACTCCAGAAGTTTCACTGCTGTTTTTATAATGTATGCTTTTCTTTTTTTTTTTTCACCTGGGTCATTTCTTACTCATGTGAAAGTTCTATCTCACTTTTTGCCTTCAACAGTTTGAAAACTTTAGAGAAATCATTAATATTAAGAAGAATGCAAAAGACGATAGTTTTCTTATCTTGTCTTTGTTTCTCTTTTCCTCTGGGCCACATAAGGATGTTCAAGTCAGCAGAGACAGCATTGCTCTTTAAAAAAACTGCTGATTTAATATTTAGTAGGTGATGGATTCCACCTCAACAATCAGACTCGGGAATAAAAATAGTCTGAATCCCACTCAGTGCCATGCACAAATCCATAGATAGAAACCCAAAGTATTGTACAGCACAACATTTCCTGCTCAGTGAGCCAGAGACAGGCTGCTGTGATTCCCTACATATACACATATATTCTGAGCTGATGCCTGTCAAACCAGCCCCTGGTTAAGTGGCAAGCATAATATAGCTTCCTTTCCCTAGAGGTAACTGTCCTCATTACTGAAGCGAATGAACCCCTAGGTATATAACAGAATCTTCTTTAAAATATGCATCATATGACAGCTGATATTTCAGCCATATTTGGCTGGGATGCTACATTTTGGGGAATTTAGGACTCCATAGTCAATTAACCCAATATTTTGCTCACCATCTATTTTTTTTTTTTGTCATAAATCATTAAACATTTATGTTAGTATGTAACTTGCTACTCTCCTATTCAAGGCTAAGCAAGACGTGCAGACAAGGGTTTCTCTACTGCAGCAATGTCCATTAAAACATCTGGACTAGCAAGGCTGAAACTTTCCACTTTCACTCAGCTGGAAAACACCAACTTCTCCAAGGTGAGTCACGTCATCCAGCATAGTTCTGTTCCCTTCACACTTCTTGGAATCAACACTGCAGGCTGTGAAAACCTCCCTTTGCCAGCAGGTCTCAGGAATACAGCAAGCAGGCAGCAGGAAATAAAACAGGGCCCAGAATACTTCATCAGAAATCAGAACAAAGAAGCTATGCAAGGGAGAGAAAGAGACAAATACAGCGGCGGGTTATTCAGCTTAAACATTTCCATCCTCGAATGCCAAATGATCTTTTTCCTTTTGCTTCTCTATTCTTACTTCTTTCTTTAAAAAAATACTGCAATTTTCCCTGCCTCCTCCTCCCATTTGTTTCCCTGCCGTGTTCTTAATTACAGTCACAAACTTCAGTAGGTCCTATTCCACCTGCCTTCCCCACTGCATCCCCCTCGAAGCACAAGTACCTGCTGCCTCTTCAATTTAACCTTTCACAACCCTTCCCAGCCCTGGTTTCGTGCATGGCGCCTAAGGCAAGTACACAAATAATCCCCGCTGGCGTGGAGGGAGGGTGTCACTGACACACAAGCTACGCAGGAAGTTTGCACAGCACTTGCTCATACTCTGCAAGCCTTCCTGACACCAACACAGCATTCCAGTGCCCTGGTATTAGTTTTAAGTGATTTCCCATGTGATTAGGACTGTCTCTCTGTTCCCACACGCCACTGTAAACACCAGTGGCAAAAAAAAATCATCCTTACTATCATCAGGGTTTGTTTGTCATCAAAATCCATCTTTAGTTTTAGTCATTTACTTAGTCTTAATCTACTGATCTCATTATGCAGATCTAATTAAAATCATTTGCTGATGAATATTGTCAGTCATGTTACAGTTGACTACATTAACACTGGCTTAGCCCTAGCTTTTTTATCAGCTAAACTATGCAGCACTGATTGATGAGCATTTAAAAGCAGGAATTCCTTTCTTCAGGTCAAAGGCATAAAAGGAAAAGCTGGAGATTTGAATATGATACATCAACAAGTATTACCAAGGAAAGTCTGATATAATTGTGCAGAAGGCAAACCAAACACACCTCTCCACAACTTCCCTGCAAGGTAGGTCATAACAACAAAGATGCATTTGGCCCAGCCTGTTAAAACAGCAGGAGCAAAGCTTAATACCTTGCTCTAAAATTGCTGTTATAAGCAACTTATCTTGTTGTCTGACTCTTATTTACTTTTTTTGGCATAAATTGAGTATTTCTAGACCACAAGCATTCCTACAGAAAAAAATTAATTGCAATATTCATCACTGTATATGTCTAAGTGATAGGGATGCTGCAGCGTTTTACAGTGAAAACACATCCAATTTTAATGAAGTTCAAAAGAAGAAATGTTTATTTATGGATTAAAGTACAGAAAGATCTACTGCTCACACTTTCTGAAATACTGACAGCTTTTTTTTTTTTTTTTTTTTAGGAGAGAAAGAGACAGAGAGTGCACGGGAAGGAAAGACTTCACATCCTGTACATAGTTGTGGTGAGTGGATCAGCGTTCCCAGCAGACAGGCAGAAAGCTCCTGGTCTTTTGACACTAGTTGAGACTAGATGATATACAACTGAAGTCTGATGACAAAGTTGCCTCTAAGAGGTTGCCTCTGGTGAAAGGGTGGAGATGTTGTGCTGATAGCCCATCACAGCTGCAGGGGGATGTCTCAACATGTCTTGAGAAAGACTGCATATTTCTCTGTTTGGGGCTTAGCGTTGCTACTGTTCAAATTCAGTGACATTGTTTTAACAATCCTAAAGTTATTCTGCAGAAAAGAAGTGGAATCCAAATTAGAAGAATATGCTGGAGAAATTTATTTTCTATTTAGTAGGTTCGTAAGAGAAAAGAGAGTATCTAGAATCAGACAATCTGCTGAAGACCTAAATAAAAATAACCTTAAGAGATGATGTGAAGGCCTCGGAGTTACATGTAAAAATAACAGAACTATGAAAAAATAAAATATAGGGAAGAATCCAGCTCTTGGATAAAAGTCCTAGAACACTTTTCCCCACTCTTGGAAGTTTCCACCACTGCCTATTGAATGAGAACTGCTGCCAGTGGTCTTCAGAATAATCCATTAACTGATGGTGTGCAAAAACACTACTAGGGGAAATACAAGCCTCCTTGAAATACAGATTCAGCCTCTTGGATGTCAGGAAAGAAAACAGAAAACCACTAGAAAACCGTGGCTGTGCATAGCCTTGACAGTACTCCAGTCAGTCAACAAGACAGGCTCCAGCAAGTCAACTAAAGCAAGAAATCCTGACTGGTTTTGTTGGGTTTTTTTAAATACAAAGCTTTTCTTGAATTTCTCTGTTCAGGCTCTCTGTCTTGTTAGTTCATTTCTGGGAGGGGCATAAAGGAGAAAAAGAAAGTATGACAGGCAAGTAATCCTTACTGCCCTGAGAACCATTGCTACCACTGACCTGTCAAGACCATCCAAACACAAGAAAAGATACAGTCTGTTGCCATTATTACAAAATCCAAATCCTCTATGGATTCAACCATGGGAAAACAATAAGTCCAGAGTTAGACGTTAACTTACACTACATGGACAGAGAAAGAAAGAAGAAAAGAAAAAAAAAAAAAAAAAGGAGAGAGAAATAGTTTTTGTTAAGCCAGCTATCAGCATGCTGCTGCAATACTCTGCCTCAGGCCATGCAGCCTCAGCTGCACCATCTGCCCTGGAAAAACTCCAGAGAGGAAGGAGCAGCTGAGAGTGCAACAAGTCGAGGATCCAGTATAACTATGACTGTTCTGTGCTGGGAGTTCACCTGAAACCTCACCTCCCCAGATCCTATTTCTTGTTCTCAGACACCTACTTTATTAAGTTGTTATTTCTGATGTGTCCTCCTCTGTTCAGCTGTCTTAATTACTTATTTCCCTGTAAGTACTGGTTTCATATGCCTTTCCAGTGTGTAACCTTCACCCTGAATTCACAAGGGTCAGCATCCCGGGTAGCAGGCACAGTGAAATGCCACTCACAATGGAGGTATTAGGAGGTATAAATATAAAACACAAGATGAGATTTTTGTAAGAGCGATAAAACCTCTCCAAAGTCTTGGTGACATCAATTATCAGAGGGAGAGGTAAAATGTTTTTCCTATGTTCAGCAGCAAAATTCCCATTGACTTCAACACTGCAGGATATGTCCCTGTGCACTGAAATAAATCATCTATATATGAATGCAGACAGGAAGAAGTGGCCTCCAGCAAAGCAATTTTTTATCTTTTGGTTCTGACGAGTAATAGTACAAAAGTCTTTCCCTTCAATCTGTATCTCAGTGAAGTCATCCACAAAGAAATATAACGTTCTGGATCACACTCTTTTGTTTTCTTTTCCTTGACATCTTACCACGCTTCCCATTTTGTTTTTACATTTCTTCTTTATTCTTGACATGCAAAAGTGACTGATTTCATATGAGGCCATAATGCAAAAACATTTGTGCTTTCTGAGGGTAGACACTGTGTGCTAAGGAATAAAATCCAATTGTCTCCTGCAGGAAAGAAACAAGAAGGCAGTACGAACCTTCTGCAGATGCAGGTGTGAAAACCTTCATTTCAGCTAACACACCAGGGAGCAGATTGGGAATATTTAGGTTGTAAAGTGCAAGTCTACAAATTCAGGAAGAGAACATGACTATCTTGCTGGCAGTGCAACAAGACACAGATCCTTTGCAACTCTCATTCACAGGAGAGAAAGAATAAGGAAGAGCAACTCATAAGCTGTGCTGCCTCAAGCTGCAGAGCAGAGGAGCAGTGGCTGTCCCCCTGTTACACGCCTGTCCACTCCAAGGCCCTTTCTGTTGACTGCAGAAAGCAGAGCTCCCCATGGGGCATCTCCACATCAGCCCACAAGACACTCCTGGCACTCTCCTAAAAGCCCACCATGGTCCCGCAGCTGTACACAGGTCCATGGGAGAGGGATAGATCCCTTGTACTGAGGTCTGAGCATATGCAAAGACTGAAATATTTTGCTATTGTCTTCATTTGACATCAGTGTCAAATCTTACACTGCCTTTAGCAGAAACAGGCCAGGAACTTTGCATGGCATCAGATGAGTTGCTGAATAGAAAATGCACATCACTTGGAAACTGTCTTCAAAACTCATTTTAAAGAGAGACTTTGGGAAAATCTGCCATTATTTAATCTTTACAGAGGGATTAAAAAAGACACCTGCAAATAATTTAGAAAGCTGCCTATATTTTTTTCACATGCATACGAACTATTTTCTGCTTATGCTTTTCAATACCTGAATCCTGATTATTTCCACTGCTCTTACTGCTCTGCAGGAAAGCTCTGCTTCTCTGCTGCTTGCTCCTCACATCCCTGAGGTAAGGGCAGGACCTGTTCTTACTTGTTAAAAATGACTCTGTTGTCTCAGAGCACAGAGCAGAATTTAATGATCAGAAAAGTACATATTACACAAGCAATTGCAAACAGTTCAGCGCTTAGGATTTTAAAGGAGGTTATTTCTATAACATAGTTATGTGGAATGTTTTCTGAAATATTCGCATGTATATTTGAATCCATCCTTGGGGCCTGGATGTACAGTGAATGGATTACAAAATCTGACTTGCAACTGTTTTATTATCACTGCTCTCTGCTGTCAAAGCCATTTCCTTTGATATCTCTGATATAACATGACTTCAGGGAATACGATGTGATGCCCAGCAGACTAGGAAAGGGTAGAAGTGTTCAAAAACTACTGGAGAGGTAGTCAAATTTCCTAGGCCAGAGAAGAATGTAAGGAGAGGCTGAAGCAGAAGGAATTAGCAAAACCATCCTCCTCACTCACTGCAGTGGGTCCATGTGTGCGTGTGTACACCTCTCCTCTGCATTCATTTTCTCAGCCTGAAGCCACCACTATCTCCTTTCTGCTCATGGAGAGGCACATGCGGCTTCACAATACCTCTGTCAATGACCACCAAACATGCTGTGAGGCTCAGACAGGTAGTTGTAGAAAAAACAAGGAAAAAGCAGCGTAAAATACTCTCTAGGGACAGAACAGGTCAGAAGAGTAGTCCTGGGATGCAGATCCAACCATTCGTTGTCAGTTCTTACCCAGTGCAGTATTTACCACCTGAGGGCCCTTTGGCTGCTTTGGTTGAAGTAAATCATTTGTTGCAGTCCACATCCAGGGAGCAGCCACCAGTGCTGTATTACTACCACACTGGCACCAGCTGGGACTGTTTGGGCTATATCATAATGCAGAAGAGAGAAACAGAGAGGGAGACTTAATTTCTATTCCTTAAAGGAAGAGGACTAGGACACATGAGGAGGACAGAAGAAAAGGCGACCTGTCATGACTCTGTCCTTAGCATAAAGTGGAGGGGCTTACAAGGCTATCACTTTCCATAAACACATTTAGAGGGAGAAGGTTACCTATTTGGCATATCTTGCCAGCTGTGTAACACACTTATATTCCATTGCATTTTCCACAAGTGCAAAAATTTACTGTGAGGGTGGTGAGACACTGGAACAGGCTGCCCAGAGAAGCTGTGGATGCCCCAAGTGTTTAAGACCAGGCTGGATGGGGCTTTGAGTAACCTGGTCTAGTGGGAAGTGTCCCTGGCCCAAGGCAGGGGGGTTGGAACTAGATGATCTTTAAGGTCCCTTCCAAGCCAAACCATTCTATGATTCTATGAAATGTGCAAAAGGCAAACTTCCCATTCGCACAAAGACAGTAGACAGAGATGTCCCGTGATATCACAGGATACTCCTCAGCAAAACCTACAGCAGGAGGTTCAGAGACAGTAAGGAGGAACACCTCTGCTCACAGCAGGCTTGCATTCCTCTCCTGTGGTCATACCAGAACACTGCAGATTTTGTCTACAGTAAGATGTCTTTCCATGCATGGAAAAAACAATGCCAAGGGATCTTTTAAGATAACAGTCTTGCTTACCATTGCAGTCAGGAGCTTAAGGAAGATAGCTTTCACAAATCCAGTGAAAAGCTCTGGACATAATCCAAAAGATAACGTTGGGAAGCAAATTACTCCACTGACAGTAAATTGGGATCCTATGTCCAAATTTTAAAGTATATAATTATATTGAATTTTGTGGCTATTTCTCTTTGTAACAGCCAAGAAAGACGAAGGGACTCTGGACAGAAAGTTATACCACTAGCTTTAGAGACTGTATCCAAAAGTCCCATTTCCCACACTTACATCTTTACCATTGGGACTCACAGTCCATGAAATTACTGACCAAAATAATGCTATTCAGTTAATAAAGGCAATGCAACAAACTCCATACAAGTTTAGATACAATACAAAAACTAGGACATTTATTAATATGTACCCAATGCTTTTTAACTTATCTAGTTATTTTAAATATACAACATTAGTTAACTACCTGTATTTGAAAAACAATACTACCCATGACACAAATGGCAGTGTCTGGATTGTGACAGGCACTGAAATTTCTGATTCAGGTTTCCAAGTTCTTGCAGGTGGAGATCAATGGGGTCAACCAGACACAGCAAGAATTTGCACAGAATACAATCACGGGAGCAATAACCTTTCCTCTTCTTAGATGCCATTTTACATCTGTCTATTCCTTTAGGATCTACTGTCTTTAAGGACCAACTTTGTTCTACTTTAGGGACAAACTATTCTTTTCCCTAATGGCAATATTTGTAGCAAACACTTGTCACCTTTTTAAGAGCTGCCCATTCAAAGGCATGTTCCAGAGACTCACATTAATTGTATGAAAAAATACGAGCTATAGTAAGCTCTGACATATTGCAAATGCACTGAATGCTTGACATTTTTATGATTATGCTAATATTGTGACATTTGATGTGCTTGTTTTTGAAAAAACATAGTGCAATTAAGATCTCTGAAAGAAAAACAGAAAGAAACAAATCAATCACTGAGAAAGCACTACGAATGAAAGCTGCTTCTACCAGCTCTGGAAACAAATGCCTGCTAGTCAATGGCAAACAACACGTTTGAACTAGATATTTCAGGAGACTTGTCAGTTTCATTCTGAAAGCAAAGAGCATTGATAGGGTGACTTTCAAAATTTTTAGCACAAGCACTGGCTTGACTTTCACCTGTTCCCTCTACCTTTGAAGTATATTAGCATTTGTCATAAAATGACTCCTTCCATCACTGAAAGAATTAAAAGAAACCTAGTTCATCTTAGACTACTTCAAACTATGGATAACCCAGTTAGGTCATGGAACCTGGCTTTTAACTTCATCCTCATTTAAAACACATTGCCAGCCTTGGTTATACCCCAAAGTAAAGTAGGAGATGAGTAAGATTTTTAAATACCAATATAAATTATTTTATAATTCCTCTCCCCCACCTACAGATCAGAAGATTAACAGGAAGGACAAGAGAACTGAATGAGGCACAGCTCAGCAGCAGGACAGCTAAATGGACTGGTGTTGTAGAGTCAAGAAGAAACACAGAAGAGCACCTTTGGCAAAGGATCCAGAGAACAGATGATCAGAAAAGTACCTGAGGGAGTTAGAGTGAGAAATCCTCAAATGCCTGGAGAACGTGTTATTCACCTCACAAAGTACCCTAACATCAAAGTGTGGGTGGGGAATTCTGCAGAGCTCTAGCAGAATCTTCAGAAGATAAATAAGCGATAGTTTCTGATAAACAAATCACAAAAAACCACTTCTACATCAGAGGTGACTAAAATCCCACCGATATCTGATCTTAACAGTGCAGCAGACACTGGAGGAGAAACAAAGGGAGAACCAACTGCATATTTTAGGTACAAAGCTGCAGGAGACATAAGAAATGGCTACAGCTTGATTACAGCAACGCTGAGAAGGAAGATCCACCTCCCCTGCCAGACCCTTGAAAGCAGTAGCTCACTGAAAATAGGGAAGTAACTTAATAGCAACTTTGGAAGCAAATTAAAAGAACTTTCATAACCTCAGGGACTGTACACATTTAGTCCCTTGATAAAGGCAAATACGAGCTTGACTGAGTTTAATAAGTGTAGCTGGATAGAAATTTACTATTGATTAAATCAAGAATCAGTTTAATTACCAGAGATCTATTTCTTTACGTAATACATAGTCAAGGCAACATTAACAAGTTAGGAAACTGCAGAAAGTGACTAAAAAAAGGGTGTTTGATCAAAAAAATGAACTCATAGTCAATTATTGGCAAATCCTGAGTTAAACTCTAAAAATAAAGAGGAAGAGCCTAGAAAACTGTAGGGGAAGCTTCATTTCACCTTATTTTACTCTACTAGAGTGTAGATATCTATATCTGAGCTAGTTAATTCAGGCTTTTTTTAAAGTTAAAGAAGAAAAATAAGCATCTTAAGGTGATTCATCTGACCTATTTTAGTTAATCTACATTACAATGAGATTGATCACACCTTACATTTTATTAAGGTGAATGACTCGGTCTCTGTCTGCCTTGGTAAACGGAGCATAACTACTGGCTCACACATTTCAAACACACAAGACATCCTTCTGCTGATAATGGAGACAAGACACATGCAGGTTATTTGAATCAGGATGTCCATGTTGTTCTCCTAGCACTCTACATATATCCTACACAGAAGGTGTGAATCCTCCACTTCACTTTTCTTTATACCAGCAAATAGGACCTTTGGCTTTCTCCATCTTAGCTCGCTTGTATGATTTTCGTAATGCAGAGGAGTAAAAAAGTATTTTGCTTTATTGTTTTCCTCAACCTTTGCAAATCCAAATCAGAAAAGGTGTGTCTAAAGCACTCATTGCTGAATATCTAGATGTCCCAGGCTCTACTAGATAAAGAAAAGTGCCAAATTCTGAATCTTGGTTTGAATTAATTTTCCTAGCCAAAAAAAGAGGATCTGATGCAGCA
>JAOXJM010000012.1:13603356-13616728 GCA_026413425.1 Tringa solitaria
GGTAAAAGTTGAAGTAAATAAGGGAAGCATATGAAAATACCAAACAAACAAGCTCACAGATATATATACACATTTTTCATAATCTAATGGCATGTAAACACTAATTAATGAAGTACTCACAATTATCACAGTAAAGTCAAAGAACTAAAGTTTAAAATAAGACCCATGCTTTCCAAACTGTCTGAGATTTTGGCTGCCTCTACTTTGGCATCACCAGGTGTGAAAAGCCAGTTCCCTCATTTCAAAGTGCTGAACCACCATGAAAATTAAGGACAACCAGGGTTACCCAGCATCTCTGAATATTAGATCCACAACGCCTCACCTTCTTCCAAATTTAGAAACTCCTTTTGACAGTATTTGCCAAAGTATTTTCCTGTTATACTACACAACTCCTCAAACTATTAACAAGGCAGTCCTTCGACTGAAAAGATCAAACCTCAGTCCCACCAAACACAGAGGGAGCTCTGACACTAATCACAAAGAGGTAAAAATCAGCCTCTGGTGCAGAAATAAATGGGGCAGGCAGGGAATGTGTACACGAAGTTATTTGTGGCATTTCTTATAAGGAATAAGCCTTACCTTTGAGTCATTCTATAATAAATACTATATCATTGCTCAAATGTATGGAAATGGCGATTAGTGGTTCTGCAAATGTTTTGTTTGGGATTTGCATTTTCTCATCAAAGGATACTTCTCTGCCTTCATACACTGTCAGCCCCTTTAGGATGAGACGGCTCAGCACAGAGATGCCTCAACTATATCAGGAAGAGAAGAAAACGTATTAAACCACAAAATCACAAAGCTAAACACAGAGACTCTGAGTTCAGGCACAAGGGCTCGGAAATGGAGGGAGCTGTGGCAAAATATTTTGGGTTGACTAAATATCATGCCCCAAAATTTAAGCTACTGGCAGTTCTTAAAAAAGAAATTCAAGAGACTAAGGCAGAATGAAAACCAGCAGAGAATTTTAGCTTCCACTCCTAATTTCTGGTTTTAAATTATTTTTACTTTAAGATATTTTACAATTCACACTTTGGGGGTTCTGTATAGATTAAACAGCTGTCAAATACATATGCTGTAGACCCTTTGCCACGAGGGAATAGTTGATAATGGGGAAGGTTCATCAGGGTGGGGTCCCCATCCCTTTCAGAGCTCTTGAGATAGTCCTGGTTTCTAACAGGTTTTTCCCACCATGCCAGTATAGTCAAGGAGCTCCAAACTGATTTGAGTTGTGACGATTGTGTCGAGCAGAATTTGCTATAACACTACTTTTCTTAAATAGACCATAAAGACAGTGTTTTTTTGGCTGGGTTTTTCCCTTTTGGTTTTTGTTAGTTTGTGGTTGGGGTGTTGGTTTGTGGGTTTTTTTGTTTGGGGGAGGGCAGGGAGAGTTCACTTCCCATCTCTGTGTTGTGATTTAAACTAAATCTAAGTAGTTTTGAATTTATTAGAGTGCCCAAAACCAAGAAAGTACTCTTTGGATTGCACTGGTTTTGCTAAGAGGAATTTCATGCATTTACTGCTGGCTATCACCATAATGCTATGACAGAAATTTATAATGCTTTTAAAGGTTATAAAATAAAAAGACAACACAACAAACTGCTACTGTTCTTTCAGCATGTCTAAAACTGTAAATCTGCAATAAAACATCACATTCTTTGTATAAGCATATATTCAAACTACTGTGTAATCATGATGATCATAACAACAGCTTGAAATTAATGGACGTTAACTGCCATTAATTGTGAATGGATACCACTGCGACCCTTATGAATGTGAAACAGCCCTCCCAGTTGAGGAAGCAGGTATTCATATAGGGTAGAAAGAGGAGTGAGCCACAGATTCTGGCTATAGGACACTTTTGATTCAGAACCCATTGCTTATTTAGGTATGCAGTATAACAACAATAAAAAACATTTGAAAAATATTGGTTTGCCTTTGTAGAAGCCAAGGCTTCAGTTTTGTGATTTATGATGTATAATAATCTTTGCAGAATCAAACAATTGAACTATTATTGACTGATTTTTTTCTGTGAAAGGATTGCTCTGAACTGATGACTCTTGAGAATGACACCCCATACATAAAATACAACATAGAAGAAGCATGCCCATTGCTTTAACAGAGAAAAAATGAATACAATGTTGAATCTTCTAATATAAGATCTAAGTATGGGAACACCAGAAAGGGTTTCATCCGAAGCTGAGATGTAAATTTACAGTTTAACGATACCTACCTATTAGGAGTGAGGTCAGCCCACAAACTCATTCCACTGTACAGATGTGAAGTGATAATATCCTTAGTCACTAAAAGTAAAGCCATATTAAAACTAGCAACCCAGCAGCTGCACATAGCATATTCTTCTGATTAAGGTTTCCATTTCCACTCAAATCTTGGGCAACCATTTTATTTCATGTGATCAATAAATGGCTGCTCAAATAACATTCTCTACTGACATAGCTTACATTTGATCTGTCACTGGATCCACTGCCTATGAAAGTCCAGAAAACAAATACAGCACACATTCAGAATCGCAGAATGGTTAAGGTTGGAAAGGACCTGTGCATGTCATCAGTCCAATCCCCCCTGCTCAAGCAGGGCCACTTACAATCAGTTGCCCAGGACCACGACCAGCTGGCTTTTGAAGATCTCCAAGGATGGAGACTCCACAATCTCTCTGTACAACCTGTGCCAGTGCTCCATCACCCTTACAATGAAAACATTTCCAGATGTTCAGAGGGAACCTCCTGTGCTTCACATGGAGCCCATTGCCTCTGGTCCTAACACTGGGCACCAATGAAAAGAGCCCCACTCTGATCTCTTTGCACCCTCCCCTCAGGTATTTATAATGTATTAGATACATTGATAAGACTCCCCCTCAACCTTCCCTTTTTCTAGGCTAAAGACTCTCAGCTCTCTCAGCCTCTCTTCAGAGAAGAGACATTCCAGTTCCTTAATCATCTTCATGGCCCTTCCCCAGACTCTCTCTAGTATTTCCATGTCTCTGCTGTGTGGGGAAGGCCAGGACTGGACACAGGACTCCAGGAGTGGCCTCATCAGTGCTTAAGAAATGGGGAGGATTCTCCCAATGCAGCCCAGGATACCATTAGCCTTTGCTGCAAGGGCATAGTGCTGGCTCATGATCAACTTGGCATCCATCAAGAGCCCCAGATCCTTTTCTGGCAAAGGTTCTTTCCAGCCAGTTAGTCCCCAGCACATACTGATGCACGGGATTATCTTTCCCCAGGTGCCGGACCTGGTACATCTCCTTGTCAAACTTTGCAAAGTTCCTGCTGGCCTGTTTCTCCACCCTGCCAAGGTCCCTCTGGATGGCAGAACAACCCTTTGATGTATCAACAGATAATCATGTGCCTGAAATCTAAAACTTGGGACAGCTTCCTCACCATTTCTTCCAGGACCTACAGCTACAACACCTCAGGACTGGTCTTCAGGGTGAATTATCAGACCTCTCCTTGGGGGAAGTGCTCAGTTCTCTCTTCAATCCAACAGCACAAGGGACAGCTGCATTTTACAGATAACCTTTTAATTAGGCAAATTACATTCCACATTAGAATGCCATCTTTAAGGCACTGAAGTGAAAAACGATTGTGCCTCATGCTAACTGGTTGGCAGCAATTTTTTTATATCAAAACATGCCTCATAAAGACAGATTCTTCCTCAAATATTGCAGCAGTTTTTTTAAGAGAAAACAAGAAAACAAGATTTGAACAGGAAAATAGAAGTAGCTTCATAGGAAGAGTAAGGAACTTTTTCCTGTGTAAAAAGATCAGTGTCACAAGGTTCAAATATTTAAAAATATTACATTTATTGCCTCATGGAAATTTACTATAAAAAAAAGTTATTCAAGGGAACTGATTAAAACCCTTGCCAAATAGTAACATTAAAAAAAATTAAAGCCTTTATTTTCGCTAGCAAACAAAAAAAAAATGGCTTAATACTATTCTGAGGCTCACTCCACCTCTTCTTTGCAGCTTTTCATTAAATTCCATTAACTAGAGATCAAATCCTGAGGTATATTTAAATTTACAGACTTCAGGAATGATTCCAACAGCACCAGACTAATGAGAGAATCAGGCTCTAAGAGTCCCTTGCATAAATACTGTCACACCTTTACACAGTAACATTTTTTTAAATTTTAACATTATTACATGTAAGTGGGAGGGCTCTCAAAGGCTGCATATTCCTCAGTCATCACTGCCACTTTGTAAAGCACGTGTTTAATAAGGCTGTAATCGAAATCAATTTTTCGTTTTTGCCTGGGCATCACAGGCAAACAGTTTTTGGACTGCAGTGGTGTGAATGACTACAATACATCAGTCTGCAAACAGGACTCCAAAAATAGAAAGATGACCGAATACTCAAATGGGAGTAGAACTTCACAGTGCCCCAGAGGGAAGCATTTATGTGCTCTAGAGGAGACACCATATCAAGGCAAACTGAATTCATCCAAAATTTATTTAACAAGGTTGGACCGATATGATTTTTCTACAGTTTACTTCACAGCTGTTAATCATTAAACACATTTTAGATAATCATCTGATAGTCATTTTACATGCAATAACATTTTTATTGAAGTTAACTTAACTGTGCATCTTAAGAATTTTGTTGAAAATCTTCCCATTGGAACAAAATTATCTGCAAAGTAACACCATGCGTTGTGGGCCTTATGGGTCAGCTAATAATGCAAATACACATGAAGTGAACACATATCATTATGACATTATTCTGATGCCATACAAACCCCCTGCTTTAATATGCATAGTAAATATTTTGCCTGAGTTTCTTTGTGAATATCACCAATTAATAATTCTGGAGAGGCTAAGAGAGGAAATACAGAGATTGTAGGCTACTGTTTTACAGTTATCTTGTTCTTTCCTGTTTTGAGAAAGAATTTTTTTAGACTAGACTTTTTTTCTGCTCCCCTAAGATCCTTCTCTTGACTTCAAGGAAACTCCTCCCAGAAAAATGACTTTGGCCCTAATCCTGGAAGCTGATCTGTGTCAATGGACATACACAATACCCAATTGAACTCAGTGGAGTTCAATGCAAACATGAAGGTTTTGTGGATTTAATACGAAGAGCAAAGCAAAATTCAAAGGTTTTCCAAGGTAAGGTCTATACTTACATCTGCAGCGATTGACTGGCTAGTGTTTAGCTTCAAGTCATGCTAGCCTACTTTACTAATGAATCGTAACAGGAATCCAATGAGAACCATAAAAATGTTACAAATTTTCACAGATAATTTTCTGTACTGGAATTATATTCACTTCAGTGACTTTCTGGAAATTTTGCTTCTAAAAAGACTTCAAAATGATCTTACAGAAACGAGTATTTTTGTCATACCTTTTCTCCAAATTACCCAATTTTAAGTTACACAAAAAAACCCACTCCTAGTTAATCCTTTGCTGGAAAATTCTGGTTATTCTGGTGAATACCCTCATTAATCAGAACTGCAGTGAAGGTGAATTGCCTGTACCTGCCCAGAGATGATTCTCGACAAAATCCTACCCAAGTTTTAAAGCCTCCTTGAGTAGAAATCCAATAAACCTGTAGCCACAAAGAGCTGAAGTTTTTCAAAGACTTTAACAAGCTGCTTGTAATTTTTTTTCTGACTTATTGAAGGTAAGGGAGTCAAGAGGAAAATTCCAATAAAACTGCCTGTAAGCCAAAGGTTTGTTTATGTTTGCATGGATTAGCATTCACACGTTTCCTGTTACTAGACTTCCTATTAGTGATGTTTAACTTTAACCACATATCCCGGGTTAAGAAATAACTCCTAAAGTCAATTTCCTGATTAGGCTAAGAAAGGTCAAAGGTTAATTTTGCAGCCACAAGTTTAAGCTACCAACAGCTACCGCATAACCTTGTTTTAACATATAAAGTTACTACAAATATTAGCTAAAGGAGGTGGCACGCTCTGGTGATTACACAAAAGCGTTGGGTAAAAATGGTCCCAGAGGCATATTCACTCTAAGTGAAATTTACTCTCTTCACATGCACACACAAAATACACATCAGTGGAGACACCTCTCAAATATGGTGAGGCCAACCTGGCAACTACAAACGTGTATAAATCCATTTAAACATGGCTGTGCAACCACTGCCAGAGCCCAACTCTCATCCAAGGAACTTCTCACTGTACATCCTATTATAGACATTCTTCGTACACTTGCTACAGACCTTCAAGAAGCAGCAAAGTTTAATAATAATGTAAGAATCCAAAACCTTAAATTTAGCATATTCTTGAACAGGAAGCACAAGGTTTTCTGCTTCTGATGGATGATGAATTTGCAAACAGCACAGCAGCAGATATTCCTGTTGTGCCAAATCAGTAGGAATTCATGGATCAGTATTTCTTCCACTTAAACACTAAAGTGAACAATCCTCTGCCTAAACACCACAGATGAAACAAGAAGTATCTGTGGGGCTTCTGTCTGGAGAGATACTTCTTTTCAATAGTAAATCAATTTTTGTTTAACAGTGACATAAGTAACAACAGTATATTGACACATATCAAAAACAATGAGGAAATCTAGAGCTAAAACTGATAATCCAGATTCATTCACACTGCACAGCATTCTCCTTCCCTGGTGACATATCAGGGAATATTGATACATATCAAAAACAATGAGGAAGTCTAGAGTTAAAGCAAAGAATCCAGATTCGTTCACACATTCCCCTTCCCTGGTGAGGTCTTATTTACAAATTATTTCAGCACAGAAGATGAGAGTTAAATGAATGGAATCCCATGTACCAACTTCTTTAAAATTTTTTTAATTCCATGAGGCAAATGCTAGGGAAATTTGATTTTGGTTTTAGTGAAGCTAGTCTTGCTTTAGGTACCTTATTACAACCATTGTAGACTAAAATAAAGGGCTCACAAGTGACTAAGTAACATAGACTGCAAGTCACAATTTTAAAAGTGAAACGTGGTTAGACTCTTACCCATTGTTAATACATTGCTAATACAACCACAGCTTTTTGGGGACGCACTCCCCATTCCTGTCTCTCTCACATTATCATTTATACTTGCACCAGCATGGTGGCATTTTACACTTGTTTTGCATGGTGAAGGCCTCTAGATAAGACGCAAGATAGCGGAGACAATCAGTCATCAGTCTTTACTCAGGATTTCCTGACTGCATGTGAACAATAACAATATCTACTTTTTTGTAAAAACTAATGCATTTGAATATATATAGAAATAGAGAACATCTGTTTCTTAGACTTAGATCTGGTTAAACTCCAGTTACAAGGAACTGTCTCAATTTGCACATTTAGACTGTTTGCAAGACATAATTTTTGTGAATTATTCAGTCATTTAGTATTCACTGCTTATAAACAAAGCAAATAGAAGTGGATGCACACGAGCTGCTCTTTATTCACTTGTGGACTTAACACTTGGAATTCGCTTTTCCAGCCATGTGACTGGTTCTACCAGTCAGACAGTAAAACTTCTGTTCTCTGACTAGATCTCTTAAACTTTGTAAACAGGCATAGCCCTCGAAAAACATGTTCCACCATCCAATAAAACCAATGATGATTACCTGAGGAACAGCAACTTTGGACAGAAAGAACAGCCTGATGAAATTTGTTGTATTTTAAGAAATCTTCACTCATTCTTTTGTGCTGAGAGATATTTCTGTCTGGCTAAAGGTATCTATTTCAGGTTTTAAAAAACTGATTCTTTCCTAACACGCAGTGGAGTAGGGAAGGAGGACGAAAGATATCAATCATATTTATTGTCTGGATTTCTCTTGTCACATTCACACCAACTCATCACTACAAATGCAGCTTTCCTGTCCTCCCAGGAGCTGCCACATTACTGACCTCCTCCTCCTTCCTCTCCATGTCTCCCTTGATGTAGTTCAGCTTGATGGTTCCTTCTGGTCAGCAGCTTTGACGTTTTATCAGCTGATTTTGATTAGTTATTCCAAAAGACAAGGCTCTAGGATAATTTACTTCTGACATTGTACAACTCTTTTGTAGAAATGTGACGATGTTTCAGCAGCCCAAGCTCCCCTGATGTAAATCCTCCTGTCCCAATATTTGACTACACTGCAGACACAAATACTCTGTATACTCCAGTTGAAATACAGCAAGGTCTACTGCCAAAGAATCTCACTTTCTATAGTGCCTTTGCCCTCTTCTTTTTTCTTATTATTGGGAATGCCTGTACTATGGCATCTTGGAAAACCACTACATTTTTCAGTCTTTTGTTTCCCTACTGCATATAATACCTGAGTGAATATCTCCAGCACATACAGAATTGTTGGGTAAATGACTCCAATAAAAATACAGTCTTTGGCAGCCAAACTCATTAATGTCCTATACCATGTGTCTCATAGGTATCCCACAAAGAGGAGAGCCACCACCGTGTTCTAATAGCTCTCATCCTGGAACCCAAACAATGGGCATAAATATTCTAATCATAAAGTTTCTAATTTCTGACACTGCTCTTTTTGGTAAAGGAGAGTTGAGGAACTAACACAAGTTCATTCACGTAGAAATATTTTACACCTCTCAATTCTATTGCTTTGAAATCCCAGACAAATGGCCACCGCTCATGAATGGTGGGTCTCTCCACCACGTGGGCATGTTGCAGGATTTTAACACTGATGGAAAAAGTGTCAGTGCCCTTACTTTAAATAACAGTGGAGCAACTAAAGCGTGTAATCAGATCCTGGAAGACTTGAGTAATATGTTCTCCTAAGATAAAAGGTGCTCGTCTCCAGTTTTCAAAGAAAGTGCCTTAACCAGTAAATTAAAGCTTGATCAAAGTGTTCTAGTATGGCAATTGCACTGCATCACAGAGCAATACATGAACATTTACAGAATGCACTTAGAACCTGAGTCTGATTTTAGTTTCCTATTTGGAGATGAAGGAAGAAATCTGGCCTATGGTTAGTTTTCACTATTCAAGATTTCCTAGAATATATACTAACTATATTTCTCATTAATCACTGTCTACTTCTGTCAAGATAATACCAGAGTAACTCCAATGAAGTTACAGCACAGTTACAGTACAGTAGTACAGCTGATAGCAAAACTTGGCTCGATATCCTCAAACATAAATGGATATTTTATCTGTTTAGTGCATGCTGTCTCTTTTATTGAAACCAACACAGTGAAACAAAAGTTACCCTGAAGAGACCAAAAGAAACTTAAATATGTATTTTTTTCTAAGCATATGAATATTTTATGATCTATGGTTTCCATAGTTCTTATTTATTTTGTTTGTTCAACATTTTGAGTTGTCAGAATAGGCATTAGATACAGCAACAACAGAAAAACGGAAAATAAGTTAGTAACAGAGTTCTTACATTTTTCCTTAGGACACAGACATGAGGTTATACGCACTATCAACACATTGCAAATAACATATTAATTGTTCATTTGGCCCAAATTTAAACCAAGGCTTTAACAATTGCAGAAAGTATTTAATATATAATTTGAAAATTATTTTGGTCATACTAAAATGTAAAAAAGGTTCAATAAAAATAATCATAGAAGGGGAAGCCAAATCAGGTATATTTTGAAAATAAAATAGTGTGTTTTCAATACAATCAGCTTATCAGATTAGCAACTTTCTTACTAATATCTACAATGAGATATTTTCAAATCACCTGTTTGTGAAAATAGTTTCAGAAAAGGTTAAAGTTATCAGGGATTTTAAAAAGATCCATATTGTTATAATTTCCTCCATTTATCATTCTTTCTTCATCAGAATTAAATCCCTATTTCCACCAAGAATTTTGGTATTAGTTTTAAATGTATCAAAATTTGCTTCTTCCTTTCAGGTAATGACAAAGTAGGAAATGGAGACTGGCTTGCTTGGGAGATGCCCAGCATTTTTGACTGTGTCTTTTCCAAACTCTCTGTTTTCTTCCAGGGAAAAGCAAACAGAAATATTTAAATTATTTAATTGCCTCCCAAGGCTCTATCTAAACTCTTCCTTCAGTCACACTCTCTGCTTTCAGTGAACCTCAACAACAGGACAAACTGAAAGCTTTCTTTGTTATCCTGGTCTATGGCACCTGAATGGTGCCGAACAAAACTCAGCTAATTCAGCACTCTTAGGGAAAAGATTTCTTTCTCTGACTCCTCTGCGATACCCAGTAAAGAAACACCAAGACTTCTTTTTTTTTCCTCTCAGCATTAATTAACAGCAGAGACAGTAAAAATATCATCTCTCTGATGTGACAAGTTACCTATGGTCAGCTTCCTCTTTTTTTCCTTTTTTTTTTTCTTATTTCTTCTGAGTCTCCATTTGATTTCTTATGGTTACTATTCATCTACATAAAGGCGTTACCTCTTATGGTATGAAGTGGTTTTACATGGAATTCTTGTAATGCAGTAACTCATAACCATAGTCTAGGCTAAAATGTGTTATCTAAATTGCCGTGGTTTCAAAATTTACAAAAATGTATTTCCTAGGGCAATCTAACTTCTCCTTTTACTCCAACAACAAAGTAAACTCATTAGGAAGACTATGAGTTTGAGCAATTAATTACACACTTAGTAATATTTTATAGTTTTTTAAAGACTTTAAAGTTCTTTCCAAACATTATGATTCAGATCCTGCCACCATTTCTCACACAGACTAGGAAAATAAATGGAACTACTCCAAAAGCAAATTATATTTAGGTTCTAGGAAAATTTGGGTTCTGATTTAATTTTATTTTTTTTTTCTAACAATTCAATTTTGTATGCTTTTTGCAGAATGGGAACAGACATTAAGCAGCTTTCACTTAACTAAATGGTAGAAAAACACAGTTTCCTTCTTTTAAGGAAAAGCTTTGACTCTAAGTATCTCACAAAGGTGAAGAGTTCCAAAGTCACAAAAGGTGGTCAGCCACATAATCATCATGGAAAGTCTCAGAGCTGGATCCTACCTTACATTTTATTTCTCTAAATCCGCCCCTTGCTGTGTTACTGCACCATAAAAATATAAAGAATTAATAACTAACTATTGCTTAGAGTTTCATGTTTATTACATAACTAATGCCATAGTCATATCAAAAAGATACATAAATTAATAGAGTGTAATTATAACACCAAAAAATCTTAAACATTTCGAGAGTCCCACTGACATGACAAAACTTCAGCAGCTACTCAGATCATATACTTCGTAAAGGCATCCTTTGTCAAACAAGATAATTAAAATTTAGGTTCAAAGTTAGAAAAAAGACAAGGACAAATAATGGTTCTGATATACCTGAGTTAGAATTTTAAAAATATTTGGCAAATATTAGTGATTTAAAGATATTGAATCAGAGAGTATTAGCTATTTACTGAATGTTTAATAAAGTCAGGTAGAAATTAAAAAGCTCAATACGTATTTCCCAATTCTGCATAGAAATCCTCATTTTGGTTGTTAGAACCACGTCAAATCAAATTTTTACTAGGTTTGAAAAAAACTGCATATATTCATGGTTTCCACAGACTAGTCAGGAGCTTGAAATATTGGTCTTGACTATCCAGTCAAGACCAATTCTTTCCACAGGAAAGCAATTCTCAGAGGAAATTATTTGTCACGCTACTTCCAATCTGAAGATCTAAACACAGTCTTTCCTCTAGCCTTTGGCACAACCCATAATAATTGGACCATAGGAGAGAGCAACAAAAATGTGGATCCACAAGATGCATGCCAAACATCACTACCAGCTCAATCATTTGCTTTCTCACCTTTCCCCCTATCAGGAATAATCAGTAGCCGAAGTATTAAATGACATGTCTTGCTCATTCACTGATGGAGAAGCAAGACAGAATGACATATTCTGCTGATCATTTATAGCTATTGGTTATTATAGGGTATTAACTTGCAATTCACAGCCCTGTTTGAATTTCAGATGAGCAGATGGCCAGATGGATTAGCCTGTAAAATTAATATTCCAACCCATACACTGCAGGATTTTGAATGGGTAGTGACTGCTTCAAAATCCATGAAGTCAGTTTAGTGGATTCTTATTTTTCAGGCCTTGCTTGTTATTTCCTCCACAAATGTTGAAACCTTCAACAGCAAAAGGCAATTCTGAAATACTTTGGTTTTTTGGTGCCACGGCTTCCTTAAATATTTCTTTCACAATGCCAGGAGCACTCATTTGCAGTGCACACCTGGTGAAAAGGCCAAAATTCATTTATCTAGCTCATATGTAAATATTTGTACATGCCTGTTGTACAATGAGGAGTACAGTGCATGGGAGCTATAATACCAGGTGCCTTCTTTTGACAACAGGTTTTAGCAACACTATTGAAATTATTCTCCAATAAACTTCTCAGGGCTTTTCAGAAAGATTCATGGCCTCCCCCTACTCACCCCCCAAATGACTATGTGTACAGATACCTGGCAGATGTCATCCGTGGTTCCCGAATTGACTGCCTTAGAACACTAATCCAGATGTGCTGAAAGAGGAAGGAGCAACCCACTTGCTGGAGAAGGCGACAAGTTCCAGCTACAAATCTGTCATGTCACCTGGACCTTTCTGAAAAGCTTATCTCAACGGCAATCAGTCTGCCTTGGCCTCTGACCCATTGCAGATGAACATAATGCAAGTCTTGACGGCAACTGATGTATTTTAGAGCCACCAGCTTGATTACTATTGATTATCTACTTGCCTCGATGGTAATTTCCCTTTGACAGTAGCATTTCTGCCTGACTGCTCTTTCTGGGACTTGGGGTTTCTGCTCTTATTCTTTTTCTATTTTTTTTTTTATTCCCCCAGATTGGTTCCAAGAAATATATTTTGATTATTGTTTTGGGCAGAGCAAGGGAGGTAATAGAAGGGAAGGGCTTAGCTCTAATCACGACAGGAACTTATGAAAGAAATACCTCATTGTTCCCAGTAAACCGAGAAGGCAACCCTACTTTTGAAAATTAGACTCTCTCATGAGATACGTTTTCCTTTTCCAGTATGACAGAGGGGAAAAAAAATCATTTAAAATAAATAATATATGAGACATTACATTCCTCCTATGGAGTTATAATCTTGATAGATAATGTGAGGACTGAAAGGATTCCTACAGTTAAATTACTGTGTGGTAGAAAACAAAGTTTAGAGCTGACTCTCAAATATGATGACCCAGTTGAGTGGTTCAGTAACAATGACATTGGACCTCCAAGTGGCAGATGAGGCTTTTGTTTTATTTGTTTGACAGTAAATATCTGGCCTGTTGCTTAGCAGCCATACCCAGAAACAAAGGCGTTTCCAGACAGAATAAACTACGTTACAGCAGGTGAATCTTTCACAGCAATTACCAAATGGAAATGAGAACTGAACTGATCATTGCAAAACAACCCAACACCTTTGTTTCCTGCAGATGTTTTAAGCACAAAAACAGCGATTTGGGATTT
>JAOXJM010000012.1:13616733-13637081 GCA_026413425.1 Tringa solitaria
TGATAGCAGTGTGAGAAGACTTCATACATTTAAAAAAAAAAAAAGTACACCGATTTTGAAAAATGATATGCTGGAAGTCCTAGAAATGGAGACCAAAGTTTTCAAACTTCCGTCAGCTGCTAAATTCACATTTAAGTACACTAAATAACTAGATTTTCTCTCAGAAACAACGAGGATTTAGGAACATTGCCGAATTCCAGGGAATTTTCACATGCCCTGGGAGCATTGCACTCATCTGGAACTGAAATACAAACAACAGAGCACCAAAGACTGAAAAGCTTTTGTGGATGTTTTAATAATTTGGTATTAATTCTGTCAAGCCTTATTTCTACCTTCACTGTCACAAATACATCCCCACACCCCAAGTTCTCAGGCCACAACTCCCGTGTGACACCCTTGCACGCTTCATTTTCATGCAAAAGTCTTCAGCTTTTGCAGAACTCACCTCCTATACCGAAAAAAAAAAAAAAAAGGAAATGCCAAAGCTACTCTTGCATATCCCAGCTGTACAGCTTTAAGGCAGGTATTTCACTGAGCAAGCAGCACTTAGCCTCACTGAGCAAACAGAAAGGGCCAAATTCTGCTCTCAGTTACCCTGGGGCATTCCACCACAAGAAGGAATCTGCATGTGAATAACCTAGAGGAGAAATGTGTTTCCAGACACTTGAGCCTAAAGACTCAAAAAATGCTGGTGTGAATTCTGTCATCTTATATTTTCATTGAGGGGTTTTTGGCGGTGGGTTGTGTTGCGGGATGTGATTTTTTACCCTCAGAGTTGATCCACAGGGCATTGTCATTATGTTGCTGTCTCACCTTTCAGTTGATAGACAGACTTCCTGCTGGAGAGACATTATTATTTAACCGGATCCACTCATCCTGCCACTGATTTGTTTTACTTTTGTTCCTGGCAAAGAACAGCAACTCTAGGTAATGTTTCTTTTCTCATTTGGCTAAGTCCTTCAGAACACTTTAGTAAATTAACCCCATGTAGTTCACTCAGTAAACATAGGATCTCCTGAAAGGATTTATAAAACGAAATTACTTCAGAATTTCCAGACAATCTTTATTTTTCTTTCGTTTTGTCTGATACAAGCTTAAGAAGAGACTCAGGAACCAAATGTGAATGTTTAATTCTTAATCAAATATGAGCTGTAAGCACAGCATAAGAGAATTAAAGCAAAAAGGAGGGGTTTTAATAAGCAACATAGATGAAGACATGCCAACTCTTTCTGGAGTAGAAGTACTATCAATGTATCTGCAATAGTCTGTTTTTAATTACATCAGTCTTTTCTAGCTAGGGTTACCCTTTAGCAGTTGTAATCCCACAACCAAATTCTCATTCATTAAGTTTCAGCTGCATGTACATATACTTGTGTATGTACATTTATGATACATCTTGTACTGTACACCACTGCTCAAAAAGAAGTAATAGGCTTCCTAAAAATATTAGAGCAAAATTTTGTCATCCCAATAACATCAGAATAGTCTCTTAAATTCATCTACAAATCTATTAAGAACATATTCAGCATAGCTGTGTTCAATGGATTATTCTCCCTCCCACATTGACAGAGCTTAGAAACTTCTAGCAGACAGTAAAAAAGCTTTAAAATATTAGGTAGATGGCATTCATAAAACCTTCCTTGAGGATCCAATCCCAATTTATGTAGTAGACAATGAAAATATTCCAGTTAACCTAAACAAGCTTTGGGCTGAACTGTAGAGTGACCAGATACTCACCACTAATTTTATACATATTTTCTTCTTTCTAACTACAGTTAGAAACACAGTTTGTTCAGTAGTGCCAGCATCCTAAACGAAAGATGTCTTTTACTACAATAAGCCAAATGGATCTCAAAGATACAAAGGAATTTCAGTGCAATGAAATCACTGAGTGATACCTTTGGCTCTGCAGGAGGCCAGAACGTTCAGCATCTCATGCACCCCCAGGCACGGTACCTGACAACACCACAGCAGCACCATGGTGGTTCCCTGGCAAAAATGTATACACTCAGGCTGGACTGCAATTCATTTATAAACATTTGTATATTCTCATTTGCAAGCCGAGTATTGCAATTAATTAGAAAAAATACAACAACACATGCCAGATATTCCTGCACGGCCATTTTGAATGGTCTTTGATTTAACCCCTCAATCAACAGCGGAATCAGTTACCCTGTCAAGGAGAAGAAATAATAGTGTTTGTTCTCAAGTAATTAACAGCAAGTAAACAGACAAAATAACTTCTGAATATGGCATAGATTAAAGTATGTTTGTAAAAAAAGTATTTGTATAATTCAGATAATTGTTCAAAAAAACTAAGACCTACTGCAACAGAGTAGGTGAACACAATGAAGTGCTGGATAACCTGAACATGACAGCTCTGAATCCTTTGCAGTGACTATACTCAGGCTTGGGAGCTTGAGACCAAACAACTGATTTTTCTGCAAGAGAAATGTGGAAACCTGCAAAATGAACTGAACTGGAATTGTCTGTGGGGAGAATGTATAAGGGTCTAAGACAAACATATACATCACTTTCTGCTGCCTCCACACTCCCCAAATACTCCAGGAATTACCAAGACAACAGGACGCCTTCCAAAGTCTTCATTAATGCAGACCAAAAAAAAAAAGGGATTTGTGCCCTAACCCAGAGCAGAGCTCTGCAGTGAGAAGCTACTGGACACGTGGGCACAAAGGAGGAATCCACAGATTGACAGGCTCAGGGACATGCTTCATATGGGGAAAGAAACTAGATACCTCTGCTTGTTAGAAGTTAGGCAGAAATATTTTCAGTCTTCTCAGTTAGGATTTAAACACATAAAGGGGACAGGGGAGGATCACAAATGTATGTCTAACCTACTTGCAGTCTGAAAATATACAAAGCAGCTTTAAAAAAAAATGACTACCAAGAACAGTTCGGCTCCTGGAGCACAGAACTCTGCAAGTTAATTTGGGAGATGACAACGTTAACCTGCAGGAAGCTCTAAAGCGGATTAACCCTTGCACAGAAATTAGCACAGTTAAAACCAATTTAGATACCTCAACACGCACTCTCCTGCAGCCCATCCACCCTGGAGAAAACCCTAAAAGCTTTACCCAGCAGAGGTGGTAGCAAGCAGTCTGCCCAGAATAGTTACAAAATGGAGAGGGGGTTTCTCAAGCAGGGTTAATACGTTCCTGTTGAAGCAGCATTAGCAAAACCATCAACTCTGCACAGAAAGCAAGGTGAAGTATAAGCAGAGAGGAGTGGGTGCTGCCGGCCTGTGAGACCCTCCTGCTCCGGAGGAGACACAAGGTATGGGCAGGCAGCTAGGTCTCACTAGGCAAAAAGGTGTTTCAGAGAAACTTTCAAGACCAATTGCCCAGTGTTTCCTCTGCATCAACTTCTTCTAAATGAAGGCCTTCAATATATTGATCAAAGGTGCAAACAAAAACATTAAAAATAATCCCTCTGAAGTCCCTTGTCACGTTAGCTGCCTGGGCTCCCTGTCCATATGCTGTCCCAGATCCCCCTTAATCTGTTCAGAGAACTCCTTCCCTTCCATACCTCTGCAAATACTTCTTTAGCTGAGCTGAGCTTCTTTGCAACCCAGAGCTGAACATCAGCACTTCGGCAAGCCCAGGATGTGGCAAACCCAAACCAATAATGCATAGTCCTAAAACCAGTACCATCTCCCAGCCCGAAGTGGTGTCCAGGTACAACTGTGCTTAGGAACCTGCCCAGCAGTGGACGCTCCCCCAGCCCCACATTAAACGCTGTCTATATCTGAAGAAATTCAGACAGTGAAACCCACCACCAGCAACTCCTCTCTGCACACAGCTGTAAATCCACATAGGTGTTCTTTTTCTCTTGTAAATACTCTGCCTCAGTGTATTTAAAGCTGCGAATACTTGAAGTTAATAGCTTTTGACTTCAATCCATAGGCAGTGCAGGATCAATTTCCTAATTACATATATAAAAAACTTGGTTTGCCTCACCAAAAGAAAAAATAATAACGAGCTGAATACAGCCACAGTAACATACAGGCGTTTATTTATAATGAAGTCAGGACACCTGAATAAGAGGGGTTTGCAGCAAGATTTTTTGTTAAGTATAAACTCCAGTTCCCTTCACTTTCAGTCTTCCTGCCACAGTTAACAACTATTACACTTGAAGCCAAAGCTCCTCTGAAGAAGAACAAGAGCTGGAACTGCCAGCACAGAGGCTTACACATCCAGTTAATAAATTAGTAGCAGCAACCTATCAGGATATACCAGTTCACATTCCTCCTTTTCCCCACAGAAAAATCTTCGTGAAGGAATTTCTTTGGGAGGTCACCGCTAGAGAAGAGTGGACAGTGCTATCTGCAAGGAAATGGCTATTCCAGGCTCCAAGAATTAATCTGGATAACTTGCACAGACTTCTTTAAACAAATGGTAGTTACATTTTTTAAGAATATTAAATCCTCTAAACAGAGCTCTTCTGCCACATTGCAGCATTTTATCTGATATGAAAATAGTCTAGTTCTTGCCCTTGTGCAAGCCTATCAAGAGATCCATGTAAAACATGCAAATAAAAAGAAAAAAAAAGTATAATTAAGCTTTTTCCAATCTAAATTTTAAGTTTAGATAGAAGAAGACTGAGATTGACTGAAGTATCCAAAACCTAGTGTTAAATTTTGGGCTGCTGAAAAGAACCTATTCCTGTTGTAAAAGAGTGTTTTATTTACATGCCTATTAAATACTCCTAAATTTTTTTCAAGACTTTATAGCTGACAGTGCAGTTAAATAGTACCATTACTTCTATTTCTACTTAAAAGTTACCCTAATCAAAAAATACTTCTGTAGAGCATCATCAAATATGATGTACTCTTCAACTATGATATATAAATGGAAACTTCTAGCTTCAGACTGTAAAAATATTATCAAAAGTTATAAAGGTGGTACAAATGAAAATCAGCTAGGGAAAAAAATAAAAAAGCTCTATGCTTTGACTCATCTCCTCAGCCAAGCAAGGCAAGGAGTTTTCAAACTAAGTTTTAGTGATCAACTCTCCAAATTAAAAATACACCTTTCTGTTAAATTTAAATGCTTCTATGTTCTTCTAGATAATATTTTTGCTATGTACAGGAGAGAAAACTGAGGAAGTTTTATTTCACTGAGATCCACATTCATCTCACTAACTGCAGGAATTTCTCTGGGGTGCCTAATTAGGAGACCCATCAACAAAGGTTGCCTATGTAAGTCAATGCTGAGAGACAGCTTTAAACGATAATTCAGTTTTGCTACTCTAAAATTGCCTCTTCTCATGGGCTATAGAACAGGGTTCCTAATCTCAGCTGGGTATTACAATTAGTTGAAATTAATTCTGGCCCCAGTCCCTAGGGTTCTTTCAGTAAAAGAGTTTTCCTTTTTTCTCTTCATTCTCAAAAAACATTTCTACTCACAAACCCAAGAAACACATAGGACACATGCTCCTGTCTTTCACTTGGCCCTGCAGGTTTCTGGCAACTTATGAATATCATTGTCACTGGTGTCATGGCTTCACAGAGTCATAACCATTGCAGCTGCCTTAGACTCTGTTCAGGGTTCCTAGCAGACATTTCTAGCTGGCTTCCTTGAACTTCAAATTCATCCCATTTCTAAGTCATTGCAATCCCCAGGAAGGATCTTTAATAGTCTAAGGCTCAATAAAATGAACAATGACATGGCTCCCCACTGCAAACCTCCAGTGTTTTTGAACACAGATGGAAAAAGTAAGACAAAACCCAGAGTAACTCTCTGCATCCACGACCCGGGAATCAGCCCACTCTGGAGTTCCGAGGACAGTCAGGATACACAACTCTTGCAAACGTCCTCCGCTCCTTAAGTAACCTGCTTGTGAATATGACACAGGAAGAACATAGAGCCATGAAGCAGAAAAAATTATCAGATCCGTGTATTTATATAACTTCTTCTCAGGATACACTTTACCACAGTCAAGGGACACAGCCCTGCAGAACCCCATTCCAGCTCCATGAACTCAGCCAAGTTCAGTATTCTTTCAATAAACCAGGTTAAAAAAAGTCCAGGCTAGTGACATGCCAACAAAGTAAGGGTCATTCGGAATACTAACTGAGAATATTCAGCTGTCTAGGGTTTGGATGGGGATGAGGGAGATAGAAAAATACATTTCCCCATACTCCTTTCCTTGAGAGACTAATTTTTTTCCCAGAAAGATGCTTTGCTAAGGAAAAAACAATGACTTCTCATCCTTTTATACTGCTTTATATGATATATGAAAAACTAAAGGGAAAAATCAAGAAGGTGGTTTAGCTTGGTTTTACAGTCAAAATTCATGTCTGTGTACTCTGGAAAGGCTGCAGTAACTGAAAAATTTATGAAATTATGACGTGAGAAAAAAGAAACAGAAAACCCTACAGAAATAGAGATTGTGTTGTCTAGTGTCCTTCAGCCAAGATTTTCAAGAATGACTAATGATTTTGGCTGTTACAATGCCTGAATCGCCTTTGTGGGGATTCATTTCCAGAAAGTGCTGAGTATCTTTCCTCTGAAAATCAAGCCTCTTAAAACTGTATATAGCTAGAAAACCGAAAAAGGAGGCATGGAAAACTTTCTTTAAATTTAGAATATTTTTTTTGAACATCCACTTAACGACAATGCCCAAAAACACACTTGGAAATAATAATGTCATTGTTATGGGATCAGATTATCTGCTATATAGTTCCAGTGTTGCAATATATACCCCTGAGACATTCAAGCAGCTCATGAGGAAAACTAGGCATGATAATGTATTATCTGAGACATTTAGAGTTTAAAAATAGGCAAAAATAATGCCTCAAGACATTTTTGCTTTGCTATACCAAGACTGGTACTTTTAAAGTATTTTGTACATTTGCTAGACATTAAATTTACCACATTAGTGATTAGCTACACTTTAAACTATTTCAAAAGAATTTTTTTTCAGAAATTAGTGGGTTTTTTTCGAAATGTAGACACTCTCCTGCAGTTATAGATATACACCTTGAAATCATACATGAAGCCTGCAGAAACTGATAGATCTGATTTGCATTTGAGAGTTTGTGTAACTGTCAGGCCAAATGGGACTACACAGATAACTTCAATGAAGCATGTGCTTGGCTGCCTTCATAGGATTAGGACCTTACCTTCACTTATATTCAAATACTTAGATATCCTAACATCTGAACATGTACTGCAATCCACTTGAAAATATACCACAGCACACAGAGTTATTATATGCTACAGGATACCATCACCTAGTTTCCAAGTTCACCGGGAATTTACAAATTCCCAGCAAATTACAAGATGCAAACAGCTGCATGCAAGATTGAATCCCCTACCTCCAGTAGTTTTACAAAAGTTTTGCATGATATATGTTCATTACACAAAGCTAAGTGCCCACCAATCAAACTGTTATGAATGCCCCCAAACTGGTTATCTCTTTAGAAGATAAAGTGTGCTGTTTATATAACTTATTAAAAATTGCACCCTCGCATTCCTTTTTCAGATAAAAAGTGTGAGGGCACTGCTTTATCACTTTAACTATGTGTTTCTTTGAACATATTTGTGCTTTAAAGTAAACACCAATGCTAGTTTTTTTACAACTACTAAAATCAAAACACATCTTTCCAAACCAATCTGTACAATGGTTGGGAAGAGCCTTTGATTCAGTACCATAATTATAAACAGGCACTTAAGACAGACATACTAAAAGAGCATCAGTCATTTAAAATCAAATTAACAGTTTGATTAATCAAACACCAGACTGTCAAGTCAGATAACATACCTGATAGCTTTGTTCAGTTACCAAAGAGGGTTTCCACTTTAAGCACCACAGATTTCATCAGCAAAACAAAACTTACTCAAGCAGAAAATTTTGGGTTCCTTTAAGTGTGCTCTATAGTATTACTAGGAAAATTCTCCCGACAGGCCAAATTCTGCTTCACCTTCATGTGGTCAAATGGCAGGAATTGAGACACTTTACAGATACATTTCCTATCTCTTTGAGGCCCACTTTTCAGGCAGAAAAGCACAGTGGGATTCAGAAGGATGCACATTAATACAATCAGGTCATGCTTATGAGGTATACCAAAGTGGTAGAAAAATAGTTTATTGACTTATTTCTGAAACTTAGTGATTATTTACTAAAATAAGTATGACAAACAGGTACATAGCATATAATACATTGCATGCATTTTCACACCTGAATCCTCCTCCACTCCATTCGAGTGTTTCCTGTTCCTACTGTATGACATGGAGTCTGAAGATCAGTCTTCTCTACAAAAATTTGGAAAGACTCTTTGCATTAGAGATGATGTAACTGCTGCTATGATGTTAAAAACACAAAATGGAAAAGGTCAGGGTATGTCACTACTCACTGAGAGTAACAAAATGCATAGATGGGAATCATGCCAAAGCAGTGACACACCTGTAGAACCATTACAAAAAACACCAGTCCAGTGCCACAAAGCAGGGTATTCCACTGTGCTACTGGGATCAACTGAAACAGAAACAGTGTGACTGAAGAATTGTCTTCTGAAGTGAAGTAATTCATCATTGAACCACTCCAAGAACAAGCCATGGCAGCATGTGTGGCAGGACATGTCTCCAGAAATGTTGTATTTGATTTGTGAAGAAAAATGATGTTAGTCGATACACAAAGAAGGCATACGTTTCAATTGATCAGAAAGGTCTCAAACAAAAAGAGAGAGAAAGCTCTCTTTCTTCTTGCAGTACTCAAATGCTCCTGATGTTGGATGGAGGCAATCCAGCAAAGACTCTGCATGCTCCAGAATCAAAGTTTTCAATCCTTTGGCCTTCACAAATAGCCTGAAAATATCCAAGAAAATAAGCTAGAGAGAGAGCTTCACACTGTATCAGTTCACCCACTATTATTAGACACCGAAAGATTGCACCTATGACAACCACTCTGAGTTGTGAAGCAGCATCAAGAAGCAGATGTGTGCTTCTGGGGATAGGCCTGTTTTCAAAAGAATGATTGTAAATGCACGTCCTTCGGAATGTCTGATCCAGAGCCCATTTCCAGCGTGGCAAGGAAGGATAAAATGGAAGTATGCCAAGTATACCAACATAAAACCTCTAAATTCATAGCAGACAACTAAAATGAATGGGGATAGGGACCAACTCCAGATTAAACAGCAGCAAAAGAAAAACTTGAAGAAACAAACCCCACCACCTCACACACCAAAGATCTTTGCCATGATTCAGTATGCAGCCTGCATAATATCTATGGATATGTAACCAAAGAAAAAAATCAAAAATACCTCTTGTAAATGGTGTTTTGAAAACCTGATAAATTCTTGGCTTCATTCCATCACTGTTTTTGATACTCGTTCATTTATGATTACAATTCAAACTTTAAATGCCTCTACGCTTTCAGCCTAAAATACATATTACTTGCTAGTTGCATTCTAAACGACGGTTCTTTCATGGAGGTTTCTGCCTATGGGGCAATTTAGGGGCTGAAGAGTCTAAATTCAGCTTCATGCATTTTAATGTTCAATGCTGCCCATTGATAAACTGTGACTATTGAATGCAAGAGACCTAAAGATGTGCAGAAAGTAAGTGGCCAGTGGGATATTCCCCCCCACATTACAAGAAAAAACCCTACAACTGTTAAAAAAAAAAAAAGGCAAGAGAAAAACCTTAAACTACTGCTTAAGTGTGTTAAGAGTGAAACAAAGATCATGGGTTATAGGAAAGCTTAAGGCTTATGGTAAAAGCATTTCTCTTGCTTATATTGGCACAAAGACAAAAGGTTTCAAAGAAAACTTATAAGGTTATTGCCAATGCATTACAGTATTTTTGCTAAAAAGAATTTCCAGCACAGGTCAAAATCCAATGATATATGAACCACAACGTCTTCTGAGGTTTGGATCAAGTATGCCCTGAAAACTATGGCTGCTTATCTAATCTCTGAAGCTTCCTTTTTTCCCTTTCCCTCCACAGTCTCAATCTCCGCCTCCACAGCCTCATCACAATTTACTACTACTCATACCAGTCCTCTCTGTTTTTAAAATATCATGTGTAAATCTCACCAAAGCTTTTTTTTTTTTTTTTTTCCTGCAAATATCAGTCTGATGGCTGTTTCAGGTGTCAGATCTCAGGAAGCAAAAAGTGGTAACACATTGCAACAGCAAGACTCAAATCCTCTATGTGGTGGACCGAGATCTTCCTTCATATCCACAGACTTTTCCTCAGGATTGAATGAACCAAAACTCACCACCTCCATCCCACAACCCTACTGCAAAGATACACCCTAGAGATATATCATGTGTACTCTATACAAAAATTCACCTATGTATTTACATAACCATATGGGCAATTGGGACTTTAAATTTCATTCCTGGAACTGATACAGTTTGCTGGTAGTGTTCCTTAATGTGAAGTGTCTTCTTTTTAAAGAAAATGCTTGATCTTCAGGCTAGATGGATCAACAGATAATGATGACTACGTATTGTTTTACCTTTATTTCACTGATAATGTTGCATTGTTTCACCTTGTTCAGTGATATTAACAGAGACCCAGTTTTAAATTCGAGGCATCTAATAGCAGGCAACAACCTGTTCACTTCATGTTTGAAATATCTACCATATTGATCTAAGAACATTTTAGATCAAAGAAAATCTGATCAGGTAGTTTTCTCTGGAAAAAAGCCATTTTAACAAAACCCAAAGTTTTCATCAATTTTGATGAAATAATAGATGTGATAATTTCTAGTGAACAATTTCTGGGGTTTTTTTGGTGTTTTTTTTTTAAATTTGTATATTATTTCTACTTAATCAGTTCATTTGTTTTATACCTTTGCCTTAAAATGCTGATATGTAGCATGTTTCAATAATAACAAATCAAAATAACTTAAGGATCAGGATACAATGATTCAACATTTTAAAAATAAAATTTCTCAGAATTCCCATCCCATGGAGAACTTTGAGTTTTGCCCCAAGTCAGAACAAAAAGAGAAAGCTTCAACACCCTTAATCCTGATGAACAGAAAAATGTCATTTTCAACTAGCAATACAATACCTAATTTAAGAGTCTAATTTCAGTGGCTTTATATGAAATTGAAAGTGCTTAAGATAGATATTGGCTTCATTTTCAGAAAAACTCAGAAACACAAAATAATGATCAATGCTCAGGACTAAGTTTTTAAACACTTGGACTACTTATTTTTCTTCTCTCTTTTTATAAAAAAGAAACAAACAACACTACAGTCCCACCTGGAAGCAGTGAGGATGCGTTACCTTCCACATCCTAGTGGACATTTGGCTCTGTCACTGACACTCTGTCAGTCTTGGTACTCATAAAGGAAATCTCAGTATAAAGGCAAAACAGGGATGAACTAATCCCTTTAACCTTAGTACCTTGACCACATGAAGATTCAAACCAACACATTTTGTTATCCCTGCTCTAGAATACCTTCCTGTGCTGATACAATATCCCAGAATAATACAAGAATACATTGTAAAATAACAATTTACTCATGAACTAACAAATGTTATTCTGTAACAATCTCTATATAGGAAGTAATGCTGGATTAACTGCAAAAAAAAAAAAATAAATATCTTATTTGCCTATATGTTGGTTAATCCGTTTACCCAAATTCTAAACAGAAGGTCACTTATAAGTGGCGTGCAGGCAAATCATTACCACACCAACACCTGCATGGCCATGCAGATACAACAGTAGTATCTGACTCAGTTTTCAGCCTCATATTTTGCCCAAAGTCTAAATTCACTTAAAAAAAAATAATAAAAATTAAAAAAAAAAAGTATCACATTTCATAACTTATTCTAAGTCATACTGTCTTAAAGTACAAGCAATTAAAATGAACAACAGAAGGACGAAGTTCAGACAGTTGGGTAAATTCACATCCCTTGTTTGCTGCCAACACAGGTTACCCTCTTAAGTCTGTTGAAGATTCAGATAATTAGTTCAATCTCTTGCTCTCAAGCATCTGATCCATAAAACAGGGTTTTAAAAACATCAGAAAGACAGTGAATTTCTCCAGAAGGCTATCTCAGCTGAAGTCTACACTAAAGCTTCATTTGCCTTAATCTGGCATATATAACATATATATGTCATCTGGCACACTAATGTATATATTCCTCACTATTCACAAGAATTTGTAGGAGTCTGGACCATTTCCTTCATAAATCTTAGGGGTGTAATAAAAAGAAGCCTTTCACAGTATGTCACTGTGATTCTAATTCCATTAACAACTTTATTTCAACAGAAACTGTGACCTTCCAGATATGTGCTCCTGAGACTGCAGGATTTTCTTTTCCCCTCTGCATTAGTTTTAAATACAGGCTCACACAACTGCACAGAATAATAGCACTCAAAGGAGAAAAAAAAAAAAAAACCACACCAAAAACTGTTATAGGAGGAGTTGTAATCAGCAAAATTCCAGAAAAAGGGGGGAAATGGGATTATTTTAATAGCTTTTTCATATTGGTACTTGCTGTATCTTTAGAACAAACATTTATGGAAATTAAATCAAGACTTTCTCAGACTTCCTGCTTCCTTTGCAACATTCTCTCTTTTTTTAGTCTACATACTGCAGAATAGATTTAGCTCCCTCTTTACTTGCCACCTTCAGATCATGCTATCCAAAGGGCACTTGAAGGGGAACTGCACCTCACTCGGTCACCCAGCAGTACCAAACCACATGGGGTATGAAGCTCTTCCCACAGCAAATAAGCCCTGCCATGCTATTCTTTACATTTTTAATTACAGCTGGTATTTCTTAGGCACCGAACAAAGGACAGCTCAGTCATCTGCATGAGAAGTTACACCGTTATAACATTGTTTTAAACATCTGAAAGGTCAATAGCAATAAAAATACAGGCTCACAGTGAAAAGGTCCCTTATTTGACATCAGCTGCCCAACACATCTTGATTCTGTCCAAACACTACCCAGTCTAAAAACAGAGACTGGAAGCAGCTTAGCTACTGGCTCGACAAATACAATGGTATTCACCCCTTTTTTTTTTCCACTTTTTGCTCACTGCAATGTGAATAGCCATGGTTAAAGTAGCACTTGACCACGCTCTCCTGGAGGCAAATCTGAACTCACTTGCACCCTTCCAGGGCAGTTTCCCTTGACTGTGGGCTTGAGGAAGGCAACTTGACAGACAGTGTCAAATTCAGGCCAATTTTCTTGTATACTCACCAAGTGACAACAACCCAGGGCCAAGCCTACTTTCCTGACAGCAGAGATTCAGGAAAGAGGGTGTATTATTTAAACAAAGGAATGAATTATTTATTCCATTGCTAGCAAAACTCTAACTTACACTTTTAACAGCCTTACATAAACATCTGTGATCTGGAAAGAGAAGGTGCATCTCAAGCAGACTGCACATCCTCTCAGAAAAAAATAGCTCCTACCACCTCAGCTTGAAATATCACAGCAACATCTAAAGACCCCAAACAAACTTGGGACTCCTTGTGTTAGGTGCTTCAACCATAAATGCTAGGGGACATTGCTACAAAGAATGTACTATTAAAAAAAAAAAAATACACCCACCAAAAAAAAACCCACAGACAAGGAAAATGAAAAAATATGTTTATTTTCAGATTATTAGAGTAAAACTGAGGCACACACCTATCAGGCTATGCTGGAAGGGTGTAGAGAGTTAAGTATAACACCCATCAAGGTATCTCACATTGCCGAATCACAACATAACAATTTCTTTGTTTCTCCAAATCCTTTAGGAATATGTGAACATATAAAATTTACTACTTCTGAGTAGGACCGTATATCCAGTGGATTTTCATATTTTTGGACAGCACAACATTCCTTGAAATGACTCCAAACCCGAATAACAGTGTTTCAAAATTAACTCCAGTCACAGCTTCATTCATCCTCAGCCATGATTCAGCCCTGGAAGGGGGTGGAGATCAAAACCACCCGCAATCACATGTATTCTTACATAAAAGCAGCCACGCCGGGTCAGACCTAAGGTCTATCTGGTTCGATATCCTGGCTCTGAGAGCGGCCAGTAGCAGATGCCTAAGGAAAAGTATCAGAGCAGGGCAAGCACACAGTGATCCTTCCCCTGGTTACCCTTCCAGCATCCTGTGGTTTCAGGGCTTCCTGAGCCAGAGGTTCTGACAGCAGTTTTTTTATGCTGAATTACAGGATTCAAATCCCCAGCCCTTTACTTCATGTAACAATGGGAAAAAGAAGTGTTTTTCAGTTAATTAATTCATGTGATAAGCAAGATCTGTTTTTTTAGCCTCAACACAATTTAAGTGCTCCTGCTGCAAAATTACATTTGTTTAGGCACATTTCCATGTCACACATCTAGACACGAATTCCATCGATCTTCTCATTTCATTTGCTGTTTGAAGCTGCAAAGAATCCACAGTTTGTCCATAACAGATGCCAAAAGCCTAGAAACTTATTACACACTGCTCACAGTGTGGGTTCAGATACATTATCAGCATAAAAAGAAAAAGGCAAATTAGGCCACAGTAGGAGAACACATTTTTAATATTACAGTCTGCAGCTTGCATCTCTAATTTAATGCTGCTGTTTCCCAAAGTTATGCTGCATCATTCTGGGTTGCTGAACTGAAGAGATGACAGTGAGCTAAATTTTTTACAAGCAACTGGGCAACACAGATAGTCAGTGCACTTGATTAATTCCAGAGAAACCTTCAGGGTCAAAGTGAATGGGACATTTTCAAAGAAATCTTTAGGCATTCATAATGACAGAAATTAGGTATGAATATGTTTGGTGTATCAAACTTGGGGAAAAGGCAGATTTTAGTGCATCCTTCCAAAAAACAGAAAGGAATAACACTCAGCACCCATAAGCAAAATGCATATATATCCTCTTTAAGCTATAAACGCTCAGTCCTGTTGGTTAAATAGACATACTACACACAAACTTCATATAAATTATCATCTCAAGAAATCCTTGCTTACTGAGAGGATTATCTGTGCCATTATGACTTCTCTCTGGAGCTGATAGAGAGTTATCTTTTACACCGTATCTACTGTTTACTCCAGCTACAGCAGAAATCTTGAAAGCAGATATCAAAGAAGAGCAAAGAAATACAGTCAGCAAGGAAAAGTAAGTTGCAGAACTTATAGTTTCATGGTGCATCTTCCTAACATTCTGATCATCTGGGGCTACTATGTTTTGTTTAATTTAAAGTTTCCTTTATGAAAAGTCTCCAACTAAGGATTAGATAACTGATACTGAAGGATACCTCAGAGACAATGAGACTAAGTCATGTTATTTTTATGAAGTTATAGATTTTTCTTTAGGAAGAAAAAATCAGGCAGCTCATATGTATGGAAAGTTTTGACCTGGTCAGATGGAAGCAGAAAGGCAAAAGCCTAGCGCCTGTTGACTTCAGCCTAAATAGAGGTCTTTAATATGAGATGGGTTCAATTTCAACAGTTCCAGTACCCTGAGATTTTGCAATACTGTTCAGAGGAGATGGGCTTACCAGAGTTTAACCCCTAAAATTACTGCCAAAGGATGATGAGTTCCTGCCTTGAACGTTTACTTTGCTACTATTCAGAGGATGCTCATGCATGCACCACAAAACCAGTCACCAGCAAACACCACGTGTGCCCCGGCTTCTAGCTACCGACTGGAAGGCACAGTAGAAAATGATTCAGAATTGTAATTAATCTCATGATTATTCAGCCAGCATTTCATTTAAGATGCTTACAGCAGTTCATTTTATATTGTCCAAAATAAGCAGTCTGCTACCATTAGATATTTCCCTCATGCAAACTAAAGAATTCACAGTACAGGAGGATTTCAAAAGCACTACATAATAGTCAATTTTCATGTCAGCAAATTGTTATCTAAAAATGGCAAAAAAATAGCTGCTCTTCATGATGGATATTCAACATGTTTGGGCCTCTTCTGCATTTCTTGGCTTGCTCTGCGCAATGAACAGGTTGAGACCTTTTGGTCTCTATTATAATCCGAAGTATTGTGTTACTTGAGCAAACAAATTAAACAGAGCAATTAACTAACTGGGAAGAAGGTATGTGTGATTCTTGATATCCTGATGTGGAATTAAGTTAGCACTAGTACTCATGTATCGAACATATTATTACTACTAGATTCAGCAACACTGCAGGGCCTCAGAGCCTTTAAATTAAATTTACATGGCCAGTTTTTAAATAGAGAATCAATAGTGCATATGTCTGTAATGTTTGAGATATGTGTGGTTTGCTGGACTGAATCATCATGCAAGCTTTTAATTGCCATTTTTATCATGATGTTTTTAGGAAAATATATAAGAAGGTAGGAAATGTTTAAAGATATCAGGCCTATTTGTCCCTCACCCAGGAATAAATCAGGATCAATTCTGGGAAATATTAGATGTGTGGGGAAAAAAAACATCTAGTTGTCTCAGGCCTAAATTAATCTATGAAAAGAACTTCCCAAGAAGTGTATTTAAGAGACATCAGCCTGAAATACAGCAAATCTGATGAGCTCTGAGTGACAGAGGAAATAGTGGGACAGTGAATTGACAGAGTTCAGCAACTGCTGCCAGACAAAAATTCTGTAAATGAATTAGTAAAAACAACAAATCTTCTACACAGTCCCCAGAGACTCCACATTGAAACAATCACTGCAACTACCAGACTTTTTTTCCCCATTTTAGTAGTCTTACAAATCAAGAAATTAGGCAAGAGTACACTTTACTTACAAAAGAATAACACTGGTCAAACAAAGTTGGACCGAGTCTACCTTGTACCAGAAGGTGGACAGCACAGGATACTTAAAGAAAGACTATAGAAACAAAAAAATAATTTCTTCTATGATACCTTTCCAGTTCTGGCAACTTGCCATTTAGAGGCAGCCTGACCCAAAAGCTATATCCACCCACTCCTTTATGTTTAGCAGCTCATCATAAACTTTTATTAAATTATTTATAAATATGTGGACTAGTTCAGGTTGTACTGTAGACTCTACGGGAGAATACAATGACAACCCCTTTGTGAAAACCCATAATTTTTACTAGCTCCTGCTTTCAATCTCTAACTAATTATTATACTATAAGAAGGCAACACATTTTAACACTATTCATTCCTTTAACAATGAGACTGATTAGCTACAGTGTGGAATTTCTGTTCTAATAACTTAGCAATTCCATATTTGAGTTCTTCTAGAACTCCTGCAATGGCACTGTGAATCCTGGGACACAATTCATCTTGTCCTGCTGATCTGTCATTTGCACTTCTGAATACTATCTTGTTGCTGTACTGCTGGCCAAGCTGGTTTTAGGAAAAGGTCCTTTTTTACGTTATTTCTTTGATAGGTGGTACACTTTTACTCTGAGCCTCTAATGTAGGGTCTTTAAACATTTTACGCTGTTGGCTGCTCTTTTTAATTTCATTTCAAGACACTTTCTCATTTTTATGTGTTTTCCCTTTTTGAAGTTAAATATTACTACAGTGGGGTTTTTTTTCCTACCATAGAAGACAAACTTTGCATTTGGCCTGATCAGTTCAGCCTGACAAATAGTAACACCTTGAACTAGACTAAGTGCCATGTTGAGGATTAATTCAGACACCACTTCTCCTTTTTTGATTTTTGACTCATCACTAATAGAGGAAAACTTTCTCAAAAATACCAAAGACAGTACTTCTTAATGGCAAAAATACAAGCCTGAACTGCTTCTGATGCATTAGAGAAATTCCTATTCCACTGAGTCAACCTCCATGAGCATAAGATTGTCACAAACCATGAATCATAGGTTGTTGATGAATAAAGTTCACAAACACCTTTCATACTATGGGGCAATATTCTTTTTTTATGTATAAAAACCAAAAATTGTTGAAACAGCTTGCTTGTAATCATGATTTTGCTGCATAATACTAAGATTTCCTCACTTTTTATATAAAACAGCCATTAAGTTATTCCGCCATACTTACATTTTGAGTATGTATATAATGATAGTCATGTTAGATGCAGCTTCATATTTAACTTCCAGGAAAGTCCTCAGTGGGTGGTTATTTCACAAGGTAGCAACTAGAATCTTAAGAAAACTAAACAAAACAGAAGACCTGCTTACAACTGAAACTTTCACTGCCATAGCTTCCTTAAAAGTAAGAAAGAATTATGATAGACCAATAAAAATCCTGCCATAACTGAAGTTGTATCACTCCCCAGGAAAAAAAAAAATAATCCCATTTTCATGATTTGAACAGACAAAACAAGCTGTGGCAAAATAGCTCTCATTTGCAACTGTAATTATGGAATTTGCAGTCTTAATTATGGAAATTTGTAAGCATAACACAACCAGTAAACCTCACATAGATAAATACAGCCTTAGCCATATCCATAAAACAGCAGTTAGAGGCATAGTGTTTCCTAAATGCAAGGAGAGCAAAAGCTCTCCAGACACCGGTTTAGCACCAGATCTGAGGCCCTATGTGTATGACAAGAAGTGTGGTGTAATCTGGATCACAGTGACTACTACTGCAAATTGAATTTGAGACATTCTGGAAAGACTAATTTTAAAAAGCAAAGGCAAATTCATTTTCAGAAATGTGCAGTGGTTTGATTTAACTAAGTGTTAGATCTTACATTGTTTGGAACAGACCTACATTTATGTGTCTAAAGCAACAAAATAAACAAACAGCTACAGTAGCCCATGTGTTATTTAGTTCATATTAAATCTCCCACCTTAGGATATGTAAATGACATGTAGGACTGGAATAAAAATACTGAACACATGTTACTGCTAAATTGGTTATCAGTAAAAATTACCAGGGTTGATATTTAAAGACTAGATTTTCAGGCAAAGTCAGCATCCAACATTTAGACACCTAACCCAGCGGACAGACTTTCAACAGAACATTGCCCCCATTTTGGCACTGAAATGTACTAATTAGATTTCAAAGGGCTTGGTCCTACAAGGCATCAGGCTTTCTGGCTCTGCACCGGCTCTGGCTGAAGCACTTTGGTACACGTTTAAGCATGTAAATGGTCCCGCTGAAGTCATGGAGCTATCTGCACGCTTAAAAGACCTCTCACAATCTGTGGTGCTGCTGACTCAGGTCCAGAGTTTTCAGCACCTCTCAGGAGTGACCTCAAAAGTAGTGATGAGGCCTGGCCATGTTCAAAAATCTGCCAAAGGTACTGAGGCTTGGTTAAATCAAGGAAAGTCTTTCCCATTTGTCTGAGAGTTTGCCATTTGTTAGGGCCTTGATCACTTGATCATTTGGAGGAGAAAAGAATGTGTATGAAGTCCTGTTTCATTGAACAAAAAGCGAAAAAAAGAAAACAATACCAAAAGTAAATATAATTATTTTGAAATCTAAGTCTGACCTTCCATTAAGTGATGTACAGCACTTAATGGAATCTAAGCTTAATTGCATCTAAGCTCTGCAAACATCTCCCTGTTCCCATCTCTGCTTCTCTTTATTCATTTAACTTTCTGTTCACTGATGCCCCTCATCCACAGACACCTGCAAATCAGCTGAACTGGCAAGCATTCCCTCTGAGATTTCTTATCCCATTGATTTTAGTTGGTGTTTGGCTTTTTCACAGTCTTGGACACTGGTTTCTTATTGTTTCTGCCATCAGCACATAAAGGCAGGGGTCACTGTTCTTTCCCTTTAGCTCGAGTGAAAAGTGATTATCGCTGGTGAGGAGCAGCTGGGCAGATGCCACCTTTAATAAACACGAAACAAAATGCTGCACAGAAATTGCCCTAAGGGCTGTCATAGCATCAGCGTAAACTATCAGTCTTAACTGGAGCAGTGATCACTCTACGGATTAGAGATGGCAGCCATGAGTGCCAACATGAGGTGGCCACTCCCGTGCTACGCAATCGTATTTCTTCCCTCAAGTCCCACAGTAATTCTGTGACAATGGGACTATTCCTACGTTGCTGCCCCATGTGCACGAGCCGTATGAGCCATACCATCTGGCTTTACAGCTTACATTAGCAGCACTGTAACAGCATTTGCAACTGCTTCTGTGGGACAGTTGGTTTTGTTTCTATGAAGCCTGACAGCCTCCCACTGCAGCTCCTCTCTAATGTACAGTGAGCACTGGTCAGGGACGCCAAGACGATAGTATCAGTTCCAGCATTACATCCGATGGCATCTTTCTGCTACCACGTGCAAAACTTCACACAGCCTTTTACCCCTCGTCTGCACTTTTACACACATACAGCTGTTAAAACTGCCAGCATTCTTCACCAAAAGGATGTTCACTCCTTGAATTTATCACTTTTACAGAAAGCTTTTTGGATAAAGGGAATTAAAATCATTCTTTAAAATGATGCACATTCTTATTATGTGTAGTAAACATCATGCTGAAGGGGGGGGGGGGGG
>JAOXJM010000012.1:13643604-13661214 GCA_026413425.1 Tringa solitaria
TTCTAAAAAAAAAAATCAAACTTGAGTTTAAGGTATTATTTTGGTGATTTGGGTTTTTTCCTCCTTCGTTTGATCAAATCCTTGGTCAAGGAGCTTAGTTTCTAAGTTAAAAAGCAGCACAGAGCTTGAAGGAGAGAACCATGTTAAATATTTAACTTGGACTAGAAGAATTCCCTGTATATTGGTTAGAATCAATGCACAGTGATTAGAAGAGTTGATACTGACAGTATATCTACCTGGAATAAGACACCAGAAGCCTTTTTTGTAGTGACCAGGCACCATATTGCAATTAAAATCTCTGTTTTTCCAGTTTAAGCGAATGCTTCTGGCAGTTGACAAAAATGAAGCATTTCTGGTCAATGCTTTTTACATGCTTTTTATTACTCACAAACATTTAAGAAGTCAATTTTCATTTGACAAGGTTGAATTTCTCTCTGCTGCTTGTCTACTTAATGCACAGTGATGCTATTGTCCTAATGGTGCAAAATCTGTATAATAAGATGTCCATATCAATGTCCATTATGTGAGTGAAACTGAAGCAGAAGTAAAAACAAAATGCTGGAACACTTTTTGAAGACTCTACAAGGTATTTTCAAATTCTACAAAGGCAGTGGGACTAGCGTATTTTTGCAAAATGCATTCTTTAAAAACCTTCTCAGTCCTTGACTCAGTAACAAATGAAAAGGTGGGAGATAAGCATTACCCGAAACCTTACCAGGATGACCCAGTTCTCTGTTCAATTGTCAGTCATCATGACCAACTCCCACATCACGGTACAAAGCTACATCCTGCTTTTTCACAGAAGTCAAATATGTTCCTGCTCCCAATTAAATCAATAAAGCTTTTATATTCATGGCAAGAAACAGAACTCTGCCCTACATCACCATGCTTCAACATACCTATCTATAAATAAACATCTAGCAAGCTAAAGAATTCAATTAAGTTTTCATTTCTCTCAGTCAACTGCAGATCACAGAGGAAGCTCCAGTGACAGCAAAGACAGCTGATGAAAACCTGATCAATTGCTATCACTGCAATTTAGATAAAAAGTCACTCACTTTTCAGCTCTGCTTGGTGCCCAGAAGAGATTAGATTAAAACTAAATCAAGAGAGAAAAAAAAAATAAATCTAAACAACAGCCAAAGAAAACCTTTTCCAGCTCTTCTAAGTGTCCTCAGTTAATCCTACCATGTAAAGTCAGGGTACCAGCAACAGCTAAAAGTAAATTCCAGAAGGCTTTTGAAAGTTCAGTACTACTGAGCCTTCAGACAAAAACAGCATGAAAAGTTAAACTACCTGTTTGCCAAAGTTGTCCCCCTCCACACCGCATTTTAGACTATATTAGAGAGCTATCTAGAACATGGCTGGGGCAAACATTACAAATTCTTGTGTCTGCATTACCCACTATTGTGCACAGCCACGCTGTGGGACTCCAAGAAGTTCCGGTGTTATTCAATTGTTATAAAGCCGCTGCAGAAATTTGCTAAGATCTATCTATCACACCCTGATTTATTTCAGTTTTGTGAAATGTAGATAAAGCACTGAGAGGCAAGATCAGCAACCAATACTTTAGTTTGTATGGGATAACAGGTTTGTATGTGGTTTCGTAAAGCAAAATACAAAGAACATGAGTTTAGCTCATTGTTACAAACAGAACACAAGTAAAGAGAGCAGACATGTACTTCACCACCATGACGCTGTCATCACACAGGAGTCTCTAAAGCAACAGAACTAATAAAATCTTGATTTTATTTAAAAAAAAAAAATCTACGCTTTATTTAAAAGCTGAGGAATGACACTTGGTTCGTCCCACTGGATTCTGCATACGGGAGCAGTTCAAATATGAATAGCATATCTCAGCAGGCAGAATTAGCACCAAAGGAAACACTTTAAGGGGAACAATATTAAGCCTAGATTTTATCTTTCTTCTGTCAACATTTGCCACAAGCACAAATCATGCAGTCACTTAACCGATTGTCTCGTAATGCCTAGCCCTGTGGCTGCCACACAAACCAAGGCCATCTACCTACCAAGGCCATCTTCAGCCCCTCTTTGGAACCAAACACACTGCCAACGTATGACTGTGCACCCCATGGTGAGACCCCCATAGAAATACATATATATCATCACACACCTGAATATATCCCTCTTACGCAACTGGGTGAAGTTGGTTAATCTTAGGATTTACTGTACAGCCCACTCATTAAGAGAGCTGTGCGAAGGAATGCAGCAAGGAGGGGGGCTGCAGACACTCCCAACAGGTTATACATTGGCACCCAGTACAGCTGGGGGGCTCTCGGAGAGTAAAGGGAGTACAGAGTGGATCACAGACCTTCTCAACTATCCTGCTGGGATATACCAGGACTGCTATTGCCACCTCCACATGATACAAATAATCCTTTGGCTTAAATTCTCTTTTCTAGCTGTCACCAATCAGCATAGTACAAAATATACAGAATTTTGCAGTAACCAGAAAGGACCAAAATTTTTAAAGTACCATGAAATATCTTTTTTCTTTGCAAAGTCTTACATAGTACCACATGGCCAAATTATGTCATAAAGCCCCATGTTGGCTTAAAGCTAAGGGCACTAATGAAACTGTGAGACAGAAAGCTGTGAATGCTTTTCTGCCTCTGCTGCTAAAGCAAAACTGGTTTTCCTTCAAGCCTTCTGTTATCTAACTCATGCAGTTGCACCATCTTGACCAACTAGTTTTTTTCAGAGTTGGTAGAGAGACAGAGACTAACAAGCAGATCAGTAGAGAGACACCACACAAGAAGTGTTGGCTGTCTATTTGACTAGAGGGAAGAAAAATGGGATAGAAAATTTACACTAGACCAAGAAGGCAAAACAGTGGTAGCTTAAAAATCCAGCAGCAGGCAGAAAGAGGATACAAAGCTGAATGACAGAAGCCTTCACATCTCACAGAAGCCACACACCTTCCACAATTCAGAGGTCCTAACGCTGACTCAAGTATTGAGGCAGCCTGTTCAGAACTCCTCTTCCTACTTTATGCTAGCCAAGCCTAATTTCATTAAACATTTGTCTCTCCAGTTCCATCTAAACTGTTAATTAATATTAACATTGTTCACAAGTTTTCTCCTATTTGGACAATAAAGTCAGCTGGCTGACATGCACCACACTAGTGTAAAGGGACTGTAGTCAACCAGCTACAAGTAAGGACAAGCCTTATATTTCATAATTGAACAGACACTTGCAAAAGCATTGTTTGGCTGTGGGGTTTCTGCTTGTGGTGGTTTTCATATTCTTGTACACATTATTAGTCAACTACATGGTATGATGGTACAATGAGTAGCATTTCTCCAATAAGGCAAGAAAAGAAGATGTGTAGGTCCAATGGTTAAATTTTCACTGAAGCATTTAATGCCAGAAAACATCAGTTTGGGAGACTACAGTTTTTTCTTTTTTTTTTTGGGAGGGGGGACAACACACACACCATCTCTATTAAACAACATTTCTCACTAAAAAATGCAGGACTGGTTCTTCCGCTGCAGTTTTAGACACTCATTCCAAAAATTGCTGGGATATGTTCGGAGATTTAATTTTTATACTATTATTCTAACAGCAATTTATAAAAGCATTGCACGATGCCATGATACCATGGCTACTAGCAAAAAGTGAGGAAATAATGAAAAAATAAAGATTAAAACACACATCAATATAAATATCGGTTTGGAAACAAAATTATGAATTGTTATTTTGGAAAAATACCGTAGCCCTACCCTCAATGAAAGAGAGACACCCACCAATTATATTCTCATTGTTTTGATTCCAGAGAAAGAATGGAGAATTCTTACTGTACCAAGTAGAAGAGCCAATACTTCCCACAGACAAAACTGATGATTTTACCCAATGCTATACCTGCAGCATCCCATCTTCGAACTACATTTTCTTCCTTTCCTCTCCACAGATACATAAGGATGAAACCTATCTGCAGACTTCACCATAACCAACAACTTCCACATTTACAAAGACCCAGAAGCTCACGTAAACTATTGCTGAGATGACAGTTGTTTTTAAGCAGAGGAAACACGGGGAGGAGGGGGGAAGAAAAGGGAAAAACCAAAACACCTGAAGTAGAAAGACTAACTCAATAGTAGCTTTTTAGATCTTGCAAAAAAGAGCAAATGAAGACAGAATATGGGCTGTCTAAGCTGCCTGCTCACAGGAGATGTGGTAGCAGACCTGTGAAGCCTTAGCTTTTCACGGCAGTGAAGTAAAGGGCATACACATCACAGAGTGATTTTGCATTATGAGGAACATCTACCACATAAAAACAGTTCCACTTGGTTTGTATGATTATATGTGGAATTTTGGGATTTGTTCAGCTTTGCTATGAATTTACTGCTATATTATTTTTCGGAGACACTTCTTTTCCTAGATGCCCAGAGTCAGCCTTTGATTGATTAGTGTGGTTTTTCTGGCTTACCCGCTAAATTGATTTGAACAATTCATTTGTTAATATAGTGAAACACACGTTCAAGATTACAAATTGTTTAACAAGTCTTGACAAACAAGTCCCTTGGTGGTCTTGAAGTTTCTCAGAGGCAGATGGATGAGGTACAATTTTATAGATTCTATTTCCTATCTGTGTAAAGCTGCTAAGGTCTGAAATAGGCTTTAGTGCAAACAAGGGGCATTGTCAGACAATAAAGAGACAATTGCCTGTGTTAGCACAACAATTAATTTATTTGCAGAGAACCACTCAGTCTATTTGTTACCAGAAATGTGCTAATTATTCCTGCTAATTACATGCAAAACCTTCATTATCACCTATATGAGGAAGAGGACCCCTCAGGTTTCAGTGACAAATTAATTACTGTGTTTTCCTTCTGAATGTACTTCTAGACAGTCCCTGTTATCTAAAAAATAAATTGGATACCAGGAAGCTTGTGTCTCAGAGACATTCTGCAAACTAAAAGCAAACATACAAATATCATATCAAGTTACTACTGCTATTTTTTCAGGCAGGTATATCCTGAAGCTCTCAGAATTACTATATAACTTTACAAGCTCTTAATCCTAATAAAATATACCATGCACTGCTAAATTCCCCTATTTAACTGCTTTCAGAGCCCTTTACACATCTATAAAACAATGGATAAGATAGCAGGCATTACATTTAAAAAAATACAGCAAATAAGCCGAATGGTAAACTACACAGTCAGTACTACATACATATCATTTCAGTGAATAAATATGATTTAAAATTCATAATAACTGAAGTTATTCAGCAAAGCGGCTGAATTATCCAGTTTTTCATTATCACCATTCTAATTCAGCACATAGGACACTTGCCACTACGTCCTTGCAATGCATGTCAGGCAGGGGACGTTTCATGCAGAAGGCTGAAGAAGAGGAGGCACGTAGGATCAAAGTCTTGGCTTGGAAGGTAGGAAATATGGTAAGCAAAGGAGCTACAGCACAATGAATCTGGCAGAGGGATATATGGAGAGGCTGTAGTGAATTCTCAATACACAGGCAGATAAATCAACTATTTTTTAAAAAATGGGTTTATAGCTCTTAAATTTTTGCTTAGAAATCAATAGGTAAATTTCAGCCATTCCTGTATGACACCTTGCCAACAACCTGCCTCTACTTCCATTAAAAGGTGCTCTGGAGAGTAGTACCCAGTGTCCATCCTGCTTATTGCTACCCGAGGCCTCCTCAATTTCTGTGCTTGGCACAGCAGAACACCAATACTTTAACAACTCAGAGTATCAGCAGCATCCATTAATGGGCACAGGAACATCATCGTACAATTCCAGACTGTGAACTTCAGCCACAACTGTAGCAGCACCAACAACACTCCACTGTACAAAGCCACAGCTATTCCGTGGCTGGATTGTGTAGTCCTGGCAATACAGCAAGGATGGGATAGAGTAGCTCAGACATGGCTACTGAAAGGCTACCAATACAGTTTCATAGTGAATCAGTTGATGATTAGCATCCACAAAAAGTCATACTTCAACAGTCACTCCGCCTTAGGAAGATAAAGCAGGAGGGGAAGAGTAGACTCAGAATCTGGATGTCTATAAGACACGGCCCCACCTCTCCAGACCATCAGCACAGAAAGGCAATGCCCAAGAACATTGAACCTAGCCTTAGAGACCAATTCATCCATGACTCACTGGACCTATGCCCTTACTTCAATCTGGGTATCACTTGTCATACAGCCCTCTTCGCTGCATAAAACATAAGACACTTTTCTTCATCTTTACTTGCATTTGGAGCCCATTCCTCAGACCCTCATATCTATGTTGTATATCAAGAAACTGACTTAAGCCCCTAACTCACCCATGATAAATCCCATGCCTATTTGTTTCTGGTTTTAAGAAATTGTACCAGTGCTTTTTGCAATGTTCTTCCTCACAGGCAGGAAACCCCCACAAATAACTATTCAGCATCTTCATTATTTAAGTCTACCTTCATCCTCTCCTTTCACTGAGGCCTTCAAAAGCCTCAGCAACTACAATGCTAATGATATGCTCAGCTTCCATATGCCAAACTTCTGAACAGAGTTTCACTGCACTTTCCATCTGTATATCTTGGTTCGTCTCTGTGTCAGAGGGCAAGTTATCCAAAGCAAAAGCCATCTCTTTGGCATATTCTTGTAGTAGCTAACATGTTTTAAACACTACTTGACTATAATTAATAATAATAGAAGTAGTAATAGTAGTAAAAGGAGGAAGCACACTACAAGCTTTCCAAACCAGAAATTCAGGGAAAGATTCAACAATTGGACGTTAATAGTACTTTTCTCATTATTACAAAAAAAAATATTTTAAAATATTCTAAATGTGAGGGGAAAGTTATGGACGAGGGAGACTGATCTGAAAATAGAGGTGCATAATGAAAGCTGCATGGCACCAAAAATTATTGGGAGCTGGAAATGAAGGGGAAGGTGGAAAAGCAGGCGATTTCAGCCTCGCTTTGCTATAACAGAGGAGGAACAAGACATTGCTTTCACAGTGAAACATCTGAGCAATAAAATCATGAGTTTGCCTAGAAGGCAAACCATTTCAACACAGGCCTTAATATCTTCTAATTTGCCTGGACTGAATTATGAGGACATATTTTTGGCCTGGTCTATACTACAAAATATGAGTAGGATTAAGAGCATTCAAAGTAGCTGACAAGATGCTGAAGCAGAAGAGAACCTTCCCACAGAGACGAGAAAGTAGGGGTCAGCACTGGATTAGCTGACACATAGGCTGCAGCTTGTGTTCCAGTGGCTTAATTGCTTCACTTAAACCTATCAGCATGTAAAAGTAGCAATAGAAAAAATAACTAGGAACTCTTTGTCATAGCAGGAGATGGCAACTATGTGACAAAGAATGACTCAGTAATATTTCTTCTTTCCTGTGTATGAAGTTTTTTGAGATTACCTGCTCTCTTCTTATTCCTTTCCATCTAATATTAAGATAAGACTTTCAGTAGTCAAAACTGTTACAATTAGAACACTTTAGTAGCAAGAGCAATTTTTTTCAAATGTAGGGCCTAGAGACATACATCTACAGCTACAAAGGACATGGATCTGCTCTTCCTGCCAATACCAACACTAGCCTATCGAGTTCTCCAAGAGAAGAAGCCAATGCTGAAGTTGGAAAGAACTGATCTAACTCGGAATTACAGCACTACCAGAATTTATTTTATGAAAATCCACGTGCACTAAAATACCAAGTAATTTTAAACTCCTTTACATTTGGCAGGGAGGGGGAAGTAGTTGTTTGGCATGGGTTTTTTTTAGATCTCCATTTTCCTTCAGGTTTTCACATGCTCCTGCATAAACATTTCCTGGCTCAATCCTGTGTTTGCTCACACCACAGCTCTTCCACAGAGGCATTTACTTCCTGCTGCAAAGAAGGGGGAGGGAAGCCACGTGCAGTGCAGCACCATTTATCCTTTTCAGACAAGGTTTGATTTAGAAAAGAACCAGCCGCAACTTGCTGGGTACCAGGAGCCAAATAAATGATTTTACTGTTTGATTATCCACGTTATTCAAAAACGTGTAAGTGGCAATTGGCGTCCCTCCTGTCATACTGGGACCCGGATTGCACAAGTTTGCCTTGCACAGAAACACAAGGTTTCTGGAGTTGAAAGGCTCCTGGAACTGTTAGTTTTCAATTATTTGATCTCGGATTGAGCACCTTAACTCCTCTCTGTTCTCTGGCACAGCAGCTAAAATGGAGCCACCCTGCTGGAGCCTGTACAGCCATCAGCTTCCCTAGGGACCCCCACACCCTTCCCCTCACATTAACGAGTGGCTAACTAAGGGCAAATAGAAATAAATTAGCAACAAACTTATCCTGGCAGATGTTAAGGAAGAAGAGAATCCTAAAGAGGACTTTAAACAGGGAAAAAGACATATGAGCTTTACAGTTCAGCGTAAGAGCACTTGCCTAAGATACTGCATATAAGAAAATAAGAAAATGGTTTTAAACAAAATAGAAAGTAAATCTCCAAGGCTTGCACCACTAGCGGAATTGAGAGGAGGGATGAAAAATGTTAGTATTATCTCTGGCTCAGGAAGTCCCAAAGCCATGATTCAGTAGAAGGTAGGAGAGTACACCAAGAAAGGATCATTACATGCTTGACATTTTCTTATACGCTCCCCCAGGCTGCTGTCAGGAACAGGATACCCGGCTAGACAGATGTTTAGTCTGATCCTGTATGACTGTTCTTACTTTGTGATAGTAAGACATAAATGTGGATAGGAAGAAAGTTATGTGCAACTCAGGGGGATCACAAGAAACTTGAAGTTGATGCAGGCATAGCAGCCGACATTGAGGAGATTCAAACTGAGCAGTCTCAACTGTGGGCAAATTCTGATCACTATGGACTTCACCCCTGGGAGAAGTTCATACTGTCCAAATTCCTTCTCATACACTTCAGGACTTGTTTTCAGGACATGTGGCACCTTTGTAGTCTAACCACTTCCCCTACCCTCCTCTGGTCCTCCAGTTACATATTTCATTCTTACAAAAAAAAAAAAAAAAGAAGTTTCTTTCCTCTCTCTGTCTGTGAATTAATATCTGTTGTCACGCTATTGCCAACGTGGACATTTTCTGCACTGCATTTTCTAGGTCTTTGCAAGAAAACAAATCTTCCCAGTGCCACCAGTCCTTCTTATATTCAAGCCAAAACATACTAAACATACTCACTAAGTACAGTGTCCATTATCCCTCCAGAAGGCAAAGCAGAAATGTAGATATATTTTGCAATACAATAACAAAAGTTATGATATCAATCATAATTTCTAAGTTGTACATTGATGCCCCAAATCACACGGTTCAAACACAGCTGGAACAATGGGTCAGGAAGGGTTTTATTTCCTACTTAAGTATAGTCTACAGTGAAATGAGGGCAATGGTCACAAGAAATTTTCTTTCAGCACAGCCATCAGAAAGACTACCTTTCTTTGCTCCTAGCCATGTTAATTCATGCTTTGTTACAGTCAGGCAGGCTTGCTAAAGAAACCGTATATAGAAAATGTTGTACAACAGTTGCAGCAAGTAGGCTCTACAGCAGCTTATTTGCTGTGACAAATTGCACTGAGCATGCTGCACACCAATACTCCATATTCTGTTCTGGGTCACTGAATTGATTCTGGTTCAAATTCCAGACAAACCATTTCATATGCAAAGCCATTAAAGGGCTAGAACTATTTTCTTTTGCTAGCTCAGAGTAGCCTCTACTCTCGGAGCTAGGGTAGTCTGCAAGGCAATACGCACCACGGATGCAAGCCCTCGCAGACATTTCTTGGATGACTTTATTTAAAAGGGAGCTGCACCATCCTTCTCTCACTGGTAGCAGCTGTCACTGCATTTTACGAGAAGATGAAGCTGTCCAATGGGTATTGGGTGCTCTTGGAACATTTACGAGATCAGCTCTCCCAGGTAGTTCTGACCCCAGAACATCTGATTCCCGGATCCCAGCCAACCTTAGAGGAGCAGAGCAATGAGCTCTGCCAAAACAGGGCCATTCTGGACCTCAGCTGGCACAGCATGCCAGGCACCATGGAATGGTAAAGTTGCTCATGGAGCTTAGGCATCTTCAGGGCTAGACTGCACTTAAAGGAGGCGCTCTCACAGTCACAGTTTTGGACATAAATAGCTCATGCTACCAAAATTTCCTTTTAGGTAAAAAAAGTGGGAGGACCTCAGTGATCCATTTCTCTCAGCAATACTGTACACTCTACAAATATATTCCTCAACTGATTGAGAAAATTATTTTCTGGTTGTATGCACTGCAGCTTGAACCCTAAAATGGGTCTTCAGGATGGAAATGCTATATAAATAATACACAGAACAGCTATAATGGAATGATTTTCTATACAGAGGTATTCACCTCATTTTAGTCATCATTTAAAATCTGGTATTTTCTTAATTAATCATCTAGGGTCTCTTTCATAATGGGAGGGTGATTTGGTGACAGCTTAAGCAACAACTTCAACAAGATCAGACCTGCCACTTAAATAATAAAAATACTCATGAACAAAGTTTAAAACAGATGGGCCAACTGGCCAGAGAGTGATACTTTCTCTCTGTTCTGACTACAGATGAAGCAGCATAGACATCAACATCCTTGTGTTTATGTTATGACAGTCAATGTCATCTTGTACCAACAAAAGCAGGACAAATCAGGATTTCTTTAAGCTAATACACTTTAAAATACGGTGATATTACATTTTTAGTTAGCATCTATAAACTTTTTCTGAGAGTTGAGACTTGTGCAACAGGCCAGGTACACAAGATAAGATTCACACTATACTATGAAAGAGAAAAAGATAAGTTCTCAAAACAATGCATTGTTTAATCTACCTTACCCTGCACTGTCACCCTACCCTACATCAGAGTAACACTAGTTCTTATTGCTAAGTAAAAATGTATGTGTGTCTACATAAAAAGAGATACAGAGATGGATATTCTGTTAATTTAAATGAAGGTTAAAGACCTTTAATCAATCTTTACATATTAAGGAGTGTTTATTATTTCAATCATAATGCCTATTCCAGTCACAACATTGTGCTCTTACAGAAGGCCACAATTAATCTGCTAGCTCCCCAACTAATATTTCAGTGACTTCAGAATTATTTAAGACCCCTTCCAGATCAATAGCTCCTCATTACTGAACCTGCATTTCAGTAGGAAAAACTGAAAATCTGTACTGGAGGTGGGGAAAGTAATTTCTGTTAAACTTGTAATGCTTATCAGTGATACTGAACAGCAACTTTCTTGATGCTGTCTGACACCAGATGAGAAATCATCTTCTAATTAAATGGAAAAGTAGCATATATATGAGTTAAGAGCCAGCTTCTGAGTGTGGAAGTAGTACCATTTTCTCATTTTGCAGGGTAAGTCTGCCCTGCTTCCTCAAAAGAAGACACAGTAAAGGAAAATGTGACCTTGGAAAGATTTGCTATGTATGGCACACAAAAACTGTTATTCCCAGGACTCTGCAGCCCCTAAGTGTTTCAAACACAGGCACAGAAGACTGAAAAACCAGACGGGCGACAATGATGGCATCAGCAAAATACCTTATGCCTCACTCAAGTATTTTATATTCAAGGCATAAGCTACAAGTCCTATATTTCATTAAACCTACCTAATTTATACCAGAATCCATTGCCTCTTTGTATTTCAAGGGAATAAAAATACACAAGATATTGTGGACAAAATTGATATTTCTTGTGGGAATAAAATCCAAACAGAAAGAGAGAGAGCAAAAGACTTAGGCTTAATCTTCCTTATTATTTGATAAGAAGCATTTTCTGAGTAAAGGTACAAGTCATTTGTGGTTCTGATCACTCTAGTATGCTGTTCCATACCTAAGAGTAGAAATTGTTTCAAATATTTAACAAATCAGGGCTAATTATATAGAATAATTGAATCCTTAATATAAAGCCTGAGAGACTTTATTCTTCTAACGTTACTTGCTGCTGATGTGAATACCATGAGAAGAGATAAAGCTACAGACCTGTTAATACAAAGAAGACAGTAAAAAATTACTTTCAGTTTTGAGAAAAACTCTAGGCTCTGGATAGAAGTTAATTATTAAAGTTCAATTCCCTTTTTTCCCCCAAAAAAGTTATTTTAATTACTGCTTTTTTATGCCAAGTGCCTGTTTGACTTAAGAGAAGAAATTACTTTCTATTTGAAGCAATGCCTACTAGAAATAAGAGTTACTCAAGGGCAGTGTTTTATTGATAAAGCCTTTTTCTTTATAATCATCATATGTCATAACATTTCACAGGATTCATGAGGTTCATGTTTTTTCAAAGGCAGAAACAACTGGAAGTTCTGATCTGGAACTAACAAAAAACCCCAAAGCACTGTCTAGAGTTGGAGTAATTTTTGCATTTTAAACCGTAGATATAGTAAAAGACAGGGCTTCATAAAAGCAGGAAAGGTTATTTGTTACCATAAGAGCTACCATTTTTAAACTGTTATGACTATTTGCATACATTTACATGCACTGAAAGCACAGCCATTCAGAACAAACAAGGTTCATTATGAAGACAAACATGCAGAGTATGACTGAGTGACAATCTGCACAATGGCTGATTTAAACTTTATCGGTCTCCTCCATTCACCGGCCATTTTTCTGAGGAGGAGGAACCGCTAAGGATGCCTTACGTCTCTTTGGCCACTTTTATTTTTTGATAAACCCCGGGGCTGCCTCTGTTAAGGTGAGAGAATACACTAAGCTGTCTTTTCAGTCTGTCAAAACCTCCTATACGGTCTCTGACTTCTAACAGGCAACCTTAAATGCATCTCTCTCAAGTAGCGGAATAGGTAGGAAAACTGGTTTAGCAAAAAGACATACACAGTTCCCTTAAATAGTTCAACTTTAAGGCATGTCTGCATGCATTCCTACTGCCTGTGACAATAGTAACACTTCCTTTCAGCCTAATAGGTCCTGAGCCCCATCCTTTGTCTGCTGATTAACTGCTCTATTCATTGACCAGACCACTAATTGCATGCTCCTTATAGTTACCCTACATTACTGTAAGAATTAATGAGACACAATTACAGCTCCCAGAAATCTCAGGCCTAGCCAACTGCAAAGCACTCCAACTGAATAAGAACTCCCCAAGAATAAAGAGAAAAATTCAGCCCATTGTTCACAGGAAGCAGAATGTTTTTTGTTAAAAAATTGTATTTATTTGAAGCTGTTTCATAATTAGGCCCTGGAGAAAAAAAAAAACAAAAAAAAAACCAACCAAAAAACAGAGAGAATAGAGAAAGAACTTGGGAGCCAGCATTCACTGAGAAATCACAGTGGATGCAAAGAGATGCACAGACAGTTCAGATATGAGGAGAAAAAACATAAGGGATGGAGTGCATGAAAAATTAGTGCTATGAATAACACAAACATCTATAACCAATCAGCTGTTTAAACAGAGCATGTACCAATGTATGGGTATTACCACTAATGCAATCTTATATTTGACTAATATAGATTTAATCTTGAACAACTTAAAATAAGCATATGGCATGCTTCTGCACTCATGTCTCTACTAAGAGACAGAGGAAGAGGAATTTAATTTCCCACTCCCAGAATTTAATATGCATTAGCAGTCAGTATCATTAGCCAGGAAAGTCAAAAGGAAGGACAGAAAATGAGTTTTTGGAAAATCAGCCATATTGAAAACTGCACTCACATTTAATCTGTATAATCAACAGCCACAGCTATTCAAAGTCTTAGTGACTACAATCACTACCTATTAGCCTGTAAGTAGTTCAAAAGCTATTATTCTCACTTGAACAATTTTCCAATAGACAAGAGACAGCATTAAGTTAATATGCAAAGTCAATATTCTTTGTTATGAAGTCGACTTCTTCCATTGGTTCATCTTCAACATATTTTCACCATATAAATTTGATTTAAGTTATATGTATAGTTTGACAAAGCCACTGGTACTTAAAATAGAGCTTGAAATGCAGCACTATACTTTATAGTCCTGGTAACCATTTTCCAGGGTACAATTTATAGCAGCCACCGAGACCCCAAACTAAGAGTGTCATAGACTGGCACTGCTACATTCCAGAATCAACATCTTTGGACAGAGACAACATTTTTTGTACAACTCTACAGGGATTCTCAATAATTGCACCTAACTGCGGTAATAGTTTAAATTCATGGAAAATGGATGTTCTTCTGATACTATCGCTCACTCATATCACAGCAGAATGCTTTCCTGCATGAAGCAGACAGTTACCACCATGTGGTGCTGAATCCCAAGCAGGAAACAAGGCACGAATATGGATCAGAGACCTTTGTGTTCAGTGTATAATAAGTCCAATATCCCTGTCATAGAACAGCAATCATTAACTCGGGGATCTTTTGTTAAATGGCCCCTGTGGCTGGTCTGGTAACAGCAGGGATTGAATTTGCAATTTCTGTATCTCAAAATATCTCCCTTTTATGATTATGATCGCATCCAATGCCTTAGTTATATCTCTACTTACCATCCTCGGGACTAGATTCATCTGCCAGAGAGACTGCAAGCCTACAAATTCATGCATTTCTAAAGTCTCTAGGACTTGAAGTGAAAATACTGATTTCTATTAACCTTGGCTGATTAATCAAGCTCAGTGCAGGACCACAGAGCTTACATATGCAGTATTACTTGAAATGGGCTTTCCACATCTCCTGAAAAAACCTTTGAGGAAAAAGGAAACCTTTGTCTCAAATAAAACATCACCTAGCTCGTTCAAGCTATTACTGTTTCAAGCCCAAAAATAGAAGTCGTCCAAATTCCTGCAGAGTGTGATGTCAGATTATTTCTGCTAGTGCAAATAATGTATTCTGGTATCTGGTCCAGCCTTCATTTCTCACGTTATGAAATAACTTGAAGAAATACAAAACATGCATACGCTTGAGGCTTGCTGTACTTTCTAATTAAGGTCTCTCTCTGCATAAGACAAAAGGGAGTCCTTCCTGCAGACAAATACTAAGAGCCCCCTATTGAGGTCATCACTTCCAACTAAGGTATAACATCTGAATGAAAGATAATTAAAGACGCATACAGGCCCTGCATCTTAAGAGATAAAGGAAGGTTTCAAGTCATCATCTGAGTTCACTCACACCATTTCTAGTGTCTTGTTTCACTCCCAGTTTCTTTAGGACTACTTGTGATTTATGGTGCTGCACACAAGATCAGCAAAGGACAATCTTGATCCACCAAGTGCTGCCATGTGTTTATTTTTACTGGAAGCGATTCACCCCAGGAAGCTTCCACTTTTGTATTTATCATCCTTTAGTTTGTGTATTGCACATCACAAGCTTCACTGCTGGAGAGTTTTCTTCCTTCCTTTTCATTGTCATATCTGCATCCAGCCTCCTTTCTTCCTGCAAGTAGTTCTGCTAAACAATGGTTATGCCTATACTGTCCCCTAAGTGTGGTCACAGAACTATCTTCAAGACTAGAACCACCAACAGGACAGGTGCTGAACATGAAAATCCATGCATTGCCAGGCATTACTCATGCAACTTGCAGCTGTAAGATATCCCTGCAGACAGGAAGACAAACAGGAGACAAAGATCACATACTATTCTTAGAGTTGCTCTAGAGGTCGTTCTTCAGAGCAACGTAAGCATAGGCTTATCACATCATCGCTGTGTGCAGTGATAAACTTGCATATGAGTCCCAACAGGATAAGGCCTACAGTTGATTTACACTAGAAAGGTTAATATAGAAATTATAGTAACAAGACTTCTCTTCCCAAGCAACTTATACCTATCCCTAAAGAGAAGTAAAATGTACAGGTCAAAGAACTTCTTGCACAGCTTCTGCACTACGGTTTTTGCTGGCATAGCTATGTCAGCAAAAAATTCATATCCCTCCCTGACAGGCCTCCTTGATAACACTTTTAAGTGCAAACCAGGTGTCAGTATTTCAGTTATGACAGAAAAAGAGTTCTACACTAGTCATGAGCTGAATTGTAGTCTTTCATGACCTGGAAAAGCCCTCACTTCCAAAGAGGTCAAATCCCATGGTCATGTTTTCAACCAGCATAATCTCTCATGAGCACTAGTTAATACAGTACTAATATTGTACTGTATTAACACATATAGAGCAGGTGAAAATATCATATCAGTCAACAGGCCACTTATATTCTGCATTCCTAACAAATGCTTATTTACACTACAGTAAAGGCACAAAACATCCATTGCATGCAAGGTACCAACACTTCTATGTAAAAATGCGCTGTAACTTTTAGATCAGAATAAAAATAATTTTAAATCTAATTAATCTAAAATAATTATTAATCTCTAGACATTGCAGTTGGTTGCATTTGGCATTCAGAAAGATCTAGATGATTCTAAGAAAAGAGTCTATAAATTGAGCTCCCAGGTGCATCTGATCATGAAACAGAATGACCAAGTACAAACAACTTTCATTTTAATCACCGTTGTTTGGTAGAAACTTAACAATATTGGTTTGAGAACAGCTAAACAGCTTTTAAATAGAAGGTTCATAATTAAATACTAGACCTAGCATTAGGCAACAACCTCACAGCTAAAGAGAAGATTGGAAGAAGCCACACTGCCACAAGCAGAGTTGCAAAAAAGTCCCTCAAGGATCACTAACGTTTACCTGTTCCTAACCTAGTTTATCATATTCTCATCACCCCCAGTTCAGTTGCTCTCTAATCCTATGAGTTTATTTATGAAATATGTTTTGGCCTTGCACTGATGTGGCAATAGATAAGGCCCTTTGAAAACACCCCTCACTGAGGTGGAGTGCAAGGGCCATGGTCCACCTGGGGTGTTCCTCAGTACAAGCAATGATGCCCTGTGATAAAAGTCAGCATGAGTAAAAACAAAGTGTTTCTAACTACTTACACATGCAACATTCATGGCCATCGATTAGCCAAGCAGCATGAATCTCTGAGCTACAAGAAACAGTCATTAATTAATTTCTCTAATTAATTAATTAATGTTCCATTATTGAATATACAGAAAGAAAACAAGTTTCACAAGCAAAAAGCAGTCTGTGGTATCTAAGTACTTAGATCACTACTGCAACTGTATCCTACTCCTAAAACTTTTTTTTTTTTTAGTATTTTAGCATTTTTCATAATCCACTAAGATTACTCATAGCCAGAACCGTGGCAAAACTGGATTGTATGAAAACTGTTCACGTACCACTAGCTGAGAAGGACACTGGTATTAGTCCAGAAACCAATTTACTCTCATAAATCAGCTTTATTCTTGCAAATAACACTGAAGGGAAAAAAATTATGGTTGGACTCAATGATCTAAAAGGTCCCTTCCCATCTAGATGATTCTATGAATTTTGCAATGAGGCAAGAGCAACACAGAGCATATGCCCCCTCCATCCTCACATTAGTCACTGCCTTTCCAACACTCTTCCATCCGTTTAGCTGCACCATCCCAAAAATCTTGTCACCCTGGACACCATCCTTGACAGGGCAATTTCCTCTTTCTTGTGTGGTTGGTGGGCTATGTACCCTCAGCAACATATGGTCTTAGGCTTTCTCTATTGACAAAGTCCAGAAGCCACACAGATAAGACAATGCTGTCATCCCACTTAAGGGCTGGAAACCACGTTTTATT
>JAOXJM010000012.1:13661314-13677229 GCA_026413425.1 Tringa solitaria
TTTATTCACCTTTTAAAAAAAAGAGTATGGTACAATACCAACTGTGTTGAAAGAATTGGGATCCCCTACCTCCACTTGTTCACCCTTTCCCTAATTTTCCTAGGCCTGGAAGCTTTCTCTTTCTTCACCATTCCCCCCTACAGCAGCTACTGACATTGCTCTAGGTCATCATTTTGGCAACAGCAGAGGTCAACAGCTGTAGGTTACTTGCTTTCTTCCAGGCACTTTATCTACCAGGATGCAGGGCAAGGGATCCCACTTGTTGACAACCACTATGGTCCTGAGGAAAACTTGATTCATGATCAGTGAAAAAAGATGCACTGTGAGTGAAGGATGGTAGATTTTTCAGAGCTTTCTTTAACACGAGTCCTTGTTTACATCTGTTTTCATTCCTTTCTATTTCTGCTACACTTTAAAGAAAATTGTACTGTGGAAGTTAAAAGTCTATCATGGGAAGAAAGTATTATGGTTTCAGTGGGCACTTCAGTTACAGATAACCTGCGTACTGAACTAACAGAGAAGTCAGATCATACACAGCCAGAGAAAAGTCAAATTGTGCCCTGATTTACTACTACTACTTTCAGAAGAGCAACCAGCAGAGTCACTTCAGTGACAAACACATTAGATGGACATAAGGCTTTGCATTATTTATATTTAACTATTGTTAACTCACAAATATTTAACTATTTGTGACACGCAACCCTAGTCCTACCCTCAATCAAATGAAGTAGAATTTGGCTAATATACAACTTACATGTTTGCCATACATTGGTCAGAAAACACTGAGTGGACAACATAGTCAAATCCCTGTCTATTTTGAGCCTTAATGATTGCTTTTATAGCACTTTCACAAGGTAGCTAGCTGTATTAATACCAAAGGTCTTATGCTTCACACATGCCAACGTGAGGGAAGCTAGTCACTGGAAATTCAGTATGTTAGTGCCTTTATTAGGTACACAGAGTGTAACAGTAGAGAGAGCTGAAAAGGAACAGACAGTCCAAACAAATACAGGATAAGACTAGGAAGAAACATATCCCAAAACAGAAACACAATTAAGCATCCAAATTGCCAATTAACAGGAGGCCAATGAGGAACACGTATGGAAGAATGCAGGGATGTGTGGAGAATTAAGGAGCTATATTGCAAGTAATTCATGGAGAATTCCAAGGTATTTAGGTTCCTAAATCCTGCTTAGGAACTTAAACTCTCACTCAGTTCTACAGGAAATTAGTCACCTCCACATCTCTTAGGATTTGGGCTCGGGGATCGCCACCATAAGGTACCAGTGTAGATGCCTCATCTGGTGCCTCTCTCGCTGTATTGGGCAACTAGAAGAATATTTCAAAGAAACTCTTGATGCCCCAGTGACTCAGAACAAAACTCCCACTCTACCATAAATACATGTAATGTCCTACACATAGGACCATTTAATGAGACTCAATAAAAGCATTAGAAGAGCAGTTGTATTGTAGAAACACAGAGTATGGGGGAAGGGATGTTACAGACAATTGCTTATCCTGAACCTACCTACAGGTTCAGTGATTTCCTCTGTAAAGCTGCCAGCCTTTCTTCACACACAATTATCATGTACTATTTGTATTACTATAGAACCTACAAGCTCAGGTCATGGATCAGTCCTACACAGATGCAAAGAAAAAAAAAAAAATAATGCCTACACATCTGATCAAAGTCATGCAATCCAAATATCAGCCATAACACATTTTATTTAAATTTTATTGGCTTAGACTAAATCTAATTACTATCATCCATTATAGAATTTCATAAAAATTGTCTTCATATTACAGTTGAACAGGCTTAGAAGGGAGAAATATGCATTGAACCACAAGGAGAAATACAGACTGTTACTGTATTATATATACTCTGGTAGGCAGCAGAATCATCTTTGCATGCAGTGTTTTTTTATATAGATAGCTAGATAAAATGTATTCCATGTAAATGACTTCTAAAAATTGAAAAAATGGTAACCACTCCAGTAATTAAAATCTTGGAGAACTTTCCATTATAAACATTAGAATATGTTTGTATATCCTTTATAACACATATTCCCCAGCAACACTTGGTTTCCACTTAGAAACCCTGTGTAAAGATACTTAATTTTTAACACTCACAAAACCAAAAATAACTTATGAGAAAGCAACAAAGTAAATTTGCATCTTTCAGGCAACCTGATACTATTATCTTCATAGGGTAATCTGTATTTTAATTAAGATATTCTCAGCAATACACGTGTGTATATTTTTTCCTTCACACTTGGATTTTTTTCCTTTATGTCACAATTTACCTTGCAAGTTTAAGAAATGCATCATTTATTCATGACCTCGACTTTCTTTCAGACCTCAGTTACACAGGTGACCCGGTTAAAGAAAAATCAAGTGGTTTGTCTGACAACAGTTAGTGTCAAAACAAACCATATACATTGTATTTCTGTTAGCTGAAGTTATAATAAAAAAAAAGAAAGAAAGAAAGAAAAACACAACAAACCCAAAACCAGTGCTTGCTTTTCTTTACCCTTTTCCAGAATAAGCTCTCATAATTAAACTTTCCACTTTTCCAAGTAGCTGACTATGTATTCCTGCACAGCGGGAGGTTTTCTCCACAGACATATTGACTTGGACAATAAACAAAGCAGAAATCCCTGACTGGAATTTACAGCTAAATTTAACCATGCATATTGTTAGTAAAATTTGCATATCTGTCTTTCAACATTAAGAAAAAAAAAAAAGTTGAAATTCAATGAATTTTGGCACTGCACTACTTTACAAGGAAAAAAAATAAAGAGATTTAAGTTGTAATTTCCATACTTATTGAGGCTGTGTGTCAAAGGAAATATTTGCAAAAAAAATCCTGGTGCTGCCTTGATGAGATTTGAAAGATGACAGCATACTAATAGTAAAGGAGGTTCTCCTTAACAAAGTTAGCTTAAACAGTACGTATGAAATACTGCTGAAGAATTCTAGGAAACATTTCCAGCACCTCCTATCTCTTTGTCCTTCAACCACAAAATACATAGAAGCAGTTACGATGTTTTGAAGAAATTTCACCCAACTTTTCCCCTCAGCCTTTACTTTCCCCATGAAACATTAACAGTCAGTCAGCATTGGCAATTAAAGACATTAGAAACTTCCACTAATACTTTTCACTGATTTTGTCACAACATTGTGTCACCCCTAACTCTCCAAAGCCATGAGCCAACAACAGCAAACGTTCACCTCTCTTTTCAGATTTTTGTGTCTCTTCTCTCAGTATCCTGGACATCTGGATGTCTTTGGAATTTGATTTAAAGGAATTAGGGTTTCTAATTCTTTTAAATCTAAGTTACTTCACCTGGCTCTGCTTAGCCACAAAAATTAGACAATGGGATGCAGTTGTGCCAGCATGAAATGTTTTAGATCAGCACAAATAATCCCACACTGAAGAGAGGAAGTCATACTACTTTGAGGTACTTTTCCAGCATAAAAGTTGGATGTATTCCAGGGGTTATACTGTTGGTTATTTGGCTGAGGGTTTTTTTTTGTTATTATTACTGTTGCTTTTTTAAAAACTGAAGCAGTGAATTTTTACCAGTAGAGCTCTCTTATTAAATCATTAAAATGCTCACACTACCACAGCATGTACTTTATGGCTTTCCATACTTGCACTAATTCTGGGCAGGACTTCAAGGGCACCTGTAACCTGTGCTTGGGTCTTCAGAGTCTAGCTTCTCCTCAACTGGACGATGGAGTAGGAATAAATGGCATTCTGGCAAAAGTGAGGAACTCAGTCATCGCTTAAAGACATTACTTACAGTTGACTGGGCAGATAAATGGTCCACTCTTTCTTTTCTTAGCTTTCAGATGAAACAAACACAACCATTAACACTGAAACTACAAGATTTCTAACGCCCCAGTGAGACGCACAGATCAGCTCACACCTCTCAGAGCACTTCTAGCATGCCCTGTAGACTTGGGTAAGAAATCTCTGAATCACGTTCCCAATATTTTCCTGCAAATTTGACCACAGCTTTTTTCTTTTCTAATAAACAAGTTGTGCTGTGAGAGAATTGCACTACAACCACCACCTCTAGCATTTGGGCTGTGGCTGTAAACAACTTCCTATCATTACAAGGTCTAAATGAAGTTGGTGAGAATAGAGGTTCCCTACAGAGTATGCCCTTGTGAGATCCAAGAATTGCACCGTTACATCAGATTTTTTGTAAAATGTTACATACAGATATTGTGCAACAGAGATAGCTGAGGAACTGTAGGAGTAATTCTATTCTGCAAAAGAACAATGAAAACTCGGTTAATAATCTCAGTGACACAGAGCCTTTACCTGGAAGTCACCAATGAGCTATCTGCATTCTGGTCCAACCACAGCAAACCAAAAAATGACAAGAAAATATAACTTCCAATGAGGTAACCACAAGATGCTAAGACCTCATTGGGATGTGTTCATGATTTTGAAGTCAGTGGGAGTCAAGGTCCACAGTTCTCCAAATACAAACTGCTGAGTAGAAAACCAAGCCAGCAGTTCAACATTTCAGAATCAGGCACTGAAATTAATGAGTTAAAGATTAATTCACTCACAGACTGTGTGTACATGGTCACCTCATGGGGCCATCACTAGGAAGACAAGAGATCTTCTTAGAAGAACTGGCTCTACCTGAGGCTAATTAACAGATATGCTGACTGTAAATAAAAGCAGGAGGTGGTAAACAGGAAAGAATAGGAAGTTTGATGGGACTCCCAACTGATGCTGTGTGTCAATAAATGTCAGCTGAAACTTAGATGCTGCTTTTGTACTCTCTTAAGAAAATCATTATTATCCCATTATTCTGTAATGCAGTCTAACCTAATCTCCATGCATCATACTAGAGAAGATATTTTTTATCAACTTTACATTTGTTAATTACAAAATGAAACATATTGAAGTTATTTTGTTTTACACACAGAATGATGCAGTTTGTTTAAAACTGCAAATTATGATATTCAGCTTTACTATCCATAAAACTAACAACTATTTCTTATATCCCCATCCAAATTAGTGATCCTTGTAAAAATACTGTTTGTTTCAAAAAGACCAGTGAGATAGCATGGACAGCTGTATAAAACCAACAAGAGACTAACATACACAGTATGTTAGTGTGTATGTTACACAACATTAATTACAACAGTAATTAGGCTTTTTAAGCACAGAAACACTTTTTCAATTTACCCTCATCATGTCCTAAATCTGTAGAAGATAAATCCCTTAACTCTGTGGATTTTGGCATAAGAATCTTTGTATGTTTTTTTAGCAGAGCATTTTCCGTCACTGACTCTTTCACAAATTTTCTGCCAATAAAGGGTTACCTGCAAGAAAACCAGTTTTGATAGTATTGAGCATTGAAAAGATGGTGATGCTCATTGTTCATTCTCTGCCCCACACCTCCAAAAGTTAACTCCCACTGCAAGCTGGATTTTGTTTCTTGTTTCCTAATCCCCTCTCCCATTTAAAGACCCGATTTGACAAACCTTTTCTCAAGCAAGCAGACACTTTAAAGTAACCAGGATCACTGACATGAGGATAGACTATTTTGCATGAGAAAGTTTCGCAGGATGTAATCTTCTCTTTTCCTTGAAGTTTAAGTAGTTACTACCTACTACTTAAATGAAAGAAATTTAATAGTCTCAGTCCAATTACTTGTTAACACATGTTTATTTCTCACCCAATTACTTCCCACAATTCTTCCAGTTTCAAAAGAGTGGACAGATTTGGCAACTCCACTTACTTCTCACTTCTTGACACTATCATTAAGATTCAGATTAAGGCATACGAATGATGTGAGAGAGGTTGCACTATTCTTGCTATTCTTGACACACTTTAGAGACAGGACTACAATCTCTCCTTTCACTTCACAAAATTTCTGAGTTCATTTTAAAAGAATTTGCATATTTTCACTGCATTTTTAGGAAAACCTGGACATACATTTATTTTGCTACTTTTTCCAACTCATGAATTCTAATGTACTAAAATGTCTTCCTTATGCAATAATTACTTGAAGTAAAGCTAATCGACTGTGTAGCACTATGCTTCAAAAAGTATTTGGATTCCACACATGAACAGCTGGAAAGCTGTACCTTAGGAGCTCACTTTTATACTTCAATATTGTACTTCCCTTTCTCCATGCTCTCTTCTGCCACAACTTTGTTACTAGACTGATGAATCTCTTTCTCAACAATACTTAAACTATTTCTTCTTTCAATTGTTGTCTGGCTGTTACCTTTTCTTGAAAATATTTATTTTAAATAATTCTAAAATACTAACAGGGAAGAGGGAAATTAGTGGTAATCTACTGACAATGTTCTATAATCAAATTCTGCTGACAGAAATTTGAAAGACAAATGTATACCCTGTCAGGAAAAGAAATGAAAGAGACATCATCTATTTTGGTCAATATAACTACCAAATAAACTTAAGTACACAGGAATATAACTAGATATATCTACTTTCAGGTAACTCTAAAACTTCTGAAGAGCTTATTAAAAATACAGAAAAAAATTAGCTGCTGTCTTACAAAACTAAGCATATGCTCATGTACAGATTTAATCATAAATGCCTGTGAAGGCTAAAAAGCATAGTATTGCTTAGCAGTCACGAAGCAATCTAAATTAAATTGCCATGAAAACAAAGTTAAAAATGACAAGAAAAGTATTTCTGTAAGAGCGCTAAGATGCAAAACAAGCAATAAAGAATAACAATCAACTTTTGCTTAAGAAACACCACATGTTGCCAGTTGCTGATAGATTCTGGCTACAAACTGCATTCTAACACTGAACTAATGACAGAACATAACACATACTAAAACCAATGTAGGTCATATTAACAATTTTTCTCCCTGAATTTCAATATTAGCTTTGTTTTCTCTTCTTGTCTTAATACAAAGTCCAGTGAACTTTGCAGAGTCTTACACTAACATTCTACCCACCAATTCCGGAAAAACACTCAAAAAGGCTCACAATTGTGTTTAAGATATAATGGTATCAGATTCTTACTGCTACAAGACGAAATGAATGAGAAATGGAAGCTGCAAAAACAAATCAATAGAAATCAACAGAAAGCTTGAGACTCCAGAATCCCAAATTATTCAGGTTAAATTCTCTGTTCCTATGGTCATATCTTTTGTGATTGTTTTACACTTTTCTTGAAGGAAGGAGTTTCATTTCTGATAAATTTTCCTGAATTACAGATTGCTAAAGTCCCCACTTACTCATTATACTTCTTACTCAAGGATGGCTATGCCAATTGGGATCAAAGGTCCCTTTTGCTCAGTATCCTGCTTCCACAAGTCAGAGCCAAGAGAAGAGAGCATGAGCAAAGAAAGGAAATACAGTATTTTCCCAGAATAACTTCCCAGCCTTCAACTATATTCCACTCAGTAATTCCCAAGTCTGATGTGATTTATCTGTTTACCTCGCCCAATGGGTCTTCTCTTTTAAGCACTTAGCCCATTACCCCTTAAACTCAGGTGCACTGTTTGCACCCACAACATCCCAAAGCAAGGCAAAGAACTAAGAACTGTATCACAGTGATGCTATGTTTTGTGCATATTCAGTGTTCAGTGGATACAGCTACTCATATTTGCTTATTAAAACCCAGAAAAAATAAAAAAATAAGATTGATGCACCCCTTGAAAGAAACTTTGAGTTTGCAGATATCCCAGCAAGTTGAGTCCAGGGGGAACTAGCATTCTGAGCACTGCAAAATGCTGCAAGGGAAAGAATTATAACAAGGTTGAATATAGCTGGAAAAGCAGGCAGATGTCCTAAGTGAAAAAACAGACACCCTAACAAAAGCAGCAAAAAACCTCTGTGAGCCTCCCTCAGTCCAACAACTGAATTTTGATCCAAGAAGGTTAAATATAGGGCTGCTTGAAAATTTTCCACTGTATCTATTTTTGATGGGAAATGAGGCTTTCAGCTAAACACTTTTTGGTTGGGTTTTTTTTTTTTTTGGCATGTCTAAGTATGTGCTTCTGCAAATATACTTTTCTTACCAAAAAGCCAAACTTACAAACCAAAATATTTTGATTTAAAACAAAAATGTTATTAAGAAATTCTAGTTTAGCATCTCATTAAATCTGCATCTTACCTGCTTTATGTGGCAGATCCCCTCTATCAATTAGATTTACCATTTAAATGACAACGCCAATCACCGATCCCTTTGAGGGATCCCCTACTTCCAGCACTCCATCCAGAGAGGAAAGAGCATGGCACAGTGTCGAAGGTGCTTCGCAGCCTCAGCCTTGCAGAATAGGACCCACAGGTGTCCAGATGCTAATGTTGGAAGAGGAAGGACTACAGTAACATTTTTCAGATTAAGAAGTTTTAGTTTTCAGACAATGTCTTCCAGTCCTCTGAATTCTGTCAAAGCATGTCTTTTTTCCTGGAAAATTAAGACAAAAATGAAAAATATCTTTGCATTTGCTATCAAAAATTCATGCAGGAAATTTCATGGGTCAAGCAAGGTCTTATTCATTAACCTGCAGATTCAAAGCTAGCATCTGGATCCATCCATACACAAATCAGAAAAAGTTTAAACTGCAGAGAAATGTTTCAATTTTTCCATGGCAGTCCTGTTAGCAGGACTGTTCAAAAGCCAAGGAGCTAAAACCAAACAAAACCAGTAAGGGCTCATTAGATGGGATAACTTAGTCTATGAGTCCTAAATTATAAAAGACCAACCAGCTTAACATACAAAAGGACGAAGATAAGATTCAAACAATGGCTACAGCTACTAGGTAAGAAATCTGTAATGCAAAAAATCTCTATAGCAAAGTTGGCAAAGTGGCAAGAAAATGAGATATTCCATTCATTATTCCTTTTCAGGGCTCTCTAATTCAGTGAATTAAGCAGAAGGAATAAATTTGATAAGGCTAATGCAATAAAAATTAAGAACAGCTAACCCATTATGGCTGTTATCACCCCTTTTCTTGGAAGTCCACAACCCACTGGAAGAATTGAAAGCTTCTCATCCAGAAACAGGCCCTGACCAGACCAAGAGAGAGAATCACCCAACTAATACTACCAGGGACAATGTTAGAACTAAATTTCTAATATCCATCTCTTCCCTTGTGGCTATTTCCTGCTGTACAATTGCATCCCCCCGCCCTGAAGGCAAAATAAAGCAATCAATCAAGACTGCATCTTTTGTGAGCTCACAAAAGACAACTCCAAAAAATCTCATACCAGTGGGGTACTATTTTCTTTTCCCCAACCACACACACAGAGGACTATTACTGCCATCATTAGCACCAACTAAGAACCAAGAAAATTCAAAGGCACTGGCGAAGGAATATCCTTATTAAAAACTCAGTGGGTAAAACTAAACGAGGGACATTTTGTGATTACAGTGACATTCTTCTCAACACTTTTCCTTTCAATCACACCATTCTTTTACTACAATAAAAAGAGGGAAAGGTTTTTAAGAGCCAGTTTCTTCTGAGACCAGGCACCTGAGAGTTCCGTATAAGCAGTCCCAAACACTGCCTAATGCTGATTCCCTGCACAGAGTTAACATCTTTGACTGTCTAATGTCGTAAAGTGAAAAGTGCTAACACGACTTGTCATTCTTGAGGCCAATTTATTCATCAAAATTAGCACAAGCCCAAGCCTGCTGTCCTTATTCATATTTGGAATCACCAGCCACTTATGTGTTGTCCCAGCAAAATTAACACAGTGAAGGATTAGTCAGGATCTAGCCCCAGAGATAAAAAATTTGTTTAGAGTAAGTGAAATACAAAGAATAAATATTCAAAATGAGTGATTAAAGATATGTTTGTTATTTTCATTTTAACTCCAGGGCAATAAGTAATTTCAGTAAGAATGTCTCAGTGTGATTTTTATCACCCAATATTTTAAAAATTACTACTGTGCATCCTCCATTAAAAGTTGGGATTGGAAATATTGAAACTTAAAAAATGTCCATTTCAGACATGCATGCAAAACATTACTGCCTTAAATTATGCTGTTACTGACTTATGAGGTACAAAAAGTAGTGTCAGAACTTATGAACAACTTTATGTTGTTCAAGCATTTAATGACACACGCACCTCTTCAAATCAGCTATACAAATTTCACTTTCTCGTTATATCTGGGGTTTACTCTTATCCATGCCGTTCAACACAAAGCGTCATTTTTTCTTCAGCTCACTTCTTACTCATAAACGCGGCGCCTCATTAATTTTTCATTCACTTACAGCACGTGAGAGGGCACACATGTAAGCTAATGTCTCCATATAGTTTATGCAAACAAAAGCTATTAAGTCAAAGTGGACTACACTGCTTAATCTTATCTCTGTATCAACGCTGATAGCCCAGACTAGCCTACTGCGGATGGGGCATCCTTGGCTCAAAACCTTTCATATCTACTCCTTTCATGTCTTCTTCCACCAGGCTGGATCAGCTGGTGGAGAGCTGTGCACAGGCTGGGCGAGATTTCTCACCAGGAGCCCCACGGCTCCTTGCAGTGTGGCAACGGAGCCGCTGCAACTCCAATTTACAGTAGACAAGAGAGAACCCTCTGTTCCCCAGCTTCTCTGTTGTGGTTCTTCCTTATACCCTGTCCGCTGTCACCTAACCCAGACGTAGGTGCCACAAAGTTAACCTGACACAGGTCAAATTAATATGCAGAGCCTCCTCAATTCCTTCAGCAGATCTGACATCAAAGAGCAGATACAGGCATGCCATACCATCTTAAGGTCAGATTGTCATTTTTGTTTGGAAGTTGTTCACCCCAGGTGGCTACAGCTCAGTAAGGTAAGCCAGGTGGACTTTGGTCTCTTTTCCCAAGTAACAAGAGGGCAAGAGGAAATGGCCTTAAGTTGCACCAGGTTTAAATTGGGTATCGGGAAAAACTTCTTCACCAAAAGGGTTATTAAGCATTGGGACAGGCTGCCCAGGGAAGCGGTTGAGTCACCAATGCTGGAGGTATTTAAAAGACACATAGATGTGATACTTAGGGACATGGTTCAGTGGTGGACTTTGTAGTATTAGATTAATGATTGGACTTGATGATCTTAAGGGTCTTTTCCAATGTAAATGATTCTACAGCAATGCAGTAGTAATGGATATTTACCAGAAACTGAAGGGGTTTATAAACAAGTTGTTAAAACTGAGGTCCTCAAAACTGAAGACCGACCAACTCGATTTCCCATCCCATACTGGGAGTAATGATGGTGTGTGTGCCATTTGCGCACATCTGAGCATTACTGACATTTTGATGGAGCATGGAGAATCACAAATATCACTGCAGGAGTCACTGGTGTGCCAGAGATCTGGGCAAGCTTTGACTTTTAGGAGAGTGGTGAGTGTGCATCCTCTCGTATTATCCCCGGAGACCAAGCCTCTCCTTGTCAGGCAGGACCCCCAGAACCCTCCTGAGATTCAAGACTGCATTTACATACAAGTGTTCTAGCAGCTGCCAGAAAATGGATTGTCACCTGGGCAATCAGAAGATGACACCACTCACTATGTCCACACATATTTAATATGGTAAGCTATTTAACTGCATGATATTTATATTATTCTCCAAATATGGCTACAATGAATCAATGGACTGTTTAACACACAACAATTTGTCTTCAAAAGTCAGACGATTTATCATGTGTGAAACATCACGAGGTATTTACAATCTGTACCACAGGTAGATTATAAATAAAGCTTGCTAAATGATGGGGAAAAATTAAAAAATAATATTAAGGAAAATTTAAAAGCTTGCCCTCGAGAACACTTACTTTCTTTCATAATCTTTATAATCTGTATTTCCTTGCATTCCTTCCTCCTCCATTGTTTCACTAATGAGAAATGAAGCAATATACAATTACACTGAGTGACCCAATACATTGCAGCCCGATCATCAACTGCATAGTGTGGGAGAATAAAAGTAAGCGCATCGATACCTGTCGCCCTCATGCGACTACTGTTCCCACCAACTTCTTGTGCCGATTCTGCAGTTTGTGATGCTTCTCTAGTGAAGCCTACACATCCAGACCAGCCTCAGGAAGAAGTCTAATCACGGTCTGCTCCTAAATTCGGCAGCGAATCCTCCAGCCACATTCTGGGCTACAACCTGCAGCTTCACCATTGGAGCAATCCTCAGAACACAGCACCAACCCATCACTTTGTCATCCTCCTTTATGGTAAAGTGACAGCAAAGTACCATTCCAACAGTTTCTCCCCTATCTCTGCAACCTGCTTTCAGGTTGCTTCCTCCAGAACTAGCTACTGCAGCAGACTGTATTCAGCCTATTTCCTTTTTGCCTAAAGGTTCTCTCATGTCTCACGGACCAACAGCAGCATCACGGTAGTGTCTAGCCACGATAAGATCTGACATCCCTGAAAAGATGTAAACAGAACATTGCTCCTCTTGCCTACAAAAAGTTCTCACGAATCACAATAAAACACATGATGCCTCAGAAGATGTGTCAATTCTGTTTAATTTTTTTTTTTGTGAAAGGAAAAATATCCATCAAAATACAAGATATATACAGACACTTGTACTCTCCCATCCCTGTTTCTTTGCAGGTTTCACAGCGCCAGATTTTTACCCATAATTTATGCTTTGCAAACTTGCAGAAGTACGACTTGATGTGTTCCTTCCCATACTTGGACTGCTCATCATGTTGCCCGGTTCTTGATCACTTATGGCATACAGGAGAAGAGGCTGGATTGGGAAAAAAAAAGTTTATTTTACCTTTAATTGATTCCTTTTACAGAAAAGCTGAACATAGCAAGATACTCTACCTTAGTCTACTAACCTGTCTATAATAACATTCTGTCTTCCTGTTCCCATTTACCCTGTCCTCAAAATGTTCTACAGTTCCTGGTTTCACAGTGTTGTTCAACGTACTGGCCGTGCAAAATCCCCTGTGTCTTGCAGCTCACCAGGATTTGTGTAGGCAGTCTCTGGATAAAGCTCTGTGGCCTGTGATAGGAAGATCAGCCTAGACAGCCCCTTCTGGAATTAATCCACGAAATTACTGCCTTCAGTCAAGGCTTCATTCTAACAAGATTATTTAAACAATTTCCATGGACTGAGTTCTTCTTTTCAAATATTTTTATAAAAGCACCATTCATTGACCTATCCAATGCAGACAATGCCACTCTAAAATTTTCTGGAGAACATTAGGTGGGAATTAAAAAGCAGTTTTTCACTCTTATAAACTAACCATATGTATTTTTGAATAAACAAAATACCATTTAAAATCTTATATATTCTGTTGGGGTTTTTTTCAAGTTTAAAAAAAAATAAAATTCAAGAGCCAGTTAACTATTTTCTCGAACTAAAAAGCCCTGTAGTAACCATCATCTGGTTTGTTATAGGTTATGCTAGAGGGGCCAGTGGCAAGCCTAAATGTTTGAACAGAAGTGGCACAAAAATCTGTAGCAACAAAGACTCGCAGAAGAGTTACCTACTTGCTGGCAATTTTGAGGGTTTGCAAAAGGTTGTAGTATCTGTAACATTCTTGCTGCCTTTGTATTTCTGCATGATTTGATGAGTGGACATCTGTTTTGAAATCCCTGAAAAAAAAAAAAAGTGGTCTAAAGTAATCCATATTGCTACAGCAAAGCTCAGCTTTTCAGAAAAAGCAGCTGCTGTATTTTCTGGAATAAACACACAAACCATTTTAAAGACTTGACCCTTGATTCCTTCATCTCAATACTTCTACTGACTTCAGGGAAGTCTCAGCGTATGAGGAACACACAATGGGCTGTGATTCCACAGCCTTGAGCTATCCAGGCTGCTTTTCAGTCACGTAAAGTAAAGCAGGCTCCCCACAGCTGTGCTGTTTTATATACCTGAAAGACAATTTCAAAAATTACCATGGTCTTACTAGGGAATTTGGATATGCAATCATTACTAAATTGCCATAAAGTTCCATATTACCAATTTTGTTATTACTGAACAGCTTCAAGACACGCCGTATCTTTGTGCTGCATCTCTTTTCACGCTCTAAAAAAAAAAACACAAGAGCATATGATCGACTGTAAAAATGAAGCCAAGTGTACTGTTGAGAAACTTGGTATTCTCTTATTTCTAGGAGAGTTATAGTGTAATTCTAAACTGTAGCATTCAGCATGTCTCCTGAGTTTCCTCGCTGAAATATTGCAATGGAAATTTTACAGCATCTGTGTTGCTTTTGGAAGCCATCACCTCACATCTGCTGTCTCTGTAGTGTAGAGCTTAAGTTCAGCGTAAAAAGGTACTTTGTAATAGGCAATAGGAATCCTGACAGAGCGGTAATTTACAGACTCACCCAGCTCTCCAGACTAGACTCGCTCGTTTTTAACATTCTGTAGAGATTTTTAAATAAGGTACTCTTCAAGCAGCCAAGAGCGTAACAGTCACTTCTTAAAATGGAGAATCACATCCAGGTCTAGAAAGAGACTTTTTACCCCTCTGCCACTCACGGAGATCTCTGCCAGATGACAAATTTTTCATTATCTTCGCTGGGCATCGTTCAATCTCTCAACGCTTTTCAGTAGGGCATTAACTAAATTAGCACTAAAATAACCACGAGAACTTTGGGAAAAGTTCTGATTTTGACCAGAAATAATAACACGTACTTAGTAACGGGATTTTTTCATTTCCTAGCCCGAGGCGTGGTGCACAGACGGCCACGTCCTCCCAGCTCCCATCTCTCGCGTCGGAACGTGAAACCTTCCCTCAGGTGGGCGCCGGGGTGGAAAGCAGGGCTTTTGCAAATTGCCCGGTAAACGTGTTTATTGCCCCATTATTGCCCATTTCCTCCTCGCGGGGCGATCCCTGCGCCCATTTAAACAGAGGGAGAGGAGCGGCCAGGACCCTGCCAGCAAACTCGGGCTGGCTTTTGAGTTTAGCCCCACGCCGCCTTTAGTTGCCCCCATCCCCCGCCCCCCCACACCCCGGGTGCGGTAGGCGACGCGGGCGACGGTGAGGTGGATGCGGTCGGGGAGGAAGGCGGGGGAGGAGCTGATGGAGTAGTAGCGGGGCTGGAGGGGGGGCAGCTGGGTGAGCAGCAGGGGGGGGGGCAGCCCCACCGAGGGGAACTCCTCCAGCACCTCCAGCAGCGTGGGCACCCGGAACCACTTCCACTCCTCGTACAGCCGGGCGTCCTGCGGGACGGGGGGGGGACACGGGGGGGACACACACACACACACACACACACCTGGCGCTGGCACCTCAGGGACCCCCCAGCCCGGCCAGAGAGGGGGCACCCCCGGATCCACCCAGGGACACGGCCGGGATCCCGGGATCCCAGGATCCAGCCAGGGACAGAGCCAGGATTCCAGTATCCCAGGATCCCAGTAACCAGCCAGGGACACAACCAGGATCCCAGGATCCCAGGATCCCAGTAACCAGCCAGGGACAGAGCCAGTATCCCAGGATCCCAGGATCCCAGTAACCAGCCAGGGACACAACCAGGATCCCAGTATCCCAGTAACCACCCAGGGACACGGCCGGGATCCCAGGATCCCAGGATCCAGCCAGGGACATGACCGGGATCCCAGTATCCCAGTATCCAGCCAGGGACAGAGCCAGTATCCCAGTAACCAGCCAGGGACACAACCAGGATCCCAGTATCCCAGTATCCAGTCAGGGACACGGCCAGGATCCCAGTAACCAGCCAGGGACAGAGCCAGGATCCCAGTATCCCAGTATCCAGGCAGGTACAGAGCCAGGATCCCAGGATCCCAGTATCCCAGTATCCAGCCAGGGACACGGCCGGGATCCCAGGATCCCAGTATCCCAGTATCCCGGTATCCAGCCAGGGACAGAGCCAGTATCCCGTATCCCAGTACCCCAGCATCCCAGTATCCCACACCCCATCATTGCAGTATCCCACATCCCAGTACCCCGTATCCCGTATCCCACCCCCATATCCTATATCCCACC
>JAOXJM010000012.1:13694564-13706218 GCA_026413425.1 Tringa solitaria
AAAAAAAAGATTTTAAAAATATCTCCTATTTAGGGGTTAAAAAGAATTATTTTTTTTCTTTAAATCATACTGATACTGCAGAAACTTCTTGTGATACTTGATTTTTCTGCATGGAAAACATGGGTATTCTGGATCTCCAGCAGCCTAGTATATACTTATTTAGCAAGAGAAGTGCTATGATGCAGTTGAAGATACTAAGGAAACAACAGGGTTTTAGGCATTTTATAATTTTCCAATAAAAATTTTATTTCCCATGTAAAAACTATTTTACCACAGATTTCCTGATCAGTTCCAGCTCTTATTTCTGGGGACCTCAATTCCTTTCTGTATTGTCTGATTTTTCAGTGCTACACGAGACTGGATGAGCAATATAAGTAGCTTATGTATTGTTCCATAAGCCCACCTCAGGGTGCAAGTGATACCCACGCTGCAGCTGCGGCAGCCTCGTCTGAATGCAAGACAAAACTTCCTGAGGCAGGATTAGGAGTACTGGTTTTCAACACATCTTCAGAAATCCTTTTCTGAAGTAGACGGGTTAAGAAAAGATTTAAAGACACACAGGCAAACTTAACAAGCAGCTTTTGTAACATTTCTCTGAGCATGAGGTATGTTCCGGAAGGACTTACGAAACCAATTCATGAATTTTAAAGACTAAATCTTTGCTTAAACAACAGAAAATCTTGTTGCTTCCATGCTCAACATCTATCACTTCTTTTTACTCACTCCTTCTAGGACATCTAGACATCTTCATGGTACCTTAACATTCATATTGAATATAGGGAGAAATTAGAGGTGCTCATCTTCGTTCTTTCAAACAGATCTTCTTTCCTGTTTTCTCCTCCCCATTGCAGAAGCCCCTGCCAATGATCTCTTCTCATTTGCTTGAGTGGTGGAAGCTCAGAATAGTTCAAACACATTTGCATGTCTCCCCTTGGTCTTCCGTTACTAGTAGATATGCTCTGTTTGTAAACCCACGTCTTTGTAATTAATAAAGGTGACATCAAAATAGTTGTTAGAAGAGACTCGGAGACACTCCCTTAAGAGCAGGCTGTTGACACCAGAAGCTTCGATTCACTCCCCAGTGAAAAGCCTGAACAAATCCTGCTCTATCAGTATGCAGTTTCTATAAACACATTAAGTGCTTATTACGCTGGCTCTGAATTACGAGTCAAAGGGTCCACAAGTCCTAAAAGCAGCCAGATCTGCAAGCGAGTGACAGAAACCAAAGGCCACAATCTCACAACAAGAAACCACAAACAGAATAAAGAAGAAGCTCAGTAATTTCATTTTTCATTTCAGACACAGACAGGATCTTTCTGATTTGAGAAATGAGACTCCTTAGTCATTAGAAGATGTCTAGCTAGAGACACCAAAAAGTAAACTGTGTCCAGCCACAATGCATTTATTATTTATCCAACCCTATTTATATCTCATGCTGAGGGATTTAGGCTGTAGAGTGAATCCACATTTGTTCCTTGCATTCCTTCTCACAGCTGAGAAGATGCAATGAATCATAAAAGGTTTCATTGTTGCGATGTTTTGTCATGGTATGTGATATCAGCACAGACCCCGTTAAAGAGGCTTTGGAGGATGAGAAGTTTAAATATTTAATGTTTTTCTGCCTGTGATAAGTTTAATAATTAATGCTGCTCCTACCCTGGAAATGACAAATCATACAACAAGCACACACGATAAAAGAAACAAACACAGCTAATAGAAAGGAAAAGTTTACTTAGAAGCTAGTCATTAAAAGCCTCTGTAGCGTACCTCAGGACCCCAAAGTACTTCACAAGCAGAAGTAAATTCTGCCTCCTGACCCAAAGAGCGTTTCTGTCCATCTATTAAGCTACCTAATTTTTTAAGAGATGCACAAGATGAGGGATAGTTAAGTGCTGGTTACTAACCTAATAAATGTTTGTATATGGATTTTGAGATTTGTCTCACTTTATTCCGTGCCACTGGGGATTTATGAATCTGAGTCACTTACCCCCCCTCCTTTCTGAGTGGGCTGTGACAAGGCTTTACCTTGCGTATGTGGGAAATGATACACAGACATTATGAGCCAAATTGTCTTAAAGACATCTGCACCCACAGGACAGAAAAAGAACAATGTGAAAGCTGTTGTCCCTTGATAGTCTGCACAGAGGAACCAGCCATTAAGTCATTTCAGAAACACGTTATGTGGCACAGTAAGAGCAAGACTGGATCTACGCCTGTTTACTCCTTTGCACGGGTCCAAGTGGAGAAGGAGCTACTCCAGCTTCAAGCAGCATCTACAAATACCAGCTCTTGGCACCCTCTGAATAACCTGTTTTGTACGACACCACCACCAGTACCTTTCTCTGAGTACATGCTCCTCCACATCCACTCCCACTGATGATCTGCAGGTACATGTAACCTCCAACCCCCACTGACTGAAAGAAAATTCAGCTCAGGCACCGCTGTGCTTCAGTGCTGGACCACGCTTATGTAAATGCCACAGAATTAGTACTGAAGTACAAAGCATGACAGTAATAAAATCTTCTGTGATTCACTCAATTTAGACACGTTTTCAAATTATTAGTGTTAAAAGTCTGTCAGACAAAGAGGGCAAGCACTTTGATATAGACATTGCCACTATACCCTTCTCTCAAAGTAGAAACCATTTTCCCTAAGCCCAGGTCTGAGATAACCGCATTGTGGGAGAAATAGCTGTATCTAGAAAGTGACTCATCTTACCTTCTGAGACGCCTGAACCAGGTCAGGTGACTCATTCCCCCTACTGAAACCAAGACCCTAGTGTGACTATTTCAGATTGAGACACAACACCTCATCAGACCCGTCAGTAGTACATCTACACTGGTGCACAGTCAGTAGTGCCAGGGCACGGGCACTGGGTCTCAGTCCCCTGCACTGCCAAGCTGCTGGAGCACTCCCTCACAGACTTCTGACCCACACCTCCTAGTCTTTCCCCGAGAAATTCTCAAGCACAGGACCATTCCCAACAGCTAATATGGATGCAGCCACCCTGTTTTGGAGGTTAATGAAGTTGAATAATTCAGATGTGGTCAGACTGTGCCAGTTGACCTCAGGGTCTGAGAAAGGTACTGCCATGGTGTTGCTAACTAGGATAGGTGTAGCCTTCAATCAGTAGAATCCAAGGGGTTTTTTTACACATTAACACTTTGCTACAAAACATGTACTTTTATTTTATTCATTGTCTACTCTTCTTGCTTGAATATCCTTTCTTAGAGCGGGCTTAGAGAATATAGATGAGGAGATAAATTAACCTTCTGACAGTAGACAATGTACAACTGTGTTTAAAAGTCACGTCTTTCCTAAGCTCAATCTTTTGCAATAAAACTAGGTTAAGGTAAACAAGTATTCACACGTACTCCTGGAAAACCAGGTCAGTCACATCAGCAACAGTCCACAGCTTTTTAAAGTCACACTCAGAATATCATAAAGATGTTACATTTTCCAAAGAACAGTTCCCTGTATGTAAAAGGCTTCAAACTCTTATCTGAGGTTTTTCCTTCCTCTTCAATGGAAGAACACATCATAATAGTGTTTCTGCAGCATAACCTCAGCCAAGGGATCCAGCTGACACTATCTGAAACCTCCTCAGCGACGCAATGAGGTGTACTGCCAAGGTCATTGGGTAGAGTACACTCAGGGCTCTATACCCATTCTGACTTTTTTGACCTCAAGCAACTAGTACTGCTATAATTTGATTGCGCATCAGAGGGTTTTAGCTCAGCAGAAGGGCAGTATCCTAAAAGCTTGCTCTGAACCAGAGAGGAAGAAACACCAAGGTGAGACTTGATTTGAGGTCCCAAAGTCAGAGCAGTATCTTTAATGAAGTCTTGCTGAAGCCTGGGTCTCACTTGCCTGCATGTAGTTCCTTGGTGGTCACCAGCCCACAAGGGTTCTTCAGTGCCATCTCGCTTAACAGCAAGATCTCCTGATATACAGGGCTTATTGCTGTTGCTGTTAAGGTTAGTCCTGGCAGTTTGCTGAGAGACCACTTCAGGATGCAGAACAGCCTCATCTTCCTCCTCAGAGAGAAGGGAACAGGAGCCATCACTGCCCTGTCTGCTATTTGATACTGGACAATCCTGATTTTGAGGTGGAGAAGAGCTACCAGGCTGTTCTGGGAGGAGATCTAAAATGCACTCGTTCTCTACATGGAGGTTTGACAGCAGCTTGTTCTTTTGGTTTCTTGCTGTCATTCTCTGGAGAGCAGAGACAAGATCAGCAAGGCTAAGCAGGAAGGATAGACTGCTCACCCCCCAAATGAAAATCATCATGATGGATTTTTCAGTGGGCCGGGAGATATAACAGTCAACTGTGCTTGTACAAGGTGAATGGTAGCAGGAAAAGCGCTCAGGAACAAAAAATCCAAAAAGAAAATATTGCACAGCTGCAAAGGCGGCCTCAAGTAGTGTCCTAAAGAAAAGATGAACAGTATATGCGCCAGAAAAATTAAGAACACTTAGGTTGTGGTCACCACAATCTAATCTATTGACAGCAGCACTTCTACAGAGTTCCTTCAGGTCTTTGGGACTCGATAAACCCTTATTCCCTTTGCATCCACGCATCGCACAGTGCATCCTTACAATGTACATAGCTGCCTTGTGCAAAACATAAATGCTGAATGCAGCAGAAGGTAGCAGGATAGACAGAGTCTGGATGAGCCAGAATCTGAAGTGAGATACAGGAGAGAACAAGTCATAGCAAACGTTGGAGCATCCTGGTTGCAGGGTGTTGCAGACGAAGCGCTCCTGCTCGTCTTGGTAGAGTGGATAGCCTGCTAACACTACCACTGCCATTCGCAGCAGAATTGCTAACATTAGCCAGATCTTGCCTAGAAGAGAAGAAAAGGTAAGAAAAAGAGTCAGAGCACTGAGAAGGAAGGGAAAGCAGGTAATGTCATGATGCTTGCTCTATATAAAAGACCTTTGAAGAAATAGGCTCTGTAATCAGTCTCCTTTCCTGAAACCTTCTCTCTGGTTTTGTTTGACTGGACACTGTGGAAATGTATTAGCTGACGCATTCCATAACCTTCATCTAGATTCAGCAGTGTAGGGATCTGAGGAGCCATACCAACTGAAATCTCAGCCTAATGAAAACACTCTGAACATGTCCAAATCTGATACAAGAGTTCACTATCACATGAATAACCCCATTTCACTTACAGTTCTTCCTTGCTGTTGGTTTCATACCTGTGCACCTGAATTTTGTTTTATTTCAGTAATATATATCAGCTAAAACAGTATGAAACTCTTCTAGATACAAAACATTGTTCCATGGCATAGTATTTGTTCTTGGCCATGAACTTGGCCAAGTATGTAAAGTTTACTGTAGCAAATGAAATCTCTCTGTTGAGTCTAGACTGGTACTTAGTAGTGAGCTAGTTAATAGACGCTATTAGCAAACTTATGCAAAGTGTTCTACAAATACATATTTATGTGCACACATGTGTACCCTGGTCATTCCTCTCTGCTGCCTCTTTCGTTGCCCCACCTTGGTCATGTCTTCCAACCTTCGTTCACCTTGGTGTGTGGCTTCTCTCTCTATTCAGACCAAAAGCTCCCTTCTGTCTCGACACCAACACCAAGTGAAGCCTTACAAGTCTGGCATTTTCATATGTTGTTTACTTCATCTTTCCCCGAATTCTTTCATATGATTGCTTCAGTCTTGCCCTGGTCTCATCTGTTTTGGTTGGAAAGATCAGGCCTTATCCGTATTCCATTACACCAAGAGCAGTGAAAAAATCAGGCATTGGTACCTTACGTATCATATCTTTTGAAAGAGACTGTATTGATTATGATAGTTTCTTGGAGGGCTTTTAGATGGGGTAGGTTTTTATTAAAAGTTTTTGTGAAGTCACACACACTGCTGTGTTAGCCACACTATTCCTGATACAGGTCAGGATGCTGTTGGCCTTCTTGGCCACCTGGGCACACTGCTGGCTCATGTTAAGCCAGCTGTCCACCAACACCCCCAGGTCCTTTTCTGCTGGGCAGCTCTCCAGCCACTCTGCCCCCAGCCTGTAGTGTTACCTGGGGTTGTTGTGACCAAAATGCAGGACCCAGCACTTGGCCCTATTAAACTTCATCCCATTCGCTTTGGCCCATTGATCCAACCTGTTCAGGTTCCTCTGTAGAGCCTTCCTACCCTCAAGAGGATCAACACTCCCACCTAGTTCGGTGTCATCTGCAAACTTACTGAGGGTGCACTCAATTCCTTTATCCAGGACATCAATAAAGATATTAGATAATACTGGTCCCAAAACTGAGCCCTGAGGGACACCACTGGTGACAAGATTTCACCCCATTAATCACAACCCTCTGGGCACAGCCATACAGCCAGTTTTTTACCCAGTGAAGAGTACACTTGTCTATGTCATGATATTTTCAACATAGCATGGGTCATCAGAAAACACCAGCTGTACAGAATCAGGCATCTTTAGCAAGCAAGGCTTCATCATTAGGTAACATTTTTTCTCTGTGAGGCCCTCAAAGTGTTTGAAGCACATTAGTTAATTAAGCTCAAAATACTACATGCTATTTCACTATCAATTTTTAATTAGAACATGTACAATAGGGAGTGCTGCTTAAGAAAATCAATGGTTCCTCAGGAAGTAGTTTAGTATGACATACATTTTAGAGATAACCCCTCCGCATATCACCTTCCCTAATGACTCAATCTTGATTAAACATACTAGAACAAGCCACTTCAACGACCCCCCCCTGCGGCTTAGTTGGATGCTCCCTGCAATGCACAGCACAAACTACAGCAACTGTCTATGGCTGGAGGCAAAGGGTCTTTGAAAGGCCCTTGAAAGTTTTTCTCTGGCTCACACTTTGCTCAAAGTAGCCCCTGAAAAGGAACAGTGCTTGATTTAAATAAGAAAAAAAAAAAAAAGGAAGCACTCAGGCCACTGTTAGCTGAGGAAAAACAACCTGTATTTTGGACTATTTAAAATCCATGTGAACTTTGCTCATTTATAAAAATAAAGAATGAAAAGCAATGGTAATTAACCACAACAGCAATAAACTACAGAATTCTTCCTGTAAAAAAGAGAGTTGGGGTTTTTTTTCCTCTCCTTTAAACTTCTTCATTCATAACTAAAGCTATTGCATACATTCTACAGTTCACTTTATGTGGTATAAATAAAGCATTATTTCTCTGTGTTTTCACCATGATCCCTACAATCAGCCATCAGAGCTGACTGGAAGCTCAGGCACCAAAAAGAGCCAAATTTGAAAACCTTGCCATAATTTCTTCCATAAAGTTCAGAAAATATCTATCAGAGAGGGAGCAGGAATCTATTTAACAGGAAAAGAAATCCACTCTTATCACATAACTATCCAAACAACAACTTCTTACTGTAAGGATCTCAGAGGTGTAGCTAGAAATTAAAGTCAATTATCAGTAGGATACTTGGGTGGCTTCAGGATATGGAGCAACAAAAGAAAGAAGAGAGCTTTTTAAAAGTACTTACCTACAATGGTCACATTATAGTTGAGTGTGACAATCAAAAATCCCAGCGAGTCCCAGCGCTCCATGTTTGAACAGGTTCACGACACTTCCAGCTCTTGATACCCTAATGATTTGGCATTTTCACAGATTAGACCTGGACAGGGAAGAAAGAAAATATAATAATAAAGAAAGTAATTTTTTGTAAGAGTCAAGGATGGAAATGAGAAACCCAGCCACAGCAATGTATTGATGAAGGATTATTTTGATGGTTTGAACAAGACTGTTAGATTTGGATGTTGGAACGAATCTTAAGGCTTTAACAGTTTGTCTTGCAAAAGCTCTAGCTCTCAGATCCAATTGCTCCTACCTCTCTTGTGGATCCTCTGTCCAGACAACTGCAAGTAGACAAACAACAACAGGAGTGATCTCTGCCATTGTAGACTATTCTTATCCTCCCGGGGCATAGCAGCCTCCTGGCATTGCTGAGATATTTCAGTGCTGAAAGACAGGGAGAGGGGAGAGAGGGAAGAAAAGTATAGACCAGGAAATAACAGACACCTCTCTGTCTCCCCATGAGAATTGCTGATAGATTATAGAGGGAAAGGGGATAGAAAAGGACAAGCATCCTGATGTTTGAAAGACACTTTCAGTTCAGCTTACTGGAAGCTATCCCATTGCAATTTCCCAAAGCAATTCTTATTTCTAAAACACAGCCTCCCTGACAGGACATCATGGCCCTGTCAATCACAGCTGCTCCAAATCTTCTCCTGAGTGCTGAGCCAGGCAGCAGGACGAGCCTCCCTGCGGGCATGATGAAAAACAGGGTAAGCTTTAAAAAAAAAACAAAAACCAAGATGCCACAAGTTACTTACTTTAAATTTATATCAGTTCTTTCTGCCTAAACCCCTTGGTACTCTAGACATCATTCGAAAGATCCTAGGGCTGATTGCCCAGCCACCTGAAAGCCCAGTAGGCCTCTGCAGCAAGGATGGAGAGAGCTGTCTCCTCGGAACAGGACACCCCGTGGGGTGCACACTCCTTGGCTGCTGGGTGCAACTGCACAGCACACCCTTGACACCCCAGGAAAAAAGCATGGATGGAAATAAGACTGCCAGCTTTCCTTTCCTCACCCCCACCGTACCCAATTATCTTAGGGAAAACCATCTACTACCATTTTCCAGCTGCTGTTCAACTACTTATGGGATGTGACTCTGCCCTTTTTAATCTGTGGTGTAATACGAAAAAAACATATTAAGGACACTTATTGGCAGGAAATCTTATCTGTAACCAGAAAACCAGCAGAAAAAGGAGTCTGCATGTGATATATCAAGGGAGAAAAGCAATGTCGTGACAACCTGACACCTCAGGGCTGCTGACAGCCTGGACACAGGCTTGTCACTGCTCGTGTGCTTCAACCCATGACTCTGTTCCTGGAGGGACAAGATAAATCCACCCAGACAGGGAGCTCTGGGCTGATCCTCCATGAGGAGAAGCTTGAGGAAGGGAACAGAGAAAAGATGCAATTGGCCAAGATATAAATTATGCTGAGATATGAAGGTATTCCTGGTTAAACATCCTTTGTCAAAAATAGTCAGGAATGTCAAGATGGTGGCAGGGTATGAATGCTCAGCAGCTGCATCCACACAATAGACTATAAATTGTCTCTGTCAATATTGCCAGTTAAAATATCCTTGCTTATCGTTACTGTGAACGACCTCTGCCATTTGTGAAATAAGGATAACAGCTCGGGGTTTAAGCCTCCAAAATGTTGCCTGCAGGACTAGGCCAGGCAACAACATCTGATCCCACAGCAGGACATGCTGAGGGACGATGGCCCATTTTCTTCTGAAAGCAAGCAAGCAACATCACCCTCCAGACTCACTGTGGAGCCTAACTTAGGGCTGGATTTAGGCAAGAAAACCTAAACTCTATATTGACCTTTCCAGAAAACTTCAGCTTTTTTATTTTAGCTTTTTCAGACAGCTCATGTCTTACTTCAGTCCAACGCTTCTCCTTTTCAAGATGTATCTTCTTCCCACATTCAGATTAGGCAGAAATCCAGACCTTCTAGGCACCTGGGACCCCTCAGAGCTGACTTGGCTCTCTTGCACCCAGAGGCTTCCTTTGGCAGTGATCTGAAGCTGTTTGGTCAAAGAAAAGCAGGGAACATCAACATAGCCAATGCCAGAGCACAGCCCTCAGGGCCGCTGCAGTGACAAAAACTGCCTTTGAAGCACCAATGTGTCTCTGGAAGGACAAAAACACAGGCCATGGGCCTGTTCTGCTCTCCAAGTGCCTGCCATCAGTCCAGCTTTGGGCTACATGCTATGGTGGTCATTATAAAGTGTTTGGTCTGCGCTAAAATGTAAACTGTAGTGTCTTCATCCCTCGACTGAGCACCACCTCTCAGCCCAGGGTTCCCATCTCAGGATATTCCACATCCTGTCTGAAGATACTCAGCATGCAATCCCCTTTGTTTATAATTTATCTGTAGCTGTTCCCTGTATTTCCTGTTCATCTGTGAAGACTGTAAGTAAATAGGGAGAGCAAAACTACAGACATGGATGTAGTAGCATGGGGACTCCAGCTCTGCAGTGTCACCAGTTGGCACAGCACCATCTTCCACATGAGAAGACAGGCATGTGGTACACAGCCCCATCCCTCCATACATGCTCCAGTACTAGAATCTCATGGAAAACCATTCCCAAGCTGCAATAAAGTTGAGTTGCCAAAGCTGTGAACTTGCACTGAATTCTAGTTAAATGAGAGAGACAGGTAGAAAACATGGGCGTGGTTTTGGTTAAAGCTAAACTTTGAGATCTAGTGGTATCCCATCACCTCTGATTTTAGAAGGGGTCCTAAAAGCCACTGGAAAACTTTCAGAGACCAACAATGAAACATAAGAAGATGCAATTAAATCTATTTTAAAATCCACAACTGCTGTCCACATTTCTAACCCCTTACCACAGATCCAGGGCTTGATCCTACAAAAATTCACGGATGTGACTCCATCACTGCAAGTGACCCCCTGAAACTTTCTGAGCTACTGGAACAGCATTTCACTATGGACCTGTGTCACGTCCCTCTAGGCTAAGACCCAGGTTCCTTGGCACAAAGCCCAGCAAAGACACTTTACCCAGACCTTGCCTCAGAATGACATCCAGAGGCAAGGTACAGTGAGCCTGAGGCTACTTCAAGGCTTCCCAGTCCAGGAGCAAATCAGTCACCCAAAGGGGGCCACAGTCTATATGGCAAGTCAAAAAACCCCAGAAGCTAAAGGTAATCCTCTGGTACAGCAAATCCCAACCACGTCTGTCTTCCCCAGTCAACACCTACACTAATGACATGGAAGTGCAGGGAAATGTAAGTTGTTACAAGAGATTGCACCCTGCATGGCACCTGGCAATAAAGAAACCTCCCTCTACTAATTTAATTAACATTAAGGAAAAACAGGTCAGCATAGCAGCTTCCTTAATACAGAATGGGATCTGGCATTTCAGTCCAGGTTCTTTGGCAGATTATTATTTGAGAAAGAAAAAACAGAGATACATATTGAATATATTAAAAAATGATGTATTAGTGACCAGTATTGCAGTAAATCTAGCTCTTCAGACGGGGATCTGTAAATTCAGGAAAAACTAATCTATTCAGAAGGGTCAGTAAACATTAAAATAATAGGCAAATAATCTTTATGGCCTTATTTTTAAAATTGGTAAAACATAGCAGAAGGGTGAGAAGAGGAAAACAAGCTAGCCGTGAAGGACAATAGCAAACAAGCAGCAGGAAAAGCTGCCCAGAACAAATGTTCTTTTTAAGACACACATAGTGCATATGCACGCACGTAAACATGTCAGACAATCTTCAAGGTAATCCCACAATGCATGTGAAAGCCCACTATAGCACACATGTGGCGAAGGAGCCAGAATAGCACGGAAAGCCCTCGCTTCGCACAGGACACGCAGCTCTGCACACTTTGCATTCCCTGGGACCTCTGTCCGTCTGCCACTGGGATGATCACCCCAGGCAGAATATGCTTAAAAGCAGCCTCTCCCCAAAGCAGCTATTGTTGCCCTACAGACAACGGCAGGGGAAGTTCAGGTTAGATATTAGGAAATATTTCTTTACAGAAAGTGTTGTCAGACATTGGAATGGGCTGCCCAGGGAGGTGGTTGAGGCACCATCCCTGG
>JAOXJM010000012.1:13706576-13719378 GCA_026413425.1 Tringa solitaria
CTAGATGATCTTAAAAGGTCCCTTCCAACCTAGGTGATTCTGTGATTCTGTGACACGAAGCAAGAAAATTGCAACTCCAGAATGAGGGCTATGGAGCCTACGCACACTGAGGCAGTGGAACAGGGAAGGTTTCCATCATGAACTATTCAATGGGGAACTTAAGCAATTTGCCCCTACTCCCCACCGCTCAGCCTTGAACCCAGAATGGGCATTATGCAAAAGGTCTTTCAAATAATGTGTCCCTCTTCCCTTGCTGTCTAACTTCAGCTCCCAGGAAGGAGACATGTACACATGTGCTTAAATATATGCAAATGCCCATGCACATACAGGTAAAACAGTCCAGAAGGACATTCGGAACAGTGGAGTTCAGCACATTGCAACTGCTCATCTTGATTGGATTTGAACTTCATAACTTCCACACTAGCTTGATCATCTCGGATACTTAAGCCTGGTGCCTATAGTGTCTCACATACGTCTTGTTGTCTCCCTCTTCCTCTGCTAATTTAGTAAATCTAAAAAAAGACTATGTTTTACTGCATGCTTTTAAGGATTTAGACTGTTCCCTTACTTTGCGTCAGAGAGATCCCCTTACCATAAATATTTGAAGGTTCAGAAGGGTCATCTTTCTAAAGGGAACCTGCTCCAATGGAAAAAGCAGCTCTCCTTCTCTCCTTCAGACGTTGGTTCAGCAACCTTAAAGCTATTCAGCCGAGAACTTCAAACTTTTGAAGACTGAGCTGAAGGGAAATTAAGTAATGGGAAGTATATTCTCATTCAGGAGCTCAGGGCCAATTTCTTCAAAAGTATTTAATTTTACTAAGTAGTAAAAGTACAAAGTGAGTCCATGGGATTTTCAAAAGCACATTATTAATATCTGCTTAACTCCCACTGAAATAGGTAGCTACAGCAGCACATGACGTTATTACTGAAATTTGCTCTGCTGTAACTCAAAAAAATCTAGTATGAGATATTCCAGATATTTTTTTTAATTTGGCACATAACATTTGACACCGAGTTTTACATTACATTTTTGCACAGTGAAAATGTAAATTTGAAGGTTTGGAAAATTTTGGTATCCTGGATTTTACGCTGAAGCTGGTCAACTCATGGTTCAAACCCAGCAACGGTCAGGCAAAAAGTATTGTGATATCATGGAAATTGTTTAAATAAGAAAAGTGCCCTAAGTAGCTGGGAAATAGATTTCATAATAAACAGAGGATAGCAATAATATCTTTGGTTGACTATACTTTAAATTTAGTACTTATATACTCCCTCTTCTCAGTATGAGCATTGCTCAGTTTGTGGAGAGCAAATTGATCCCTGTTTTCAACATACACAACAAAAGGGGTTCTTGTGCCAGTTCTGGATTTCAGTAAATAAATCTGTCATCTCAGATTTAACATACAGGCAGCCACTGTGGAATTAAAATAAGAGTTCTTTACACTTTCTTGTATTTCATGGCTGATCATTTTAAGAAACAAAACCTATACTGTTGTCTCTGTTATTGAACACTGACACTGCTTTTTCTCTCACTAGGGACAGATGAATTTTAACTATATGGTCATTCAAACCAAGCACTGGACACCGTGGAGAAAGGGCTAAACCAACACAAAAATTAAGAAGGGAGCTGAAAAGAGAAATATGATGGTTTTTCCTTTGCTTCACATGCAGTTTAAACATCAGGAATCACCGCAGGCGGTACTGAGTGTGGATTTCTTCTTGCATGTGAAGAAATGTCTTTTTCAAGTTAAAGTCATTCCTATGCAGAAGTCAAAAGGTACATTCTTTAAAGGTCATCTACATCTTGAAAATATTATTCAAATCCCCCCAAAAGCTGTGTCCTGTACATAATAAAATCCTTATCCAGAAGAGTACTTCTGTCTAAAGATACTGTGTACTTTCATCTTACTGATTCACAATAACAGACTTTGATCTTCAGCTGCATTATAAGAATAATGAAAAAAAATCTAATATTCTTCATAGTTGCTACTCACAGCTTACTAGGGGGAAAACCAGTAGATTCCTTGCATCAATATCAGGATGTACAAGTCATGTGCATCTAGCCATAGGATATCATTTATAGGACAATAGGTAAATGAGCTTTTGAACCTCATCTCAATTTTCCAAGATTTGTTTTGAACTTAATTTTTGAGCTGCTAATAGTCTGTTTATTGAAGTTTAAAGTGGCCTTCTAAAAAGTAAACAAATTGCTGGGCCAACTTCCACAACATTGGGAAAAAACTCAAATTGAAATTTTAGGATTTGAATTCTCCCTCCTCCCTCGCCTCCAAACCTTTGCTTTACAACCCACAGCAGCTTTGGTAGTTGCCTACAGTTTCCATGGTTTCTGTTTTGCTTTCTCCCAACAAGCATTTTTAATAATCATCATTAATGAACTCAGAACACACTGAGCCAGACAAAAGGAATTCCCCTGTTAAACTGCAATAGTATTTGTACTTAAAGTATTATATCAATCAGGATTTTTTGTTTTAAAGAGAAAAGCATCATAAACTTCAGCTTGATGGCTCAGTCCTTAATAAAACAGCAGAAGTTCAATACTTGATTCTCATTTATGCCATTGAAAATTTTTACCATAACCTCAAAAGCATAAGTGGATCTTGAAGGATTTATTCTGATGTTTTAGGGGGTGAAAGAAAACAGCCCACCTCACCTCTCTGGGGCCAGCTCCAGGTGGTCCAGGGCAGGGGAATCTCACACAGGGACATCATTGGGCATCGTATTTGGGCCAAAGCAGAGAGCAGTAAGGGGGTTTTGCCACAAAGGTAAACCAGGGCATAAATGGATAAAGAAGCCCATTTAGGTCCTGCCTCAGGTCCAGTTTAGGCAATGGAAGATGAAACACAGCCCGTCTCCTTCTTGTGTCCAGCCTGCCACGGAGCTGCTGACCAATGCTGCTGACACAAATAATTGTTGGCTTTGTACTGATAGCAGCTGTTTTAACTGGTAGCACCTACTTAACTATCAAAGCTCTTGGAACACACTACTGTAGACATCTGCCATTAGCTCATTATTGGAGAGTTGAGTGGAAAGGCAAGGGATTCCTCAAGTCCCACATGGTTCACGCTACTGGAGGAGGCCAGGAAACATTACAGCTTCTGGAGACAGTCTAGGCTATAATAGGCAAGAAAATACAAGCAAATACTTTGAACGTGATTCAACAGAATATACTGGTAAGTCTTATCCATAAAAGTGTATAAGAAGACTTTCTCTACCATCCCTCTTAGTCACGTGCTTTGTTTCATTTTTAAATGATAGTTGGGCAGCCTGTTTTCCATGAAACAGCAGGGACGACCGACTGTGCTCCTTCTACCAACCCACCACTCGCACAGCACTTCAGACTTTCCCTTAGCTGTGCCCAGGACAAATGCAGACTGAACTACCTTGTGTTTCTGGACTTACACTTCTCAAGCTTTGTTCCAAAGGTAGCTTCCCCCCACACCTGAGAAACGTCTCCAGCCAAGCAAGTTCTGCCTCAGCAAAATCCTTCAGTTTGGCTGCGTAAGGTGATTTTGCCCACTCTGAGATGTCAAAAAACTTCCACTGAAAATTCTTTTAGTATCAGTAACATAATGATTTTTCATTACTACGGCAAGGCAAGAATGCAGCGTGCAAAGACAAAACAGCACGATTAGCTCAGTCTTTCTGCCTCATCTGCATTATGACAGATGCTTTGCCACTCCAATCTAATCTACAAAATTGCTAACAATTACTGTGTTCCTGACACATTTAAAAATTGTATTAGTTCTTTTAACTGGCCACAGATATTTATGGATATATCCCCTTGTGAACTGCATTGTGCCTCCTCACTGCTGGTACTATTTCTGCTTCATGTGTCTCTCTCCCTCTTATTTTTACTGTCTTCTGTTTTTGCTGTCTTTATTTCTCTTCATAGGAAAAACCATATTTAGGACATCCAAAAAGTCTTATGAAACATCTCAAACAGTTACTCAAAAAGTACTTTAACCCACTCAATGTGTCCATAATGTTTACATTTCTGGGAAACCAATCTTATAAATTAAAAGACCTGCATTCCTGAGTATAACTGTATTCTCTTACATAAATGACAAATGAAGTTATGTCATGTTTATGTATATCTAGACAACTAGTCTTTCTTTTCCTGACCAAATTAATTTGTCTGCAAAAAAATACACAACTTTGGGAGGTTATAACATCTCACATTTGAAAGTCAGCACGAGTCCTTCAGGAGGTGTTTAAACTGCATTCCCCCACTGTAAATAGTGGTGTTTCTCCATCCTGAAACAGTCAGGAATTCAAGGCTTTCACTTACTGTTTAAATGTTAAGGTTACTTACATATTGACTTCTGCTCCATTTAGTGGTTTGCAGCAGAATCCCCTTGACACCTTTTCTGATCTGCAGGGGTTCCTGTCCCAGACTGCCATGCTCAGAGGTAGACAATAGTAATCTTCACTTCAAGTAACGTGCCCCTCTTACTCTTCCTACCTTCAGCAATTGTTTAATTCATCCCCTAGCGTTAGTGTTTAGGTTTAGAGGCTTCAAACTCCTCTAAATAGATAAAGTGACCATAAGTATCCAGCAGTGAGCTTGGTGTGTGACCCCAGCTGCCCCCTGCTCTCGGGGCAGGTGGCCGTTACACAGTCCTGCTCCACAAGACTTCCACCTTCCCCAGACTCACACCGATTTCATGCACAAACCCCACCATAAACACTGCTCAAGTATGTGCAGATAAATACAGCAAAGCAAACCCACTGGCAAACAACCCTGCTCTGCTCTGAAATGCAAAGGGAAGACTTCATAATGCTGATGTAACCTCCAAATTCCAGATTAGGTCTGCTTAAAAACACCAGGAGCTGTGGCCAGCCTGCAGGGTTCCAAGCCCCCAGCACCCCTGTGGTGACAGGCAGGGCACAGGGCGGCCAGGTGTGTGCAGGAGCATCTCTGCAGATGGATGCAGAAGGCAACACATGCAAATAGGTCTCAAGTTAGAGACGCGCTGGGGCTGCCTGATTTTACAGACCCAGTTTCACCGAAACACACCCTGTACATAAACTGACAGCACAGAGCTGCAGAATTAGAATTGTTCAGTGCCGGGAGCTGGGTGGCATCTCAGGATTTCAGCTGCAAGGACGAGGGTGAGGAATTTGTGGTGGGGCCACTGTAGGAAGTGCTGCCACCTCTCCTGCTTCCATGGCCTGGCTGCTTGGGCTTCCCGCTGCCCCAGCAGGTCCTCTTCCCCCGCTGCCCTGTATTTCCCTTTTATATCCCATTCCAGGCTGACTTCCCAGGGACCACACCTCAAGTCCTAAAAGGGGTTGATGGGGTTGGGGTTTTCTGTTCAAATTCTGAGCAATCCTGCATTCAGGAGAATGCAGTACAGTCAGTAACAGATGAAGGACACTTTAAGAAGAAAAGCTGAGGGAGACATATTAGAGCCTGCTGAAGAAATCAAAGTTCCATTTTTCTTTTCTCCCCTGCATCCCAATCCTCTGAAGCTGTCCGTTTATACTGTAATTTGTAAAAGGCTCGTTGTTCAAGTTACAATATGAAGGGGACAGTGCCAAAACCCACAACCTTGTATCACTGGATTTACCTATTCTTAGTAAGTCCAGGAATCCAGATAAATGCGTTCCTCAGAGAGAAAAACAACAGGTTCAAATGACATTTAAAATAATTGTTTTCTCTATTAGCAACTGCTACAAAAAATTCCTTATCTGATGCAATTAAGACAAAAATAAATGCTCGCACACACACTCACATACTGAAATTGTCAAGGAAAATTCAGCTCAAGTCTGAAATTATTTTTTAAAAAATCTGAAATGGTAAAATTAGATCCTGATTCAGAATCTAAGTACTTCACAGAAAATTCATGACTGATTTCTTGCCCTGCTTTCTTTTTCTAAAAGAAATTTGATTTAGAAAAGTTAAAAGGAAAGTGTCACAGCTGGGATCAGACACCTAAGCACACAGCTCGAGCAAACTCACGGTTTAGCTATCTGCATGCTTTGAGGAGCAGAACAACTTTGTTCTGCCACATGCCAGCAAAACAGAGGACAAAAAAAAAAAACACAACCAAACCACCTTTCTGGTGTACCATAACAACAGGCCACCAGAGAAAAGCAATGATTTCACGGTCCAGATTTCACAGAGGTCAGAAGCAGCGAAGATGTTTGCATCGAGGTTCAGCAGCGGATTCATCACTGAACGGGGAAGCAGAAGCACGAGGTGGGTCCTCTGTTTGCTCGGGCTCGGTGTCAGGGTGACACGACCAGCCAGTCTCATTTCTCCAGATGAAGTCAACGCTACCACTTTGTACTCTGTAGTAGTTATTTCTGTCCAGCAGAAGAAATCATTGATCCAAAGCACTAAATCCAAGCAGATTTGGAAGATCACTTTACCAATATTCAATATATGCGCAACTATTTTCCTAGGACACAAGAATCAAGTCCCTCTAGTTTCTTAGAGGACGGATTTAGAATCAGTTCCCTATAAAGCACCACTAAAGTACACATTCAGACTGTAGACTCATTCCTATGGTAAAATGCATACTCTTTGGCAATGATAACTAAGTGAAATATTTAAAGTTACAAATGCTGGTGGTGATTTGGACGTTTAAGTCATTTTCACTCTTCTGCAAAGTGACAACATAAAGAAGTTGGAACGTAATTTTCCATCTCTGTTCACAACTCTGCTAATGCAGAATTACTGCAACTACAACAATGGACTTGGGAGGGGTGGTGGTCTGAAATTCTTCTCACCCTCCCACTCTGTGATTTCCAAAGTGTCATTGAGGCGTACTGGGAGGTGTCACAAGCAGGAGACTCTCTTTACCCTTTCCTCTCTTTACACAGTGTTCATACTGATGAAGCCCCACATCACCACCAAATTACCCCTCAGTGCTTTTGTTCTCCAATATTCTCCAAACACTGCGAGATTGTGCCTCGACACCAAGGTAGTCCTGAAATTCTAATACACGATATTCAATAGCAGTTGGTGTATTTTGCATGTTGCTTCTGTGCCATTTTGCTCAGTACAACCTGGTCTTCCTCCTCCTAGGATTTATGGCAATACCATCCACATATCCTGCCCAGTTGAAGGGAGACAGTTATCCCTCAAAATCCTCTCCCAAGAAATTTAACAACATCACGCTACTTAAAGTATCATTAATGCCTTTTGGCATTGACATGATAGAAGATACAAATAAATGTCTCCTATTTCTTGGTTTATCTTAAAACTAAGCACGCCTAATTCTGCTTCGTAACCCTTCTGGCACACCAATCCCCACCTTTTTGGCCTCTCCTTTCTCCACAGCAGAATGCTTAGTTTGCCTGAAATGCACACAAGAAGTATGTGGTCACAGGATGATCGGTATGGCTTAAATACAAGGCAGAACGTGTATCACAGCCGCCAGTTCCCAAGATACTGTTTCCATGGTGAATAATTTGTACTAATGTCTAAAATAAAGAAGCATGAAAGCTCAGAGGCAGTGAAGCAAGAAAACCTACAGATAACAGAAGAATTAGCTCTAGAGTTAAGTGCGCTGCAGACTCTCTTACGTTAAGGAGGTGTCTAACGCCCGGTTTAGTAAAGCACTTGTCACATGAGTAACTCTTCATCTGCCTCTTGAGTATGTGCTTCACCGCCAGTGAACTCAAAGAGGGCAGCACTGTTAGTGCCAAAGATTTTATAGCTTCAAAGTTTTACTGCATTAGTTACCACAGCACCCCAGTCTAAGTGTCAGAGATGCAAGGAAACCCAAACCAAACCAAAGCGTGAAACTAAATTATGTAAGTACATTGACTAAGCCAGAAATTGTCCAGTTTCACAAGTACATTTTTTTACATTTATTTGCTGCTCTCAATCTGTAGAGACCACTGACATCTTCACAAAAGATACTGTCCAGAGCTTTGAGTGAGCCTTACAAACTTACACAGATTCTGGACACCTCATGTGGAAAACACAAGTATGCTGTTGTCACCTTGTCATCACACCAAGAAGCTTGCTTGGCGTACCACCACCAAAGAGTACCTCCAGCTAGTAACAGCGAAAGCCTCCACCAATAAGCATAGAACCATAGAACGGTTTGGGTTGGAAGCGTCCTTAAAAGCCCCCTGCCACGGGCAGGGACACCTCCCATTAGACCCAGTTGCTCAAAGCCACATACGACCTGGCCTTGAACACTTGCAGGGATGGGGCATCAACAATGAATGCTGGAACACACTACAGATGGTGTAAAGGGCATGAATGAACAACTCTTTCTTCTTTTTTTCACATCAAATTGCATCAGACCAACCATTCTAGAAGGAACACAAGATATATGGTCTATGTGTACTCTTTTGTCACCAGCCTTTCTTCAAACTGCCATCCTGTTGCTTATTTCTTTAATGGGAAGAGCCTGATGACCAAGCCCAGAAAACAGAAGCAGACCCAAGTGTGGCTTTCTTGGCTAATGCGTTCAGTCATTTTTAAGCTGTGGTTCTGGGATTCACCAGTTACTTTTTACGGATTCTCGGGAAAGGAACCCAGAAATGCAGGTTCATACATAGTATGAAACAATCATTTTCAGCATCATAATCTGTGTCTGCTATCACTTTTTGTTTCTTTATCATCAGCAGCTTTTCTTCTAAATCTCATTTCCTTCTTTAAAGCATTTTCTAGCAACAATGGTTGCTATGTATCTTCTGGCATTACCTTTAGTCTATGCAGCTCAAAAGCTCTTCCGTTCTGTGGTTTCCTCAAGATGTGGTTCAGTTGAAGAGGAAAAACAGAAACAACAGAAAGACACTTACTGCGCTTTGGGTGTAGATACTAACATTTCTATATACATCTAGGTCACATTCATGCGGGTAGGTTTGTGTTTATATTTGAGTTGTTTTCTCAGAACCTGTTAGAGACTCTGCACTCCACTGCAGAGGTAGGCAGATATTTCCATCAACTTTCAAGTCAAGTAAAAAAAACATAAAAAATATTCTGATTACAAAAATGTGTTCGAAACAGAAGTGAGGAAAATGTTAAAAGCGAGGCTGAGTGAATTCCCGATGAAGACCACATGGAAGCGGAGAGCAGTATGAGTCTGCAGTGGATGTGCAGCACTTTAGTTAAGTAGTTTACACATGTCATTTGAAAATGCAATGCTCATTACCAACAAAGGACAACTGTAAATAATTTGTTTCTTCAGCTGTTAAGGCTTTGGTGCTTTTCTGGTTCTGCCCTTTCAATTCGTCTATCCCCTCCCACATACTGCTATTTTTATATATAGCCAACACTACTAGATGTCACTTTGTCATCTGCCACCAATACACTATTACTCTTTTCTGACAAGGTTTTTGTTACTTTTAATCTTTAGGTTATATCTAAGATTTCTGGCATTAAGAAAGCTAGGAAGTAGAGAAAAAGGTGTTAAAAAACAAAGTCTAAACTAAGACTCCATAAATGTAAACAGCTCTTCCACCATGTTTTTAGTTTACATGATAAACTAAGCTAAATAAGCTAAGGGAAACCACGCCTTATCTGCTTCTCTCTCTGTCTCTCACACACACACACACACACACACAAAAAGAGATAAGTAAAGATAAATAAAAAATATAATTCTTAAAAAGAAAAAAGAATACCATTACCCTGCCATGGGACAGGATTTTGTACGTTTTTAGCAACAGAAAACTTGTACCATTTGAAAGACCGACAGGATTTGCGGAAGGTGGCAATGGTGATTGGACTTTTTTCTTCTTTTTGCACTTCATCACCTGACTCCAGTGTTCTCAGTCCCAAAGAGCAGTGTCTGTCAGAATGATACACATCACTGACAAAAAAAATAAATATAAACAAGTCTGCAGATGGAAAGAGGAATTAGGGAAACATCTCTGGGCTGCAGAGGGATGCATGAATAAAAATCCTCAGAAGACGCCTTTTTCAAATACTTACCAAAGCATAAATGACCAAACGAATGGCTCACTGGCTCAACAAATAAAAATAACTTCATTAAGACAACGATGCTTGAAGGGACAGGTTTATTACATCTCCTACACCTTTTCATTTCTGAGCCGGTGACCAAAGCAATAATGAAAACCTTAATCCAGAAAACATTTACAGCAAATTTAGTTTCAGGTTCTGAAATGAAAAACACAATATATTTGTGCTGTTAATTAAAACACTGTTTGTTTTCCTCCCTTCTCACAACCCCGGGTGATTCTCTAACCTTGCAATGGCATTTTCCATACAGTAATGTTTAAAAAACTACACTAAACACAACATATTTCCTAAATAATATTTCATTTTTAATTACATGATATAGAATACCTTGCAAACAAAAGACACTCATTAAGATGTACTGACAGGTACTGTATTTTTTGGCAACCCTGGAACAAACCAGAAGAAAAAGCAAAGAATTACTCTATAACTTACAGGGAAACAAACGTCCATTTAAATGTAGAGGATTCATACGGCAAAATCTAAACCAAAGAAAAAATCCACACTTACAGCAGATTTTTTTTTTTTTTAATTCTTAGTGCAAGAAACATAACCAAGTTAATCACAGAATCAGTACTAATTAAGAATATGGAAAATTCTCCTATACAGAGGTAGAGTCCAGTGCACAAGGCTAAAACGATATTCAATAGTCTAAACAAGACTGAGCCAGGTTTTACGGAATCCACTTTTTAAAGTATCAGACTGTATGTACATACATACAATAAATAGACTATACAATCTTTAAAGTAGTTTAATAAACTTCACAAAAATTATAGTAGATGCATTGAGATCTTTACATAATCCAAAGTTCATATCTCTATCACGCAGAAATGGATAAACCAAATATTCCTGATATCAAGTTAAATGGAAAATAGTTTAGCAAAGTGTTGATAAATCAAAATATTTTACATATTTTAAAGCCTAAATTTATGCTTATAAAGGATGAATTTAAAATGGTCTGAAAATGTTCCTTTTGATACTATCTGTAAAGAGGTTTCAAATGCTGTAATTTGCATTTGTATTGTTATAAACACTTTCCTTACATTCCGTGTTCAAGGGAAAAATGGACTTGGATACTCACAGTTCTGATGCATTGGCACAACAAGAAGTGATGATTATTTTAAAGGCCCAAAGGAGATGAGGAGAATTTATGGACAAAACCTTCGTGTCTCAAACTACCTCCAATCACACCAGAAAGTTAACAGCAACCTGTTTGGTATTACTGCTTCCATCCTGTCAGGGCCTCTCCGCCCGAGGCATCCCCTCAGCATCGCACTGGAAGCGGCGCGTGCATCTCCGGGCCCCTCGGTTCGCTACAAGCCCATAGGGCTTAATAAAACCAACGCGGGATCTTTACGGTTTACCACAGTAGTGCATAAATCAGGGACGTCTGTTGCCATTCATTTCAGTGATAGTCGCAAAGAAAGGATTTCAGGGAACTGAGTTTTCAGCTAGATCTTTCCAAACCGTGCAAAAAAAAAAAAAAGAGGGGGGGTAAAAAATCACCCTGGGACCTTATAAAGCAAATATGCTTATACTGACAAGTTATTTTCTATAAACTGTTCTTACAGTTCCAAGGGGGCAACAGCTACAGTAAGAGAGAACTAGTAACAGCAACAGAAGAGCTTAATAACTGGAGTTCAAAATTATGTTCACAGTTTGGTTACTTTTAATTTCTATAAGCACCTACACTGATAAACATGAAGGTTTGTATTTAAGCTTCCAAATTTAATCTACTTGTGACAAATGCCTTGTTAAGATTTCAATTCTGCTCTTCTACAGGCCTTCTCACAGGAACATTTTTTTTTTATTATTTTTTATTTTATACAAACAGACTCACTTTGATTTAAAGTAAACATATAAAAATTGAGAATATTGCTTGCAACAATGGACCTGGAGATGAAGGAATGAACTAGTCAGGCCATACTAAAAAAAAACAAACTCCCTCAACATGAATTCTGCTAAACTTCCTAATGCTATGAAAATCTGCAAAAAGGATCACAAGATCTGTTGCAAATTTCAGAGATTTGGCCCAAATCTTATCATCATCTGAATACTTTAATAACTGTATGTTTATATTAAGGAAAAATAAATGATTCCAAAACTCAGGAAGGCACACGCACCCTAGTATACTATAAATAAAACACATCATGAAATTACGAAGATCTTCTGATCCCTGTACACACTTTTGGTTCAGCACTATGGTCAAGTTCTCTCTTTTGAAATACAATAAAAGGCATACAAGAAATATAACATATGCATAATAATTATGAAGAATAATGCTAATAAGCTTACAGAGAAAAGTGCAGTGAAAAAATCCAACGCTATTTATTCAGGGGCTTGTGCTACTGTAAATACAGACTTTGTATTTGCTGCTGTGCAAGGGGAAGAATTTATCCTGGGAAGCAGCAATAAGGAATGCAAAACCCAACAAAAAATAAAAAAGATATTAAGAGAAAGCTTTAGGATGGAACTCTCCCAACTTCATTCCTCTAGTGCACAGTCATGTGAATACATGTTTTGTTTTCATGCTGCCATTTCTCTTCATGAGTACAGCATGTTGGAAAATGGCACAGTTCTTAAATATTTTTCTGCCTCTACTTCATTTTTTTGTTTCTTCTTCCAAGCACCTGATCTGCTGTTTTCTCACAAAAAGGGTAAAGCTGTTAGCGAAAGGGAGAAAAAAACTTGTTGCCCACGTTCTCTCCCAAACATCCACTTCTCCATTTCTCCTTCCATTAGGTATTTTACTCGTGTGCTACACAATGGGGAGGCACTGTAAAGGCAGCTTGACTGATTTAAAAATAAAAAAAAATCAAAAGTCTTTTTTCTTTATCC
>JAOXJM010000012.1:13733123-13758192 GCA_026413425.1 Tringa solitaria
AACTTTAAACAAATAACAACAACTAACTTATAAAAGAAGCATACTACAAAATGGTAGATGCATAGAAATCTTATTTGGAAAAGCGTCATCACATTGATACTACCGATGCCTAAATGTTTTCAATGAATTTTTGAAATTATAGAATACTGAAGAATTCTGAATAGTTACAGTATGTTGGCTATTACAGACTGGTCAAACAGAAAAAAAAGTCTCAGTAAAAGACTTTTGGCTTTCTCACTCCTCAAAGGGTTCTCTATTTTTCCTGTGTTAATGAGGAATTAACCTTAATCTTGTTTTTAACACTTTGTTGAACTCTATCTACGTCATTAGGCACAAAAGGACAGGCATAATAAACATTCAAAAATCTCTGTGAAAATAAAGTTATCCTCAGCTACAAAGTCAGAATATTTACAGCATGAGACCTCTGGATAAAACTGTGGATTTTTTAGGTTTGGGGTTCTTTTGGGTTTTTTAAATTTTTATTAAGAAACTTATAGGTATCAAGATACCATAAAACTAAAGCTGAATTTTCAAGAGGCCAGATGCCAGACTCCTGAATACACCACTTCTTCTTTAGCTGTGATTTTCCCCTGCCTGCCATCCTAACTCTGAAGAAAACCATAACATTAACTTATAATGCTGTAAAACAAAATATCACTAGTTGTTCCAAAATGTATTTTCCTTCATAAGGCAGGCAAAACACTAAGCACAAAATTACAACTTCCAAATTATGTGTCAAGGCCATTACTAAAAACAGAGTTTTGACTTTTTAGTTAGAACATCACTCTGAAAAGATATTGAAGTGTAAAATTTGGTGTTGGCAGACCAGGCAAACACAAAGCTCATTAAAAGGTGGCACACGGATCTCATCAGAGTCTGCACTACCTGATGGTTCAGTTTAAAAAGGTGCCTTTTGCTTTCCAGGCAGTCTGTGTAAAACCCTTTACACACTATTTTACACAAACAAACCTCTTCCATTTAGCAAGCAAGACTGCTCCTTGAATTATGAACAAACAGCATTCCTTGAAATTGTCCCAGGGAAGCAGAAGACTAATTTAAAGGAATACACTGTGTTAATCAGGGAGCTTCATAAGCAGAAAGTGCGTGGAAGCCATAACATCAGGTCACTCTTAAATTAGGAAATTAACTTAATTTGCTTTACATCAGGGCTGAATCAGTGCTTTTACTGTTAATGCAAACCTCTTAGATTTCAACTTCGCACATGCAGTTTTAGTAGATCTTGAATGAATACTCTACATCTACAGGTACACAAAGTATACAAAAATCAGAAAATATTATCCTTTCTTATATGCAGCTCTTGCTTAGAAATGGAGAGAAAAACAACAATAAAAAAAAAGAAAACCAAGCAAGGATGCTGTTGTGGGCCCAAATTTAAAGGCATACAGAAAAGAAAAAGTAAACTGATAAGAACAGATAAGAATAGTATTGCAAGGAAAGACATAAATGAGAATGACTCATAACAGATGAACATACACCTAAGTAAAAGAGGAGCATAAACTTGCTACTACTTTCCCATCAGCACATACTTGAGAAATCAGCTTTAAAAAATAAAGAAGAGTTTGATAAGACACTAATCTTATACCACCTTCATTACCATATTTGAGCATATTCCAGTACCGTGTTGAAGGATATGAATAATCATTCTTCACTTCTTGGTGATAACTTGGGCTTAACTCCAGGTCCTTAACAGTTTGCTGGAGTGAGACTCTGTATCATCTTCCGATAAAACCAAAGATGATAAATACCTTGCCAGGAGAAAGGTGCTGAATGTGGCTTCTGGTTTCTTTCTTCAAAATCCCTTAAAAGAGGGCATTTTGCTTTGTTCACTTGCTGTGGCCTCCCTACTCAGTCTTGGGTTTTAAGTGTATGTGTTCAAGTAAGAGATGACAGGAAAAGAACAAGACTTTTTTGCATCAAACATTTGTACAAGTTTATCAAGGTCTCACTGTAATCTAGGACTTGTCTCCCAAAGATACACATACACTGTCATATTAGTGTAGTTCTTTAGCTTTCAATCAAGCCCACTCAGCTACACACACAGTCCGTTCTAGCTCTCTCCAGCTCTAGTTTGGAGAGAACCAGGTGACTCTACAGAGAGTGAAATTTAGGCAGAGGAAAGGCTGGTATGTACTTGAGCTCTCACCCTACTGATGTTGAGCATCCTCTTAACAGCAGTATACACACAGCCACTGCCTCCTGTACAAATGTCAAAAAGTTCATAACTCCTGACAAATGGAGCTGTCAACCACTGTTTTTAGTCTCAGAGCATTTCATTACATTAGACCCAAGCCACAGTAACAGCCCAAGCACTGAGATTTTGACTTTCATGGGACATGAGAGTAAAAAGGAGAGGTAGAGCCTGCCACGAGCTCAGCAGCCCATGCCAACAAAGGGGGATGCTCCTGGCTGCTGCTGCAAGGATGTGCTGAATCAGTGCAGACGGCTGGAGAAGGGCCAGGTGGTGCTCATCCTCTAAGAGGAAGGCTGGTGGGCAGCTACTCGCTACGCTACTCATCGCAAACAAACTCTTGGCTGGTGGGAGAACACCACCTGCCTTTGCTGGCAAAAGCAAGCGAGCCTTCCCACAAGCAGGCAGGCATGCTCTGTCTCATTTTTTTAAAAAAATAAAAAAATCACTGAAAACGTTGCCTCTGTAACAGTAAATGTGACATATGGAAATGCTATTTGTATGCAATTATGTCTATACATCAAATAGTGTCTCAAACACAAGGGTCATTTTCTTAAATATGGGGTTTATATCAAACAGACACGGGATTCTGTGAGACTATGCACTTCAGCATATTCGTGTGTTGTAATGATTTTCACTGGCTTAATTTTAATTTTCACAAGCAAATCACTTTCTACATTTTCTTTAGGACTAGCTGCTGTAAAATCATATGATAAAGCTGAATTTTAAAAGCTCTCCGTAGAAAATATTGTACCCCACATCCCAGAATGCTGGAAGAAATTTACTCATGTGTCAAGAGACCAAAAAATGCAGAAGAAATAATGTGAGAAACACTTTTGTTTTTTCAAACCAGAAAGTCTGAAAACCTCATCTCCTCTGGATTATTCCAGTAGGTGTTGCTTTATAGAACTAGAACTAATAAAAGATAAAATGAGCTAGAAGATATAACTTAAAATAAATGCCATGATTTGCTGCCGTGCACTTTTAACAGCTGTACCCATGTTTGAGAATGGAACTAAAGCTTGAAACAAATTGAAGCTGTTATACCAATGTTACTTTTCTTCAATTTAATTGATCCTTTGAAGTGCCTCTTCTGAAACTAAGCTTCTGTGGCAAAACTTCAGAGCACTTCTCTACTAAACATTCAAAAGTTGAATTCCAAAACAGGCAACAGAATTATTCTTCCTTAATTCAACACCTAGTTCTCCTCAGACACTGTAATAGCTTCCAAGAGCCACCTTCATCACATCTTCCATGACCCACTTAGTTCTATGACTATATGTCATCTTACAGAATGATAACAAAACTATTTAAACAAAAGATTACAGTTATGTTACATTAGCAGAAACTCTCAGTGGCTTCAGTCAAACAACATACCATTCTGAATTTCTCCCAGCTTGCAAACACCAAGCAGTGTTAATACTAAAAACACTACAACCTCCAAAACTCATTTGTAACATAATTCAACTCCTAGCTGAAATGAAAATGCAATTCTCATCTGGAAAATACCGACGAACATTGGTCCTTCAATACATTTTTGCTTACAAACTGAATACCTCAGAGTTTAGTATCTCCATTATTAGTCTACTGTGTCTGGGAATGAACCACATGGTTTTATACAACTGTCAGTCTAACAAACTTTGATGGACAACACACCTCATTGGAGACACTTTAATAACTCGAGCACACGTCAGAAGACACACTGCACAGAGTTAAGATTTCAGAAAAGCAATATTAGATTATTATTTTCCACATCTTCTTACAGATTTGCACCAAGATTTTGCAATAACTGACCTTTACACTTGGAATATCAGTGAAGTATTATTTTATCATAAGTGAAACCAATAGGGTGATTTGCCTTTGCTAAGAATTCACTTATCTGAATTAAAAAGAATTTAATTCTGTTAATTAAATAAAATTACCACTCTGTGGTTATAGATAATCCCAAATTGGCTTTGACTTCAGTGAACTCTGGAGAGGTTCATTAGCTTAGATGCAGCACCACAGGAATGTAGTTAAATGGCTTCCAAAGCCATTTCAGGTCCAGCAGAGGTACAGAACTGATTTGTTTCAGCAAATATCTTGAGCTCATAAACCTGCCAGACCCAAAATGACCCCACACTAATCCAGTTTGGATGCCTCTAATCTTAACTCCCAGGACTTGGACTTGCAACAGGATGGTGGAGAAGCATTTAGCCAGCCATTATCATCACTAGTTCTGGGGGGGAGGTAATTTTTTTATCCAGGCCCAGAAGTATAACGTGGCACAAAGCTAACCAGATCAGCAACAGCATCCAAGCTCCAGCACTGCTGCTTCAGCAGGGCCACTGCTGAGCCAGTATTAACCCCCGGGATGATTATTTGCAGTTGGCTGAATCCATCCTGGACTTCCCGAGTATCTGATAGAAACCCCAGCATCCATTGTTGTCCCAGTTATCTAGGATGTCCTGCTCTTCATGATCCTGGATAGCACAGAGCTGGTTACACAACACCCCAATCAACAGAACATAAAAACGATTGAAGAAACTGAAAACTAAAGATAGCACTGAAGAGCTCAGTTTTAATTAGTGCAAAACAGCACCTCATTTTTTCCATCTCAGAGGACATTATAGCATACTTTGTATATTATATAATACTCTCAAGTAGAAAGAAAAGTTAAAATACCAGAGGAGGTTTATTTGCTTTTTTTTTTCCCCCCCTTCAGGAGGATATATACCAAATATGAAAGTGTCAAATCATTTCAATTTTTCATAATCCAAAGGAACACTCAAATTTTATTAAAACCTTATTCTGGGATTCTTACAGAAGTCTTGTTTCGCTTTGTGACTTCATTTTGAAGGTGTTCAATATTAACCTCTGATATCCCACTGATACCTCCTATCACAGTGGAGTTGCAATCTAGTCACCCAAAATACCAGCTTTGGGGGATTTTTGACTTCCCTAAAACAACAGAGCAGGATTTCTATGGAGGTTATGAAATTTCCATCATTGGAGAAATTCAGAACTCAACTGGGCAGGCCCTGATCAGCATGATCCAGCTGGTTGTGCTTTGAGCAGAGGCCAGATCAGGCATGACCTCCAGAGGTCCCTTCCAACCCAAATTATCATGTGATTCCATCTGTCTGCAGTACTGGAGTTTCCTGTGGTGCAACACAGAGAGGTCAGAAGTTGTGCACTGCCTCCGGGGAGGCTGAGTGGGAGTCCTCAGCACACTAAAGAAATGGGCAATCACTGACATTACTAGAACAATTCTAAATTTTGAGGCAGCAGCAAGAGAAAAGCATTATCTTTTCTCATGCTGTTTTTATACTGCTCTATGTCAAATTCTATCTTTGTTTTACCAATAAAACTGCAGTGGCTCTAATTATTTCTCACTTGATTCACATTGACAGAAAGAAGATGATGTTATGGGTATTTTAATTACCATAACTGAGAATTTACAAATGAACACGTATTTGCAAAACCCTCCTTCCCTCCCTCTCCCATTTAAACTCGACATGAACTCACTAATTAACCCATATCACAAGGTGCAGGAGCACAGGACAACTAAGTTTCCATCCCAACACATCATGAAGAAATACACAGTCCTTTCTCTTTAATGAGAAAACTTCAGTGTGCCACAACGTCTTGAAACTAAAAACATATTTGTATGGAAAAAATTATAATTGGTAGTGGATCCCATATAGCCAAATTACAGCTCTAATCCAATCTCTAAATTGCCATATGCTCTGTTCTAAGCAATCAGCCAGTTCCCTACCACGACTCTCCAGAAATAACTGTGCTTTGCAGTTGCCCAGCTGGGCATTTAAAATGTTCCACAAAGGTCTGGTGCCATCCATTTGGTGGAAAAGGACATCATATCATCAAAGCCTTGCATATTAATCTAATTTTTTTCTATTTTTGAGAATAAATGTTGAAACAAAGTAACAAAAAAAGTCAAAACTCTGAAATTGTGAATAACTACTAAATACCATTGTAGATATTTGTAGGAAGCACTAATGCAGCTGAGAGAAGTCACACATCCCCAGGTTTGCACCATAATTAACTAATTTTAAGAGAAAGATCTATAAGACATATAAAATGCACTCAAACTATTAAGCAACATCGACTTTCCACTGTAAAACTGGGATCGGTATTCATTTTTTGGCCGCACAGAAGCCTTTAGAGATGCATCAGAAAACAGACACCCATTCTTTGAATGAATGTCCTCTTCTCTCAAGAATCTGAAAAAAATAAATAATCCCCCTCCCCCAGCTTCAATATTCACTTTTTATAAAGTGTATATCCCAGTAGGCCTAAAATCAAGACTGATGAACCAATAACAATGCATGCATTCTATATTGGACTGTAGTCAAAAGATGTGAATAGTCCTAAAACCAGGGACCAGAACCTGAATCTTCTGCTCCCACCAGTGCCCGAAGCACAGGCATAAAGCCCCTATTCCTCTTGCCTGTCTCTGGAGTGTACCTTGCCCCACGCCTGGCTGCTGAGGGGCTCAGGACCCACAGCACGGGTGGAGAGACCTTCTCCGTGCCTGGGAAACCTTCCTCAGAAGCAGCAAAGTGATGGGTTTTGTCCACCTCCCAGGGAATGCTTGAAGCCAAGGACAAAAGTGGCCACTGACAATACAGGACACACACGACTCTTCTCATGGACTTCTTACATGAGGAGAAGCCCAGCTTCAATGTCCTGCCTTGCTCACAACTGCACTCATGGCCCCTTATGCCCACACTGGAAGGACAGTGACAGCTTTCAAACCAGGCAATAAACAGTACTTTTCATTGTACTCTCAGGTCTTCAGAAGAACCTGCGCCTTCCATTAACTGTGTAAGGATCAGTAGTTATACTGGGCCAGCTGAAAAGGACCCGGGCTGCAGATCAAGTGTCTCTATGGTCTCTGATCACCTTCTTTTGTGTTTTTGATACTTCAATTGAAATAAAAAAAAAATAATGGTATTTTATCAGTATTTAAAAGTAAAAACATCCCAGTGAAAGGAAATCAATTAAAAGCTTTTTCCTTTCCTCCAAGCACACAGAAAACAAAATTCTCCTCAAATACTATAATTTCACAACACAATTCAACAATATTCTCTACCTAGTTGCTAAAAATGTGACTGGGGAGTACAGTAAGAACTCGGGAATGTCTGGCTGGATTCATTAAATACCTGTCTTTCGTACGGAGAATTTATTCTTATGTACTTCAAATTTCCCGATACCAAATCCTCTCAGTTGTAGTATGAACTTTGTAACATATTTCAAAAGCACGCTCTCTGAACTGCACAGAAATAATTTGGCTCACGTACTGTATGTACTTACATATCACTGTATCTGATCAGTTTATAGCATACAGACCTGGCATATTTGCCTATTTGCAAATGCAAAGTGCATCCTCTCTGAAACTACTTTGGACACTGAAGTATATTAGGAAGTTTAGATTTGGCTGTTTGCACAGAACTCAAAAGTCATGCCAAGGCAAAGTAGAAAACTTGGATTATTCTCCTCTTCAGGTGTACGGAACAGGGTTGTTTCATTTTTACAGAACAAAAGAAGAAAGCATAAATATTTACTTCTCATGACATGCAAACACTGTACGGTTTTCCTTTTGGTATGGAAAATGCTCCTGCCCACATTTTTGTTTGTTATCCAATGAATAGAGTAACATAAGTACAACTTGTCACCTCTGTCACCTCTGCACTCTGCACATGGTGAAGAGACAGTTTTAGCAAGGGTGGGAATACTCTGGGGCAAGGGAGAAGCACATGAGCATTATTTTTCTCATGAAGTCAGGTCACAGTGTAGTTCAGCTGTTCATTGGGACAAAAAACATTATTTGCAAGACTTTAAATTAGCAATACAATTAATTCTTAAAACTAATCTTTTTCTTATGGCATTATTTTATAAATAAATAATGTGAATTAGTATTTAATTGTTTCAACCCGAGATTTTAATTTTTCACCTATCAGTAAGGGAAATCTCTTGGCAGCTCTGGAGGCTGTGCGAAAATTAAATTTTTTGTTTAATTATAAATTGGTTTTGCTGTAATAGCGGAAGCTTTAATTGAAATATTTTAATTAAGTGCTCGAAGCAACACAATGCTGGCTTTTTGCTGGAGACTAGCTTATCTAACAGTCTGGAGTTTCACATTTACTCAGCTCCTGTGCTGAACCTGCTGCTGTATAACCAATTGTAACTGTTGCTTCTACCTGGCTAATGGCAGCTAAAAAGACAAACAGCGAGTGCGTTCAGCTACACACCTCAGACCAGGGTAATAATGCGGGCAGTAAAGAGGGGTGGTTAGGACTGCTTGAAAAGAATTAGAGTGAAAGAAAGATAACAGTTGTAGCATCTTGTTCAAAATGTACTGTGATCTCCACAGATATACTTCCTGCCTCCTGGCAGTGCTCCCAGGAGGAACAAGTGGCAGACAGGGCTATCAGATTGCTCTCAGACGGATGGCCAGACTACGGCAAAACATAAGCTCCAGTCGGGAATGCTGCTCTCTTCTCCTCCAGACAGGGTATCAAAATCAAAAGCACTTGGAGGGTTCATAAATAGCTGTTATCAACAGTGTTAAGATTTCAGGAGTGTGGGGAAGGGGGAAGGGTTGATTGCTTTTTAACAGATTAACTTCCACATTTGAACATGTCAGAAATAACACAATCTGTCTCTGGGGCCCCTCCTGATGACAGTAACAAATAAAGAAATGGGATCTTGAAGTACAGAGGTAACCGAGAACAGCAGCAGCAGAATTTCATACTTGTAAAACACTATTTATCCAAAACCACTAAAGGTGTCTGGAAAGAGGGGTCAGGCAGGTGCTATCCTGAAAACATGGACACGAATAGCAGAATAATAACACTGATCACCTGCACCAAATCTATCCACAAACATCCGCATGGCTGCTTTGCAAACTAGGCTATAAAACTGTTTATCTGTTAACAATGTGTTGGGTAAAAAACTCCAGACACCTAAGTTTTCAAGCACTAATAACTACAAAAACTGCCTCTGCAATATAACAAATGAGTTAAAAACACTTATACTTCATTGCAGATCACACCAAAAGAGTTATTTGCAGGGAAAGCACATGAGAATTAGAAAAGGCAGGAAGTAGTTACAAATGAAACATATTGAAATATTTGCCTGGGTTAACAAGATTTGTGGGGAAGAACTTTCCATGCATTGCAATAACAGGAACATATTGTTATTTAAAAAAAGGCCTCTTCCTTTCTACTAAACAGTGTCCTCATTGATCAAATAACCTAAGATCGAACAACAACAAGGGTCCACTGTATTTGACATTAGATTAATTAAATTACACAAGAACATACTGATTAACACAACATCTCTTTCCTCCAGCAGAAAACACTTTGGAAGAAAGGGGAGAAGGACAAGTACTTAGCGCAATTATTTAAAAGAGACAGACAAAATGTCATTTCACAAAACAAGTAATGGCTGGGTCAAGTAACTAGGTAGAGTAATACTCCAAAATGTAAGGGTGGAGCCCTGCAGGATGTTTCTTGCCATATTTCTCTCATATTCCTGTTCTGTACTGGCTAGTACAATTCATTCTGACTGTCTGAAGAAGAAAAGCCTGCCAACTGATCTTAGAAGCCAAGGGAGAGAGATTATCAGAGGAAATGAGTAGGTCTGGGCTTCAAAATCCACCTTCTCCAATTTCCCCTTCTTCTATCTAAAGTGCATAACAAAGCTGTCATGAAACCACGTTATAGTGGTAAAAAAACATTTTGTTCTTTTAAAATCGCTGAGTCAAGAACATGGCCAAAATTGTGCCTGAAAGCTGAAGAGGCTTGTCAGAATTGGCAGGATAAAAATTTCAGGAAAATTAAGAAATTCTCAGCTGGTGGAGATCACTTTAGCTCCTTTAATCTACATCACTATGCTGATCCACACCAGCTGGAGATCTGAACCTTGTTTTGTGTCGTGCTATTTTTAAGTAGCTAAACTTCAGTCTTGAGTACAATTGTTCAATCCTATGACATGGTCCTGAAAGACAAGCACTGTGCAAATAAAAAAGAGCCATCACCAACATGTCCCAGTCACTCACTGAATCCTTCATGGGCCCATCAATTCTTATTAGTGCTATTAAATTACCTACAGCTGTTCCCAAATCTCCACTGGGAGCTACAATGACACACAGCAATCCCCCCAAAAGTGGAGTCTTTCTGCTTTTAACATCCCCTCTTGTTCTGAGCACTTATGCCACCTGTGTTTTCAATTAGTCACCTTGGTGGCCTGTAATGTTATCACTGTGAGGGCAAGACGTAACCCTGGCTTGTGCATTGCATGTCACCCAATCTCTTCTTCCGTCACTTACTCTCCCTGAGAAAATGAACTGTAGTATCTCTTCCCATCGAGAAACTCCCTTGGTCTCCATGGTGAGAAAAAAATTCCCTGGCAGCACCTAGATCTATTAAATCACACAAACCCAAGCTTTGGGAACAAAACTGGGTCTGTCAGATCGTCGATGTCATTTCTCAGACACTTACCAGGGTGACAATGGCACATTCAGCAGTCAGTTGAGCAGCACTGAACAACGTCCGAACAAAGCGGTAAATCTGTTTCTGCTCCGGGTCATGTTTGTCATAGTCTGGTGGCACTTCGGATTTCTAAGGAAGAAATACTTCCAAATAGGTGACTGAAACAAAACGAAGCAGACAGAAAGAAAGACAGTTCACATGAAAGGGAAGAAGAGGCAGATGAACTTACCGAGAGGGGATGAAGGTTTTCATCAAAAATATCTAAGAGCATTCTTCCGTCTGTGTCCCTAAAAGGTATTAAAACCAGAGCAGTGTCATTATCTGAACAGGACAACACGCAACACACAGCTCTCATAGACACAAGTGTATCGTTAGAATTCCAATACCCCTCATGCTGCAGAGTGTTTAGAAACACAGAAATGTGATTTTCAAAGAGAAGTTGGATCTATTCTGCCATAAGGTTCATGTATAATATGAAATCCATATTACAAAGTATGCTAAAATTTTCAGCTTTCAATGCCCAAGATGCACAGCTTTTGTGCTCTCTACTATGAGAACTTTTGACAGCCTAAGAGCTACTACTATAAACTTATAGTAAAATCAGCCCAGCTTACTCTCCTTTTCTTAACCTCATCATGTTAATCCTTGCAGTTTCTTCCTCCTTTCTTGTCAACATTTTGAATATTTACAAATATGCAACACTATTTTTACAGGCATCCTTTAGTTAATACTTACACACTTCGCTTTTTATTTTTTTGGAAAACCCTATTCTACTAATGATTTCTGAAAGCCAAAAAGGACTACATACAAAAAAAAGTCAGACAAATTAATATTCCTATTCATTGGTTTTATTTGCTATTTCTCTCCCAGATCTCTGTTGCTCAAGATCAGCATGCAAGTTGATGCAACTCCACAAGCCTAACAGCCAGTATGCAATATAAGATTTTCACTGTGTGTAACGTCGGCAGGAACACTAACAACCACAAAAGCGAGTGGTGTAACAGTACCAGTTAGAACTGGACACTTTCTGGACAGATGCATCCATGTGACCTACTTATTACAATCCCATCTTTATTTATAGCATCTCTGGAACTCTGGTCACAGAGCTCTTAAGAGAGAAACCACTGAATATGTTTTCTATCTTTACTCAACAGCACGTGTCTCTCAGGGCATCCAACGTGAGTTTTACAGTGGATTCATATCTACAAAATGCACTTCTTAGCAGCTAACATTCCAACCTCAACATCTGAAGGTGACCTTTTTTTTCTGCTATAAAGCCTGCTGACACTGGAAATAAAACTGTGGAGTTTGTTTTGTTTTTAAAAATGAGTCCCTAAATTAAAAAAACAAAACAAAACAACACAACATATTTAGATAATTACTAGAAAATTCCTAATGAGCAAGACTTTCAGGCCAGATTCTTTTACCTCTACATGAAAAGGCTAGTATCTTAATGCAGAAATAGTCTCACTGGAACCATTGATGTGCTACAGTAAACCGTGGCCCTCCATAATGAGAAGACAAGAAAGACAGAAAGAATGAATTTCCTATTTATTTCTCCATGCTGTAGCTGCTGCAAGCTATGAAGGCATATTTGATTGCCCTCCAAGAATCTATTACACAAAAAAAAGAAGAGTTAATAGGTTTTCATCTTTATTAGAATAAATTCACATAGTTATCTTTCACAAATTAACTATCTACTAATTGATCTAAGTATTTTTCATGTTTAGTTTGTTGGGTTTTATTTTATTTATTGATTTAGTACATTCACCAATACGTATGCATTCCTTTGAAAACAAGATAGGTGTTGTCTTCTACCACTTGTTGAATAGCTAAGCACAACAAAAGCTGCAGGAAGCCATTCAATGAAAAGATAGGAGACACTGGGAAAAGAACGAATTACTAGAATGCTACAACCAAATGAAATGTGGGAAACATATGAAGGAATATTCTGTTTCATGTTTAGTTTCTAAAAGAGCTGGCATTGGTGAGACCTTGGAATATTAGGAAGTAATTTAGTTTTAAGCCTACCGTGCAAGATAAAAGGAACAAATAAATATTGTCTGAAAAGAATTCTTCTCTGGCAAAGCAGGTGTTTGACTCGTTATCTGTTAAAATCAACCCTTCATCTATGCAAGTTACAGTGGTTTCTTACTCCCCACCCACTGTCATCAACCAAAATCTACCACATACGTCAACAACTTCCTTTTTGCCTCTAATGGCAGGAAACAGAACATATGTTTTGTTGTTGCTGTTTCAGCAGCAAGTACAACTGAATGCTGTTATCACGGTGTCCCTCCATTCCTAAATCAGAGCCAACCAAAGACAGAACAGCCATTTCACATCCTTCATTTCAGAGCCGTTAATTGACATACACAAGCCTGCTCCAGCACCACTGGTGAGACCATCTGTCCTGTGTGTGGCAAAGGGCACGTTTACAACACATTTCCTCAGCCTGGGTAGCTTCAGGAGTGAGAAGCAGCAACCGTTTCTTCTTGAACAAATCACTTCTCCATCCCAAAAGCGAACAGAGAGAGCAGATTTCCCAAGAAGATAACATTCAGAATGTGTTTTCAAGACATTGACATGGGACTCTCTATTTTCTAAAGGTTTAGCCTCTCTGTCTACTAGTTGTAGGTCAAATTTGCATCAAGTTCTGTAAAACCACAAATAGGCATATTCTACTCCAGACAAAAATCAGCTCCATGGTAATCAGTACAAGGTGAATCACATGAACTTTGCCTCTGGATTCCTCAACTGTGTGCTCCTACTGAAGTTTCCCACCCTTTGCGGTCCCTCATGTGCCCCACTCTCCTGAATTCTCTTTTACTCAGCTGGCATGATACTTAACAGAGTGCTTATAAATAACTTATTTCCATAAAACTTTAGAGTTCAATTATCTTTGAGATCTCTACTATTTAGTCAAGTGTAGTAAAAATTGACTAGTTAGCCAAACTAACCAAGGGATGATGGAGGAGAGGCAAAAAAGGGAACCACAGATGGATAAACAAGTAATCCAAGCACAATCAACTAATGCCTCATTTCCTGGGAAATGAGATTAAATGTTAGCAAAAATATTTCACTCCAACTTTTGCTTTACATATTACCATGTTTCAGTCAAAAGCCCACTGACATCTTGGAAAGTCTTCTAAGAGCTTTCGGCAGGGATCAAGCCCTAAGCCTTTCTGTCCTTGAGTACTTCTAAAGGTTTCTCTTTAGATGTCAGCCTTGTTTGAAGAAGTCTGCTGGGTACAGTGACCTGAAACATGGTCATGAATGACGTACCAGCTTAACTTTAAACTTATGCGTAATTCCTTTTGTTCTAGTTGGACCTCTTACAGTCCAGAAGAAAAAACGTGTAAGTGCCTTGTTAGATCTAAGCCAAGTTCTCTGAAAAGACACATTGAAAAGCCATGGACACACAAGTCACTTAAAATATTTATACAATCTCAGAGATGTCAGAAAATATTATTTTACGATACTTTGACATATCATGAGAACATGGAATTTAAGACACAAAAGTGCAATTCGATATGAAGAAAGGTAATTTATGTACCAAGTTACTTTTTAGAGAACCTATTTTCTATTCAATTTTAATCAACACTACTGAGCAGAGATCTAAAACATACTACAGCAGAAGAGATAAGCCAGGACATGTTCTGTTTCTGAGGCATCTTGAATTACATCTATTCACAGTGTCACTTTTACTGTATAATTAATATAGTCAAAATCCATTAACATTAACTAGTCATTGATTTATGCAGTTAAATTTATAAAGGTGTAGTCTAAAATAATAAATCTGAGACACTTCAGATTTCTCTATATGCAACTGCAACATATGCAACAATGCAGATGTGCCCAGTGCACATAAAACAAAACACTGAATCATCAAAGTTTTTCAAAGCCTAACTACACTTCCAGATTTTTATTGTACACAATCATCTAATTTCTATTTTTCTAAGAAAAATGATATATATTAAAAATATAAAAGGATCTGTTTCACATTTCTAACATGGGAAATAAGAAAACTACTACCCAAACTAATTTGAAAGAAACAGAGCCTGGAATTTTAGGGTTTAGGCAGACCATTTGTTTCGATTAAAGATACCTTTAGTAAAAGATTTCATTATTCACATACCTGTTTTTGATGTGGTAATATATTGCAAGAGCTACACTGTAAAGAAAAATACAGAGTTAATATCTCGGAACTGTCAAATTACATTATTTGTCATATCAACTTGCAAATTAAAAACCTAGCACAATGCATAACAAAAAGTATGCTCAACAGCCTATTTTCTTCTGTTCACTGTTAGATACCAGGAAAACTGCTGTAAATAGACAATTTTATAATATTTGTTCAGCTCGCTCCAAGTGCTTCTTTTTCACTAGTAATGAAATATCTTACATAAATTCTCATATTCCACATAAGTTGCCCATACCTTCCATTTAATGCCCTCCTCTACTAAAGTCAATGATAAAATTCCCACTGACTTCCAAGGTTGAAGATAAAGCATCACAAGCATTGGAAATTTTCTTTTATTGTTTGCTAATGCTGCCAGGCTGACGTGAAATGTTTTAATCACCATTTAAATCCATTAGCTTTTGGCTGCCTTTCTATGGAGCTACTCACATACCAGGCTCAAATACCAGGCTCCTATAGTTTTATGGCATCAAGTTGCTTATTTTAACTCTGGAATGATGATTCCCTGAATAACTTACTGCATTACGCATTTCCCATGTTCTCAACCACACACCCAAGTACCTCTGTTTATATTCTGTGAAAAGACAACATGCATCTAATATTCACAGAAAGCTAAGACTTTAATTACATATACATCTAACTGATCTCATTCATGTTTGAGAATCAAGAAAATTAAGGCATGGCTTCTCGTGGTTATTCTCCAGTTTCCAACTCACGACTCCAGCTTTATCAAAGGATATATGCTTTACACAACAGAACATTAGTAAGAATAAAGCAAAACCAGTGCCCTCCCTACTTGCTCCAGCGGCATAAAACTCAGTCAAAACTAAAAGGGAAGAAGGAGGGAGTTCACTGATTCTATTTGTTGACAATTTGTTTTGTCAGTGATTCACTGTGAGATGCTTATGTCTTATAGTGATGCAGAATTTCTCCCTTTTTCTTTTCCATAAAAGACCTTTTAAAAGATTCAATTGGTTGCCCTGTGAATGTATTACAAAATTTTTACATGAAAACTAACATTCTGTGTGTTAGGAAAACAATATATTGGAGCTACACTGTTAGAAGAATTTTAAATTTTTTCAGGTTCGGTTGTTCGGGGGGTTTTTTTTGTTGTTTTGTTTTGGTTTTTTTTTTCTCAAAAAGGTTTGGTTTTTTTCTAGTGAGATTCTGCATTTTCTTTATGCCCTTTACTATCAGGAAGAGCATTTTAAGAAGGTTACCTCTCAAGCAACTGGAAAGGAGGACTGGAAAAATATGGATGCTTTTAAAAATATATATATATTTCTGTAGAAGCCTAGGCTCAGCAGGTTGTACTTGAGCAGATTGAAGCCAGCTTCCATTTATAGATCTGTAAGCAAATCATATAGAAATACCTAACTGGCCCTGTTCCCAAATGTCAGCCCTATTCCTCCTTCCAGTTCTGCATACGACTTTCACAGAGAGGTCATTGCTCCTGGCTAGAAATTTCTTCCCCTTGGAGATATTTTTTGATTGCATTGAAAAAGAAGCTGCAAGGAATTTGGTTTCTGATTGACCTAAAAGGCTTTTTTTTTCCTCTTCTTGAAAACCACCAAGGAGATCTAGTCACAGCACTACTGAAAGTATCCTGTGAGATGTCAATAGGAAGCTTCTGGAGACTGGGACTTGCTGACTATCCCGGGTACCGCTTCCACTTTATCTCAAACTAACGAGCGCTTCACTCTCCTTATTTAGCTGTGCTTTCTGACAAGACTATAATTTGAAGCTGGAATCTGAGCTATAATTTGATACATCAACTGTAAATTTTCTTGTTTTTCCCCAAGCCAGCCAGTTAATACTATTTACAGTAATGTCATTGCTTGGCGTTGCTATACAGTAACACAACACTGTGCCATGTACTTTGACATGTTTTAAATTAAAATTGAGCAGACAGTCCTTTCCCATAATAAGTTCCACTGTAGTTAATCAGCCACATATTGTTCCTGAAATTTAATTGTTTTAAAACCATGATGTTAATTCAGAGACTTACAGGTGGAGATTGCCAGCTGGCAAGCACTAGATGAGAAATGACATTGACCTTCAAACGTGTATCTGCCTCAACCCTCCGAGAGATCACCTTTTTCAGACAAAATAAAACAACAAAAGACAAAAACACCAGCTCTTTACTGGGAACAGCTACAAAAATCATACAAAAATACTTTACTTTACTGTAGCTCCACCTGCTCTGTAGAAGCAGAGGAGTTCAACCCAAAATGGTTGAACCTATGAACCTTCCATCTGCCGGAGCCAGACTTCCTTCCATCGTTGAGTGAAGTGCACCAGAGCTACTACTCCATGTAGAGATATGCCCTTAGTATGGTCCTGCTAATGAGGGATTGAGGGATGGAATGCCATCAGGTTCCTTTCCACAGGCAACATTTTTCAGCTGTTGACTCTTCTTCCTGAACTGGGAGGATCTCTGTAGCCCCACTAGTGTACCTTGTGCTTCTTCAAACTTTTTTTTAGTTTTTCTCAAAGATATAAAATACTTGGGCATGGAATTCTTTCTTCTGCAAAATCAGTTGACTAGAAATGACACCTAAAATCCAGCAAAGCCAAGAACCATGGAAGTTGGTCAAAAGATGAAACATACTCCTTTCAAGATGGTTCTGACTCCAGATTACAAAATGACACTTCTTTGGTTGGTTCCCAAAGCTAGACTAAGATGTTTTAGGCTACCCGTTGTCCCAACAAGCTGTGGCATTGCTTCTTTCCTTGACAAACCTGACAGGCTTCCTGGCTACAGAACCTCACACTGGACCACAATGGACCACTGCTGGCCCAGATGACATGATTAACACTGGCCACCTCTTATGTAGTCACAGAAAGTTTGGGAATTGGAGGAGGAATCTCACCTCAAATCAGACACTGGCCATTAAAAGTATCACAAACTGGAAGCTCTGGGGTACAGACTTTCCAAACAGCCATGAAAGCCAGCATTTCTTACTTAATTTTGAGGTTTGGAGATAGACATTTAATAGTGATTAGCATTTGATTTGAGATTTCTAATAGTGAGTACATTTGCCTACAGCATCAGAGCAAAAGAAAGGTATCCTTCCCAGACGAGGTGAAAACTACATGGACTATTATATCAATATGAATTAAATAAATGCAGTAAGATCTGAAATTATGTGCTGCTATAGGCCCTTACTTAAATGAATAGAGTCAATTTATTAGTTTCAGTTGGAAATGTACCTACCATTGCAGTATTAAGTGGGAAATAATTTGTACTCAGGCAGCAGCTTCTAGAACTTACATTCTGGAGTCAGCAACTTGCTTTCAGATTCCCATTCGGTTCCAGTCACTGTATGGTCTTAAGAAAAATATTAATCTTTGGTTTAAATATTTGTTATTATATCATATATCATGTTGGAAGTCTAACATTCTTGAAACAGAGAGATGAAATTAGAAACATCTTGAGAAGAGCATTCTTGTTATCAATCATGTCATCTTGAACATGTTTAGAAGCTTGCTGCTGGCGCCAGGAATGGATGTTTTATTCAAAAGAATGTATTTAAAGAAAATGACAGCGCTTTTCAATTCAACTTTTCTAAAACAAGAAATCTTTCAAGTCTTCCAAGCCATGTGGATTTCAACATTCCAGTGATTAAGACTATTTTCAATTATACATGCTTTTTCCATTATTTTTTCATAGCTTTAGGGTAGATTTTCAACACTCTGCATGAAGAATTAGACACACAAATCACTCACAACTATTAATGGAAATTGCACAGACGGTGGAAGAACTGGTACAGAACAAGAAAAACCAACTCAAACCATCGAAAACTTGAGGAAAACCTGTCATGAACTTTGCAGAGCGGATAGATGGGTCTTTCCTGTTTGTCCTCTTGCCAAACCGCATGCTTCCAACTTCTAGCCCAGGAAGGGAAAACGTCAAACAGCCATCTGAAAATCAGAGATGTCCAGAGTACGTGTTTCATGTCTCCAGGATTTTCAGAAAGCAGCCTTTCCCTCTAGACAAACCGAGATGGATGGCCCTGTGTTGTCTACAAATGCTGGAGCTTCTGGGTAAGCAATGGTGGGCTCTCCACTGGAGGAAGAGACAAATAGGATGTTCCCATGTTTCCCTGTTGCCATTTGAAAGAACTCCAATTGAACTAGAAGAGAATATGCAACAAACTTGTCTGTTTTCATTTGAGTGGTCATTAGGAAAAGAACTGCGATATTTCAACAATGTTTGCATTCTTTTTCTTTTTTTTAATCAGCAGAAGTGTAAATGAAATAGCAGAAATTCGCTTCATTGCACTCCTCTGTTGTCTCAGCAATCCACTTCTCTCCAAGAAATGACCTCTCTAAACTAATTTCATCAATATAACCTCAAAAATAACTTAAAGCATCCATTAAACAAAACAGATTTCAGTCCAACATTTGTTAGATTTTAATACCATGAAGAAAGGTGCCATTCTCTTTTAGCTTTTTGTGACAGCTGTAGACGGAGAGATTCCAAGAGAGGGAAGGCTTGAGAAGATGACAAAGAGAATGGATGAAAGTAAACCTGAGCTCTTTTCTACTGCGCTTTCCCCACACACTTCATTCATTTTAAGTGCAACAAATGGTATTTGATTTTGTTGCACTGCTTGTTTTCTCACAGCATTGAAAAAGAACTTTGAGGAACACTAACCACGTTCATATGAACTCAGAGTCATCAATCCTACAACGAACATCTGGGCCAGCAATTATCCACCAAGATATTTTGAGTTATGATACTGCACTGTGACTCTCTTACCCCCACATGAACTCTTCGCTGTTGTTTGCAATATGCAGTTTCAAAACTAAGCTCAAATAATTTTGGTTTAGCCCTCAGGTATGTGTATACTTCAAAAAACATACAAGCTAGAGCTTGTGACCAAAATTACTCTCCTTTTGTATATTCTCAGCCAGCAAAACATAAAGTACAATTGTTGGGTTTAAACTGAAGAAATGTATCGGTAAGTAATGCACAAACAGTGTTCTTCATTATACTGTCACAATTTCCTTGAAAGGAATTTCATCACAGTATGATTTGAACTATCTAGCAGAATAATATTAAAGCAATAAACTATACAAAAGTGTATGTTATGGTACACTTGATAGATAAGTTGGACATCCTGAAAAGTTATTGCCACGTTCTCCACTTAGTATCACACCACCTCCCTGCAACTCCTAACGTTAACTATTCTGCTGTTTAGTCATTTTTATGGCTCGCCAGAAACATAAAGCTGTCTGCTGTCATTGCAGGTGGTTCTGGGAGGTAATTTCTTACATAGACAAAGACTAAAATATGTAACTTTTCTATATATACATAATACCATCACTTTTACAACTCAGAGCCTTTTAGAGATAAATTAAGATCCTTGCTCAAGAGCTAGTTTCTGAATCAAAGCTAGAACAGCAAAATGGTGAACAAATGGAAAGGCTGCAGCTAAAAGTTATGAATCACACTTTCTTAAAACTGGGTGTGTATGTTCCATGATTTACTTCTCTGAAGCATTCTGTTCTCTGGAATTCTCTTAACTGCTGCTATGTTACTTATTGGCGTGTTTTATTCTTCTGCAGCCACAAAAATAGGGTATTTAAAAACAGTAGAAACCTGTCTACTTTGCGACACACCTTTATAGACAAAAGGTATTTGGGAAATATTGACCTTTGTTGCTTAGACACTTTGCCAGCACATTGGGGTTCCTCAGTTCTGCTGGGAGGAGGGCAGAGGCCCATGTGCTGCTGAGGGATCCGGGGTCTCATCCCTCCTGCGGGAAACCCAGGGCCGGGGAGAGCAAGGGAGCAGGCGGCAGGGACGCACGGCAGCAGCCAAAGCTGGAGGAAAGGCTTGAGCTAAATTTAATTAGTTTAGGGAAGCGAAGAACAGTTTGTGACTTCACAAAATGAAATTTGTCTTGCAGCTATAAAAGGTAAGTTTAAGACAGGTGTCAAAGACATAGTATTCCTTGCCAAGGAGGAGAAGATTTAGTTAAGTCAGGTCATACAAGAAAAAAAAAAAAAAAAAGAAAAAAGAAAAGAAAAAACTTTAAAGCAGTCTGTTTTCATACAAGGTGTTTCTAAATAGCTGACCAGCGTTCACTTGGCAGCATTTCTTGGCATATAAAGATATTTATATGAATCACAAATAATTTATGGCTGGAAGTACAGAAAACTCACCGATGTTAAGTGTTCACCTACCTTGCTAAAACTGTAAATGTTTACAGAAACTGGAAAGAAGACATCTGCTAAGCCTAACACATTGGTAGTTTAGTGAAACAGTTTAAAAATTTATACTTGCTGGAATTTTTAGTTGATGTTTTTAGTACGATCTTCACAGGATTGATTTGTGTGCTTCCTTCAGAATTAGGTGCATATATATATATATCATGATATAAGGTCTACTACATACAAAAGTCTTGATAATGACTAAAAAAGAATGCAGACAATATCCTAGCACACACATCTGCTCCCTCCCCTGACACCTCCGGGAACAAGGCTGGCAAAGGAGGTGAGTAACTGCAGCGGTCTCTCATCTCTGTGACTCTTGTGGAGCATAAGCTATAGTTACACTGCAAGTGAACTCTTATTGCATCATATAGTCTCAAAATGAACAGTAATCTCTATTTTTACTTGGGAGAAAACAGACTGCGTATCTCATCTGTTCAGCTATATTTTATTCCCAGCTGCTTTTTATGTCCTTGTTTCAGATAAAAAGATATTGGAATCCTTCAAGTGCCTCCGAGAGCCCATTTCGTCAACTATTCTGAAAAGAAGGTTTTCAAACCCTGTGAACCGAAGGGCTAACCCGTGTTACCGAGGGCACACAGCAGCTTTAGATCTGGCCACTAGCTCCACGCTAACATCTTTCTTAAAAATAGAATAACATTTATAACCATAGCTCATGCCTACAGATCTTTGAGCCTATGAGAAGGTGTTAATTAAAACTGAACCTAAAAGAATAAAAGTTGGGCCGATAAGCACATCCTGGTTTGAACATACAAGCTGACCCCGAACGAGATGAGCAAAGAATCTCAGAAGTACACACCTAAAGCAAGTTGTCAGCTCTGACGAGGCAGCTGGTAAGGATCCGCTTTGGCAGAGGTTTGGAGGAGCAGTCTAACACCACAGAGGTCTGTGAGAAAGCCCAGATTGCCACCTTCGCAGAATTTTCCTTTAGTATCACTAAAATTTTCAACACAAACCATTTTCAATGTCACAGTGCTATCACACGCAACGCCTAAAGGCTCTTCCTACGACTATTCGTCTGTGTTTTAAAATCAGATATACAACAACAGATTTATAAAAATCCATTCAGATGCTAAATAAGCAGCCCCATTCTTAGAAGTAGTTCGGCCCCCATTCAGCAATGAAGCAAACAGAGCTTCCAGCTCCTATTCCTAACCAAAGTTCAGAAATCTTCATTTGTATGCCAAAGCAGGAGCTAAAAATTACCAAGTATCCAAATATCCAGTTCGAGGACCAATTGTCTGCTCGTTATACGACACACAACTAACAATTAATCTCCTTTCTTTCCCAACACTTCCCAATTTCAGCTCTCCCATAACACATTCCTCTACTAAAGCACTAGCGATTGCCAAGAAGCAGCAACCTTTGCTTTATAAGAACACATCATAATAAACACTACTTTACCCTGACACGGGGGAGCTGGGAGTTGCCAGCTAGAAAAGGTGTGTGTTGTGGCTAGAAAAGCCACACGGTGCCACGACGCACCGACACTACACCGGGAAACATTTAACATTTTCAGTAAGGGACGTTCCAGAACAGCATTAAAAAGGAGACGCTCTTATTCTGTCAGGGTTTTGTTGCTTTACTGAAAGGCCACCATAAGCATCCTGCTTCTGATGTGCAAATGCTTTACCCAGGAACCCTTAAGCAAAGATGAACGGCGTTTCTGAGTGGAAACGGACATTATTCAAGCAAAGGACATGGGGTAACAAACACAGTAAGTCCCCAAAGTGCAGCCCCTGAAGCTCTGACCCTCCCAATCCCAGACCATTTGGAAATTTTTAATGTATACACTCTGTGCAGACATAATCTCCACAGGCACTTAGAGCACTGCTTTGCTTAAAAGCTCTCAGAGACAGTAGAATAAACAGGAAATAAAGATTTGGCAGTAGGCTTCCTTTGCAGCATACACAGAAATTCAACAGAGAGGGTGGGGGGAAAAAAGCCTGTAAGTAGCATAGGAACAACAGGGGCAGAGGTGTCACCTTCAGCTGCAGAATTGAGTCTCCAAATATCTGTACCAGTTAAAACCACCTCCTTTTGTTTTGTTTTTTTTTTTTTTCAAAGAAGAAAAGAGACCATTGGACAAATTGCAGCCTGAACATTAACAGCCCCAGGATGCACCGGCGATCAGCCCACCGCTCAGGAGCAAAACCAAGCTTATTAAGAATATCGAATACCAGAACAATGAAACAGAAGAAAAATTACATTTTTCACATGACTGAAAAAACTCCTTTCCCTCAATGAAAGCTATCTTATTAAAGAAACTAGAAATTAAGTATATAAAGATTCCCAGCACCTCCCAGGTGTAAAAAGACCCATTCAGAAACGTACAATATAATCTTTAATTTAGGTCTAGAGTATCCTAACAGATGGAGTCCCAGTAGTAAAAAATAAGGATCTTATGATCATTACCAGCTACTAAATGTATGCTAATAAATGACATTATGAAGTAATATATTATTCCTAACATTGTACAAGTTCATGATGGTATTTTACAATAGTTCACATAGAAAAAATTTTGAAAAATCATATTTTGAGGAACACCAAGAAGTAACAGGATGATGCAACATTTCAGCAAAAAAAAAAAAAAATCCAAGCTCTTTTTAAAATCAGAAAGTTAAAATTTGTGATTACTTTAAAAAAAAAAAAAAGACTCTGGATAAGCCAAATGCCACTTTTCTTAATATCTCAACCAGCAGGCACCCTTCCACATTAGTGTGCAAAAAGTGCATTGAGACAAAATAAGGCAGTTATCTTACACGCAACCCAGCTATCCATCAGGCAAGCCAGGCAGCCAACTGGACTTTCTGTCTTCATTTACCTACCCCTCTTGCTGTCTCCTTTATTTAAGACCGGCTGTAGGGCTGCTGACTTACAAATCAGTGCGAGCCCATCACACCAGGTGACAGCAGTTTCAGCTCTGTTTATTTGGCCTTGGCCCTTCTATTCAAGCACACAGCTGGCTGTAGGTAAGCAATTTGCTTAACATTCAAGCTTTAGCAAAAATTTGAGATTTTTCTTCTCTCCTAAAAGTAATTTTCTCAAATATTTAAGTTTTTCTGAATAGCTGAGGTTCAGTGCTTATAAATATGTGATTTGAGTGTTCATATAATATTTCTGTATGTTTTTGTTATTATCTTTCTTCTTAAATCATTTAATGTTAAAGCTGGTTGGATTTTACTGTGCATTTTGTAAATGCTTTGTGCTTTACAGAAGAGTGATGCAGGTAGACTAAAATGAACAAAATCAACTAAGACTTAGTTACAAAGACCACAAAAACGTAGGGAATTATCCAGTAAAATCCTACAGACTGCACAAAAAAAATGCATATTTATTCTGATTTGAAGAGGAACCAACCACTTTTCCAGATCCTGACCTCTCTTGGCTGCAGCACACACACAAATGAAACTTGAGGTGAAGGTCCATGATTCATGCAGTGAATTAGAGCTGTGTACGGGGCCTCCAAAATGCTTAGGACAGGTCCACAATCAGCCGAGCATGTGCCTTTAGAAAAATACTACCCACAAGAGTTTAGGAAAGCTGTTGTTACTGCAAGTTCTCGTCATCATGGGACTCACCTAATGACTGCTGAAGTCAATAGAAATACAGGCCAAGGGCAAGGGATGTTGACTTCATTAAGGCTCCCAGTCAATCTTCCAAGATACTCCAAAGGTTCTTCTGAGGTCTCTTAAAGCCTTTGTTCAAATAGGTATTTAGTCAATAAATTAGGCTGTCAACTTCCAATCCTTTTGAACAATCACTTCTTTTCAAAGAATGATACAGCAATTTCTTAAAGGCAATTCATGTGTGCTTCTATCGCTTGCTACAAGCAGACGAGCCATGAATAAAATTAGTTAATTGGAATAATGGAAGGTTGACATAACTTTTCAGTATTTCTAAGGAAAACCCCCTGTA
>JAOXJM010000012.1:13767720-13781402 GCA_026413425.1 Tringa solitaria
TAGAAAAACTTGATGGAGAAAACCACTTTTCCCTCCCCTTTCCTGCTCCTTTCCCCTGAAATAAAATAATCACACAGTGCAAAGAACTAACTACTGCAAACAATAATTTTAAAAATTCACATATTCTCCACCCCCTCCCCCAAAATACGTAAAACGTGTCTTCCTGTTTGCTTTCCTTGTACAGGCAGAGATACTGATGCAATCTCTCCTCTCTGAAAAAGGAAACGCCTCTATCTTAGTCTGCATCTTTATCCCCCTCAGCAGCTTGACTAAGCAGGTTAAAAGAAAAGACAAGTGCACACTGAAGCAGCATTAAAGCCACAACAAAAAACAACTGCCAGTTAAACAGGAAAGGGAAGCAGTGTCTGCCGCAATTGCTTAAAAATGATAACAGGCAAGGAGAAAGCAAACACACCAGGTACGCTGCAGGCAGGCATCTTCCAGCACCAACAAGGATGCTCTGAGTTTTGCAAAGGTTCCAGCACCGTCTCCAACCTGTCTTCTGTCTCTCTGGGCTTCACAGGAAGACTGAGAAATGACGGCTTCTCCCTAGCACCCTGTCACCCCCACTTTCATTCCTTCCCCCTGGCATCCCCCACTCCCAAAAAAGAACAGCTGCTGGCTTCCTCCATCACACCTACTGCCAAGGTGAATCTGAAACATGGCAATTGCCAGCCCTTGCAAAGCGCAATAAACGAAAGCAGAAACACACTATTTGTATTTGGGGATGAAAGGAAACTATTCAGACAATTAAAATATTCTACAAACAAAAGCAGGCAAGAAAGGAAAACAAGAGCTTTATTATCATATTGAGAAAGTGCATTTTTAAATGAAAAAGACCCAATATTAGTTCTTGCCACACATAACATTTTAGAACTGTATTTGTATAAACTGCTATTCTCAGCTATTATTACACAGAACTAGACAAGCACTTAAAAAAGAAAAAGCACAACGTTCCTTGATAATTCTCTTGCTAGCCAGCCACCCTGATCATTCAGGAAATGTTCAACTCTGCCTGCAAAATAACCAGTAAGATAGTGCACAAAAAGACAGAAGTATTTTGTTGCTCATCTTGGTTATTTTTTACTAAATAAGAACAGGTATACAAGACGCAGAAAAATAAAAGATAATATTACAGAAAAACCACAAAAGAGAAGAATGCTGCATTATGGTGAGGAGTTATTGTTAAAGGAAGACAAAACAACGTTCCAAAATTAATGTCCTATAGCTTGCCTCCTCCAGAGCAGATGTGGGGACCCAAAAGTTCACATCAACAAGGAAACAGGTGAGTAGCAATAGCTCCTGTCAGAAATGCACTTAGCACACATTGAAAAGTGGTGGAAAAGAACTGATCAACCAATAGGGTATATCATAAATCCACTTAGCATGTAAATACTACCCATAATTTGTCACATGCAATTGTTAAATTTAACTATTTCCTCAAACTTCTTCAAACAAGAAAATTACGATGGTTCCCTGCAGTCTACAAACCTAAACACAATTTCCAGTTAAAGGCCACAGTAACCACTTCAAAAATGATCACCAGTTTGTGCATCAGCTTTAGCAGACTAAATATTTAAGAGGTGCTGAATGAATATTCACAGGTGTGCTGAATGAATATTCACAGGTGTGCTGAAGTAACAACTTCAGTATCACCGGCCACAGTTGAAAATATAGCTTATCTACAAGTATTGCCTTAAAAACTTCTCTGACTTTTAAAGACACACAGAGAGAGTGCCATGGTAAAGACTTTAGCTTCATAAAAGTTATTTTTAGGTCTGTAATTCAGAAGAAGTACTTTATAAGTACAAAGAATTCAGATTTAAGGTAGCAGTAAACCAGACTACTGGGGGAAGTTTAAATTGCTGCTACCTTAGCCAATGCTTTGAATCATACTTGAAAACAAAAAGGAATTAGGAGGTACAGCGCTTCGATTATCAACTGTATAAACTGCCGCGCTGAGCTCCCCACAAAACAACTCCTCGGTGACATGATCACCCTTCCCTTTTCTGCAACAAGTCCAGCATTGCCTAAAAATATTTTACACCAGGGTTTGCAATACTGTGCTTCCAGCAGCATTTGTGAGTCATCTTAGTTCAATCTGCTTAAAGCAGAACCCATCTTTTACAGGACATGAAGAGATTTAGGACATGAGAGAATTTCATCCATGACACAAGGTGGACTGTCACAGAAACTCAGTTAATGTCTTGCTTTGCAGTGTCTAAATATTCATTTTTTCGCATTGAACCCCCCAAATTTGAGGCTAAAAGGCATGCTGGAAGTTCCCAAGCACACATTATTAAGTTTACAGGAACCCAGTGCATTAGCTGATTACATGCACTGTGAACAATGGAAATGTTTTACAGGGGAGCAGAAGGTGAGAAGCACTGAGAATATCTACTAACCTAGTGGGACCAACTTTACTGTGAGACTTATAAAAGCCATATCTCATGTCTTCTCAAAATCTTAACTCTTGGGAAACTGAAAATCTCAGCTTGCTTTTGGAGACAAGCAGTAGTTTGAGAAACACTCAGCACAAACCAGTTCTGCCAACAAATGAAGCAGCTCTGCCTTTTCACCCCACTCTCCGGCTCATTCCTCCTTCCCTCCCTTTCCGCGGCTGCAAGCCCTGAAGTGAATCACATTTAGGAGCAGATCCATTTTAGCTTTTTGCTGTGCTGAATCTTCCTGCATTCCGCATTCCTGCCCCAATCCAGTTTACCTGGAGCTGCACAAACACTCGCCCCAGCACAGAGGAATGCAGAGGGTATAAACCACATCTGCTTCTTTCAGCAGCTCTACTGGCTTAAAAATGATTCATGAAATTATGGCCTGTATTTCCAGATAGAGAAAAGTTTGAGGACTTCTCCCCATTTCACCCTAAAGGCAAATACCATTTGGGAGACAATTCATTCTTTCCCTCTTCAATTTTACTGAGGCGTGACTCCAGATATTTCAGCACAAGGCTTAACACTGGGGAACATCACTGGTTCCAGCGCTGCAGTAGTACAAGCAATACCAACTGGGGCAAAGAGCCTGGTCCCTTACCCAAAGCAGGCTACAGGGGATTTGCTCTCAACTTCACCAAGAATTTGATTCAAACAGTAGAGAACTGAACTGAAAAATGCACGGAGTACACAAGCATATCAAAACCCCATCTTCATACTCAGCATGTACCACACGTCAATCCACATTCACATTGCATCAGCACTGGTCAGGCACTTCAGAACTTCTATGTAAATATCAAATGCTGCAGCTCTCTGCCAAAGCAAACTTGCACACAAATGTAATTTAAAGTTTTGAGAGTTTTTTATAATAATTTTAAAAATCTGTGTGCAGCTCTTTGTCCCAGATGCCAGTCACCTACGTACACCAGTTGTGAGCATGATACTGTCTTCAAACCAACATATTTGTTCCACTAACTCAGAAGCAGAGACCTATACTTCAGGATCCTGATGCATAACAGACGAAGCATCAGAACCCTCTCACCAATATGGAAATCACGTGTGATAACTCTTATTTACTGTATAATATAGACAACAAGGAGAAAGCTGCATAGCGAGGCATTTGCACTTACGTGGTTTATATAGAGACTCTTGCGTTTTTCTCTCACTGCAAAAACACAAAATATGATAGAAATATTACATGACTATTTTTCCCGAGTAAGCTTCTTATATACCATTTATAACAAAAAGAAGAACAGGAGGCTATCTATGTGCAACATTATAATTGCTTTTGAACTAACCAAGTATATTTATATATCAAACAGAAGGAACACATATCTGTACGCATAAAGGCATTTATGCTCACTAGTGTGGTGATGGATTAACATTCTCATCCATTTGGGTACTTCACCAGGCGTTGGTCCGCATGGGAAAATTAATGTGCAGTCAGCCACAGTCCAAGTTAGCAATGGATTAGCCATCCTTCACCAGTTCTCTGTGCGGGTAACTCCTGAGCCACCTTTGTGCAAGGCACCTTCCTGCAGAGGTGCCTACACTACCCTGCGGGTGGGAAAGCACCTAAAGCTACACCACGGAGTTAGCAAATTCTCATCACAGCTTACTGTGCACCAACTCCCATAGAGCAGCCTTGAAACCATATGCATTACACACCACTGCCTTCTATAACGATCAGGTGCAAGCCTGGAACTATTACTTGTGTCGGATATAACAATAAAAATATTTTACTTTGGTGAGTATGAACCAGTCACCACAAGCAAGGCTTGCAAGTCAAACCACTAATAGCCAAAATATTCAGAAAGTAAACAGCAACAATAAGGGAGATAGATGTATAGAGTCTTAATTGTCAGGCAGATGCTTATTACAGCTGATTAAATATACTCTATTTAATTTTTTTAAGCACTTTCCCAATTAACTCACCCCATAGAGAGCCTGTGGAGCTCTGTTCCAGTGAAAATACCACAGCATTTAGGATACAAGTCTGGAGGCAGCTAACACATAAATCAAACTGCAGGATTAAAATAATAATGGTTTCATGCTCTAAGTGATTAAATGCACTTTGGTGCATCATGATTTAAAAGCTATGCAACCCAATGCACTTAGCAAAATAAGAGCGTACATAACGGTGGGATAGCCTGTCCATTCCCTGTTGGATGAGAAGCCATTATTTGTGATTTTTTATAAGCAAGCAATCTCACATAAACAAGGCTGTATGTGTGAATACCGTGAAATAATTGTGTTTAATGCAGACATAAAATGAAAAGAAAATAAGGAAAAAAACTTTTAAAAATCCTTACATAATTTTCCTCCCAGGGAGCAGAAAGGAGAATCACACATGACAGATGTTAGCCATGTCACTTAGTACATGCTCAGATCCATAATTACGGACATTGTAAACAGAATTAAACAGGAACAGCAGGAAAACTCTGATCATCTAGTAAATAGTTAAACTGCTTGAAATCCTGCTAAAACACTGCACTACACTTAAGTTCCACACACTGCATTTATCACCAGCAAGGGACATAAGAAATCTGAAGGGAAACAACAAAATGATGGTAGATACTAATTTCTAAGAATAGTCAAAGTATTTGTCTAGTATTGCATATTGCAATGTACAGGCAGTAAACAATTCTGATAAGCTGCATGTAAACCTAATAAGAATACATAACTGAAAATTAACACCCATTAACTGTGATATTTTGAACACAATTAAGTATTTAGCAGTGTTTTAATCACAAACAATTATACCACATACAAAGTTCTTGTGGGTAAAATCCCATGAAGACAGCCTGTACATAGATTCCAAATTACATTTTAATCACCATTTTCCCCCTACCTTAGTTTTTCTGTTCTGTATTTTCCCTTGTATCCATTATTCAACTCCCCATGAAAGTACAATAATCTATTTACGAAAGCAAGAGTAACACTCACAGCTCATGCCCATTTGCCGTTTCCATTCTCCAGAAGAATATATTCGTGTATTTATTTACATGTCATGTATTTAGACACACCCTTCACTTCTCCCTGCTCAAGCTGCACATTATTCCAAACACCACGTTGACCTCCTTTTCTCCATGTAACAGAAATTCAGCCAGCCTGGATTCTCTAGTGATGGACGCCACGAAGGCAACTGTGCTTTTGTCCTCCTGGCCCAGTGTAAGGCTCAGCTCTTTCCAGAACACATGCCATTGGGGAATCAGGCACAGCAGAATCCCATTTTGTCATAACCGCTCTCTTTTGTGATCACAACCCTCCCTTTAAACAAGGGAAAGCCAATTATTGCACAAGGCAAAAGGCTACTTCTGCCAAACGGTAATTCCATCACTTGGCTTCAGTATAACAACGCTGTGCATTGCTCACACAGCACAGTACAGTCTTCAGCAGACCAGACCATATTATAACATATAATTAATTATATAATATAATTCTGTAGCATTAACTCCTAACTGCAACTCCAGGCTTTTGGCTTTCAAGCATGGGGTTTTGAGGAAATGAAGCTGAACAGATTTAGAGCCAGTTTAAACAATTAAACTTCTACTTTCTTTCTAATATTTTAAAACCTGAAAGTTGGAATGGAACTCCTCAACTGGAGACTGAGATGCTGCCAAATTGTCTAAGTTTTCCTCATTTTAAGGTCAATGATCTGTTCCTATTTCTGCAGGCACTTTCAACTCTTATTATTGAACTTTTGCAATAGCAGGAAAATATTTTATCCTGAAAAAAAAGGGAGTGAGGAAGTACACATACATGTATATATGTGTGTGTTTGTGTGTATATATGTATGTATGTATTTTTCACTGAGCTGTAATAGAAACTTTCTCTGTGCAATGTCTGTAGACCATCTTAATGTTAAACATATCAGGATCAAAGACAAAATCCTTGAGGATTACATCAGTTAAAATGTCTCATATTTGGGGAGTTTTAAAATCTTTTTTTTTTTGTTTTATCTGAGACAGAAGACTGGTCTTAGTTAATATTAAAGAGTAAGTACAGTTTCCTTCACTTCTATCCGCTGTATAAACACAATTTCAAAACCTTCTTTGTCTGAAGCCCATCATTGCACTGATACTGTAAAATTCAGCCAGCACACTGGATGTGTAAAGCCTAATGCAAGGCAGGAGAGGTGGGCAGCTGTAACCCACTTACAGGAAAGACCATTACCAGCTCCCTGAAGTAGCAACCATTTTCCTCTTGCTGTTTTTAAGGAAAGGAAGTTACATTATTGGCATGTTAAGGGTTTGGAAACCCTGGTTTAGTCCCAACCACACACTACATAGTGCATGGCTTTTCAGTTACCTAGACCATCCTGCTTACAGCTCAAATTCAGCAAACAAGGGAGAACTTGCATAAAGCACTCAGAGAAGTTAAAGACATAAAAGGTAATATTCTTTACTAGCTCTCTAAGCAGAGAGAATTACTCATGTAAGATTCAGCACCCAGAAAGTTCCCACAAAGTGTTGGAAAGATTTAGAAAAGCTACTTTAGTTAGGAATCGAATTAATATTTGTTGTCTTCAACTTCTCTACATTGAACTCTCAGTTAATTAAAGATTCATTCAGAATACCAACTAAGAGGGAGAGGACCAGTTTAGATGCTTAGTATGGCATCCAAGCTTCACAAAACAATGGGAAATTCAGACCACATAATATCCAGAGATGTCACATTCTGTCTCATTAGGTTTGAGGTAGCCAGCTTGGTGCTTTTCACTCACATGTTGATCACAAGCAGCTCAAGCACAGCTCCTACGCCAGGACAGTCCTACAAGATTACCAGTGAGGCTGAAAGAGTACAGGGCTACTAGAAAGTCAAATGTGAAACTGCCTGAAGGTAACATTGCCAAGTCCCTCTAGCACATAGTGATGGGCTCAGCCATTTCCCACTGTAGAAACACATGATGTACACTCAAGAGTCACAGCCAAATCCTGGACAAAACTTTGAGTCCTGAAGCCCCTCAGCTCTCCAGTATGGGTATTTTAAATGTCTGCAGGTCTTACCTATAGAAATATTTTTGCTTACAGTCAACAGGAAGGTTTGCCAGCCCAAAACTATACAAGTGATGGAGAGACATAGTTACATGCCCAAGTTAGATGTTTTCAATGTTGCCAGCTCAGCTCTCCCCTTCTACATTGTCTTAAGAAGTCTTGGGGGTCCCTAGGCTCCACAGCAGGCTGTCAGAATACAACCCTACAACACCCTAGAAAACCCTTATATTTTCCCCTTAAAAAAGCATTTTATTGCATTTGAATAGTCTGGTAACTCCTATAGCTCACTTGGTTCCACAAGGGGCCCAAAGTACAGCCAAGCAAATGCTTACTTCTGTGAGCTATCCCATCTGAACGGGATGGTTATTGGCAATATATCGGTAGATAAACGTTTGCAGAATCTTTATTCTTTTGTACAAGCACAATAGCCTTTGGATTTTTTTCCACTACAATCAAGGATAGCTCAGCAGACCTACACTCCTGTTGATAATACTTCCATGTTGTTTCACTAAACGAATTGTTCTCACTCAAAAATATGTTCTTCATATTACGTAAACTAGAACAAAGTTTCCTAGACCAACTCTAGCATTGGTGTAAACTGTTATTTTTAAAAATGCTTACAATTAAATCCATACTGCAATAAATTAACCACTATTACTGAAAGTCAGAATAATCATCAGGTCAAAATTTTAGTTGTTGGACTTGGAATTTTTTTTGTACTTTCTTTCAATAAGCTGTAACAAGAAACAGATAGCATCCATATGGATGTTTTGAGCATACAGTCTCAAAACATTATAAAGACACTATAAAACAGACATCAAACTTCATAATACAGTGTACTACGGAAGTATTGTCATATTCATTTTACAGACCACCAAATGGTAAATCACTTCCACAACCACATAAGGAGTCACTGACAGAAGCAGGGCTGAATTCAGAAGGACAATCTGAAGGTCAAAAGAGGTACTCACATAATCAACTCCTCAATTAGGGCCTAAATGTATATCCTCTTTGTTCTAGTCATGCTCAAAAACTAGCAAAAAATATCCAGTAAGTGAAAACTATATTATTTTTAAGTGATGTGCTTGACACTGCAATTTACTATGTAAATCAAAACCGGCATTTATAGGCAGCAGAAAGAAGGACAAAGAATTCATACCGAACAGTCAGAATTACAATGTAGAAACTGCTTTGAAAGCCTTGGTAGAAAATAATGTGTTTTGCATCGATTATTCATCTACTTCTAAAACAACATGTCATACATGTCCAACAGGGAATGAAAGAGCCAGAAAAAATGGCTTCTATTCTGCTAACTCTATCAAGAGGCTTGCTTAACAGAGATAATTCCAGAGGGATGATTTTGTCTATGAATTAAAAAAATACTCCAGACAAATATATGATCATATCAAATCCATAATGAGTGAAGAGAGAATGTTTGGGTTGGATGGGGGTTGTTTTGTTATTAGAGTCTAGTACTGAATTCATTTACAGTATTAGCTATATCAGAAGCAGCACTGGACTGTCATCTTAGCTAATGTAAACTGGCATTTTCTTAAGAAAATAGTCCTCACACATCTCCCAGAAGCTTGTCCTAATGTTCAGAGTTTAAAAAAAAACAACACACAGAGAAATTTTCTTTATGTAGGGAAAATATTTTTAAAATATTATTATATTAAGCTTTATCTATATTTTTAATTGATACAACAATCACTTGGAACTTAACAATTTCATGACACGACAGGACTCAAACCTGTACCTTCTGCAAAATAATTAACTAAAGATGTGACCTCTTTCAACTCTACCATAATGCCTATAAAAGCCTCTTTTTTTGGGAGGGGAATTATATGGTAAAAGCCTATCAACCACATGCATTCTAACGAAGGGTTTAGAGGTAAGTGCAATAGCAAATACTGTAATAAATTCAGTAACCTACCATCTGTTTGTGATTTACTGAGAAATATCGTACTGGCCCGTGGATGATCTGATGGGTTGAATTCCATGTTCAAATCTGGAAAGAAAGAAAGAAAGAAAGAGAGAATAGCACAAAACCATCTATGATTATCCAATGGTATACACATATTTTCTCATTCTTTTTAATAAGACCAAGTTTACATACTGAAGCAGCTATTAGAAAAGAAAATCCATCTCAAGGTCCACTTTTTTAACCTTCTTCACAGTTTTTGGCATGCAAATCATCTGCATCAACACAGATTTGGGATTCTTTCTAAGGGCTGCTTTTGGATTAAAACAGATAAAGCAGCCTGAAAACTTTGTACACAAGAAATCAGGAGTTATCAATTTACCATTGGTTTCTTCCCACCATGCCCCAAAGCCAGCCATTGCTAAGCACAAGAACACAGCTTGCTATGTGTAATTATAGAAGAATTGAGTATTATAAAACGAATACACAACCCTCTGTAGATAGATGGGTTTCTAGGATTAGATGTAATTAAAATAAGTAGGTATTTCAGCTGAATGTAAACAAATTAAGCCTACACCAGAGTGTTTTAAATGGTCAAGATTAGAAAAACTTGGAACTTTCCTGATATTTCACAGATGAATGTATTCCTTGCTGTAACAACTTCTAAAGATAAAAAAAAAAACAAACACAAAAAAACAAAACACCAAACCCAAACCAAACCAGTCCTAAGAAACACCAGTTTCTATCTGTATCTATCACAGCTTATATAAACTTCTATGAATGTTATTTTCCCTACCAAGGTTAAAATCCATTGAATTTACTTGTTCCCAAATTCAACTCCACTACCAATTTGTCAAAACTCTTATACGCTTGCATCCTCTTGAGAGCAGGCTACTAAAAATAGCACATCTTTTTTTATTATTTTCTTGCTCTCCCAGTGTAGCCATCTCAGCCTTAGTTCTCTTACGTTTTTTTGATCTCTAGATAGACATTCTGATGCAGGCATTTATGCAAGACTACATATGAGCACTGATACGTTTATCTTCTGTGATGATCCCAAGCTTTCTACATTTGTCTCACTCCCCTGTCATATCTCTGTGAAAGCTCAGCAAAACTGGAAAGTAAGCCCAAAGTCTTACGAAAACAAAACAAAGTATTTTTGCCCAGGAGCCAAGTTCTCCTGTCTACAGCTTTCCCTGTTTCTTCATCACCCATCACCATACTGTATTTTCCCTTCTCCTCCTTTACTAGGTCTTCTGTTTCCCTGCTTTTTTCTTCTGACCTCTCTACAAGTGTACTATTTGTATTTTTCCCCTTTATTCTCTCTTGGTTTCCTTTTCCACTCCCTGCATTCTGCAGCCCATGAGAGGACCAGCATGACACGTTGCTAGTACCTGGACATAATTCTGAAAGAAACATAATCTTATAGGGAAGAACCCAGAAACTCGGAAAAGCAATTGGAAAAGGGGGCTTACTATTACTATGAAACCCACAAAGGAAAATAAAATAAATAAATAAAAAAAAAGTAAGAATTTCAAAGGAAAGTAATTCTGATTCTCCCAGAAACTTCAGTTTGCAGCCATGCTTGGAGAAGATTCTAGGAAGGTCATCTTACTACTAGAAGTTCTGACAAAAGCACTGTTAATTATAAAGAATATTTTCCTATTACTTTCTGCATATTATTTAGACATAGAAAAGAAGAAAAAGGGAATCACTTATTGAGATATAGTGCTGGTAAAGACTGTTTTCCATTTCAGGACAGTTTTTCCATTAAATGGAATTCAAGATGCAATTCAGTAAATAAACGGCAATCAGCATTTTAAAATTACAAAATACATTGTCTTTTATCATCCTCATCATCTTTTATCAAACAGCACAATACATCATCAACAAAAAATGCCCCTTTTTTTTTAAAAAAAACCAAACAAAATGCTATAGACAATCTTTCTACAGATCTTTTAAAGTACAGCAATGCAAATTCAGTCAACAGAACAGGACCAGCAACATTAAACTGAACTCAACTTACTGCCCCTGAAAAGACAAGCATTCATTTCCTTCAGGCCCAGAAAATTATCTGCCTGGGGAGTAAAAACAACTGGGTACAGGCTTACAGTCTGCTCCCAGGGCCAAAAAGAAAGGAAAACCAATTGTCACATCTTGCAGTCAAGTTGCAACTCTTTAGGATTCCTGTGCTATAAAAGGCTATTATGCAGAAGCAGTAAACCAACAGAGCACTTAAAGTCTTTCTGAAAAAAAAGCATGAACTATTGAAAAACACTGGCTCTTGGACAAACTTCAGACAGGAGCTGAAAGAAGGCCAGCAAAATCCAGCCTCAGCAGCTGCAGAGACCAGACCAGGGATTCGGAACCATCCCGGGAGAGGCAGCCACCCGCTGCTAGGCAGTGGCTGTGGCTCCTTCCCACCGCTGAACCCCACAAAGCACCACGTGTTCTCTCCACATCCCTTCTTTCACATCCTCCACAGCAACAGCAGCCATCAAACACATCCATCCATCTTTCTCAAACTGCCTGCACAAAATTCAGAGGAGGAGAACATGGGTAGGAAGAGCAGCAAAGCCCGCCAGGGCAGGCTACCCAGCACAAGGTGGCCAGAAGAAGACAAGTGCTGCTGTGAGGCTGGGTCTTTACCTCCCCTTTGAGGAACAGCATAGGCCTTGTGGGGTCACAGGCAGAAGAAAGCGTTCACTGCTTGGCATGTACCTGCAACTTGATCACACCTGGTTTCCTCCGGGAAAAAGCACCAGGGAAATCAGAGCATCCCACAGGCCACCTGTTTGATCTTAGATGTCTTAATTTACTGAACAACTTGAAAACAAATGCTTTTTTGAAACTGGGGACAAATTCTTACAACTCTGTCATTAGAAATCATGTCATTGGAGAAAGATCAAATGATAGACACAGATCTGAAGCTTGTAACTCATCACCAAAGGACATCCATCAAAAGGTTACCTCCATCCTAAAAAAAGTAATATATTCATACTGCTTTATTGCTATCAGTAGTTCTTTCGAAAAGTATCATGAAAAACGGCCACAATATGAAACATTTACCCATTTTGTAATGGAGTAGATTTAAACTCACATAAGCAATACTCTAGTATTCAGAGAGGAAAATAAGAGCCAGAATTGCAATTATTGAAATCTGCACAGAAATTTTCTCCATTTCTAGCAGTCTGCTCTGTAACTCATCACAGCTGTACAAAGGAAAGATTTAAAGTGGGTATTTCTTACAAGTTACCCTGCACTCCAAAACCAACTTTTAAGAAAAAGTCACTGTCTCATAGACAGTCCAAATCAAAAACCTTTCACTGTAGATGTTTTTTCCAGTTAAACAGATGTGGGATATTTTCTTACATCTCTTCATAGTTAAAAGATCAGGTTTGGTTTTTTTGGTTTTTTTTTGTAATGGTTCTAAAGAACTGTTAAGTCATGCAAAACATTGCTCCCATTCCGTAAACACCCAAACAGTGTGAGGCCCCATGAAAATTTCAGGGGCTTGTCCTCTCAGGATTAGGAACCACAGGTGTGTGTCTATAAATACATGTCTACATATACATGCATATATCTATATAGATGTATATTTAAATCAAACCCAATGTTTGGTTAGCCAAAGCAAAGTCATCCTTAAGTACACTTCAGCTAAGAGATCATATGCCTAACAGAATTCATATAATTTTGGAGGATTTGGGCAAGACCAGAAGTACAAATACATGCAAATATACTTAGGATTGCATTCTCTGCTTAGCAGCATGCCAAAATAGTGAGAATCATAATGAGCATTCTGATTTATGATGTTGAAATAAATTCAGTTTCTCCAAGAAAAATAATTACATTTTGCATATAACTTTCTTCAGCACCTAACTGCACTGAATTTTAGGACAACTATCAGAAGATCACAATGATATTCACCGTGTACACCATGAGAAACTTGGTTCCTCAAGCCACAGTAGCTGCACTCAAATATGACCATAAAAAGAAGCGAACTGTAAAACAGTTCGGTTTCAGACTTGGGCTAAAGCCCAGGCAAGATTTTAAATCTTAAAACAAGATCTTAAAAACCATTACTGAGAAAAAAAAATACTGAATACAGCCTCAGTTTGCACTTTCTAAAACGATAAGAATAAAGTTCCGATCAGTGTAGAAGAGAGCTACAAGAATGACAGGAGGACTGCAGAAAATGCCTTCAGATGAGAGTCTGCATTCAAATCACTCAGCTGATGAAAAAGGGAAACTAGAAGGTGGCTGCAGCTCACATGTACCTTCACGGGGGGGGGGGGGGGGGGAATAATAAGTAATAAA
>JAOXJM010000012.1:13781502-13792124 GCA_026413425.1 Tringa solitaria
GGGGGGGAGGCGGGGGGGGAGAAGTATAAGTACTAAAGGCGCTCTCTAACTGAGCGCGCAATGTAACAAAAGCAGTGGAAAGTGAAAGCCGAAACATCTTAATTATGAACTTGGATGAAAAAAAAAAAAAAGGGAGGATAATTAGGCACTGAAGCTCCACACCCAAGGAACTTAACTTATTTTGATGTTTTTCCCTTCTAGAAGATTGCTTCAGCCAAACATCTTTAGGCTTTTGCCAAGCACGAGTATTTATGCTCAATTTAAGAATAACTACATGCAAGTTACTGCCTTATGATTCATATGCAGGTCAGATCAGATGCTCCCAGGGCCCTCTAGCTTAAGTTCTATAAAATCTTCAGAAATAGCAATATTTAAATTATTAAGCACAAATCCCAGTGGCACATCTGTAAACTTTCTAAAATTGCACCAAACTTTGCCGCAATTCTTCACAAAGAGCTACATTTTAAGACATGCGGTCAAGAATACATAATGCAAGACAAACACAGAAAAGGATGAGACTAAATCTTTCACAGCAAAATTTTAACAAAGTAAAAAAAGAAGTTTCGTCAACTCAACTGAGTCTATTGAGATAGAGACAAGCACCACAAGAGGATGAAGGATGGGTGCTGCAGCAACTAACTCCTGAACGACACGCATCAAAGCTTCTACCGTGACACAAAAAGGAAAAACCAACACAGTTGCTGCTTTTATAACAGCGCACGTGGGCTGCAGCACAGGGAGCAGATCTGAAAATGTGTTTACTCTAACAGAAAAATAAGATGTTATTTCCTTCCTTTTGAACAATGAAAGTTGGGTAAGTTTGCACTGCCAAAGCTCTGATGCTGATTCAATAAGGAACTAAAGTCTAAACTGAGTACAGCACTTGTTTTAGACTGAATCAGGTTTGAAATAATCCGGTGAAATTACTTTCCTTCCTTCCTTTCACCCCTGGGACCACGGGCTGTCACTGCCACTGCACAGCCACCACTGCCGGTAAAGAAAGAGATAGGTCATTAAACTAACGTGTGACACCATCGTATGCCTAAAAAATTAAATCTATGTTTTTTCTTTCCAGAAGATATTTTTTTCTTAGCTATTTAAAGGGACTTCAGGTAAGAAAAGAACAGACTCGTCCAGGAGATGCCACAGAGGAAACTGCAGCTGACTGGGCATCACACGAATTATTTAACCTCTCTGCCACCTTTCCCTCACCCACAACCTGACATTACAGAGCAATTGCCCAGCGTGGCCTGGTGGGTGGAAAACAACAGAAACACCACAAAGTTGCTTATCAAGAAATTAAAAGAATGCAAGCAATGAGCAATGTTTGATTAAGCCCTACGCGTTTCCAGGAAGCCTCTTGAAAGGGACGAGAAAGCAATCTCCACGGGAGCAGAGGGAACGGGAAGCACAAGTGACCCAAGGGAAGGGACAGGCTTTCACGGAGACATCAAGGGCAGGGCTTTCAGTGCACCCTGACGCTGATGCCACCTCCATGGTACCAGCAGGACCCGAGATGTTATTTCTCCAGCTGGCAGAAAGAGCGAAGCTGTTGCTGTGGTTTTCAGTGTACCAGCCCCTACGGATGAGCTGATGTCATCTGTGGGAAGGGAAACAGAAACAGCATTCTCCAGGCCCAGACCAGGGAGGAGGATTCCCCAACACTGAACCTATAAAAAAAACTGCTGACATAAATTTCAAAAGTCTCATTGCACCTTATGTTTTTCTTTTACTCTGGTGGGCTGCTCCCCTCTACCAACATAAATTAGTCATTTAAATGTAGAGTAATGAAAATACTCCCTTAAACGTTATTATGCTACTGTAATTCCCTCAAGAGTTGGTAAGAGTTAAATGGGTGCTTCAGCCAAGAGGACCTCCCTCATCTGCCTCTAGACAAATGAAGCAAAAGAGCAAAAACTACTTTAAAAAAGAAGAGAGAGCAAATAAACAAGACTGAAGAAAGCGATCTCTCACCATTATTATTTATTTTCTTAAACTTTATTTTAAATCATTATGATTTATGCCATGGAGCCACGATACAATCTTCCATTTGGAAAACCATATGACTAAATCTAGTACTAAAGTTTCCATTTGAGACTTATGTACATTAATGTCTCTAAAACGTGGGATGCACCAAGCAGTGGGACTAAAATAATTCACTGGGATGAAAAAATAAACAAAGCACTAGGATACTTTCTGTTCAGAAGTTTTAACAGCTTTCAAGTCAAAATAAGACTGAATTGTACAGGCTGATTTCACTGGGTAATAGCAATAACTGCATCTGCTTTTACACTAAAGCTTCCAAGATGTGAGATCCACTACTATAAGTTTCAGCTTGTGCCATTCAAACATCACACAGCCACAGCACAAAGATTTATCAGTATCAGATCACAAGATTTATCTGTACCTTTTTAGAGTATTTCATGTCTTGTGTAAGCAGCAACTAATCTACCCCAAATGAAAACGCCTCTCAGCTGTGCTACTGCCTGTAGCCTTCCTGTAAAAACAAATGTTAATGATGACGTTCTAGTGCCTTTGAACAGTCATCATGAGAAGAAAAGAAAGTTGGAAATTGGAAGGCTTTCAGGAGGCAATTGGCTAGAAGGGCAAACTTCTTCAGGTTTGGCTAGGCCACTGGAAAAACTTGGATATGATCTTTGCTCCCCTGGAGCTACGCTATTCTCTGGGTACTGTTCCAAGCAAACGGCGGGCACGACATTTCTCAGCAAGCTCCAATTACACGGTGACTCTGTTCCAGGCTCTGCTCTGATCTTGGTCTTCGAGGAGGCACAGAGATAGTTCATCAATAAAAGGAGCCCTCTGTGGCAAATAATGCTTGTTTCTGTAGTTATTCGTCACCCGTCAGCCAAGCTACAGCACAGGGTAGTTCTCACAGACACAGCTGTATTTTATTTTCTCTTCTAGAACGAAAAATCACATATATAACTTTTCACAGAACAAGGCTGAACAAGGTCTGTAGCCAGAAATTTTAAGGTTTTTATCATTTTTCAGAATTTGCATTTGTGTCCCTTTTCACAGCAGTATCTCCCAACTAGACCCATCTCATGAGCAAATTAGATTAGCTGACACAATGTGATAAGTCTCCTTTTTAACATCTCCTGTATTTAGAACAGAAAAGATACAAATTAATAAATCTTCTCCCTCTCAAGTTCATCTCCTAAATGTCTTTCACATACTGTAACACTGCATTTATTAGTTTTTGCTGTAACTGTACCAAAAATGAAGCTTAGAACTTTTATTGATAGGTAAGAAAAAAAAATGCAAACAAATATCCATTCCACCCCTTCTCAGGAACAGAGAGAGGAAAAGGCAATTTTTCTAGATTACATGAAGAACTTAGCACATACTTAGAGGCCAACAATTTCATGCTCAAGAGCATTCTCACTCCTTAAACAGAACTGCCCACTGTAAAAGGTGCCTAATGCACATATATGGCCATGTTTTTACATCATACTCAAATACTGCCTCTCCAGCTCGAGTATAATGTAAAGCATGATTCTTCATTACAGTACCCTAAAAACACCAGTTGTAAATAAAATAAAATACAATAAAGGAATGCAGAACATGCTCTACTCTAAAAGCCAATTCTTTACGTCAAAATATCTTGACATAAAGAATGTTACTTTTCCCTTCACGTATCAAATGGAAATCTAAGGCTAGCAAAGACAAGCAACTTTTCAAATATGGTACCTTTAAGATTTTCCAGCAAAACCAGTTTCCTGTTAAAATCAGCGAGAGTGATGACAAGCCCGTGTGTGTGCACGCCTCCCTTCCTTCCTGCCCGTGCGCTCAAGACGTGCTACAGCACAGGGGACACTGACAGAAACTCAGCTGAAAACTGTGCTCCCAGAAAGCCCCCTGCCAGTGTTTTATATGAGAATTGAATACTTTTTTTCTCACGAAGCATTCAACAGAATCTAGCCCAACAATCACAACTGGACCCAAAATTTGGTTCATATGCAAGTTTCCCAGCGATATAAAGCAGACGTGTTCTGGAATACAGACAAACTGACTTCAGAGATGAGGGACAGCATTCCCTATGACACTACTGGTTTTCATAGACAAAAATTCATTCTGAACCACCGTTTCCATCACACTGAGAGTATAAGCAGATCTTTAGAATGAAAAGATTGTGTTGGGACAGCAAGTGGAGACCTGCAAGTCCAACACACGGAAGAGCTCGCACTGCTTCTGACTCCTTGGCATCCAGTCGGGAGCAGGTTCCAGCCCTGCGGATTCAGGCAGCCAGAGCAAGACCCAGCAGCCTCCCTCAGAGGTCTCAGGTCTGCAAACAACACCTCACCCCAGCTCCCCTGGGTGAACACACTGTTAGGGAATCAAAGCTGAAGCCAAGAGAAGCTTGGATGCTTCCCCCCAAAAGGCAAGGAAAGATACACACAACATTTCAGTTCTGCTGTTGGAACGCAAAGTTGGGGCAAGCCTTGACATCATTTTTTCAGAAGCATGGTCTGCTCTGAATATTTTAAGTAATATAAGCAATAATATTAAGACATTGGATGGGGCTGTGAGCAACCTGGTCTAGTGGGAGATGTCCCTGCCCACGTCAAGGGAGTTGGAACCTGATGATCTTTGAGGTCCCTTCCAACCCAAACCATTCTATGATTAATTTATAATTATTCCCACAAAACCTTTTTTTTTTCCCCAATAACCTCACGTCATGTGGTTGCCCTCAGGTCAGGTAATGCAAGATGGAACGAGGAACGACAGTGCACACTTTTAAAAGGGTATCTGGCTTCATGCTTCTGCACTTTGCTGTGCATCTCCCATCATTGCTCATTTTCTCATTGCCAACCTTTCCATTTTGTTACTAAACACCACTTTTTGCCACTTGAGAACATGGTACTCAAGTTCCCTAGTTTCACCTTCTCTCTTAATAATCCTCCTCCATTAAATGACACAGAGCCAGCTAAGGCAGCGCAGATGTGACCGTGTGGGCACGCATCCCATCAGAAACAGGCTGGTGTCTCTCCATTCCAAGTGCATTTCTACGTAAGGCAGCAGAATGTCACCACCCGGACTCCTTCACCACCTGTTTCCAGGGGGTTTTATTAACACCAGAACTACTGCCTACTTTTGTCAGGGTCACTCGTGCCCCACTTACAGCATGTGTAGCAACAAAAGGAACAATGCCACTGCCCTATTAACCTCAAAGTGAAATTTATGCATTTCTGTAATGCCCTGGTGATACTGAGCACCACAAATGCTTTTTCCCTGACACATTTTTACTTAGTATATACATCACCTTTAAATTAATTTACTTTTGCCCTATTAGATCTGAAGGTAGAATGAATGTAATACAAACAGTAGTGAAACAATTTTTTAAAAAAATATTAATTTTTAAAAATTCTTATTTTTCTTCCTAAAAATGTATCAGAAAAAATTACATTATGATTCACTTATCACTCATTATGATAATCGTTTAACATGACACATGAAATCTTTTAAAAACAGAATATCACTACAGACCTAAACAAATGATACCAGGTGTTGCAATACCAAATTAATCTTACTTGTCATTTCCAAACATTCAAACAGTACTACCATGGTCTCCACCAAGAGAGGCATCAAGCCACCAATGCCCCGAGTGAGGCTGGATGTGATCCCACGCACCCTTGCCACAAATTTAACCCAGAGGTCAGCAGCTGGAGAGGGATCATTTGTCACTGAGTGAAACACACAATACCAGCCAGCAGAAGTGTTGGGTTAACCTACAGGAAAGTGAACCAATTTTACTTGAAGACACAGACCAACACAAAAAGCCAGCAGCATAATCATCGTCATCATCATTTCACAGCTGAGCTGACATTATAAACTTGAATCTTAGATTGAAGCCTTATCTGCAGCTTTGCACCGAGATGTACACTTTTCACTATTCCTCAAAAAACAGACATTATTGCCACATGAATCATTGAGAAATGGAATGACCTGAGGGATGTTATGTTCTGCAAATCAAGGCACAGGAGCTTGAGCTGCAGCTCAACTCTTCATCTGGAGAAAAGCAACTTCATAATAGTGACTCAGGTTCTGAGAAGCCCTCACACCCGCCCAGCAGAGCAAGTCAAGCTTACCCTTCCTCATTCCCTTACGGAAATGATTTTAATAAATGCCAGTGAAAATGGCATCTTTCCAGGACCTTTTCTTTTTCCTTCTGCTTCGCTACTGAGCTGTGTGACTTGAAGTTAAAATATTTACCACACAGCTAATAGGTTATCCATGAAATGCAAACAGAAAAAGAATCTGTTCTCGTTTCTCAGAAAATTTAGTGCAAATGTATTATAAAATACTTGTAATGGGTGCATCTGTGACTTCAAGGGCAGGAGCTGCTTTTTTAATATGCAAAACTATAATTTGCAATCTTTTCTGAGGAACACCACAGGACACTTAGTAAACTACAATAATAGGCTTTCTGTATTTCCCCTGAAGATTTGTATTCACATGGCAACCAAATTACCACGCTACCAAGATACAGCGTTAAAATGAGTACTACATGCAGATTGCCACCTAAAATTGAAAGGCCACTGACACTAAATTAAAAACCTCTCTCATCACTGAAACTCAACATTTGTGCATGTATGCTAAAGCCCATAAACACATACAGCTAAAACACGTGTGTATGTGTATACACACACACCTGAGCCACTCAGCACTTCTATGACTGAGCTGTACTGCTGTCCCCAAGCCCAGAAGGCTCAGTCTCCCTAGACTTGTGCCAGAAGACATACAATGAATACAGCTTGCTCAATGTACATCCATGCAATTCTTGCCCAGACTCCAGACACTATAGCTTCTGAAACCTAAAAACCTGCAACCTCCAGGTATTTTGTCTGTTCCTCAAAAACCCTTTAACTCACATTCACATGTCCTATACAGCAGGCAAATAAAAAGGAGCAAGAATAGGGGAAAAAAGACAGATTAAACTTTGAAGAAAACAATTGCAGATCTTTAATTGACATTTATTTTCAGTCTTTGATTGAGTTCTTTAATTGACATTTGTTCTCAGAAGAGTCTGCTCAGAGTCATTAAGCGCTGACCTTGGAGAAGCACCTTATAACAACTGAATATATTGCAAAATTGTCACTGTAGGAGGTAACATTACCAGAGTGATAAAAAACAGTATATTGATATCTTGTTATTTGCTGTGAATTTATAATTATCTAAAACACCTCCATCCATCTTCATTGTGATTTACTGTATTACTCTGAATATGTGAATAGCCTTAAACAGCCACAGAAAAGTCTTATATATTTACTTTTAAAACAAAATCATACAGAAATGTTTGTTCTTGTCCCAAACATGGATTATCCCCAAAATTGCATTGGCTTAATGCCCAGGACAAGTAACATTCAGTCCCAGAGCAGTAATTAGTTTCAGATCCACTACCTTGCAACTCTCTAGCTCTTAATATGAGCTCTGGGCAACTGAAAAAAGGGATAAAAGCAGCTTCCTATTTGTTTTTCTCCCAGCCCTGTGGACACAGCCACTGCATATAACATGCAAGTCTTGAGGCCAACCTGAGCAGCCACAAGTAATGCAGCCATTCTAAATTCAGGCAGATAAAACCATACCAGATCACACCCAAAACAGGGATACCTGTGCTACAGGTAAGAAGGGGGAAGATGACTCTGAAACCGCAATCCAAAGACACATTCCAGAGAACACACACGAGGTTAAATTATGGACAGCACAGACAAAAAAGCTGAAGGAGGTACTAGTATTTCCATTGCAGATGAAGAATTGAGGCAAAGGAATAAAGCCAATGCATCACTAAAATCCTGGTGCCATTTTGCACTTAACCCACACCTCTGCAGATCAGGCTCCAGGCCTCAATCTATCTAGTTAGCCAGAAAGAGAAGAGCACATACTTAGGGACCACAGGACCCTCTTGTCCAATCTTAGCAGTGCAACTTTTAGATGCCTAATTCAAAGCCAGTTACCCAGTTGTCCTACACTCAGTAAAGCACATGCTTTTAGAAGTGCATTTGTCCACTGGCTCTTTGCCTAATCATAAAATAATAATCTGAGATAGAACAGATAGAACAGACACATCAGACATGCTGCCCCTGTGCCTTTCCTGATACACTGCTTGACAAAGGCACTAGGGAATTCATTAAAAATACACATAAAATAAAGCGCTGCACTAACTTGGGCATAGTTTGCTATAGTCTGCTTCTAATAATTCATAATGACATTATGTGCTGCTTATTTATTAAGTAGTAGCTTATTGCCTGACTATGGGAATTGTTCTATCTATCAAGGCTACTGGAAAGATACATGCCAACATCACATGCTATGTAATGCAACATTTTTGGACTAACATTTCCTATTATTTCCTGGCAGGGAAATGCTAATTTAACTGACCAAGTTCAATGCCTTTGAGGTATTTTTGCTTTAAATAGCTTGACACTTCCCAGTGTTCATTCCAAAATCCTGACCTGGGCTCAGCCCATCAGGTAGATACCCTGAAAGATACCCAACTGTGAATTGCTACCACAGAACAGTTAGAATCCCCTCATGTCATTCTACAATACTGCTTTCAGAGTCGCTATGACAAAAGAAAGTCAGAAAAACAATATATTAAAACAGAAAAGATAATACCTAAAGCAGCACGTTAATCAGAATGATTTCATCAAGTCTCCTCCAAGACAATCTACTGAGCGAATCTACTGACAGGGAAGAATAACCACATCATTAGCAATTTGTACTCCTGTCAGGAATGCATTTAGTCACACCATAGATTAAATGTTTAAGCAATTGCTAAGCAGACGTGAAATTTTCCACTCTGAGGCTTGTGTCTAATCTGCCAATAAAAAATTAAATACAGTGAGGCATTTCACTCAGGACAGCAGTTCCTCACTTCAAATCTCATCAGAGGTTTTTTCATTAAAACAGGACAGTCAACGTCACAATAGAGGTTTTGCTGCTCAGTGCTGTATGGAAGTAGATACCAAATCAAACTCTGACTGCCCTTTAAAAATGAAAAAAGTACAATTTCATACATTCAGGAATCACCACATAAAATGAACAGGTGGTATTTACCTGAAGGTTTTACTCTTCTGGAGAAACTATTTTTAACAATAGTTTCCTGATATTTAAAATACATGGATACACTGAGGAAAAAGTAAGCAGTTTTGTAATGGGACATTGTCTCCCAGACTTTCTGAAGGTCCTTAAAGGAATAACAAACATTTGTATAACAATGCAACCTACCTGGGCTTCCAAAAGACTTCAACAAGGTCACCTGCCTCTGAAACTGAGCAGACGTTCAGCGCTCAGAAAGGCCAGGCATAAATTCATTAAAAGATGGGAAATGAAGCACAGGATGAAACCGTCACTTTTCAACAACTGTTCTCTGTTGCTTTTCAACACATTCAAAATCATTAAGTGAATTTAATAAGGCTGCAAAGTCTGCAGATGACAGGACATAATATAGCAAACTAGCATCAGCTACAAAGAATGTCTCATTTACTGGTCAATAAAATGGCAGGTGTAGATAAATGCAAAAAACTGAAGCACATAGGAAAATAAAGAAAAATTTAACTTCATCCTCAAAATGATGAGTTTTGAATATTCCTGCTCAGGAAATATGTTGTAGGAATTGCGAACAAATGCAACTAGTACAGAGACATTCAAACCACACGAACGGTCTTCAGCAACGTTAATGCTGTGGAATCACTTTCCACAAGCACTGAAGTCACTTAAGTTCCGACAATTTCAAAGGGTTCAAAAGGGATTAGACAGACAAATTTACTTAGAATTGCAAAGTATAGAATAACTGCTCAGGAAGTTCCCATGGCGCAATTTTAGGGCAACTAGGTATTCTGAAGAAATATTGTTATGCTTCTCTGTTCTTGTATTCTGGCATCGGCTCCTGCAGGGACAGGAGAGAGGGCCGGGCAGGACTTTGGTATCACCAACATTGCTCACATTAAAATCCTGTTACATTGTAATGTGACACACTAGAACAATAAACAGCTTAAATTAAACTAAATGGGTCCTTTGTCTTTGAGAGCTACTAAAATATGTGAATTAACTAAACCCAAAGCAGGGAATTTACTAGGCCAGCATGTAATTTTAAGTAAGGAGAAAAGCTGTCATTGCCTAGTAGTTTAACATTAACTAACTTTTCTCCACTGCTCAGTTTTGTCAGCTTTCCAGCATTAAATTTATTGCAGCATATGGACTTTCATCCTCAGAGAGCACCGACTAGACATGCATTTGTCTTTCTGGAAGCCGATGTTCTGGAAAGCAGAGGGAAAGGGAGGTACCTCATGCCTTGTGCATCGACCACAGGAACCAAAATACAGATGAGTCAGAAGTGAAACAAGTCCAAACCAAATTTTCAGTAAAGGCCCAATTAGTCATCTGCTATAGGCTATGCTACTGCTCCAGTTAACTCTCAGGTCAGTGGACTGCTGTGTTGCTGTTTTTCTGGCTGGAATAATCATAGAATTGTCTAGATTGGAAGGGACCTTCAAGATCATCTTGTCCAACCATCAACCTAACTGACAAAAAAAACATCACTAAGCCATGTCCCCCAGCACCATGTCAACCCGTCTTTTGAACACTTCCAGGGATGGTGC
>JAOXJM010000012.1:13813834-13831047 GCA_026413425.1 Tringa solitaria
AAAACCTGCCTGGACACGTTCCTGTGCAACCTGCTCTGAGTGGACCTGCTTTGGCAGGGGGGTTGGGCTAGATGATCTCCAGGGGTCCTTTCCAACCCCACGTGATTCTGTGATTCTCTAAAAGATAAAACAGGCACGTTCAGCGAGGTCTATAAACCAGAAACTGGTACTCGGCTCAGTCTGCCAACTGGGTACCAGACAGAGCCCACAGAGAGTACTTGGGAGTCCATACCAGTAAGGACTCCCCAGCAACGCCGCTCTACCGCCCCACACACCGCGCGTGGGGATGCACGGCCGCAGCACAACAAGAGGGTGAAGGGGCGAAAAAGCAAAGAAAACCCTTCACAGGACAGGTGAAGGTCAAAATGGGAGAGCAAATACTGGATAAAGGCAGTAGCCTGCCTTAAGAAAATGAATATATACTGCTGTAAGCCAGCACCCACTGCTGCAATAAACCAGGTCACCGGTCTATGCCTCCAACAGCGCCCCGTGACATTTTAATAAATTGACCCAAAGGTTACCTAGTTCTGCAAAGATTTCTACCTGACACAGAACACTGTTTTGCAGCATGAAATGAATTTTTCAGCCACTTCAATCCAACTTTCTACCTTCCAGAGCAGCAATTCAACATGCTAAGATGAAATAATGTTCCCTCTCCACTGGAGGTGACAAAACACTTCAGCGACAGCTGTGTCCCATAAACAGAGCTAAAAACTTCACCTCACAAAACACTTCAAGAAGATAGTTACAATAAACATAGTCCTGCACTACAAAAACAGAAGACTGGAAAGTAGGCATTTCACAGACCATATTTTAAAAGAAAAGTTTCTATTACTATTTTTGTTTTGTACTCCTCTGACCTAATTCTGTCCATCTTCTGTTACTGCTATGTACATGTCAGCAATCACTTCAATCTTCAGTTTTCCTTACAAAAGCCAGGTTACCTGCTCTCGAGTAGTGGAAAACATGGACAGAGGGGACAAATTTACTGCTTCAGAGAGCCTATCTTTGGTGACTCGAGCTTTGAGTGTACTGAAGTTCAGTCAAGTCTTTTTGAAATATTCTAAAAAATAATTTCTATTGCTGCGTTAAACAAAGTGTTTTCATCTCATTTAATTGACTCCTTTAATTTAGTCCTTATACCAAGCTTCACTTATACTTGAAATGGCAGACTTGTTATTCTTCAGACACTAATTATTGAGCCATAAAACACACTCTTGCATGGAGGTAAGAACCAGTGTTACTCCCCACACACACACTGTTTCCTGGCTGCTTAAGACAGAGTAAGACAGCAAAATGAACCACTGTGTTAAACCACTGAAAATATCCCTAATGAGCTAAGAGTGCCTATAAAGTTGAGAGAAAACAAATTTAATTAGCTCAGTTGTTTCATGTTGTCAGAAGGGACTTTGAAAGTTTTCAGCTGAAAACAGAATATGCTTCTATACAAATTAGATACTGATTTTAAAAGACAGGAAGGAAACAGTTCATACCCAGATGCAAAAAGGGAGACCGCAAATTTAAAATAACTAAATAGACCTGGTTTGTCCGTCTGCAGTACTTCAGCAGGACACACTGACATCGGTTACATCTGTACTGACCAAACAGAAGGCAAAAATCAATCTAGACCTAAGGCAGGTGAAACAAGCACTTCATCCGGCTGGTGCAAACTCCGAGGATGAGCCCTTCCTTCAATGAGGCAAACTGAGGAAAAAAGACATATGACCCCACTAGCAGTTGCTCTTGGTCCAGTTCTATCATTTTCCCTCCTATTAACAGAAACATTTTAATTTTTTAATTATACGTTTCGTCTTAGGTATCATGGAACCTCCATAGGTCTCTGCCATCTGGCCCATTCTACAGCTTGAGTAAAGCAAACAGGTACAAGACCTATGTCAGAGACACAAACTTAAGATAATTTTCCTCTACTGAGAAGACTCGCAATAAGAAAAACATCTTCAAATATAAGAATAAAAGAGATTAAATATGCAAAATTCTCTTGATAATTTTTTAGAGCACAATATTGAGCCTTGCACAATTGAAATTATAAAAAATAACAAAACAGAGGAAAGACACTACAACATGCAATTTCACATCTTATGCAAGTAGAATTAATAGCAATAGCAAGAAAGGGAACAAATTCATCCACAGAAGCGTGGTGCTTATTTTAGGAATTACCTTCATGCAAAATTAAACATCCCTTTCTCAAGGAAAGAAACATAGATGAAAACATCTGGGGCTACTGGTAGGAGAGATCACTCTCTTACTAAAACAGAGCTACATTACCAAAACCAAGGAGCAAATGATAGCAATGGGACCTCTAAGGAAAGCAGAGAAAGGCAGCACAGAAAATATTGTTGAGCAGCACAGTGTAAGAGAGTTTAAACCTTTTATTGCTAAAACCTGAAGAAGAAAACACATGTATAACTTCCAGATATACCAATTTCACCAGGAGAGGACAGGAGCTGTTTCCCATTAGCATTGTAATAAAGGAAAAATGCCCAAGGGAAGCCAATCTGTAATGCAGGGGAAAGTAAACATTTCAAGAAGTATTTGTGGCAACGCGGTGCAGGGAGCCACCACCCAGAGGGTTATGCCCAGCCGGCTCTCCTGGGCTCCACTCCACAGCACGGGGAGCACTGGTCCACAAATGGAGAACGTGGGACAGAAAGACCAGTCCACACATACAGATATAGGGGAAAAACGGTCAGGGAAAAAAAGGGTCAGGTCATGGACATCCCTTCTGAAACACCTGGGAGACAGGAGTACAGACAGGCAATTGGAGAGTGATGTTTCAGAGGCTTTGTGCTGCCCTGAAGGAACACCTCCATCTGTGGTCTTCTGTTGGTGCAAATGAAGATACACTCCAAGACTTCAGAACAACAATGGCAAAAACACTGTGGGTGGTGACGGCTTTTTTTTTTAAGTTTAAAAAATTTCAAATAAGGAGTCCTGAGTCTTCTGCCTCATTCCGTCAGCACAGTTAGTTACCAAATCGCATAGCTCTTTCCTGAAGCAGCCTTCTGCACCAGAGCCCAAACAGCGTCTCCAGGAGGACATCTCTCTAGACCAGGGAGATGTGCACACTTCTGCAAGGAACCCACACTGAAAGGAAACACATACACATCACCCCTAGCACTCCAAATCCATAACCCCAAGGCCTAGACTATCCAATTTTATTGATACCACTTAATTTTTCAAGCAGACTCAGAAGGCAAGGGGACAACTAACAAACAAAGCCAAAACAGATGAGCAGGTTTTTGTCACGGACAAAGAACGAAGAGCAGCTATAAAAAGCGAACCGGCTGCACACAACATTTTTCCAGTATTTACAGGAAATAGTGGTGAGAAACCCACAACAGGCACACCTTTCTCCAGACAGGAGACGGAGACCAAAAAACCCACCCAGAACGCCAAAGCCCATTACTGGAGCCTGCAGAGCAGCCCTTCCCGCACCCCTACCGAGGTGACAGGGATGCACCCGCTGCACAGCCCACCTCTCTGGCCATTAACCACGATGGGAGCCCATGGAACCCTCAGACTTTCTTCTTTTTCCATGCATTTTATGCAGTAAGACTTCACCTACAAATCTTTTGATTAAAGCGCAAAACCCAGCAGCTCTCAAGGAAAATTATACATAGGTCCACTTTGTTCCTTGGCAGCAGGCTGAAGCTAACCATCAATACCACTGCTGAACTACCCAAAAGCCGACGGAACTGAGTATCTATTCAGGTCCATAACTAATGTATAAAATATTTATTTGTGGTTGTCAGGTTTAAAAAAAAAAAAAAAGAAAAGAAAAACAAAACCCACACACTTGCTCTGGGGAACACAGTATTTCACAGAGTGATTTAGCAAGAAACTGATAATGAAAATAATTGAAAACATAAAAATAGAACATAAATGCAAACAAACAAACAACTCTGAATGTCCCAAATGCCCCCAAAAGGTATAACAAAAACTAATGATTTCAATTGTTTCCACTGCAAATGATTAATTCCAAATATCAAGGTTTTAATATAGTTATCCTTCTAATAAGTCAATTTTCTTTATAGTAGCAGATTCCATAACCAAATAAGTGTATGTTTCCAATACCCCAATTCTTGTTCTTTCTTTAGAATAGTAATAATAGTAACTACGCAATTAAATAAAATTACATTCAAGTAATTCTCAGGATGCACAGGCAGCCCATTACGTGGTCCATTTCACCCAGCATTAGATTCATTTTGGAGGGGGAAAAAGGAAAGGAAAATTAGTTACCTGAATAACCCTTACAGAAGGGGTAAATAATCAGATTGTAGAATACAGAACAAAGGTTTGTCTTACAAAAACAAATACGATGTTTATACACTTACCTGCACTTTACTCTGAAGCATGGGAAGCCACAAAACCTTATCAGTTTTAAAGACGATTTAAAGATCTCATTAAAAACAGATGGTAATTTAAAAAAGAACGTTGAATATTTTGAAGAGTCATCATGGCCTTTCAGATGGAATTCAGATGGAAATATTTAGTTGCCTCAGGTTGATTTGCCTCCACAAATCAGCATCCTTAGGATGGAGACTTATTCAAGATTTTGTGGAATACAGTTAAAATAGATAACATCTCTGCATCAGGAGTAGGTAGGTGACTTAATATTCTAGAAGGCCTAAGACAAATACAACAGCAATGCTCACAGGTTGAGACTCAATTAGCAGATGTCAAGGTCTGACACACAGCCACTATGAAAGGCTATGGCTTCTTGACAGAGCAGACTGGGGAGCACGACAGGACGGATATAACAACGCTGCCGTGTGATACTACATCAGAAAGATTTCCACTAACTATAACCTCTTTCTTCGGTCACTAACTATAAATAGCATCAACCCCAAAGCATTAGGAAACGCAGCGTACTAAGTGGAACCTCTGCTAAAAGAAAGCGTTTCAACCACAAGCCCGTATTTTGGTGTTGGCAAGTAGTTTCTCCAGACATAAGACACAACAGCAGACACATTAATGCTGTACACATCCAGGCCTGAAGAAGCAGGAGGCATGAAGCTTGCTAGGGAAGCAAACAGGATTTTAGTTCCAAGTAATATACTGTTTACTTGGTCTCATTTTGTAGTGGACAAGCCAACTTAATTAATCTTCAAAATCAAGCTTCCACCAGTGCAAGGTTCTGCACTAAATCTAGGTCTAGGGTGGTGGCCAGTGAGCCTTACAGTATAACTTGTTACTAGACAGAGACAGAAGCACAGATTTAGCACTGGGCTAAAAATTCCAGTCACGCAACCTTAGAGGCCCGTGGTACATCCACCCAAATCCTTACACTGCTTCAATATCGGTGTTCATGCAATGGCTACCATTTTTCACCTGGGAAAAGGCTTGCAGTAGCTGGCAGTGACTGAAGTGAAGAGAGACCTCTATTGACATAGATTTTAACTCCATAAAAATTTGAATCGTGAAACTGCATTACAGAAATTGACGAGTGACAATAATAAAAGCAGGTTGTGATAGTAGGGAAGGAACTGTAAGAAATATTTTCCTTATATAATAAAGGGTGCAGGTAACATGCCATTGGATTTTTTTTTCAGAAGTTTAATCATGTTAGAAAGTATCTTACTGTGCAAAAAGTATCTTACTCTATCAAATAAACTATATAAACTAAATTTTAAAAAGTTACACTTACTGAGAAAGTGAATTATTCAACAAGAGTTGGAGTGGCAGATTTATCAAGCTACCAAAGTAAAAATACATTATATATCTACACTGCTAAATATTTTATTTTTTAAAAAAAAATCCCACAACAAAATCAATCTGCAGTGAATCAAGAACACAATAACTGCACTTCTAATAAGAATGCTGCTTTGATGTGCATGATCTGTGTTATGGAAACAAAGACTTCTCCCTCGAACAGAAAAGAAACAATACTGGATGTCACCTAAATGACACACACACACAAGCCACCCCACGGTCCCCACCTCACCAAATCACCTTGTCCACAGTTCACAGGAAAAATCAATCTAAAAGCAAAACATGCAACAACTAGTGTAGTATCTTCTTGGACTTTGAAATAACATTCCCCAATATTTCCTGTACCATTAAAGGTATATATTTATGTAGTAATGAGCAGGAATTAATTTCCTCCTACGCTGTGCCCCAGAAAAATCTTAAGGGCAACTCCTAACACTATTTAAGTTGTGTGGAAAGAAAGCTGGAGAGAAGATGTTGGGGGAGAATCTTTAAAAAAATATGTCACTAATTATGCTTCAAAATTATGACAAGCATCTCCCAAGGAAGATGATAAGCATGCCAGTGCCTGAAAGACTTAGCATCCTGAAACAGCGAAGTTTGGCAAAAGTAAACCAATACCCAAACCTCTTTATTAGCAGTTCTTGTAAAAAGGCTAATATCAGGCTGTATATCTTACCTAATAGAAAAACACGCAAAATAGACAATTAGCAGATAATAATTCCACAAGAGCCATTCTGATCTCTCATCCTTTTAGATAAACTTTAACCACCACAGGCTGTCAACCATTCCTCACATCAACTATTGTCCACGTAAGTCATCCCACCTTTAAAAAAAAAAACAGAAAAAAAAAAAGATAAAGAAAAAAAAAATCTCAGACTCTGAATTTTTCTTCAAATACTCTCAAGTCCATCCACAGTTTATTAGGAAGACAGGAGCAAAAAAAAAAAAGGAGAGAGAAGACAACTATTGCTTACCCAGATTAAGAGTCCCCCAGCTTCCAACAACAAAGCTGAGAAGGAAAACTACTTCAAATTCTTACTGTGAATCTCATTAAAAAAAACCCACACAAAATCTAAAGTCTATACATCCCGAAGAAGATAAAGGTCCATCCTTCCCTTAGATGGCTATTAATGTGAATGAATTCTGAAGTGAGAGCTTATGCAACCATTGAAATAAAACAGTCAAGACCTCCCAGCAAAATGTAAAATAACTCCATATGGTAAGTAATGGGAGATTTTTATTTTATTTTATTTTTAATTTCTAAGAACACTTAGAAACATTTGTTCAAATCTTAATGGGAATTACCATAGTTTTTGTCCTTCTCAGGAATCGCTGCCCATTTTATCTATCTTTACCATAAAGGCAACTGCTGCTAGAACATTATGGATGAGGGTTTAACATATTCAGGAGAGACAAACATTTTTCAAAAATTAGGTACTTTCTTAGTCTCAGGCAAACTCAATGAAGCAAGACAGAAATCTGCATCACGAGAGGGGTAGTGTCCCTCACCCCTCGTCTGCCGTGCAACAAGTGGTGACACTGAGAAATCGTAAGAAAGCACCCCCAAGTCAGGTGATTTTTGCAAGGAAAGTAATAGAAACCACAATTAGCAGCTGCCATTTGCAGTTAATGTATGTGTTAAAAACAGCATCGTCCTGAGCCAGAAATTAGCATAACTTTAGAGAGATCACAGAACAGCAAAGTATTAGTTATGCATTGTGATCTTCTAAAATAAAATCAATATACAAACAACAGACCTTTTAAAAGAATTCAAAATTAAATAGAAAAATAAAAGTATGTTCAGAATGCAGAAGTTTGGTTTACTATGGTTGATATATCTGATCCAATTGATCCAACTGCATATTGCCTTGATCTACAGCTTAGCCCTGTAAAAACTGTATTTACAAGAAATATAGCTGGGACAGACATCAGAGACGTTTTCCTCCCACACCTCAGTCACCTTATTAAAATGAAACCTTGGTGCAAAATTCAAACCTAGTGCAATAAGCATAGCTAATTTTTTCTTGAAGAAAACTAATTAATCCCAAAGCTCTCTCAAAGCTTAACATAAGCTTGTACAAGGTTAGGAAAAGCAAGAAGCTTTGAGCTTGTATATGCTGCATACTCTTCCTATACCAAAGTTTGTTAGCAAAAAAAAATAAATGAAAGCATCTCAAACAAGATAAAAAAATGTACACCCGAGAAAATTAAAAAGTAAAGCCAAATTAGCACTGCATATGTCATGATTTTTTTTATTCCTTTTTTTAAAAGCTGTGTAATCTCAATATTGCTGCATTTCATTGTGCAATAATTCCCACCTGGTCAGAAGTGCAGTTAAAAATACCACCTCTCTCCAGAACAAGGCAGACACACTGTTAAAATACCAAACTTCCTCGCCGGGCAACTTGCCAGAAAGCAGCTCTGAATGTCTGGATTTCTTCCCAGCCGTGTGAATGCATAACACCACGGGAAGAATTCCCCTCTCCGGACGGGGACACGCTGACATACCTGAAGCAGCAGGGGCAAGATGCCATGGAGCATCCTCACAGCATCCTCACCTGCCTCAGGACCCCGACTGCTGCCGAGAACAGAGCCAAGGGGAAAGATCATGGATGGATTCAGGGAGATGGATTCAGAGGTATGACTGACCCTGTCTCATCCTTGGCAGCTTGCCTTACCAAGTCATTTCAAATGTTGGTGGTTACTACTTGACGTGAGCCAGCAGCTCCCCAAGGAGCTCTTCGCTCCTCGCCTCCCAGCTCCTCCTGCCCACAGCCCTGCTGCCCGATGGCTCAGCAGATGTGGATATGGGATGTGCCCCCAATGCCCGCTAACAGGCATTTCCTGGCAGACAAAGAGCTCCTTGCAGGACAGGCAGGACAAATAGACACCAAACGGTGAAACTCGGGCAGCTCCAGCCCTTGCCAGCGCTGCGAGGTGGCAGCCGTGCTCCCACCTGCACCACGCATACAGCCTTAGCTCTCTCCACGGTCCTTCCAAAGAGGATCTTCTAGAAAAATGTCTTCAGCTCCCTTCAAGAACCAGAAAGTAATAAATTAGACAGGTTTCTTGCTGTCAAGGCTCTCACAGGTTTTGCTGGTTTATGGCAAACCTGGTAGATACAGTACACAGTGCAGGCTGCCATGAGTTATAGGACCAACAAGCCCTGCTAAGGCTAAATTACATCCCAGGGGCTACACGACACACAACTTCATCATCATCAGAGCAGGAGGGAGAAAGAGCAGAATGTGGCCAGCTCCTCCTGGAAGAGTGGGGAAAAACAGCGGGTGAATAAAGGGGCTGGATAAGGAAAATCACTGATTAAGTTTCAAACAGATTACTGATTACTTAATGGAATAAAAGACTAGGAAATAAAAATACAATTTACTACTCTGGTAATGATTAAGTATACCTGTCAGAGCTGGTATGTGAGAAAGCACAGTGCTCGAGAACCACTGATAGCAGTATTGTGATGAGCACTAAATTCTTAAGAAAAAAAAAATAGTGGAAATTGCAGGGGCACATACGTACATAGAAGATGTAATACAATGTATTATTAAAGCTCTAGTAAAATCTAATAGCTGGAAGCAGTGATAGATACATTTAGATAAAACTTTCATTAACTGTAAGAATAATTAACCTTTGAAAGCAACTTATTTATTGATGTGGTGATTCTTCTAAGTGCTCAAATTAAAGTTGAAAGTTTTATATTTTAAGGGTAAACAATTTCTTCAGTTTCATTTTGCTACAACAAAGGAAAAAGGGAATATATGAGGATACATGCTTGGATTTGCATAGTACCAAAATAAAGCATTTTATCTGAGCAAGATTCTTGCTCCAAGCTCACCTGAACATGGTATTTCAAAAAAAAAAAAAAAAAAAAAATCTTTCTGCATCAAATAGGAGTGTTTTCCTATGTTATAACTGTAACTGCACATTGGAGAAGTATACCTGGGGACAACAGAGGCATTTCTGACCTCTCAGCTGAGGGAGAGATCTCCTACGCTGCCTCAAAACGTCAGAGCCTGCACTTGGTACGGGATGCCTGAAGAAAAAGCACCTCAAAATACCTGAGCCATGAGCATAGCAACAGCGAATCATTACATGATTGCAGCGAGTCATCTCCATGTCAAATCCCTAATAGGAAAGCAGGGGTGGGTACTATATCCAGGCTTCAGAATTTTAGAAATACAACAGCAAGACAGTCAGCAGACACCCACTGGAGCTTCCTTCCCATGCATTTGCACTGACATATTTCACTGCCCCCACACGGGTTCAAAACTTTATTTCTTAAGGCAGCAATTTAGAAATTAATTTTTAAAAAATAAAATTCAAGTAATGGATATAAACAATCCTTTATACTATAAATACAAACTGATGTTTTGTTTTATTTGAAGAAAAAGGCCACAGCCACTGACCTCCATGACATGAGTAACAACCTGTTTAATAATCCCACATTTATCTGAAGGCTCTCTGCAAATCTTTGCAAAGCTATTAGTAGCATAGTTCTGTTTCAGATAAAGGTTACAGGCAGTTAAGTATGGGTGGTAAATTCTGCAGCATTTTTTCCTTCATGGTAAATTAACATCAATCTAATCTCCATCAAACATAACACTGCTTTAAAGCCTGTTCTTGCTCTGACTGATATAAATAGCAAAAATTCCACTCAAAATATACAGGTTCATAAAATCTTGCATCTTAATTAAAAATGAAGAAAAAATTGTAAATGAGAGAAGAGTCATGGCAAGAAATGAAATTACAATGGAGCTGCTTTTAGCTGGAACATAATAGTTATAAAGCGACTGAGCAATTGCAGGAATTCTCTATTTAGATGCACTCCGGTGTAACAACTTCCCCATTCTAACACTATTAAGAGAAACAAGACACTAAATACTGACTCCAAGGATAAAAATACCTTTAACCCATCTAGCCCATAACTGTTAACATATGTGCAAATGTTCCACAAATTAAGCCACTGTACAAATTCAGGTTATTCACGACAGAACACACTTTATGAATACTTTTAAAAGGTTTTTTATTTCACAGTCTTTGTATGGCGGTATTTCTTTTCCTCTTCCCCAAGCCCTTAAGACATTAGCTTCAGAATAACATGTAAAGAACAGACTAGACTGAAGAGGCCGAAAGGAAAAAGTATCTTCTAATGGTGAGACAAACTTGCTTTAACTTTCCATATGTTTTCTAAACTGCAAACTCCCAGACTAATAAATCCCTTAAGCTATGAGCTCTATCTTCAGGATTTTGCACAGGGCAGCTTTTACTAAACATTAAAATATGTAAGTTAATTTCAAACCATTTTCTTGTAAGACGTTCCCAAAACTTTTTTTTTCATTTCCAGAGTCACTCAGACAGGAAGGCTGGAGAAAGGGAGGCAACATTTCTATTTCTCAGACACTACCCTGCACCCTAGGGACTGTAAGGCAAGGGCCCCCTCGGCTCCCTGCGACTCGGCACCCAAACCAGCCGCCTTCTGCTGTTCCAACAGACGTATCGCTGAACAGACCAAAAATAATCTGAAGGCCACACTTACAATAAACACCCACCACAAGCAAAAGGAATTGTTATACTGACGTGGTTTCTTTCATCCCGCTCTGAAAGCCTGCTGAGATCCAACGAGCACAAGAAACACAGAAGGCAGAGTTTGTCACTGTTCTTCGCTTCACTTTTGACATCTGTTTCACAGCTCTTGGAAAGCCCATTTCCATTAATCTATCATGAGAAAGGATGGGAGATATAATTCCCAGGCTGAGAGGGCATTAGGAGACTTTCCTAGCTGACTGTACGTTCAGAAAGAACTGTAACAACCAAATTATGTTACTGTGAATAGACGGAAGATGCTGTAATTCTATTCCTCCTTTTGTCTTAATGGAGTTATTTATGTTGCGATCTTGAGGGCAGACCACTTACCAAAGACATTACCAGCCACCTGACACAAAGGAACAGCAGATTAAGAACAGAAGGTGACACCCTGGTCCCATTCAGCAGAAGCAGGTCTATCCTTCCCTGACTTAGCCTACAAATTATCATTGTAAAAGTTTACTCCTGGTACACACTAATATTTAAACAGATTCCACCAAACAACCCAGATTATCAAACCTGGGTAAAAGTAAGGGAAACCATTAAAGGCATCTTCACAGGGAGTGCTATAAATGCCTTAAAAGCATAGCCTTTGTAGTATTTGTGCATTTTAAAAGTCCGAACAAAAATGTGTTTGCCATTCATTATCATTAAAACATAAACATAAGAAACTGCTTTGAAGTTGAATACTTTGCTACGATTAGTATCCTAAATCTAAGAAGGATCACACACTGGTCACATACAGCTTCCACAGAAATAATTTATACTCTGCACGCTTAATAACTGGACTTTATTTAAAAAGATTAATTTCAAGCACCTGGCCTTGAAAGTGTGAATCTCTATTAATATAACAAGATTCTAAATCGGCTTCTCTCATACACAAGCAAAAGCAACACTAAAAACAAATACAGCAACTGACAACAACAGAAGCTTGTGGAGAAGGAGGAATGAAAACAGGAGGAGGAGAGGGAAGACTGTTGTTACAAAAAAAAAATTTAATTCAACCATTCATTATACATATGTAACTCATATGTATGAGACGTCAAAACATACAACATTGCCCTCCAGAAAAACAGAAAACCTAACACTTTCTAGTCATCATATTTGCTACTGAGGAATAAAAAGAAAGAGGTCAGAAAAGAGCATCTACCCACCTTATGTAACATGGAGTTACTAACCCCAAACTCTAAGTTTATAGAAGCAAAAGTGACAAAAGGACCTCCAAGCCTGAAGAACAACCTGTGACATGAAGGTGTGTTAGTGCCCACTTTGCGACCCCGAGTACAGAAACACAGTGGTCAGCCATTTGAAAGAGGAAAAATAATTGGAACTCGCTCCTCTGGATTAACTCAGCAATCAAAAAGCCCAATGTTATTGAGCCAGATGGTGGGACCTCTGTGGGTTGAAAGGTATTTCACTTTTGAGAGTCTACTGTGAAGTCTGAAATAGAGTAAGCGTGGTGGTCTCGGCCCAAGTTCCTCCAAGCGCTGCTAAAACTCATCTCATTTAATCTGGAGCAGCTGACATCCTGATAGCACGCGTGAGAAGAGATTGTGTTCCTCTGAGCCAGACGGGCAGTAGAAAAAAACAAAGTATGAACAACTTCACAGCACAGCCAATGGCACAGAGAAGGTCTCCATCTGCACTGGTTTAAGGAACAGAGAACCACCACTTCATTGCCTTCAGGATGTTTATCGTCTAGCATCATAATTAATGCCATTTCAGTTAAACTGCATATGGGAAAGCAGCAGGAATTAAGAGTAAATACCAAAGCCCCTGTCAAAAAGAAAATTATTTCAACAAGCTATGAATACTTGTCATTATCTCTGTGACTATGGTTGCTTGGCTTTGACATGCTCTTAACAGTATTCATTCGATCTCAGACAGCACAAGAAGAAACAAGTTTGTTCAGTCTTCCCACTCAAGATAGGGCAGGAGACATTCACATTTGTATGGAGTTATAGAAATCATTATTTTCCAGGCAGGATTTAAACACAATCCTACAAAATACTTCCCCATTTGGGGATGTTTTCAGCGAACAGGAAAGATTTTGGGAGCCAACCCATCTCTTAACTTGCAGGGTACTTTTTATGCAGTAAAATATTCCCAGTACATTTCTCAAGTACGAAGGAAACCAAGATAGTAGGCCAGTTTACCACACACTTTGTGGTTTAACCACAAGAAATAAAAAGTAGTTGGCCCCCGGGAGAATGTCTGTAAGCAGCGGGGCTGTGCTTGAACCAAAACTATCCCAAAGACTACTTTAGCTATGACAAAGCAAGAAACAGAAGACCTTGCTTTATGTATTACATACTACATTCAGCATTTTACTTTTGACGTTGTGTGACAGTGATTTTCACTAGTTGGCATCCATTGAAAAATACATATATGTTAAATTACGCTACATATGGCCCTCAAGCTACATAAGCTACTGCCTATCAGTAAGATACCTTACATCATCTATAAGGATGTGAGTCCTTCACTTCTGCCGCCTAGTATAAATTTATTCCTCCTTTGTTTTCAAGTTTATCATACTAGAAAACGGTAAAATTTTAGTTTATCAATTTCCGTTCCTCTATTTTGTCAAGCTACCCTGATAAAGAAGAAAAAGTTCCTCAATCCATCATTGACAGGGAGTTCAACCAGAGAACCAAAGGACAAAAGAGAAGGTCAAGGAGGGATGGGTGCTTGAGATGCAATCCAAGTTGTAATCTTACACACAAAAATGCAAGGAATGTTTTATTTTTCTCTCTTTTTTTTTTTCCCCTCCAACATCACAGGACTGCTGAAATGGTATATAAAAAACAGAGGAGAGGACAAACTCAAAAAACCCAAACTTGTAACAAAAAGAGAGCCAGGGCCAAATCAACACTTGGCTTTATATCAGCCCAAAAGAAAAATAAACTTCAACACAGGGAAGAGCAAACACTGAGAAGGGTGACCATTTGCAGGCATAAAAGGTCAGACATCTGAACAAACGTGCTGGAGCAGGGGAGCGCTCCAGACAAACACTTCCTTTTGGCAAATGCCTTCCCACTTACAAAACACTTTCTCCTGCGAAAACACAATACATTTACAACCTTCCAAGTGTATGTAACGTGCCACCCAATACAACCTTATGATGTTACCAAAAATTAGCCCAGAGCAGAAGTCTCCAAGGTTTGCATCAGAACATCCCTAAGAGCCAGGAGGAGAGTTTGGCTTGCTCAGGCTACGGGTCCGGCTCAGTTAAACACGCATGATCAGCCAGGCACATATATGAAGGTTTTCTTTCCTGCCACAAAGTGCTCAGCCAAGGGAAGCACGACCAGTAAGTTAAAATATAACAGTACTGTCACTGTAGCATTGAAATAAATATTATTTCTTACAAACCTTGATATCAAAAATGAAGATAAAACGCACCAAATTTGGAAGAAGGGTCATTTGGGGACAAGGTAAAGAAGGAGGAAGCCTATTCAAAGTCATTTGGTAAAATGCTAAAATAATTTACAGAAAGAAGATAAGCATTTCAGCATCCAGAAAATAATTTTGCATTATTCTTCCCCAGTGACATAAACATGTAGAAACTACAAATTCAACACGGAGGCTGGAATTGGGTCGCTCTCCTCCCAGCATCACTAGCCTAAGGGAAAGAGATCCTAGCTTCAAAATACTCATTCATAAAAATTAAAACAACCTTGTCAAATTTAAAGAATAAGCTATGCAGAGTTGTCCAATGGATGGCTTCTGAAGTCCAATTATGTAGCACTTCTGTTTTCAGAAGACAGAATGATGAGGGAAACTTAAACTAAAAGATGACAACATACCTTTAAATTCTGATTCTGACTCACGTGTATTTCCAGCGCATGAGTTACATTTCAGTACAACAGCAAAAGAATCAGGGGCAAGTTTTTTACTTCAGTGACCTTTTAATCAAAGGAAGAAAGGAGACAGAACTCTCATCAACCAAATTAGTTCAGAGAATATTAAATGTTCTTAATTTTGAGTATGATTCAATGAGTAAACAAATATATTAGAGCAATATAATTTGATTTTAAGCATCAGGTATGTAACAAAATCTCAGTTTCAAATCACCAAGGACACATACAGCATTTCCTATTTCCCTACACAGGTGCAGGAAGATTAAGTAAAAGAAAAGCAACATTAAATTCATTAATACCAAGTAAGACAATATATTACACTTGTGCAAGAGGCTTGTGATTTAGATAGTTTTCTTACCACTTGTTTAGTAGTTGGCTGTGCTTTTTGGAAAAAGCTGAAAACCAGATTGTTACAGAGCTCCAACATTTCCATTTAGTGCCAGCTCAAGTCAGGTCTATTTTGCAGCAGTCTCAACCATAACAAGAATTACTTCAAAAAAAAAAAAAAAACAAACCTCCTCCTCATAGTTCTCTGGCAGCGGTGTCCTGGTTCCGGCAGGGATAAGGTTATTTTTCCGTAGGAGCTGGGAGGGGACACAGCCGGGATGGCTGTCCCAAACTAGCTGTGGGGGTATCACCCACCATGTGGCTCCTGCCCGGACACAGCAGGGGGAGCTTGTCATCTTGTTCCAATATCTTGTCACCTTGATCATCTTGTTCCAACATGTTGTCCCTGCCACGGGCAGGGACAGCTCCCACCAGACCAGGTCACTCAAAGTCTCCTCCAACCTGGCCTTGAACACTTCCAGGGATGGGGCCTCCACAACTTCCCTGGGCAACCTCTTCCAGTGTCTCACCGCCCTCAGAGTGAAAAATTTCTTCCCAAGATCTGACCTAAATCTACCCTATTCCAGTTTGAGCCACTACCCCTCATCCTATCACTACATGTCAAACCATTAAAAACATTATTTAAAAAAAAATCCATAAAAAAAAGAAGTTGAAACTGAAAGATTAACGGGGTCCTAACTCCTGAAGTATCTCAGAATTAAAGAAGTTCTGGCATAAGGCAAACTAACTCCACAAGTCAGATAAGAGATTACAGGAACTCCAAATTCAGTTCGCTGCTTATCTTTAACAGTCTTGCTCTGGGGAATAAAATTGCAGGTGTTATACAGCTCTGGAAAAGGCCTATGAAGTTATTTCTCTCAAAGACACAGAAAACAACCGTGGATGACTAAATGCAAAATAGATTTCCTCTTAAGACACAAGCTACTGTGCATTCCAAGGTCAGTTCCATACTAAGGTTTTGGGATCCCTCTGTTTGCTTTTACAACTCCAGAACCACAACAAAACAACAACAAAACCCCAACAGAAAAACAAAAAACCCCAACCAATGTTTTAAGATATAATAACCAAAGTGTTAAAAATTCTGCTATATATTTTAATGGTTGGTGTTTGCTTTTGACCCTAAGCAGGACTCTGCAATTGGTCCCTATCTGAAAGCTGCATACCTGTTAGAAATTCTTTATTCGCCCTCTGTTAGACAAGAGCATTGCTTTACAAGATAAAATATAGCCTCTACTAGTTATCCATTCACCTTCTGAGAAGACATAACTGGTTTAGGATTTGTTTTTGTTTTACATGAACTTTAGAGCCTATATACAGTTGCCTTTCAATAAAGGCTCAGACAGGAGGAACCCTGAAGGTAGACCTTTCACAGTATCTCCACTTCAACTCATTCCCAAAAGGGAAGCCGTAATAACTCAAAATTCATAGTGGGAAAAAAAAAAGAGAGAAAATAATTGCTCCTTTCCTACAACAGCAGCAAAGTAACTTCACAGACAAACGTAAAGGAGCTTTCAAAGGCAAAGTAAGGAAAGACTATCCAATTCTTCTTTTAGAGCATGCCCGTGTCCCCTTTCCATTTTCATAGAATCACAGAATCATTTAGGTTGGAAAAGACCCTTGGCATCATGGAGTCCAACCATCTACCCTACTCTACAAAGTTCTCCCCTACACCATATC
>JAOXJM010000012.1:13852122-13867680 GCA_026413425.1 Tringa solitaria
GTAGATGGTTGGACTCGATGATCCCAAGGGTCTTTTCCAACCTAAATGATTCTATTCTATGCTCTGGCCTGGTGGGCAGCCAAGCCTCAGTGAACCCCCCCGGTTCCATTCCCACAGCTCCTCACCCCAGTGGAAACCCGGTGTGGCGGCCAGCATCTTCTCTCTTGGCCTCTAATGGAGGCCCCAAGGGCACAGCGGCCTGACCCCCAGCAGACACACCACTGGCCCCAGGACATTTTCACCCGCGTTTCTTAGATTTTTCAAGAATGCATGAATTCTTTGAGAACTTCCTAAGAACTCCTTTAGACTGAGGGTGTCAAAGGTCACTGGCCAAAGAGGAGGGAGGGTGTGTAACTTGCCCCCATATACCCCTTCCTGTCTATTTGGAGCATTCCTAGTCAAAATGCACTTTTTTGGTATGGGTGTAATGCTAAAGATGGGGGTTGTGCGTGGTTTTCATCAGGGATTGGGTTTTTGGTTTTTTTTTTTTTTCATTTTTAAAATCCCTGTCATCTAAGCGAATCGCATGACTGCTGGAGGTCTGAGTCATGGTAGTTGAATGGTTGCACTGATAATGTGATAACAGAAAAACACATTTGTGTGCTTATAAAAAATGCTTTGACTTACAGCCCCGTGTCCAGGGAGCCATTACTTGTTACTCTACCAGGCATCTCATGATAGCTGATGTTTTCATAAGATCTGCTCAAGTCAGATGATTACATGAAAGACTTCCAAGTTTTCATCCTACTTTGTTTTTCAGATCACACATTTTAAAGGAAAAATAATTTTTAATTTTCAGCTGTCTTTGAGTGTTCATTTGATGCAAACATACCCTACCGAGGTACAAAGAACAAGAAAGAAAAAGAATGGTGGGTTTTTTAAACTATTTTGAGGATGTTTTCTGTACCTAACTTTGTGACATTCCCCAAGCACGGACGGGCAGGGGTTTGTGAGTTACATTGTCCCTTTGGGTTTGAGTAACTCAGGAGGAGTAAGAATAGGTTTAGTGTCTTGAGTATCAGTGTCTTCAGTAGCTTGCATCCAAACAAAAGGAAATATGTGCTGGTGCTCTGGTTTAGAAACGTTACCTTGTAGGATGTCCTGCTCCCTAGCTCTTTCCACCACCTTTCCACCACCATGTAGGTCGTTGCTTGCTGAGGGTACCTCGGCTCCTCCTTCCAGCCCACCCCGCTCCGCTGGTCTCAGGGGAGCCTCCTCACGGCCCGGTCCTCTCTTCAGACCGGGCCTGGTTTAAATCTGATTAAATCTCAAATGGGCATAAGCGGTGATCAGCAAATTTCAAACACAAATTCGTAAGAATCAGGTCATCTTAGTATACATACAATAGAAGAATAAAACGTTAATGGAATGCTTCGCTTACCACATCTCACAGGAGGACCTCACCAGAGCTAGAGAGACATCTGTAGGATTATCTGCCTGCCATGGCTCCCCGCCCTGCCGTGTTAAATCCTGCCTGCCTGTAGGAATCAGGGACACTTACCCATTTATGGCATTTTTGACCTGTAGTGTCCCAGCACGACTACTCCTGGGCTGCCAGTGCCATTGTCTTTTAAGTACAGGTTTGGGTAATGTCAATTGGGAAGCCATTGTGTCACTTTGCCTTACTGTACCAATCCCACTACATTTTTTAGGCATACAGCAAACATTTCATCACCCCTAATTACTTAGAAACTTTTTAACAGCTCTAAATCTATTGCAGCAAATTCTTAGTCAAATCTTGCAATTTAGACATGTACCACAATGTTCATAAGCTTTGAAACAAAACAGGCAACGCCATAATGATGGAGATGGGTTAATTGCAAAGTCTGCTTCTCTAAGTAGATAAAGAGAGCTTAAAAAGACATGTTTTCTTCATTAAAAAGGGATGATTTAAACTTTGGTCTATAGTTAAAGCTAATATTCTGAAAGCAAACATTTAAAATGTTTTTAAAATATAAAGCATAAAACTTGTGATCATCAGTTGTGACCTTGCAATCACTCTGTAACTACCTATTTTCCTACATGCGGTCTTTTGTTCTGAATTTTTCATGTACCTTTATTTCTCCTCCTTTTACCCTAAGAGCTTGCTGAAGTACATTATAATGACAGAGGTGCTACAATACATATTTAAAGATCAAGTCAGAGAAAAGGAATGCTGCTCTGGGGTAATGGTCTCCTGCTGGTATCTAAGAGCTGAGAAAAGTACATAGGTGAAATACATGTCAGGAAAGCATATTTGGTTGTCAATTATGATCACTTTATTTCAGCTATACCAAGTGTATGATGCAAATTTAACTGTATTATTTGATAAATATTGGTACTGTAAAGCAAGCACAGTTCACTCTACTGACATGTTTAGATGCCATGTATCTCATAAGAAGAGCTTTTGTGTCTTTCTTCAATTAGAGACGATTCTATTCTTGAGGTTTAAGAGTATGTATTTTAATGACTTTGCCCTCCTGAGCAGCTTCATGCATCAGCTGAGGAGTGCCATGAAGCTCCTTAAACTAAGGCCAGGCCTTTCAAGATTGGTCAGCGCTGAGGTACATGTGTTTACAAAGGTAAACACTGCACAAAGTTATTTTTAAATATGTAGCATCCCCACTATACAGAAGACAATGAATTTTAATAGGTTCAATATTAATGATGTGATGTGACCCATTAAATTTTTGTGCTTGAAACCTTGCTGGAATATTGTCAAAAAACTTAAGCGTTTCAAACCAACAGATGGGGGTCACTGATTTGCTTGGATAAGAGTTTTATCTATTTTGAGTATATAAAAATGATAAATATTATTTAATCTGAAACTACATCCTGCTTGCAAACTGAACTATATGGGAAGCGCAGTTTAAAATAAAAATCCTTAGGATAAATGATTGGTGACAACCAGATCTTTTGATTCTGCTGGTCTTTCAAATAGTCTTGAGAAATTTGTGTCACACCATACCTTCCCCACACCGCCATCTAATGTTTAGTAAGAGTCCTACGAGCAATTGGGGCGTACATTTGCTCTAAAATGCCATATTGTCAAGCTTATCACAGAGCTAAACATTGTATGGAGTTTAAGCAAGAGCTTAAAATGGACATTCCTATGTAAAAAATGATCTGGCCGGTCAACTGAGTCATACCCTGAACTCTGTTGATAGTAATAGCTAATTTATTTATTTTTTTACTATAATTAAATTCCAAATCAGCTAAAACCCTAGTGATGAACACACCTGAGGAATGTGAGTTATTATCCCTCTGATAATTCATTCTATTTGTTATTACTTAGGGTTATTGTTACAGGCCTAAATACAGCAGCATCTCCCTCCAGGCGGGTTCAGGACACATCACACTCGATTCTGACCCATCCCACCCGGCACAGCCTCGCGCTGTGCTCCTCAAGAGAACGCATTCGTGGATCCTGTCTTGGATTCCCACCTGCATGGATGTGGAGGGACTAATCGTGTGGCGCATTTCCCTTTCACTTAAGGAATTGATTCTTCCAGGATTAAGGCAGTTGTCTCTTTCCCGGAGGGAAAAATCCAGTGCTTGCCAAAAAAACATCCTTTCAGCCTCATCACAAGTTGCCTGAAGCCCTTTCTCTGCCTGCCCCAACCGCGGTGCTGTCACCAGAGATATCTGGGGGTTCCTGTGGTACTTAGCAGACAGCTGCAGCTACTGTTCACAGGAAAGACATCGAGACCTAACAAGAAGTATGTAAGTGACAGCAGTTACTGCTCAGTGTCACCTGGCTTAAAAACACCCAAATGGTATCAGCGAAGTTAGCCCTTTGGTTGAATCCAAGAGAAACACATAAAGAGTAAATCAAGATTTCTTTTGAAGATAAAGGGAGAAATTTGGGCTACCTAGTTCATGTATTTAACTTCAGTGCAGAAATTAGGATATAAAACTCATGCTAGCTAATGAAGAGATACTATTCTCAGCAGTAATTCAGAGCACAAAGTCAAGGTCCTGCTCTGAAGTGTGTGGCAACTAGAGGACCCCATCTATTTTCATTTACTGTAGAGGAGGAAATAGACGATTCACAAATGCAAGCGATACACCGGAGAGAGGTGTTAGAACACTTCCCTAAATGTACATACCCCAGATAAGTATTTATTTATTTACTTTAATTACTGCCATATTATTCACCAGCTTGAAATCACTGCAGAAAGAGGCAGTTCCCCCTCAACTGGGGAAAGATTGTTCATTGTTTGAGGTGAAACACTTCAAGAACAACTGTACCGGAATATATATATATATATAACCATTCAATATTCTTTTTTATTTCTTCGGGGATGGAACAAGATAAGATCTGCACTTGGAAGCAGCCAGCAACCCACACCTTATTCATATGAGGGAAAGATCACCCATAGAGCAGAGATCTGCAATGAGAATGGGGAGGAGTCACTTCAGCAAATTGTGTGGTGGTGGAGGAAGGCTCGGGCAATGGGATTTAACCAGCTGGGTGGAATTTGGTTGGATTAGCTTTGGCACAGTTTCACATGCTCTTAATACATCAGTGTGTGGAGTAACTATATTGGAAAGCTACTGGGGAAAACCAGCATTGCCCCCGATGCTGCTGCGGTAGGCAGACAGAGCACAATCCCATACAGTCTCTCTCGCTGTTTTTCTCTCTTCATTGTCTCCCTGTTAGTTTTTTTGTGCCAGTGCGTGTCTTCCCATAGCAGGATTGGCTGCCTTTTCTTGGTCTGAGATCTTGGCACGTAAAGAGCAATAATTACCCAATAGTATGGCTTGATGACTACCAGCAAGGGTGGGAGTGCCCCCTCTTGAACAATAAAACCCCTTGTAGAGAAAAGCCTAACTAAACAAAACAAAATAATGTGTAAAACCAGGCAGTGCTGCCACAAAGCACTTTGCCAACTAGAGAGTCTATATGGAATATGAATAAGAGCCTACTGTGTTTTAGTCCTTTCTGCTTGTGAAAGATCCTATTCTATAAAGAGGTATCTGTTAATCTGCTCTGATTTCATACAAGTCTAGGCAAATACAACTTCTTTAGTTTCAGTGAAGCTACTCCTAATTTACACAAAGCATAAGACCTGAACCAGGCACAGCAATTTGGGATAGCATGTTCAGACAGAACTGTTTTCTTGCAAATTCATTTTAAGAAAATAAATTAAAAAACAAACAAACAAACAAATAAAAAAACCCACCACTTTTACCCGACTCTCAATACCTGGCAATTTTAAGTATCAGTTGTGGCAGCTCACAGTTAGAAAAATTTATGTGTAGTATGAGAGTACAAATCCTGTATCAGAAACACAGCTCACCAGAAGAGCATGTGTCTGTACACACCTGCTCAGGCTGAGTCCTCTGTATGAAGAGCATCATCAGGGAAGTTTATCACGTTAGCCTACAGCTCCCTGGAAGATTGCCCTTTTTAGCTAGAATAAGAGAGGGCTTTGTTAAAAGAATAGATTTGAAGAAAAGTTAAAGGTTTCAGAGACAGGGAATCAAGCTAAACACGGGAAAGTATACAGACTTACCTCAAAAACTGTTCCTGTGAAATGTTCTCTAAACATGTTTCTCTGTGAAACAAGTTCTGCTAAGCATTAACATCTATATAGAGTGAAAACAGACCTTCCTCAGTTAATTCTCAAATCAAGAGGTGAAATAAAAGTGAGGAAATTCGCAGTATGAAAATTAAAGCTCTTAAAGTATCCAAGTTTTCAATAGAGAAGTGTCCAGGCATGAACTTTGTTGATTTTTGGCAAGGTACTACAATTGCAAATACCTGTAGGAACTCCTTTAGTATTGCAGAGGGACCAAAAATTGCCCCTCTCAAGACAAATCCCCTGGGTATTTTTGTACATGCCTGGAAAATACAGAAAATGGGAATACAGATCTTAAAGAACCACAATTTAACGGACTTAAGAAATGAACAGCAGATATATAATTTTGCGTGCATAGTTCTTAAAGATTTTTTTCAGCTTCCCCAGGTCCTACATGGTATTAAGCAGCACCCCTTTCCTTTGAAAAGTAATGTAGCATTGAAAACTATGCATCTAAATGGGCCAAAAGTTTTCCTTTATTTTCTATGTGAACAGTGAATTGTGTCCACACTCAATGGGCACTGGTACCAATGTCCTTTGAGCAGAAAGTAATAAAAAGTAATAAAAACATTTATCTTTGTATGATTTCCAAAGTCCTTTCCCCTCTCAATGGAAAATTACTCAGGACATAAGCAAGCCTACAGAATTAAAACTGAGGCTCCCATATGAACATTTTAAAATTTCCCCTCAAATATAGCAAAGGCTGGCATGATTGTTAGAATCCTTCGGCTAAAAGGGAAGGAGAGGCTTTCTCCTTTAACCAGGTGAAACTGGCTTTATTTTTACTTTGGTTGCTATCAGCAAGCCTTCAGTCAGACACATCGTTAAGTGACCCGAAGGGAAAGCTTGAACTCTTTCTGCTTATTCATTTACTACATTTTAAACTATGTAATCACAGAGGGCAGCTCTGCTGGCTTCCAGAATAACCACCCACTGATTTGCACACAGTCAAGGAACCCAAATTCAGTTTTCTGCTCCACTGCAGACTGTTTGCAAGACTTTGAGAAACCCCTTCATCCCTGTTTCTCACATCCCTTTCAGTGAAAAGGGAATAATATAATCTCACTGTATCAAAGGGGATTTTTAAGACTAAAATATTTAAAATGGCAAGTTGTTCATGTATTATAGGAAAGGGGACCAAGTGAAATGGCTAGAATATGCTTAATCATAGTTCCTCTGTCCTGTCGTTGTACTTGTGACGTTCAGGCTAACGTTGCTTGATGCAGACAGTCCCTCTACCTGTCATTAACTGTGAAACAGATGTCATAACGCATTTTGCCACTTGTGTAGCTTATTAACTTTGCTGTCATCATCCCTCGACAAGCAGGTACATCAGTTGATAGAAGAAATGCCAACGTGAGAATAGTGAGTTCATAGGTTAAAAAAGTCATCTTTTCTCTATAAATAGAGTTGGTATAAATCACCAGTCTGCAAAATGGGCCTGGGAAAATTAGTCACTGACCTACAAACACTTCCCGCTGGATGTCTGTGAATCCATTTCACACAGTTAAAAGTGACAAGAACTAATGCAGGTAAAGAAGCAGGACCATACGGTAAAATAAAGAATGGAGTGTCCTAGCAAACATGAAAATAAAAAAGTAATAAAACCACATTAATGCTATTGTGCACTTATTCTAAATAATTAAAAGACAAAATGACTCATTTAAAGTTGGGGATTTTTTTTAACAAGAATAAAGGAATACTGTTAAAGTTCTTAATGAGGAAACGGTAATATATTTTCACTATCCTGCAGTCCTTGTGGCAGCTCTGGAATTTTAGCAGCTGGCCGGCCAGAAGGCCTCGTGATCTGCCATGGGTTAAACAGGGAACTCAGCACAGCAATTTCCATAGAAAACTGCTGACTAACACAGGGAAGAATCTAGTCAATTTGAATTATACTTCAAATTAAAGAGAATATAATGAATGAAGACACTTTTATCTCTAATAATGGTCTAGCTTGCTGGGGTTTCCTTCTCAGTTACGCTACCCTTCTCTGCTGGAACTCTTCAGCCAACACTTTACTAAACTGTCCTCTGCTGATAGACCTATCTCTCATAAAATACCCCTTGGGGAGTGCTACAGGAAATCAAATATGTGCATTAGAAAAGGCATTTTCTTAGGCCCAGTTCACTGCACCACCAGGTTTATTGCAGGATAATTTTGTTGTGCTCGTGAGTGGGATAATTTAAAAAAAGACCACCTGACTAAAGTGGTGATGTGTCCCTTTATTTTAAAGCTACTCAACTGGAAAGGCTTAGAGACACCAGATTTTTACATTCCAGGAACTTTGAACGCTCACATATTTTGACAATTTACCAAGTTCTAATCAATAACATAGAACAAATCATAGAATGGTTTGGGTTGGAGGGAACCTTAAAGATCATCTTCCTCCACCCCCCTGCCATGGGCAGGGAACGCAGGAAAGCACATTACAACATATGACTATAAATTGCAGCCCTCCTAGATATGTTTGTCTTCAAACTGAGAAGCCAGACCTCCCCAAACTCATTTTTAAAACCAGAGGGGTATCTTGAATAATACAAAACAGAATATCTGCCTATAAGCATATGCACATTTTATTCAAATTTTATTATCAAACTTACAAAATAGCAGCAAAATCTTTTCAATAAACAGCAAAAGGACAATAAAAAAGACTTCCTTTTGCTTCTGCAATCTCTGAGTTAACGCAATTTCTAATACTGGGTGAATTAGATGAATTGCAAAATTTGTTACAAGATTACAAAGCAAAATTCTTTCCTTGGAGTGCTTAGGCAATCCAGGTCAGATGCTTGCAGTTGCCCCTTAAAGCTTTAAAGCTGATGAAATTCTCTAACCTCAGCCGTAATAAATTTGCTGAAGATGCATCTCGCTGTTTTAAATATGGTGGTTTATCCATGATGATAATATGGTATTTTCTCTGTGTCTCTTAACCAGTCTCATCATTTTCCCAGCTGTTCAGACTGAGATATGTTAAGAATTCACAACCGGTATGGGGCTGCCTACATAGCTAAAATGTGTGTCGTGGTGGTTAGTATTTCTCATCTAATATGTGTTGGCAAAGTGTTGAGGTTCAGGATGAATCATGCTGCTGGCCACAGCATTGCCAACAAAAGGAGAAAAAATTAGACATGAAAGTAATACAAAATACATTTTCTGTCATTCATCTAGAGCGTTAGGGCTCACAGACTTTTAAAGTTTGATCTATACCCTTAATCACACATAATGCCATTGACAAGAATTAAAAAAAAAAAAGGCAACTACTAGAATAAATAGAAATACAAACACCAGGTTAACCATCTCACTGCAAGTTCTCACTTCCCCAAATATCCTGCTTTTCTACATGCTTAAACATAATGTACAACCTGCAGGTGCCATTGAAGCTGTAAATGTGCCAGAGAGCCTGTGGAATAACACATCACTAAAACCTGCGGGGCAGGGTCACAACAGGGAGATTCCCAACAACGGCAAGGATAGCTTGAGTAGCTATTCTCTCCTTCATCCTCACTCGACCAGTCACTGCTCAGTTTTAATATGTCTGTATTTATTCAGAATATTCATTTTTTCACAGAGGATAGGCCCTGTTGTAAAGAGTGTATTTTCACTGACGCTGCACCATATTACCCAGGCTCACTTGCAGGTATCTAAGACGGTCGTTTCAGGGAGGAGAGATGCCTCCCTGAATGGTTATAAACCAGCCGTCCCGATTTCCCATATGCGTGATCAGGTCTGTTCCCCTCTGCCAACATTATTATTTGTGTGGCCATATAGGAAGCTTCGTCAGAAGGCAGTTCTGGTTGAAGCTACATCAGCCAAAAAAGTTTTCAGCCAGTGTCTAACCCTGCTTACCAAGTAATTGTGCTGACGTTACTACTGGCTCAAGAGAAGCTGTGGAAATCGGCGACTGGGGAAAGGTAGGACTGTTTCTGGGTCATGCTCTCACTCAAGGGGCTTAAGTGACTGAGGCAGCAGCCTAAATTTGGGAATCGTGTCTGAGAGCAAACATATTCTCATCAGTCCTCTCTCTTTATTACTCCTAATGTGATGGATTTTCTTTGCAGGACTACCATCCCCAAGCATTGTACAGGAAGCTTAGGCAACAACCTACGGTTTCAGGATTTCACTACTGGTGCAGCATTTAGAACTTATTCATGATCCATCCAAGAATTTGTTGGATATAGTAAGAATAAGAATTAGGTTACAGGTTCACAGATTTGAGATTCTGAAATCACAGAACACCATAACGAGATGTATAAATGCCATTAACTAAGCATTATCAATACACACACTACGCTTTTGCTTCAATTCCCAGCAGTAAATTAACATAGCAGAGATGTGCACACAAGATGTTCTGTTCTGCTCAATCTCATATTTTGAAATTATCCTAATCGCACAGCCCAATTCTTTCATCATATATCCAAGGAGAACATAGGAATTGTCGTAAGAGTGGGCGCTGTAACCACCTACCTTCACTTCCTGCATTATGGACACCATGGACACAAGTTAATTGGTGTTCACGGTATCAAACCAGTTTCCAACCAAAGGGTACCCTGTTCACCTCATTTTGTACTTTCCAGAAAAGCCATAAACCAGATGGCATCTTCATTACACCCACTGGACTCTTAAGGTCAAAAGAGGCCAACGGAAGATGCCATGAGGAAATTTAATATTGCTATATCCATTCTGGGGTTTCATCCTCCTGGGCTGTCAAGTCAGAAGCCTTCACTGGCATTGTGTGCTTGGTTTGGGGCTGGGGCTTCTTGTGTGGGTTTTATGTTTGTGTTGCCCTTTTTTTTCCCCTAATAAAAGAGAGGAAACATTATTCCATCACAGACCAAGTATTTTTAAGGAGGAGGCAGCTGCCTTTGTCACTAACCAATTTCCTTTATATAATAAAGGGAAAAACACCATTGAAGAAAGTACTGAGGTGCTGATGGGTTGCCAGCAGGGACTAACTCACTGTCTGTGGGATTTTCTGAGGGAGGAGGAGAGGAGTGTATGTACCTCTCTGCCTCTGGCAACTAAGGAGCTCAGTTTTATAACTCTTTGTACCACTATTACTTCCACCACAGATCTGAGTATCCTGGAGCCCTATATATATACTGCACGTAAGTGCTAGAATCCTATTATGTATGTAATTTAACTATATGGACCAAAATAACACCCATTTTCAGGGAAAACTTCTATAACAGTTTATTTCACCAGGCTAATCTGTATTTTTGTATCCCTATGCACTGACCATCATCAATTACAAGACTTTGCTATCCTACCTACTAATGCAAATCAATTTAATTCCAAATCTGCCAGATTGCATAAGTAAACAGAAAGGGAAGGTGCACAGGATAACGCACAGAAACTGCAAGATCATAATATCATTCAATTCCAGATGGGATTGAATAAGTCATAGACATACAGAACTGTAGAGGCAAGATCTATAACTCAGCTCTTTAAGTCAAGATTTGTTTGTGTGATACTGGTAAGACCGAAAGCATATGCTGAAATACAGGATAACAAATAGGTTTCTGTCTGCACAGAGAAGTAATCACACATGTCCTAAAGCTGCCAGCATCAGTGGCAAGTGGTACTGCAAATGAAGACAAAAATAACTTCAAACATTTTCAGATCTACACTGATTATTAATTTATGTTCTTCATCTGAATAACATAACTTTTGAAGTTGACATCTGGAATCCAAATAAACTAAGTAACTATCTAGGTTAGACTAGAGATATGGGTTGGGAAACTTTGTACAGTTTGTACATTCTACAATGTTCAATTTTAAACCTTCCTCCCTAACAAAAAAAAAATATATCTTGTGATCTTGTGAAGAGTTTAGGGCTTTTACTGTGAGAATGTTTCACAGGTAACAATGAATTCTCATTTACATACCACTGCTGCCAATTAATGTATTGACAAAAATCCAACACGTTTTAACAAAATAGCTTGACAACACTTCAGAATCTTCTCCTGGGATTTTCAATTCCAAATGAACATTTGACTCATTCTCAAGAGTCACACATTAGTTAGTTTAAACCCTCTTTGTATTCTTATGCAATTGTCCAACTCTGTAAATATCCATAAAATATTTCTAGAATATAATCAAAAGGTTAAGAACTACTCAGAAAGAATTAAGTTTTTACTAAACCATGGGTTGTGCTAAATGAGATGAAATATGCTAGCTGATAAGGAAGACTAATGAAAAGAGAAATAAAATAATCATTATCTACTGTTTAATGGTCATGGATATCTTTGTACTTTAGACTTATGAAAGTATTTATATCCACATTCACCAAGGTAGAAAAATTAATGAGAAAACGATCAGCTATTTGACTAAACACACTGCACATGGTCATACCTACAGAAAGGCTTCACTATCCAAAACGAGATATGAGCGAGCTTGGGTATCTCAGTTCTTGATTAAAAGCTCCTGACATGACTACACTTTAGCTCCCGTTAACAGCTAGTTTTTTCAGTCCTCACAGGGCTCCTTCCGTTCATCCTAATCAGAGTCCAGAATGCAGGCCTCGTACCATTAGAGGTCTCAATTAATTTCAAAGTTGCAAAACCTACTCATACTTGATACAAATCAAACTTGACATAGAGAGCCAACAAAGCTATTACTACCCTTTAAAATCACACAATCCACACCTGGGATGTTTATGGAGCATCTTCTGTGGCAGAGAATCAGGATCACTCCCCCAGATGTGTGGGACCCGCTTCCAATTCCTCCTCTGCTCAAGAACATCCAACCTCACCTCTCCTGGGAGGAGCCTTTAAGGACCATGCTAGTCAGGGTCTGTTGTCTGTACACCACTCTTCTGACAATACAGACTCCACTTCCTTACTGTAGTCATTCCTCTCAGAATTTTTTCTTCAAGATAAAAGTTGATCTGTCTTGAGACAGGTTTATATTTTATTATTTATAACCTTGGTGTTAGGTGTATCTTGACTAACTTCAGCTACTGAAAAGTCAACCTTTTTTCTTCCTAGCACTTCCCTGAACTGCTTGTACATTCAGTGAAAGGAAACTGACTTCAAAGGCAAATAATTCCCGGAGTTACGGACTGCACTGTGGAAACGCTGCCTGCTGTCCCACTGAAACAGAGTAAGACTAGAGAGCAATACCTAGATTTTAGATGACCATCTTTAGATAAGAGAAATACTACTTCAAGCAATTAGCAAACTTGTCCAGGAGTCTGTAGAAAGAATGTCTGCTCTACGTCTGCTTCTATAAACATTTCCAAATTTTAATGTAAGTAGTCATGTATTGTATAGAGAGTCTGTGTGCATTGAGAGAACCAGTTACCATACTCAGGACCAGATATCTAGAGTTTAGACAGGCACCAATTTACTGTATGATCTAATGTCTGGCCCTTAAGGTAACCTAACTGGCCCACAGTAGGTTCATGAATGCCATTGTAGTTCTCTCGGGTACCATCAACGTGGGATGCTCTTTAAGGTTTCTGCCCCTCTAGAGACTCTGCAATGATGACACACAAGTAAATCTGCAGTTCAAGCTCCAGATACGATGCTCTCTGTTCCTCAGGCAGTTCTGCTTCTCTCATCACTGGACATATTTAGCTTCACGAGTGCTGACTGAGAACCAGGCAGAGCACTCCAGACTCATTTCATACCACTCATACTGAGTGTTCAGCTAAGACAATAGGCATTACTATTTTTTCCAGCCCATCTGCTACAGTGAACTCCTTCATTTGGCCTCAGGTACCTACTGTTTTAGGGATTTTTTTTGATGTTGGAGAGGGGTTGGTTGGCTGTTTTGGATTTGGAGTGTTGGGTCTTTTTTAAAAAAAAAAAAAGACAACTGTAGTATAGCATCTGTTGGTTCACATGAAAAAGCTGCTGCCAGGTCCAGCCAGGACTGACACGAGCAAATAAAACCTGCTGATTTGGGCTACAAGTCACATACCAAGTATCACCTGGTCACGTACCAGCTACGTTCCCTATTTTTTTTACCTTTCATCTTGCATTAAATTGCTAAAGACTCAAAGCCAATGACTTCATCAGGAATACAATCTTTAATCACATTTAAAATGTATTTAGTCATTGTGCTTATAAAGAGATTTTATTCGATAGATCTATTTCCTGCTGTTTTCACACCACTTCTCTAGATTACTGTAAAGTTAATGTTTTATTTTAATAGAATTATTTTTATATCAGCAATTCCATTACGTGTGTTTCACTTTACTAGGCATCTGTCCAAGATCCCAGATAACTAATCTCTAAAAAGTGACCTACATATTTAACCATTGTGCCCGTTCACAAGGTTCACTTAATTAACTCATTTTCTTATTGATCTATACACAATTTCTTTTGTGCAACTGCATAAATCATTATACAGTAGTCAATTTTTTCTGTATATGAAGGTTTTTCCAAGAGTAATTCAGACAGATAAAACTGGCCCTAAACAAAAAATAAGTTCATGTTGACAATGTTAGTCACATTCTCCTCTGTCCTGAATACAGTCTTTATGTTACGAAACTTTAAAGCACAGCTTTGATAATTTTATTAGGGGGGTGCCCTTCTTGCTGGAAGCTTTTCCTACCTTCAAATTTGAGCATATGCCTTTATTTTACCTTTGACACCTCTGTAGCCATTCCCTTACCATGACGTGTGTATGAAAAAAGTAAATCAAGTTCCATTGCGAACAGTGGAAGCTGACAATCTTTCTAGAGAAAAATTCAAACTTGAACGTTGTTACCTAGAGGCAGGTAGGCCAAACTCTGCTCCAAGAGCCATCGCTCCCAAAGAAGACTTTGAAAAACAAACTAAAAGGAGTTGGCAGGAAGTGCTACTTTCAGAAATGAGAATAGCTTGTTCCAGCTCCCTTATATCTGGCTTTGGGCAAATGTGCAGCAGAGAGCAGAAGTTCCGCTGTCATGTATTTATTAAGGAGATGTGGTACAACTGTGCCACTCTGAGATGGCTCTGACCTGAGGCCTGCAGACTCTGAGTTGTTTCTCCTCTCCCCTCATGTTTCCAAGTTGGGCAGTGAGACCTCTGCTGTTAGTGAAAGAAAAGAGCTCAGCTGCATTACGAGGGAAACATCCATTTCTGACCCCCAGGGCAGTAACGGCAGATGCAGGAAAACAAGCAGAAGACTTAAGCATCTCCAGGGCTAAAATACTGGCTGAAGAAATGCAGCAATTATTTCTTTCATTCTGGAAAGGGGAGGGGGAACGCACTGGAAACAGAAGGGCTTTGTCTGTGAAACCAACTGATCTACTCAAACAGCAAGAGCTAATGTTAAATGTTTGTTCGAGCATAACATTTCTAACCTCAGGAATGCTCCAGTCCGTGAAGAGATGCACAACCAGATCTAACATCGGCCAAACCAGCGATGCTGAAGACAGCTGGGGCAGTAAATCAACTTTATAAGCTTTGCACTCATACACTACAGTGAAAGCAGACACCAATCCTCTCCAGACTGCCTCAGTTGCAACACAAACTCTAAGGACAGCTTTACACTGTGACCAAGTTAGTATCACATTTACGACTGGAAATTGCATTGTATTAGCAACTGATTTAACTGTTAATTATATAGATATTTAAATTAACCTCTTACTCAAAAACAACAATTCTGAAATCATGTATTTTTTCAGTTTTCACAGCACAGGCCCATTAACTTACCATATGGAAATGAATTTGTTGTTCTAGATCTTGCGATCACATCTCATGTATTTGGTTAATTCTCTTGAATGAGGAAAAAAATAATTCTGTTTAGGTGCTCACTTTAGGCTTCATAGGAGCTATGGAAAAACTACACTACACAGTACTGTAGAACATATGCAAACAGCTGCTTGCAGACGCGACTATGGGATGAAATACTATATATTCATGGTTGTAATGCAAAAGTGAGCAATTTATTAGAAAAGTGAAATCTATCTAGTCTGAAAAAGATTTTCTTCATCACTGCGCCTTTATCTTTTCCTATTTTCTGTATTCCCACTTTTTGTGGGGGGGGGGGGGGGGGGGGGGGG
>JAOXJM010000012.1:13867690-13882776 GCA_026413425.1 Tringa solitaria
CCCCCCCCCCCCCCCCTTCTATTTCCATAATGATCTTTCCATATGCCTGGATTAAAACTCCATTATTTCCTTTTCCCTTCACACCATTATATTTCAAAAGATATTCAAGTTTTTTATTATATTTCCTTTTTTGTGGCCTAGAAATACTAACTACCGTGCTTTAACAGCAGTATTTGTAATATCTTTTTTTAAGTATTTAGATAAAATTCCATAATTATTAGAGTTAATACAAATCAAGATCAAATAATTCTCATTTTGGCTTTCATTAAAGGGGACTATTGGTCAGGAAGACTCTATAAATTGAAAATTTATAGTGATTTTTTTTTCCTGTTAGAAACTTATCAAATTATAAACCACTCATTACTAACTACACATTAACACAGGAACAGCAGCAGAAATAAGGTTGTGTTCAACACCCCACCTCCCTGCTCCAGGATACAAGAAATTCTCTAGCTCTGTAATATCCTATGGCTGCTTAATCAGTTTGGAAATAAAGTGTATACATTTCTACTCCACAAGGTGTCACTCTAAAACAGCTGGAAAAAAATCGTGTAATTTTTGTTTCAAACTTCGCCCAAAAGGCCAGAAATTACTAGCATTTCAACTTTAACAGAGCTAACTACCAGACTCTTTACTCAAAGCTACAACAATGTAAGAGTAAGGACTATTGTGGGTACTTTTTCTTGTAAATAGTGTATTTCAAAACCAGTCTATTTTTAACTTATTTGCGTAGCTGAAGTGTGCAAAATTGTCAGTAACTGTTTAAATCTGGGACAGCATCCAGCACGTATTTTATGAGGGTACATTCCCCTGCCCCTTAGTCAACTGCCATTGGCTTAATGAAGAGGCAGAGAACAACTTCAGACCCAACAGCTTAGATCTGCAAAGCATACGCTTTGCCTATAAGCACATTTTCCTTTTTAATACATGTGGCTTATTCCACAGAAATTTCAGTATTCCCCCAGAACTACAAACAGTTGTCAGCAATAAAAGCAGTGACATTTCATTTTCTATGGTTCACCTGCAATCAGTGAATTAATTCTCTGGATTCTAACAGGAGAGAATATCGAGTAAGTTTTCCTGTATTTAACAAAGCTTACAGTGTAGCTTCCGTAGTAAGTCCCTGCCTTCTTTGGTAAATAATCACTTCTTTTCATGAAGGTTTGAGGGATCTTTGACACATCTATCAATTTCAATTGAAATTGACCATCAGGTTCAAAACATACTACAAGAAATCAGACACAGATGTGAGTGCCTAACTGTCATTTCATGGGAAACAAGATTAGTATTTCAAGAAAATGAAAATCGCTTATGAGAAAGGGCACAGAATGTATGGAACAGATCTGTTGGCATGAGGAAGACAGTTATAGGTGACAACTGACACACGATACAATAGAAACTGGAAGGAATTTCAAAATGTTAATGCTTTTCATCCTGTGCTCAAGAGAGCAGAGCTCTGATCCCTGCAGAGAGCAATTGGATTCTTACAGAAAAAACAAACAAAAAAAGAAAACCAAAAAACAAAACCCCAAAACAGAAGAAAAAAAAAAAGGCCCAACATGCAAATCGACAATACTTGCCTGCTTGTGTTACTCTTAACAGTACAGCTTTCAAACACTTCATTCACTCTCTCCTAATTTTTTTTCCTGTTTTTTTCTGGCCATATTTCATGTTAGGCCTATTTCTAGTGGACATGTTTCTAAAAAGCTAGGCCTTAAATGACAGAAACAGAGAAAAGTCTACTTTGAAGATCTCAACAGATTTTGGTTGCCAACTTGTGTCAAGAAGGCTGCAGTTCCAGGGCCACGTCCGGATCTTTGAAGTAACTGACAACTTCCCTGGTAAAAAGGCAGGTGTGTAAGGATTTAAGTACTTTCTTGGTTGTACTGCAGCTGACAATATTCTGAAACTTTCTAGTTCATACAACCAGGATCTTTGAGAACCTAGTTCTTCAAAAATGATTTCATCAAGCAAAACACCTTAGTACGCATTGAACTTAGAAATGTGTTTGCACTTCTCTCCCTACTGTAAAAAGTAAAGAAAGATAGGAATGGGATAAATACTCCACTGAAATAAAAAAAAAAAAAAACCCACCACAAAAAAACCCCACCACCACCACCCCAAAAAACCAAAACCAAAACCAAACAACAACCAACCAAACAAAAAAAAAACCCAAATCCAAACCACCAAACTTTCAGAAAACTACTTTAGAAGAAGCAGACCCTATGGTCCAGACTGGTCTTGTTAAACAGCTGTGTTGCAGCTCTTACCTGGTACGAGCACAACTACATTTGGAAAAAAGGGAAAAAAAAAAAAACAAACATGAAAATGAGACCATTAAAAGCCTCATTCAAGGCCATTTGGAAATTGTATTTTTGAAAGCACAAAACAAAACCAATGACTTGGCTAGGTAACAAGACTTCTGAATTGTGACATTTTTATAGTTATAATTCCACTCACAAGATGTATTAATCACACCCAATTCCACTGATATGGCTATTAAAGGAGAGGAAAAACCTCAGCAGTTACCGTAACAAAGACACTTCCTTCGCTGTTTTTTCCATTCAAGTCATACAAAATACAATGAAGTTATTTTTTTTTCCTCGGTCTACACACAGCATTCAACTCTCACATTACCCTCTTTGAGCTTTTGTGTGTATACACAGCCTCTGCTTCATAACCATGTCTAACAAGCAAGTTGCAATAAGGAAGCTCTATTTCAGGAGTAGGAAAAACCAGAAACCCAAGAAAATGGGCTAGAAAAGATTCATTACAGACAGAAAAATAAACTGATTCTTGCTATGTGTCATTGCCAGTCTGCTTGAGATACTATCAAATTGTCCTAAAAATTAACCAACTAATTTTCTTCAGTTTTTAAATTAAGCAAATTGTAGAATTAACACAAGCGTTGCTAGAATAATGAAATCATTGTTACCCCTCATTCAGAAGAGCCTCATAGTGCCTTAAAAATAAAGACAGCCCCAACCACTCTTCCCCCCACCCCCACAAGACAGTATTTTCTACAATGCTGACAACCAAACTGCAGCTACTTCCATCAGCTGCTTAAACGCTCAGTGTTCAATACATTCTTGTCATGTACACACCCACGCATTAAGCACCAAGTGGATAAAACAAAAGAAAAAAAACCTGTGGGCAAAATGAGTCAATCCAAACCAGAAGCTGAAACCCCCTTTTTTGAAGTGATACTTCATTCAGAAAAATATCACACTGGATTTAGCTATTGCACTGATGTCTGCAGGATAACAGTACAGCTCAGCAATTACATTTGATAAGAATGGAAGGCAAACCCCAGAGCACACAAGTGGGAGACCACAGAACTTGCACTCCTTATGACTGTATCAGTGATGGCAGAAAAATCTACAGTGATTCTTGCAAACAGAAAAATCCATGGGAACTAACAATCAAAAAAACCCCAAGAAACCAAACCTGTATTTTCTTACACAACATACTTATTTTAATCCCTTTTTTCCCCAGGTCAAAACAGCTGAGGCTCTTTTCGACAGTCAAGAAACAGCTCTGCCTGGACAGTCTAGAGATTTCTCTTTAGAATGCTGCTCCCCTCTCTGTTTAGATGGGGAAGAAAGCAGCTATGACTCAAAGCTGTACCTTAAGAGGAAGCTGACTATTACATTCCTCATCGCCCACAACTCTAGGAGGTTGGAGTCATTTTTCAAGAGACCATTTCCCCTGAGCTACATGAAATTCGATTTGAAAAACCCCATCCATGCAATCTTGTGTACACCTTCCTGTAAAGACAAGGCCCTCTAGCTATCTGCCTCAAAGGAATTTGAAAATAATTGCATAGTTTCAGCAAGGGAAAAGAGTTTTGTACTATAAGGATGTGATTTTCTTAAGAAAGAAAATCACAATTATTTCAGCCTTTTTTTCTGGTACTGAAAAAACAAAATTCCTGGCTCTGATAAATTAAAGCTTGGGCAGTGCTCAAGGTTTTTTGTAATAAACTCAGATTCATGTAAGGTTTCTGTACTAAGAACAATACTGTGTTCAAAAGGCCCTTCTAACACACCACACCAAGCACTCTGCTTCACAAATCTGAATTAGAATCAGATTCTTGTGGAAATTATACTGGTATCCAAAGCTCAGAGTTATGTTTTTATTAGAGAAGTAGGTGCTTCCCAGCCTCATCAAATGAGACAGTGACATAGCCCTCAAGTAAGATAAAGACTCAACACCTCTTCAGCTGCTAGTTGTACATTCTTAGCAACCTCTTTTTTCCGAGATTAAGACCAGTATCAAGTTGTGGGAAAAGACATTGAAACTAACACCACACACACGCTACAAATAGAAGGTGGATTTTGATCATGTGGTCCAAGTTCTTTGGAAAAAGTACTGAACTCAAAGCCTGGTTCAACTAAGAACTTCAGTAGTAAAATGGGGACAAAGGACAAGTCCCGGTACTCAGATGAACCACAACAGCCACTGGCACTGTGTTTCCTTAGGTATGTGATTGACAGCCACACCGCAGACCTTTCACAAAAATCAACACTTAGCTTGCATGCTTGCACTGTACAATTTTAGATATTAATACTTTTAGGAAAAGGCATGGATGTACCATTTACATAAAGAATGAGACATGAAGAAACTCCAAGGAACAGCTTTTCCAGTTGTTGTCACTGAAGGAAATACACTGAGCTCAATATCTGATCCATTTGGTAATTCTCTGCAAAGAGATGGCTTGGCCTTTGGGTGAACCAAAAGTGGTCACAAAGTGAAGAGACAGACAAAATGCAGAAAGCAGTTTCCCCTCTCCCATCTAAATGTATCCTTGGGAAAAAGATCAGCAATTGATTTCAATAAGAACCCTGAGATTTACCCTAAGGAGTTCAACACAATCATTACAAATGGACCTTTCTTTGTCTGGTATCCAGAATGTGGGAGGCATTACAGAAGCGCAGGCAGCTTTGCCTGACCTGTTTGCAGCACAGCTCCTAAAATGTCTTAGTGTTTTGGCAGTTACAAATTCAGGCCCCAGTCAAATTTCAGTTTTCTTTCATGAAGTACAAGAAGTAATGATGAATAGTTCCAGCTATTTTCACTTTTTCTGCCCTTGGAGAGGAGCACTGTAAGCACAGGACTTGCATGCACAAGCGCAAGCTTGATGGACAGCAACTCAAATGAAAAATTCTCTTCTCATTCATAGCACATCAGCACTGGAATCCAGAGTAGATGCACATACATTCAGAAACATGACACTGACATAGAATAAAATGAGTCCCACAACCAATCTAAAACCTGAGAGGGGTATACTGACACTGTAAAGAGGAAAAAAAATAAACTGAAGGAAGACTCGGTATGATTTATTTTCCTTTATACTGAACTAATTTGTATATACTAGCATATATCCAATCTATCACTTTAACCCTGTGATATGCTGCCTGAACAGAGACCCAGGCTGCAGCAGTCCCATCTCATGTAAGTATTTTGGTATTATTTCTCTGACAAACCCCAGTGCTACACTGTGTTTTCCTTCAAATCTTTGTTTACTATCAGGGAAGATGCTCACAAAGTTTTCACTGTACATCTCTCAAAACAATTCAGAACTGTATTTATTGTTTAGATTTATTGTTTTAAGCAGTCATTTTTGCAATAGCAATTTGATAACAGATGCCTGGCATTTGTGCAGACCTGCCTTTGCTCATTTTCAAAAAAGTTATTTCCTTCACAACAAGATGCTTCTCGGTTCTAATTTAGTGACCATACATCTTAAATCTTATTCACCAACAAACTCACTCATTTTCACTTTAAAATACAGAAACGTGTTCCTAATTCTGTCAAAATTAATGCTATACCAAGGTGAATTATTCAGAATGAAAGAGTATTACGTTGTAAACTTTCCTCTTTTCCGAGTCTTAGTTTAAATGAGCCAGGTTTTGCGCAGTTGACTTTCTGAAGAAGGATATTTTTCCTTTGTGCAGATACACAGATAAAATGAAGTTTTCCAGAATGACTAAACATGCCAAAAGCATTTGGGTTTAGCTTCAATTGTTAACAAAGCACACACACACAAGTAATTATTTAAATAAAAAAAATCAACATTAAACAAATGTTTTAAAAGTACTAGCAAAGACTGTAGACTGCATAGTGTGGAACAGACAAGGACTCCTCCTATCAAATTTTTAACTACAATTAGGAGCAAATACTATTGGGAAGATAAAAATAAGAGAAGCTTTTACTGGAGAGACATCCACCACGCACCCAAGTTTCTTTCCACTTAAGTTTCCAAATCCCTTGAGAGTCAGCAGCAATGCCTACCTGTAACAGAAAACAGATTCCAGTGACAGAGCCACAACAAACAATTTGCAATGTAGAGGCTGCAACACAGACCTGCAGACTGTACTCACCCCATCCAACTCTCACAGAACCTTTAACCTTTGCTGACTTCAGCACTTAAGATGTATTTTCACAGTAAAACAGATGTTTCAATGTTTACTTTACTTTTGTTGCAGACCTAGAGCAGAGCCTGTGGGTCCCAAAGGCAGATTGTTTCCTTTTCAAATAAACTGAGGTGGCTGCAGGAAGTGAGAGATAATACCCCTTCTTGCAAGTGGTCTCACTTAGGTACCTAGTGGAATTGTCAAAAGACTCAAGAAAAGTTATCCTATGTATTTCAATGTATTTGGGAAAGCTAAAAGAAAACCAGATTAAGGAAAAAACAAAACAAAACAAAAAAAGGTATACACACCCTGCTTAACAGAGTGAAGATTGGGTTAAATGTGAATTCAGTTTGAATTAAGTGAAGGCTCAGTAACTTTAGTAATCATACAATCCCATTCCTCCCCCTCTCCACACACAGACACTTCCCCGCGTACCACATCAGAAAGGGAATGGTGTTGCAAGTTCCTGCAAAGCTCACAAATACTCTGCTCACAGACTGTACTTGCCAATAATCAATTAGATCATTCCCGAATTAAAGAAATACCTAGAAGAAATTTTGCATAAACACTACTTTCTTTCAAAGCACAATGGAAAGTTGGCATGTACTACATTTCCCAGACCTGTAATCTGGTTTAAGTATGGGTTTATTTCTAAAAATCTTCAGCTCTCACCTACAGGCTATTCCAGAATCCTGTGAATAAGCAGATCGTTGCCGTCTATCGGAAAGCTTCCTTCTTTAAGCCACCTTTACTTCCTCTCAGTACTTTGCAGAAAGTGCCAAAAGAACCTGTTCACTACAGGCAACTGCCTACAACTGTCCAGAATCTAGAACAGGAAGTATTCAGGATGCAAAATTGAATTTTGATATATAGACCTCTAATAAATGAAATATGCTACAGATTATAGAAAATTTAAGGAAATAGCAGCCATATAACAGACAGTTTCTTTCGGGTATTTACAACATTCTTAGCATCACGTCACGAGTTTAGGTACACTTTTTGCTTTTGTCTTCTTCCAGATACTCATGGGTTTTTAAACATCTGGTCATTTGAGATGCTTTAAGGAAATCAGACACTACGCAGGTTAAACAACATGGTTCTATTAAAAACTATCTTTTACCATGGCACTCAGTGACAGTAATACAATACTTTTTTCCACAAGCAACTAATATAAAAATATGCCATAAAATCATCTGTAGACTAGTCCACTAGTACATATGTGTAATCATAACATTCTTTTATAAACTCTTTCCTGAGATACCTTGGGTTGTTTGATGTTCGTGTATTACTGGATGCATTATCTTTATGATTAATTAAAAACAATTGTAAAATATTTTGTATGTGCAGGACACTCAGTAACATGTAAAAAGTAGTATGTAAATATATGGCAAAGAAACAGCTTTTAGAAATTATGCGCTTTTTTACTTTGTTACATTTTTTAACATTTGACTCCTTGGGAGATGGAAGGAAGGAGCACAAAGAACCTGAAATTAGAGCTACAAATTGATGAAAAGCAGGAAAGCATTTCAGGAATGTTAGAAGTTGGAATATAATATAAATGACACAAAGAGAAAGCCATAATTCACGTTGGCTATGTATTGCCTTATAAAGCAACTGGACATATTTTAGTCAGTTCACAGTATAATAAATATTTTTACTAATCTGTTTTGGAAGAGCAAATGTCTTTTAGGGTTTCAAGCTCCTCTATAAGTTTCTTGTTCTGAACTTCTAGCACTGCAACACGACTCTCCAGACATTTTATGTATTCTTTCTTCCGACGTCGACATTCTTTAGCAGCTTCCCTGCAAAAAGCAGAAGTAAAAAGTGCAAACAAAAAAGCCATTTGCATGCCATTAGAAAGCTCAGCAGAGTATGGAGACTATGACAGAATTCCAAATTTTGGAATATCTCCCAAATCAGTCTCAAAACACTAAGCAAAACTGGGTTCCACAAGGGCCTCAAGTGTCTCTTTCTCAAGTTCATATGGCAATCTGTAGAATTGCTTCCTCTCATGCCTTGATTAAAGTTCATAATAAACAAGGTCCAAATGAAAGACAGTTATTCTGCTTTATGACAATAAAGATCTTTGAGGGCCTTGAGTTCCTCAATGAGAGTCTTGTTTTGGTTTTCAAGCACAGCCACACGATTTTCAAGACATTTGACATATTCTTTCTTCTTTCTGCGACATTCTCTGGCAGCTTCCCTGGAACCAATACAAGGCAAATGACTACAGGAACAGCCACAATATGGCAAAGACTGGATAAATGAAATTACCTGCAATCCCTGGAGTTCCACAATAACAACAACAACCACCACCAACTGTTGGACTGCACAAACAGAACAGCAGATAGCAGCCATAAACAATAACATGACTGAAATACAATTCAAAACAACTAGAACTTGAAACAAATTCAGCATCAACAAATACAAAGATGGAATTAATACACAGAGGAACTGAGAAAACAGTGAGTAAATGATATTGACTTGAGCTATACAAAATATTAAGACTGAAAGCAGCACTTCTTCTTCCAGTCACATTCCATTTTTCTGTGTTAGTCAGGAGTATTATCTTCTGCAATCAAAATCTTAAAACCAAACCCAAAGAATTTACTGTCAGAAAATACAAGCATAACGCTAATCTTTTCAGCTAAAAAGCTAGATGCCAAGCTTACAACTTGCTGCAATTTTTTTTACCTTAATTTAGCAAATCTGCAGAAAATTTAAGTCCAAACAAATAGAATTTATTAGCATTTCAGTCTTGTCCACCTGGCACATTTCAGCCACACACGTCTGGGGTATTTTTTTGTTGCTGGCAAATGGCAGTCTGGAGCCATTCTCATAGCTCTGCTCAGAATTCTGTACTATCAGAATACTCAAGCTAAACACTTTGGGTAGTATTTTCAGAAGCATGTGACTAAACAAGCATTCAATTCCAGAAGAAATTAGAAGTACCAGGCATCCACTCCTGTAACATGACAAATTGTCAAATTGTGAGAGCATTAACTTTCCAGCAAGTTATGTAAGAGACAGCACAGTCACTAGTTTAAAACTGAAGAGAGAAGAAACAAAAGGAGGCACAACAATGCAGTGATCCTTGCAAGTAATTTGAAAATAAAGGACAGGCATGAGAGCAAAGCAATACCATGAATTCAATTATAAAGCAAGTGGCTATTGAACATGTTAGAGATCTACATAGCAGACTATTTTTTCCATTAACCTAACTGCCATTGATAGCGGTGGCTATGCATTTAAAAAACAAAAAAGTGCCCTATGTATAGCAAGAAGAATGGACAGAAAAAGGCTGGCATTTGCAGCATACAGACAAGTCCATGCCAACTAATTAAAAAATATATAGCCACCTTGCACAATATGCCTCACAAAATGACAGGGCACTGCACAGTAACGTATCCCAGTAGCCAAGTATTTAGGAAAGCCTATAATTATCATTCCATCCTAGAATAAGTCCTCTTCACAGCATCATTAATGGACAGCTGCTAATGAGATCCTCAGATATTTTCCTAACCAATTCTTTGCTAGATGTTTCAAGATGAACAAATCCATACTGGGCATTTTACTGCCAGTAGGGGAAAAAAAAGTGAAAAAAAAAAAAAAATTCAACAGTAAGTATACCTCCAGATCATCACAAAAATTATCAGAAAGGGACAACAGTAACACTGATTTCTAAATTACCATAAAATTTTACAACTAAGAATCCATAGTGGTAAGGTCAACTCTAACTTTCCAGAATTGACAGCCAATATTCAATGCTATAAGGATGTGGGATGACTGACAAAGAATTTCTTGCCTTCCTTTCATCAGTCACAGGCAGTGTTCATAACCTTAAGAAGAAAACTTCATCAGAATGTTTTGGGGGTTTGTTTTTGGATTGTTTTTTTTTTATTAAACACAGACTATTAATTGTTACACAGTCTTACCTATTTTTCATAAGTCTCAGCTCTCTCTTGCGTGTTGCCTCTTCTGCCAGTTGCTGAGGGCTGTGCAAAGTCCCTGGTGAAGCTGCCATTACCACTCCCTGAGGTAAGGCAGTACTGGGAGTTCGAATCTGGTAAGCTGGCATGTCTCCAGTGGCAGCTGTAGAAAAGAATCGTATTTTAAGCTTTATGGCAAAAAAGAAGTATTCAAAAGCCTCTCTGGAAATAACAGATTTCTGTTGATGAGTTATCCAGAATCATACATGAAATATTTCACAGGCCTGCAATGTCACAACTATATTTGTTATCTTACTAGCTTTTATTTCCACACTGTAAAATCAGTTATGTAGATCACTGTAGGATGTGGCCCCACTAGCCAGCCAGACTGAAGCCTGTGAAAGATTCCACATGGCTCTTTTCAGATGATATAGGGAAAGCTGTTTGAGAAACACTGTTAGAGCATCCACACTTATCTCCTGTTTGCAGAATCCCACAAAAAGACACTGTGGCAGCCATTGAGGTTTATATGCTACTCCTGTCCTCCAACAGAGGCTTCAGGAGTCAACTTGCTTCAGAAGTGAACTTTCTCCTCCTTCCCTGAGATACCAACAGCACCAGCCTTACTGCCTCTCCTCCCTTTACAGCAGCAGTTTGGCAACCCTTGGAAAACCAGTGAGAACTGCTGTTGCCAAAATGAAAAGGAACAGCAAGCGCTCACGGGGAACCAGGAATATGTTCCTTGAGCAAGAGGACCACAAATAGGATGCTGCAGAATTGGTGGGCAAGAGGAGGTAGTGGCGGTTGGACAGGAAGGGGTGTAGCTACACAGTAAGTCGAAGTGCAGAAGTTCAGATTCAGCTCCTGAATCTACCAATTTTGAGCTCTCCCCAAGCTAAACGCAGAAGGCAGATCTGAAATCTGACATGTTATTTGGAACCAATACTTTCTGATAGTCTCACCCCCTTTCTGTATTCTGAAATACTTTGTTCCTACATGATGGACCCCAACTTTAAAACTCTGTGAAAATCATAAATACTTGTGTTCTGTCTTACACAGAAAAAAAAAACCAAAAAAACCCCCAAAAAACCCAAAAAACGTAACCCCCTTCAAATTATAACTATTTACATATTTCGTCCCATAAATATTTTATATTATGGCATAACAAAACTTCAATTTTTGTCATTAAAGTAATTGAATGTAAAAGATGAAATTTCAGGGGCTGTTATGTTATACTTAATTTATATTTTAGTTCTTTAAAGCAATTCAAATAATGAAAAAACCTAACTTGGAAAAATAAAAAACAGACAAAAACACTTTGTGGAGGCTGACAGGTAGAGCAGTGAGCAGTAAAGAGACATCAGTCAACTACGGGGGTGGGGGGGGAACAAATCAAACCTAAAACCTAATAAAAATTACTATTAAGTTCATGCAGGTTCTTCACTAATTAAATACAAAAAATAGGATCAAGCTGTGTTTAGACTACAGTTCCACAGCCATGTCTTGAAATCATTATCAGCTTAAACACTTTGCACCTCCCCCCTGTCTCAGTCCTGCGGGTAAAAGTGTTTGTGGAATTACAAGATGAACTGGACCAGTGAACTGACCTGGGTTAGGGATAATCCCCTGGGGATCAGGGAGGGAGAGAGAAATCAACCCAGAACAGCCCTGTGAGCACTAACAGGCAAGGCAGGGCAAGGCAGCCAGCGGTGAACACAGGGCTTGGTCTTCTTGTATATCTACAAGAGAATTACTTAACCCTTTAAGTTCTCCACATCTGTTAGCAGCCCCAGTTATGTCAACTGGATGATACTTCAGCTATTTATAAAATGGAATTTTAGAAACTCTTCAGGCTCAACTTTATGCTGGCCACATGACCTACATTATATAGACTCTATGGTAAGAGCTACCTTTTTTTCTCTCTCATCACTAGATTAAAAAGAGATGTTATCTTAGTTTACATTAGCTACAATGCATCAGAAATCCAAGTGAATCATTTTGTAGATCAAGTCATGGGGAAAGACCCATAACCAAGGTCACCTCAGCCTGACAAGACCAACTACTTCTTTGTCGTCGTTTGATTTACACTCAGATGCCAGCTAACAGGACCTACTGCTGCTCTTAAGAGGACTCAGTGTGATAATGTACCTGCAACACAGCTTAACAAAAGTGAGTCCCTATCTCAGCAGGGATCAGCAAACACCACTGGAACTAACGTGTTGCGTGAATAGTTTGACCAGGTTCCAGTAGCCTCTGTCTCTGCCTAACAGTTGGCTCACTTATAAACCTACCGACCTGGTAACAGAGACAAATAACCACTTTGGTGGTACAGACCTTCTAAACCCAGACACCACAGTTTGGGAAAAAAAAAAAAAAAAACCACAAACAAAAGTATAGCATTGACAAAGTATCCTTTAGTTGTGCAGTAATATGTACTTTATGATGCATTATTGCAAATCAATTGTTTCAAAGTCCGCAAAATTTTTGTGTGTTATCCAAAAGAGACATTGGGAAAGATGAAACAGATTTTAAGGGGTGGGAAGTAGCCTTGAAAAAAATCATTGTTTAATAATGTATCTCCATATTACAGAGATGAATCCCTTCCATTTCAGCATCTGAGACAAAAAAATCCCACACACCTTGATCCAGCCTGACAAACTTTTGTGGCCTTTTCTAATGAAACCCCATGGAGGTTTAAAGTCATTCCTACCATACCAGAAGTAGGACTGAGACTGTTAACAAAGCAACAAACCTGGTGATAGTGTATTCCCCTCACACATTGCCTCAGGTCATCTTTTTTTTTTTTTATGCTTAAAATTGCAAGGGACTAAAAAGTCCCTGAAAATCTAAAGCTCTGAGCTGAGACCTACAAAAAGGAAATTATTAACAGGAAAACGAACAAACAAAACATCAACCTAAAAAACAGACCACATTCAGAAGACTACAACAAACCTCATAAATTAAGCTCTGAGAAATGAAAAAATAAAATAAATACCCAAACCTTGTATTGGTAGATTCTTGGAAGAAGTAACTTGCTGAACATTAGAGAGCATCCCTGCATTTGAGTTTTCAGTGATTATCCAGGAGAAAAAAAGCCTGCTGTATTATGTATGATGAAAAAAAACCTATGCATTAGCTCGGCTATTCTCCCCTTCTGTGAGTCATAATGATGGGACTAGATTATCAAAGGGTTTTTAACTTCACCTCTGAACTGGCTAAACAAGGCGTGAATCATTGTTCCTTTGAGCATTTAAAAAAGAAAAAAAAAAAGAGGGAAAAAAAAAAGCAGCACAAACGGTGGACTTGAAGATCGGTATCTTTGGATTAATGAAACAATCTGCGCCGGCAACGAGCAGCAGCACGTAGGTACCGGCTGCGAACTGGTTAACATCACAGATCTGCCCGAGGCAATTGACGAAGCAGAAAGGAACTGACTAAATGGCAGCATGACTTGGGGCTGACGTCAATGTGTATCTTGTTTGGAGTTTAACTTTTCCAGTTCCCTACTGCAACACGATTCCAGGAAATCTAATGACGTCAGCCCTTTGAACTCAATTAGCTGAGGAACAGACCATTTTAACAGCGGAGGAGAAAACAAGCAGGCGTTACAGCACTTAAAAATTATTGCTCTCAAATTTGTTTGCGTTCAGTATTTTAATAACAAAAGCATACGGTTTATTTACACTACAGAAACAATGCACACCTTTCTCTTGCAGCTGTGCTTAAGTCTATTTTAGCTATCAAATCTGAAGTGTTTATTGCTAAACGAAGCAGTGTCATTTTTACAAAATAAAACAATTATAAACTTAGTAACATATATGACTATCTCCACAATAAAGAAGGATTAAAAGGAGTGGTGGATTTTTCAGCAAAATCCTGCATCAAAGAGTTAAGATTAGTTATCTGAAGCAATCTGTGCAAGAACTCACGTACTAACAGTGATTTCCCCCTCCCCCCAAAAAAACCTGTTAAAACTGCTCTGAAATCCTACACTGACTAGATATAACCAGAAGCTACTTGTACTAGTTTTGAAAGATGAAATAGTTACAGCAACAGGTTCCAAAGAAAATGTCACAAATAGCAAGTGAGCGCTGCTTAAATACCCAGAAATATCATGTAAAAGACTAGCAAAATTTTTACCTGTTTCATCCCCTGTTACAGCCATGATCAGCTTCTGCACACACGACTCTCCTGCTCCTCTACCACAGCTCAGCATGAACTGCTCCAAACTAGCAAGCATGTGCCGGATTACAAGCAAGAGCACTGACATCACAATGACCTCACTTGCTTACCACTGTCATTAATATGCTCTGTCACTGGAACAGCTCACGGAAACTGCAGCCTGAAGAACTCCGTTTCCAGTAACCCCTTTTTTTCCTTCCTCTTCCATATTTCTATAAGCCTAGCTTTGTTCTTTTGCCTTGAATTATTCATAAAGCTACAGAAAGCACTCACCGCTAAGCTGGCTGTAAAGCAAGACCTGAAAATTCACAGCAGTAGCTGAGAGAAATTAAAACGTGGCTCTAGAATTCACGAATAAATCAGAATGATAAAGTCATGACTGAATAGAAAATAGGGAAATTTTAAAAAGACGTGCAATTGTTTTGATTGGAGCAGTTCCACTAAAAGGCAGAGAACTGTCAGCCACACGTGCAAGACAGGAAAGCTTCATAAACTGTAAGAAACACGCAAATGAAAGGCTAAAGCTCCCAGTGGGGGGGGGGGGGGGGGGGGCCAACAC
>JAOXJM010000012.1:13882876-13907537 GCA_026413425.1 Tringa solitaria
TTTGGGGGGGGGAGGGGGAGGGGCAACCCACAACCCACTCATTTCATTTCAGTTAAAAGCTTCAGAAAAGAAGAAAGCTCCAACAAAGTAAATCAACCTAAAGCTAGTGGTTTCAGATGCTGTAACAGGCAGAACAGTGACTCTGGGTAGGAACTACCTCTCCCCACTTCCCTCCATTTTCAAAAGAAGTCTAACAGATTCTGGTTGACTTAGTTTTAAAAAATAATTTTTAAAATCTCAACTCTAACGGAGTAACTCCTTATTTACATCCATTTAAATTAAATTAGTTTCAGACCAGTCCAGGCACTGGTCAGTATACAGGGCACAGCAAACTTCTAAGGCTTTTGTCTGTAATAAATAAATTCAGACTGGTAATTCATCAACTGTGAAGCTATACCAAGAACAGCAATAATGGAAGCATCAGTGCAAAAGAGGAGCACCCTGTGATTACAGAACCACTTCAGGATCCCCTGAACAAAAGATCAAAACTGAAGCACACAAGAAATTCAAGCCACAGATCTCAAATATCACTTTTCATATCACTGACCATATTATGAAAACACACATACATCCCACCACAGTGATTTTTGATGCTACTTTTCTACACTCACTAATAATTAAACACTTCCTAGCTAGCAAAAAGCCCCTTAAGCTGTATTAGGAAAATGTTGGGACATCAAAACTGCCTCTTATTTTGCCTATGAATATAAACTCGTAGCAAATGGAATATCACCCAGTTGGATCAACACCTTTGGTGCTTTTATATGAATCCTTTTCCACCATTATAGGTTACCAGAAAATATCAAGCATAGGGTTTATGTGTTGCCATCCACTATTACATGAGACACATCAACCAATACCTTAGAAAAAATATAAATACATATGCTATCTGAAAGATTCTGAAGCAGATCTTTGCTGCCCTAGGACTGATACTCAATGTTGGGTTGTGGGATTGTTTTTTTTTCTCTTTTACTTCTGCAATTATTATAAATAGAATTCATATCCTGTCTATTTAAAATTATTATAAAAATACACATAAGTGGAAAGATTACGAAGTAGAATGTTGCTTTTCTATTATAATCTGTGCTATCAGTATATTAGCTGAACAGTGATCTGCAAAGTGTACAGAAATGGCAGAAGTTCATAAACTATATTCCTGCAGACCTTCTAGCATAGGCAAGATGACCTGCAGTAAGGACACACTAGGGATTTGTATATCCAACTAAGTCCATTTTCTCACTCCATCCTGAATAACTCAGGTTTGTTGATGATATGCAATTATTATCATAACGAGATCTGTATTACTTTAAACATCCTCAGGTGCTTTCATACTCTTTTTATATACTCTTTTTTAAATTAAGGTTTGTTGGTTGGTTGGTTTTTAAAATAAATTTTCTAGTATCAATAGCGTGTATAATAAGTTGAAACCTTTTATTTTCTCATCATCTCTGAGCTCATGCTTTTATTTTTCTCTGTATATGTTATGTAGCATTTTTCTTCTGTGTGAACAGCTATGAGCATCACTAAAGCACTGGACTTTCTTTGGGCCAAAGCAACAGAGAATTCTAGGAAGTCAACTTCTCTGTGCACTGACAGAGACCAAATCAATTTAGTTAAAAGCATCTAGAAGCTTCCAGAAACAGGATATAGCAGGTATTCAGTAGCTGTCTCTGAATCCATTTTGAATGTTTTCATCACAGGCAAGACACTTAATGGGCTACACCATGAAGTAGTCGAGCCCATCACTGAAACTGAATCGGGAAGTTAGATGACAGCCTGTCAGAGGACAAACCTGAAACACAGTCTGTAAAGTAAGGCCAGTCAAACGAAATTCCCAAGGACTGAAATGCTGCCAGACACCAGTTCTGTGCTTCTTCACAGACTGGGGAGGTTTTAGGAAATAACTAAGGAGCTACTGTCTCTGCCCTCCCCCCGCCAAAGTTCTGAAGGATCAAAGCAATACATACAAAATACTACAGTCAATCTTGAGAGATGGAGAATTCCTCTAATTTAGGGGATGCGTACGCACAGGTATAGAAAACAGACTCACACTCAGAAAACATGCACTACCAGAGTGGGAAATTTCAATGGGGGACAACCAAATTTGGTTCTTAAGGCTTTGCTAAAGATGTATTCATAGTAATATTTAGGAAAGTTATAACAATACTATCTGCATGATAAAAACTAGTATTTTGGTTTAGGCTTTTTTGTATTGCAAGTCTCGGAGCTTCCCTGAAATGCTTCTGAAGAGTCTTGGAAAGACAATGTATTTCAACAAAGAATTAACCAGAGGCAATGGAAGAATTCAAATTAGGTACCACTATTCAGCATTGTCTCAACAAGTTCAGATATCTACAAGCTATTACCTTCATTTACATCCTAGGCTTCCTTTACAGCAAAGGGAGAGAAACAGCCACTTAAAGACAGAACTTATTTCAAACATCCATATTAGGGCAAAATAGCACCTCAACTTGGACTTCACCAACTGTTTCAGCTATCTGTGTCTCCATTTAGTCGATGGCTCTCATCCACTCCATGATTACATATCTCTTCCCCATTTTCAAAGGTTTTCCTCAGCATAACTCAAATCCCAACCCTACCTTCCTTGCTATCAGTAAGAATCCAAGTTACCTTTGGTTCTCAATCTGCCTCAGCATTTCCAAAAGGCTGGGAACAGTGGAAGGAAAAAAAAATCCTGCATAAACTACAGCAAAGTTCAAGAACTTACTATTTACAGTTCAATTCACATGTGTGCGTTTTATAGAACCTACAAAATGTTCTTCTGTGAGAAAACTAGCTTCAGTAAAGGATCTCCTTTCTAATAACTACAAGAATCAGAAGTTGCAAGGAAATTCTGCCCTCATTTAAAGAGCTTCAGAACTGGTTTTATTAAGATTAACTGCTGAAAAAAACAAATTAGTTTCACATATTAAATGAGAAGTAGCCTCAGCATCTCATTTCAATCTGTAACAGGACCTTTACTGCAATTAAACATATATCTCAAAAGCCTAGACAAAGGAATTCAAAGCAGAAAGTGATTTTGTACCATTATTTCCTCCTTGTAACTTTTTTAATGAAAAGAAGTAGCTGCTTTACTGAGCAGAGAAACTGAGTCTACTCCTAAGACTGTCTTTCATCTTATTATTCATAGGTATTTTATTTAATAGTGCAATTTTGTCAACACAAAATAAAAAGCCTTTTAAGAAAAAATTTTTTATATGAAAAAAACAAAATACAGTAGACTAATAAAATATACCTTGAACAACAACTTGGCTTCCAGGAACAAAAAACTGTTGTGTGCCATCAGGTGATTGTCCTGCGTACTGCACAATGGTAGCACCTGGCTGAGGAGCTCCTGAATTTGTCATTGTTAATGTCTGTAGTCCGTGGACACCATCAGAGGATGGATTAGAAATCTGAATTGTACCACCTTGAGTTATAGTAACTAAACATAAAAAGAAAAAGAAAAGTTAGGCAATAGAAAGAGATATAACACATGTTAAAAAGCACATCTCCCTTTTAAAGTAACATGCAGGATCCATTAGTTATTAAGGGAGGGGAAAAAAAAATAAAAAATGACCAAGTTGTTTTGGGGCAGGGTGGAAGAGAGAGAAGCAAGAAGAATAAATCATTGTCTCTGTTCTTCACAAAATCCAGGACAAGAGCAGGTTGCCAGCAGCACATGAGCTTCCCAGCCAGACTTGTCACCTCTACCTCCCAGAGAAGTTATACGCAGCCAAATTCTGCCTCTCACAATTAGCACCAAAAATGGTATGTCTACACCATCACGGTATCACACCACATAAAACCAGTCAGCTTGGGTTCACGACCAGTAAAACATCAGCACAGAATCATACAAAGTTCTTGGCTCCACAGTGAGCCTGGGTAAACAGTTATGTCACAGCTCTCCTGCAATTATTCATTCAGATCACAATCCAGTACTTTTCTAAAGAAAACTGAATTAACTCCAGTAACTCTCCCCTTTACAGGACTGACTCCTGCCATATTCCCGGAACAGCACACTGCCCCCCACCCCATTCACTGTTCTGGTCTCAACCACTGCACAGACTTGTTGTGCTGGAGCTCTACTGGAAATTGGGCCTTCAATGAAGTGTAAAGGACTTTCCTGGACAGTCCCTGGGGTTGGACATCATGCAGGTGGATGGGTGTAAGTGGCATCTTCTCTTCTAGCTAGGACTGAATATGGTGCTAGTAACACCATTCTCTAGGAATGATTAACAGCTCTAATCCAAAAAAATCACATCTTTCCCTCCCTTCCAAAACTGGAAAAAGCAAATAAACTTGGTCTTTCCAAGAAGATTTTTTAATTCTCCAATTGTTAAAAACCTAAGACAGCAAGCAACCCAAACAGATGGCAAAAGAACAAGTAATTTTCATTTTCCCTACATCATTTCAAACAGAACATCATGATATGCACAAGTAGGCAAAAAGGGGGGCAGTTGATTCATACACTCCAATTGAACAAACAGCTCTTGCACAGTTAGACTACCACCCCAGGTGAGGGAAACCAATTTTTTTTTCAGGATTCAATAACCAACATGACAGAACTACAGCCAACAGACTAGGTTTGTAGTCAGATCAGGCTACAAGGCTCGTACACAAGACAACACCTTATGCAAAACTGTCCATTCCAGAAAGATATCATGTATATTGATGGAGGTAACTGGGAAAGACACTTTATCTAGCTGGTCATGCCTGTCAGTCTGTCTGCTTCCAAAAGCCAAAGCCAATAAGCTCTGAGGAAAAACGCACTTGGAAACCATGGCAACATACCATTTTGGCTGGTAAAAAGTAAGCAAAGAACACCCATCACTGCTGCTAATAGAAAAAAAAATTTTTTTTCAAGTTCTTCCAAAAATAGTCATCCCAGACGTCCAGACACCAACATACAGTCAAATTTATCTTTTCAACTAAACTGCCTTTTCTATGCAGGAATGGAGAGAGCAGTATAGAAAATAAGGAATCAGCAAATGTAGTAACATGTCTGTTTTAAACCAGGCCACAGTACAGATGGCTGTAGTGACACTGCCAAGACCAGTTCTTCATTGCCATGGACACTGTACAAGCTTAATTCATCAACTGCTGGATGCCTGCACAAGACAACCCACACAACCAAAGCTGGCCAAGACGAGAAGAGTACTCAGATACAACAATGATAAGCAGAAGTAGAGAGCTATTGGCAGGAGATGTAAAGATAAAATAGAGACGTGTAGTGACCTTCTGCATCATATCCAGACTGAAATCAATGCAGGAGATGCTGCATTCCCAACAGTGTTCCCGGTTTTAGCTCACAGCAGTTCCTAAGGATCACAAGCAGCCAACAGGATGGCTGCTGAAAAATGCTGCAGATCTGTGCCTTATATGTGTAAGGACTAGAAGTAAACAGTCAAGCCCTCTATGGTAAATTCCAAATTAAAACCCCCTCTACTACATGGAGATGACATCCTTGCTAACGCTTTGACTCAACTTGAAATCTAACTTTTCTGGCAAGCAATGACTTTAAGGGTAATGATCAAGCATCCTAAGAAAGAGTTTGAGGTAATTGTTCCAAACCAGAATTAGACTGAACACACAGACTTCAATGCAGCACGAGATGTGCGCTAGTTTAACTTACAAAAAAAAAATAATTAATGACCTAATAAATTCTGTAAGAGAAAACACTTCCAGGAAGACAAAGCTCTCAAAACAAAGTTTTTGAGCCAGAATCAGGAGAGTCTACGAAGGCTGACATTGCATCCTGAAGCAATGCCTCATTGCAGCTGAAAACTTATTTAACAAGTTAAATTACTTTAAATATACAGCATGTGTTTTAGACTATGAATTTAACTTATTCAAAGAAAAAGCAGCATAAAACATAATTCTTCTAAGCTTGGCTCATGTGAAAGCCAAGTTTAATTAAAACTTATTTATCTTAATTTAAAATTTTGCAGACTGTTAATTCAAGCACACTGTTGGTGATATTCTCTGTTTGATTTTTCAGAAGTAAATATTTGATTGAAAAAGAAAGCAAAACCTGTGAATTTCATTATTCTTTTATAAGCTTCGCTGTCACTAAGATTTATAGCTATGTTCAAATTAAGCATCCTCAATTAAGAGGTAAGAAACACCTTCTGCAAGACATTGCTAGTAGAAGTACAACTCTGGTTTCCTAGAGGAATCTAAGATTAAGAAACCTAAACTCCTAATTTCTCAGAAATCCTAAGGGTTTGAAGGCTTACTAGAACACAGTACAGACACTACAGCACTTCTTAAGCCTTGAAACTGAAAAAAAAAAAAATATTATGTATTTGAAGCTAAACCTAAGCCAAAACAAAAATATAATTCAGAAATTGAAGAAAATAATTTAATTTGGTCAAGGATACCTGACAGATTTTGTATTGGATAAGTGTCATTTACCGTGACTACAAGTCCACAGAAAAGAGCCCTTCAGATATTGGACATCATGAAGCAGACGTTTATTTATGTCTATACCTTACAGAAAGGGTAAGAAAAGCAGCTTGGGAGCCCAAGCAAAAATACTTTATATGCTGAAGGGGTACTTATTATTATAGGCAAATTCTGCTTACTCAGAGTTGGTAATTACTTTAGTTGCATAAATTAAATATAGCTGATGAATTCTAAGGGTGACTAGAATACAACTAGAGAAGTACTCTGTCCTCTCTTCTATGCCATTGCGATGTTTCAATAGACTTCCTCTGTTCTCTTGTTTCAGGGAAAAAAACCCACAACATTTCTTTTGCAATTTTCCTGTCATTACATCAAAGGAAAAATACCTGCATTTCACATGAAAAGACATGAAAAATATAACTGTAGGAGTGCAGCTTTATCCAATACATAATTGAAAAAAGAGCTGTTAGAAAATTATCCCTTAGATGATATATGATTAAGTTGAAAGAAGTTGTGGGGAGTGAGGTATGCAACGTTTTAAACATAAATGCAGGAATTAAAAAAAAATAAATCTATAGAACAGAACTGTGAATCTAACTTTTAACTTGCATTTGGATGAAGTACGAAATGTTGGAGACCATGATTTAGGTTTTGCAGCTAGAGTGTTCATACTTGACAACTGGAGAGGAAGAGACACAGTTCTTTCTTAAAAGAAAATTCACAGTTAAGAAATAATTTCATACTCCAACCTTACACTTTAAAAAAGTCTAACACACTATTTGTCATGTCATGTAATGAATAGCACTATTACATAGCAAATCACAGTAATTTGAAACTGCAATGATTTATAACACTGAACATTAACATATAAGTGTCAACATTTTTCATTTCACCTAAGCCTCACCTCCACATTTTTAAACACACGGGAGTTTTAGGAGGACTAAATCTGGTGACCAACAAACATTACAAGAAACAGACTAAAAGTCTATAATGCCCATGTTAGGAAAAAAATAAATATAAAAATTGTAATTATTTAGAAATATAGAAGGTCTCATTCTTCTTCATCAAAAATCAACATCTCAACTTCACTATGGAACTCTTCAAAACAAAGTTGTTCCTATATATTTGCTGCAACACCACATAGTATCTTTGCAAACATACTGTATTGCCCTGCGTTAGTGTGATACAGGCTGGTTGGCATGGCCATCGCAGAAATTCCTGAAGGTGCTCCTTCATCATCTGACTTTTCTTCTTCTTCAATCTTCGGTACTGCAGGACCATCTGATGAGAGTTCATTCAAAATTTTTCTAAAAAGGAATGTAAATAATTTTATATATGTGAAGATCCCTATCAACGAGAAAACTAAGTCACTGGCTTTTATCAGACAGTTTTGCTGTAATACATAAGCTGCCTTTAAAAACCAGCAAGACCAAAATAAAAAGTCCTTACCGGTATGAAGGCCTTCTTGAAAGTATTTCCCTACGTTTTTGAGAATCAATTATCACTTCTGATTCTGCAGATTCATCTGGAATTGATGCTACCTGTAATAGCAAAGTTTCTGAAATTCATAACTTAAAAAAAAAAAAAAGAAGATAACAACAGAGTAAAAGATTATTTTTAAAAGTTCCTTCCATGTTTGCGTACAGGAAGTTTCTGCATTTATGTATCACTAATCATGTGATCTTGGACTTCCTTTTTCCAAAGCAAATCACATATTAAGAGGTTAGCAATTCAAAGCCACTTAGATGACATCTTCCATTTGAAAAAGTAAAAAATCAAAATAATCCAGGTTACTTTTTTGTGAGTGACACCAAGAAAAAGTACTGAAGACAGAAGATTAAACATAAAATTAAACATTTAAAATACAGAATACTGCACTAAGGCACCTTATACAACAGTATATAATACAAAAGCCTCTTCAAAACCACACCAAAGCTACTTAGAAAATAAGTTTATTTAAATATATACATTTATTACACTTACCAACACATGTTCATAAATACAAATACATTGCTTAGTAATACTGTGCAAGTTTTAGAAACTCCTGACAAGTCCAGAATGTCTCATTTTCTCAGACCTTTATTAGTAGCATTTTCACAGGTTCTCTCTTAAAATTACCAAAGATGACATTAAGGACTGGAACTGAATCACACTCTTTACCAGCAACAATCCTATTACACAGAACTGAAAGTGATTACTGAACAAGGAAACACACTATTTTCTTCATTCATTTAACTACTCAGAACTATTGGTGTTCAAGATTTCCAAACTGAAACAGTGCAGTAAAGTTAGTGTGGAAAGCAACCTTTTCACTTGAAGGCAGATCAGACTGCAGTTTCAGACTAAGCGCTGTTTTAGGCTAACACTGAAAGTCATTAAATCTCTACACCAGCCTAATGAAAAGAAAAGACCACCTAGAAATAATGAGAGGTGCTTCTGCATGTCTAGAGATGTAGAGCTCCAAACCAAACTGCAGAGCTGACTAGCAGAGAAACAAGAGCTTCAAGAAGTTTGTATTCATCCTTTAGCAGGATGGACCAACGCTGACCAGCAAAGATGTCTTCTGAAAGGTATTTCTCTCCAGTACCCTACATGACCTGCTTGTGGATCAACCTTCAAGCTGCTGGCATAAACCTTCAAAACTAAAGCAGCATTACACAGCTGAGAGTCTGGGCATCCTGTCTCAAAACAGAACTCTCATTCTTCAGGGGGAAAAAAAAAATAATAAAAATCTATTTGGCTTAGGCCAAACAGCAGGAAAACAAGACCTTAGCACTTTTAAACCTTCCCATTCCACTAAAGGTTACCAACAGCCACCCCTAGTTTATGAAGAGGGCCAAAGAAGTCAAGAACAATCATACTTTGGGGAAGAAGGTCAGGAAATCAAATGACGATTTAAGCATTTTAACGTGGAAGAGGACACTTTCTGCAAGAAATTTCAAAAGTTCTAATTTTCTTCAAGACAAAGAAATAAATTTAATGTTTCAACTTGTTCTAATAGCAAGCAACCATGTTCACAATGCTAATCAATTGAAGCCACTGGCATTTGTTCCTGGGCATCATTCAGACTTCAACTTTACCACACTGCTCTGCATTTGAGCAAATGTAACTTCAAGCTCATGTTAGTCTGCCAATACCTGACATATTACAGGGAGCAAGTAGAAAAGTCAAAGCAATCTGAACTTCAAACCCTCCTACAAGTAAAACAACATTAACAAAACAATAGGGAACGTGATATAACTAAGCACATTTTTTTTTCCATCACAAAAGCAACAGCATTACAAGAAAAAATTTTGAACACCTTCCAGTTTAAAGCTGCAGGTGTTTGAGGGAGAGGTCATGGAAGCTTTAGAATCAACCCTCAGTGGTTTTTGGTTTTTTTCTTTTTTTAAATTAGAGTAAACTGATATCATTTCCCAAGTTCCCCACTGTTTGGCAGAGATAGGATATCAAGTTAAAGCCAAACGTTCTGGAGGAAATGCCAGGTGGCAGGATAAAGTACTTAAGAGGATCACAGAAGGGCTCAACAACCTCTGCAATGGAGTCCTTTACAGCATCTTCAAGCCCTTCTTGTACAGTCACCTTACTTGCCATTAGCATGCTCAAATGAAACCAAAGCAAAACCCTAGAACTAACTATTCATCAGGACACAGCTTTCCCGTCTCTACTTCTTTGGAAACAGGAAGACAGCCAGAGTTCACTCAATACAACAAATAGTTGACTTCCACTCCCCTAAGAAGACACAGCAGCAGCTGGAAAGATATTCCAGACAAATTCTTCCTCCTGAGTTTTGCAGCATGACTTCTACATTTGCATGTATGTCCTGACTATAGTGACTTGAAGAAAAGCAGTGGCAAACTGGGAATGATTGTAACATGCTTATCTGCTAAAGTTTACTGTAGTACATTATAGTTAGAAAGAATTCCATTTAAGAAAGTATTTATTTTGTATGATCTGATTTGACTTCAAGTTTAACCAAACCCAGGTGTCTTCCCATCTTCAGTGCCTGTTGCAATAATGATCTAGAACTTCAAAACCTTACCAGGTCCCATCATCTACACCTACTGCTTACAAATAAATATTCAGTATCTGGCCACAGTTTCATTCTTTTTCTCTAATCTCTAAGATAAGTCACATTTCTATATGCCTTTTTATTTATTATACTTGAAAGTCACTAAGTCTCAAACATTAAAGGCTGCTTCTCAAGCAGACTGACAACACGTCTTTTCCTTAACATGTTGCAATGACTGCAGGTAAAACAGTTCACATATAACAGGTAAAGAGCTTCTCACCAGAGATATCAATTCTATTTGCAAGAGCAGTTCAGTTGTCATTTCACAATCAGATTTTAAGAAAACTAGAGCAAAGGCATTCATAGCTACAAGAAAAACACTGATGGGAGGCCAAGTCATTTTCAAAGCACTGCAAGTTCATTGTCTCTAGTCTTTTTCACTATTTAAAAGCTCTGAGAACTCTTAAGCATTTTGCACCAGTCCCTGTTTTCTAACATCAGCAATTTTAAACATTTGCCAAAAAAATATTTATTTTGATACTACCCTTATTTTTGATCTTTGCATATCTACACCCAAAAAAAGCAATACCAGATGCTCTACCAGGGCCTGCTAAAAACAACAAGGTATCATTTGACTATAATACATTTACTTCCATTACATCCAGATGCTCTCCAAAAATACAGTATGAGATACTTGCAAATTTACGAGTTCGCAGTCTCACTAGAAATATGTTATTCATAGAATTTAACAAAACAGCAAAAACTGCAAGGTACACTAAAGTCAGGCCACGTTATTACACAAATACCCTATTGCTTAAGGTTCAGGGTTCCAAGACACAATTACTTAAAAGATAAACAGGAAGCATTAAGGAATCGCTACACAATGCTTGTAGAGCTGCTACTGGTTGGCAGTTTGCCACCTTCCCCCTGCTGTTTCTCGCACCATATAAGTACATCTTGCAGCACCCATTAAGAATGAAGAGAAACTGAAGATGGGGTTGGGGTGAAGAGTTATGAGACATCAAATATTCATGAAAATGTAAAAATAAAAGAGCTAACCTGAACAGCTTGCATGTGTGGTGACTGAATGACTGAGGGCTGTGTGGCTTGAATGACACCCTGGACATGAACAGTTTGACCAGAAGGCAACTGCACTAGAGTTACAGCTGGAGATCCTCTTCCAGCACTTGATGCAGCTACAGAAACCTGCAAAAATTACAATCATCGTGTTTAAGTAACATGCCTTAAGACTTCAGCATATGCTTTTAGAAGTGATACTAAAACAAACTGGTTCTGATGCCATATCTAAAAATAGCTTAAATGTATTCGATTATCACATACAGAAATAAACTATATGGTGTGTATCTTTCCAAAAGGTATGGAAAGCTTAAAACTGTCCCCCAGAAAATTGCAAATCTTTCTTCCTTCTTTTTTTCCTTTTTTTTTTTTTTCTACAGAGACTTCATGGGTTTTTTTCAATTAAAAACAACTCTAAACTATCACACACAAAATCTGCTGACGCTAGCATGAAGGTTAGCAAGAACCTCAAGAAATGTAACAAAAAATATCAATAACTGAAGTGTTATGTTGCTACAACAACATAAAAGACAGAAAGTTCTTAGTCAGGAAAAAAAATAATAATCCAGAAATGCTTTGGTTTTACTTGCTTTGTTAGGCAAGAAGTTTAGTTTGAACTTAGGCTTTTCAGACAGATGCCTCAAGAGACATGAGAACTTTTCAGATAGCGAAAACACATTGTTAAATAACACAATACATGGATTTATATGTTGGTTTAGTTTAAGAAATCCTCTTTTTAGACAAATATATATATATATATATATATATCTCATTCAAGAAAAACAGAGTTGGAGTGTACCAGTACCTTAATATAAAAATAAGTAACAGCTGTACCTTCTTTAAGCCTAGCAAAGCTGAAGAAAGTGTTTCAGTAGGAATAATTTGCTCCCTTTTTCTGATGACATTTTAGAGCACACACAGCTTTCCCCAGCCCTTGGCTCTCAAACATCAGTACCGAGAATGAGTGGGTTAAGAAACAGTTTAACACCTACAGGCTAAGAAACAGTTCAATATTTATCCTATTACTGTTAAGTCTATGAACAGAAACAAATACTGAAGGGAAAACACTATGATTGATCTCAAGTTCTATGTGATGAAACATCTCTAAACTCAGATGACCAAAATAAATCATACAATAAAAAGAGACAGTGTTTTTCAAAGTAAACTGCATTGAAAAACCTTATTTATATATTCTCCACATACAAGAATAAACCCAGACTCATATCTAAAATGTTGGTATTATTCCCTTCCCAGTTCTCAGCCCCAAAAAGTAAGCTATCTGGTGTGATCAGTAAAGGTAAAAAGAGATGAGAGTGAGAAGAAAAGCATGATGAATGCTGAATATAAAAAGTTAAAGAAAGTTTTGTATTTATTCACACTTAAGGTTTATTTTTTATTATTCCAAATATTAAAGAATTTTTCATTCCTGATCCATAAGCCATTGCTTGTCTGGAAATCATTCATTTCTTGATGTAAGAGAAAAATTTTAGCTACTATCAAGATGCATCACTATCAAAAAGGCCAAATGTTGCCTCAAATGATTTTGAAGACATAATGTTTCTAGGAAACACAGACAGGATCTTGTCAACATTCACTATGTAATTGTTCAATTGTTGTAAGAAACTGAGACACTTTTCAGGAAATAGAACAATTGAGGACATTTCTAAGCCTGAAGTGGAAACTATCATTCCTTAAATGGCATTAAATAGCAATGCGAAAACAGGATATACAAATCTTCTTCCCAATCAATAAAACAAATATTAACATTAATATCAGAAATAGGTATTGCTATCTAGAAAGTCTCAAAGACTTGAAGAGTATGATCTACTTTGTGTCAAAGCTGACATCATACCTAACCCAAGCTTCAAGGAAAGAGCATGGAGCAGTCTATATGCTTACAAAGCATTCCAACCTTTCCAAACATTACAAAGGCAATTTCACCAAACCTTTTGATTTACTGCTACCTTTGTGAGAGCTGCAGTCTGATACAATACTCTGTGTATCAGAAAGAACTTACTGAGTACAGAACAGACCATACAAGGTGAACAGTTTATGAGTTTTTAGTACACAATGGGTCAGGCACATATAATCAGGAAGTGAACCAGTACTCAAGGTTAAGAAACACTACATTCATTTAAAAGCTCCTTATTCAGTATAACCATACAACAAAAAAAAGAAAACCACAGGCAGCTAATACTCTGAAGTTTACAATATCACAGAAGAAATTGTTTTGTCCCCATTAATTCAGATAAGAGATTAAATGGGGGAAGTAGGGTTGAGGGAAAAGGACATGGTAGTGTTTTAAAACTGGATAAAACCAAAAGTGACCTGTTTGTTCATTTATATCTATTTTAAGTAGCTCAAATTTATTTGATCACCATTTGCTGAGTTTCCACAAATACCCAAAGGTTATACACTGTGTAATCTACAAACTTAACTTTAAAATGTCTGTGATTCTTTTTGTATTAGGTTTGTTCCTACAACTAAGACTGAAAAAATTCTTTCCAATTTCCTATTCTGCACGTTTTATAAATATTAGAAATTATTAGAACAATTTTGATTCACATTTCCCTTTGCAGTTTTCAAACTGAATATTCCCATGTTAACCAAAATACTAGAAGCTTTTGATGCTATAATGAATAAACACTGACTGAAGCAGACTTGGCAAAAATATTACTTTCTGACATTAGCGATGAGCAATGCTACCCTTAACATCATTACTTTAAGGGCTGTCTGGTACGATGACTGAAAACAATCCACAGAAGCAACTCAGGAACATAGAGGGTGAAGGGAAGCTTTACACAGTAAGCACCTGATTAAACAGTGTAAGGGTTACGTTGCTGACAGTGGCAAAGAGACTTCAGATGTTGTAATGTCCTTTTGGGTTCTGTCCTCTTAGGTATGCTACAGCCAAGTCTAATAGCTTCAACAAACACCAACCACGCATTCTGGCATAGCAGTGCAGTCCCAGACTTCGTACGTTTGGAAATGTAAGTGCTCCCTCTTCCAAGAAGGGAGAGAAAAGTAGCCAGCAAAAAAGATCATGAACTATATTCATACTGAGGCATACATTCTTTCAAAGAAAGAGCTTAAGCTGGCTTCAAGATGCGTTTCCATCTGAACAGTTATACTGTGGACGTACCCACTCTCGTCACCCAAGGTCAGATAACTTTTCCCTACAGAGTACTACAGAGGTTGCGTTCACATTCAACCCCTTGTACCTCAAACACTGCTGATATGAAGTACATAGTGCACAGCTGCATCTGATATCTGTCCCCGCTGTAGAATCTAAACACTACAAGGACTCCAGAAGTAAAGTACTTCTGGTAAAGGGAGAACCAAGGGAAACACATCTTGGACTCATCTAACAAGAGAGCAAAGGACTGACCACACTCAAGCACCACATATGGAAAAGCTGAAGACAGGGAAGTTCTGGTCAATTCCAATGGCAAACTGGCAGCACATATTTTTAAGGAAGACAAGATTAGGTTGATTTCAGCCATTTGGTGACAGCTTATCCTTGAAGAAGCACGAAATGGTGACAAGGCTGCAGTTTTACAATGCTCTAACATCAACTTTACTAAATGTTCTGGACTTGCATTTGGCAGGCTGGTTTCAGAGCTATATTTACAGCAGTCTGGAAAACTTCTACAGGGCTTAATCTGTTGCGAGCAAGATTTAAGACAAAGCTGGATGCTGAAAGCCCAGAAGGACAACAACCCTTAAGTGCTAAACCTGAGCAGTCCCAGCTTGCAATGGCTGTGCACTCCAGGCTCCAGAAAACTCCCTCTGCTCTCTCTGACAGGAGGTATCACACTGTAAACCCTGACCCCTGTCTAGTTCAGGGCCAGCACTAAGAGTTCAACAGATGCTATCTCAGACAAAGACAGCAGATAGCTGTACTAATAGATAGAATATGACAAAGTTTACAAAAAATGATTCAAAGAACTCATCAAAGATGTAGGATTAAAGAAAAAAAACACAACTGAAACCATTTTGTCAAATCTGAAAATGGTCTAAGCACATTCATCTTACATTTTTATAGTTATATTTCACGTAGCTGAGCACAGGGCAACACAGAATGCAGTACAGCCTCTAGACATTCTGCAAAAAGAACATCTAATTTCTCTTAGAATCATCATCATTATATTTCAATCCAAATTAATTTCCTTTTAAAAACAGGCCTGTGTGTATAAGATCTGTGAGTGTGAGATAGAACCCATGGAGCCCATCTCAAAACAGTTGTGAAATTTTCCACCTTGCACCTTTGTTCTTCCCTGAAGAAATGGCGTTAAGCTTCTGTGCACACAGGTGTTCTGTACACTTCAAACAGCTTCTAAAGACAACCATCAAAATTTTTACAAATTAGTATTTTCTTACCTAATTATTTTGGTGGCTGGATCACTAAAACAATACTGTGTCAATTCATTGACTGAAAGCAAGGGATGCAAGAAATTAAACTATAAATGTGAACTTACTCTATATTAATTAATTTTATTTTAAAAATAACCCTTTGAAGACAGAAATTGTCATTTTTGCCTCCATGGATGAAAGATGCATCTCATTTTTGCTAGTTTCTAATTTACTCATGTCTGCTTTTGCAGAAGAAGTAATTTTACTTTTATCACCCAAAAAATGCAGTATATAGCAATATCTATTACACAAGCTAGGGACAAAAAAAAAAAAAAAGCTTTATTTTCTCTATATTAATAATGTATAGTAAGCCCTCTTTAGGACTGGAGGTTATCCCAATCACACCACAGTGTTCCAGCCCAGACATTCTTAATGTTTCCCCTCCCCTTCCTCCCAACAGGGTAGACATTAAGAATTATTCAGCACAAAAAAAGCCAGTCCCCTAGAGCTTATCACCTGATCGAATACCTTGTCTGCCTTTTTAAACCCAAGTGGCAGGTATTTCTTTAAAAAGTCTGAACTCCAGAGAACCAAAAAAACCCCAACAAACCCCACCACAAAAAACCCACCTCCTAGGCTGCTGCATCCCTCAGCATTTTGCTAGTCATTCCCTGGCCAAAGTCATAGTTAAAAAAACGAGCAAATTAAAAACCATGAAATTCCATCTGAACATAACGAACACCCACTTTTTTACTGTGAGGGCAGTCAAATACTGGCACAGGTGCTCAGAGAGCTTGTGGAGACTCCATCCTTGGAGACAGTCACAACCCAGCTGGACATAGTCCTGGGCAAACTGCTCTGGCTGACCCTGCTTGTGCAGGGGGTTGGACAGGATGATCTCAAGAGGTCCCTGCCAACCTCAACCATTCTGCCATTCTTTGATAAGAATGAATACTCAACAAATTGAGTATTAAAAGATTATGTATTAAAATGCTTTAGTTCTGATTGAGCAAAACTGTTTGTTTCACAGTTGGAAAAAAAACCAACAACCGAACAAAAACCCCGCAGATACATCTGAAAAGGAGCCCTCAGTTACAGTGACCAAGTATTTTATCTCTCGGTAAGAACCAAGTCATCCTTATTTTCTCATATTCCTGCACATTTGCAAGAAAATTAGTAGGAAAGGTGACTAGAAATTGGCACAAGGTACGTTTCAGTCACTTTAAGTGGCTGTCTTAACTGCAATCCTCCAGAAGCCAAAGAAGGAGAAGGAGCTATCTGTGCCCTTCTGTAACAGTTAAAATACTCAGATGCTGTACCAGCAGCAGAGACGTGAATGAATTCCTCAGGAACACCCCAAATTTCCTAACCCATACCGGGAAAAGCAGAGAGGAGATGTCCCACACCTCTCAACGTCCACCTCTAACCCTCGCCATGACAAAGCGTCTCACCTTCAGAGCCTGCTGGGTAGGAACATAAGGTAAGAAAGTCCTCCTCATCTTAAGCCAAAGAAATGTCACGACAAGGCCTTTAAGCAATAAGCTTTCTGCCGGAGCCCGTTTTACCCAAAGAAATGCTGAGGCAGTTCAGCCCCACGATGCCAGGGTGTGTGCAGGGGCTGGGCAGGCGGGAGGGCGTGGGGCGGCCTGCAGGCCCTGGCACTGAGGGGAGAGGAGCAGAGCCTCTGGCCAGGTCCACAGCACTACCCTGACTGCTGAGGCCTCCCAGCTTGACTATTTTTCACAGAATGGCACACTTTTATCAACCCCACTTTTCCTGATGGCCCAGGACAGGAACATCAACCCCAGCTATAAGCACCGAGCAGCCCTGACAGGTTCAGGCCTGATCTCTGGCCATCCTACCAAAAAGAGGAACTCCCACATGTAAACTCCAGACAATTATCCGAACTATTATCCTGAGCCTTCAAACTGAAGTACACGTGCTTCATTTTAGTGTTAATTGACCAAGATCAGCAGTATTTCAGTTACTAGTTTTAACGGAAAGGCCTGAGGCCCACACCCAGTATGGCTGAACCTTCAGGCACAGTACTCAAGCATCAAATGGAGATAAACATAAGTGTTTTCCTCGGGACCGGCAGAAGCCCTCCTACAGCATCAGTGTCAGCTTTGTCTCTAGATCAGCATTAAAAATACCAAGCGACCCAATTCACAGATATTTTCTTCAAACTATTGCACAAGCCAATAGATTTTACATGTAAATCATCCTGTAAAGTTAAAAAACAAAATCTGAACTGAACTATCAAAGAAAGAAGAAATGAGGGGGATGACATCAACAAAGCAAACCAAATAAAATTCTTGGTTTCATGCTCCATTGTTAAAAAACACCCAAACAGTATTCGCAATGTTGCAGATATAAAAACTACAACAAATGTTACAGGTAACAAAATCAACAAATAAGTGCTGATAAATATTTTGAGGTCCACTTGTGTCTGAAGACCCAACAAAAAGCAGCTGCATTGTCTTGAAAACATACCTATAATGTAAATCAAGTATCTAACATAGCAAATACTTGGTAAAATTTGATGCCATGTAACTTCTAACTTCTGATGATGAAGAAATTCTGTAAGACGTTTTTAAAATCATTTCCTTTATTCTACAAAGGTTTTTGCAAATCCTTCTAAAGGATATAGCACTGGCACAAAGGCTATTTCTCTCAAGTGCTGAATGTTTCAGCGCATATTTTTAATGTTTGAGAATTATTTTTACATCATCTTTTATCCGTTAACTACCAAAGAATAATCCAGGCATGACCACCATACAGAACATGTAAAGTGTATTTTGGAACTCCAGACACTGTCATTGGATGCAAGGGACGAAAAAAAACATGCATACATTCAAAACGCACTTGCAAGAAGATGAAACACGTTCTGTACAAAAACTGGAACTAGGAAAGAACCATGATTATTTTTATTCAGTTTTCGTTTTTGTTATACAACACATCTTCAAGATACACACATTTTAGCGACGTTTCATCTTGCAGCCACCTCAACTCTTTAAGACCCTATTCCCATCTCCTTAACAACATATTAGCCCCTTGTTAAATACCACAGGCATAGTTTTCAGTATACCTTTGCTATATTTTCCCTATTTAAGAACAAGACTTATAGAACATGAGAACTCCATATAAATTGATAATTTAAAAATCACAGCAGTTCTGAATATCACTTTATTGATTCTTCTAATCTTTTTACTTTTCAACTTACCTCAGATCCTGGGGAAATTTTACTTCGGCCTGGCTGATTCTGAAGGTGACCAGCATCTCTCTCAGGCACAAAATCCACTGCATTGTCATCTGGTTGTGATTCAACCATTTCCATGGTCATCCGTCTAAAAGTAAGTATAGACATGTCTAAATAATGCAGTACAGGGAGCTATATCAGGCATCTGGGGAGAAAACAGTAATTCCAGACTATTTTATATTTGGAGCAGACAACTAACAATTAACAGAAAATACATAGATTTCTCTCAAAACTGTCAGATTAACTGAAGTCCCTTCTTCCTGTTCCCCCATAATAAAATATTAATTCACAGAGCCAGGAGCTCTAAAACAAGTACTTTGGAAAGCTGCAAGGAGGGGCAGGTTTGGAAATGGTTCTCAGGGGAGGGACAAGCACAGAGTCCCCTGGTCCTGTGCAGTGTCGACAGCGGGGCTGGGAGCACGGTGCTCCAGAGCAGCCCACCATCACTGCAGGCAAGGTCCTTTGTGCCTCATGTCTCCCATCAGACTCAAGCTGACCATCAGCTATGTGCTGCTACAGGCCTCTCAAACCTTCTGAGATACTGGCCCCTGGCTGGGACCTATGCTTGAATTGTCTGTAAACCACTCACGGCTCAAGACCCACAATGATTCTTCTTATTTTGCAGGTTTAAAAGTAGGGTAAGTTTTCATAGAATAAGCAACTCCCTGACCCTCAAAAAACTATGAGTTTAAACTCCATAGAGGAAGTTTCCAAATATATCCTCTAGATAAAAATGGAATTACCTGACAGTTGCTTTTCCATATTTCTTGGCACATTTAGTCATAACCGAAGGTGTGTGTTTTAAAAGAAGAGCTTGGTTCTCTTCGGCTCCCTTTCTCTCCTACCAAACCCTGCACTGAAGGTGCAACAGGTGATGTCACAAACATTGCCATGGCAACAGATCAGTTTACAAACAGAACAGAGACAGGAGAGGGTCAGGCAGAGGCAGGCAGGATGCCCGAGGGGCACGCTCCCACCTACACCTTCCTTACACAAGGAACTGAGGCCGCAAAAGGAAGATGTGATATAGTTGTAGGATTTAAGAGGCAGCAAATCTCACTTCCTCCGGTTCAGTTACTGTAACCAGGGGATGGCAACCCCGTCTGAACTCAAAGTTCAACTGTTTCAACTGGCTGATAGTTACTGCAGTTTCTTCTCAGGTCTTACACTGAGATGAAGAGACAGGGAAGGAAATGTGCTAGGTGCCTGACTGAGGCTCCTGAATTTAGTCCCGCATGTTATAAGTTAACTACATTAAATCAAATTAAATATAAACCCAACTCCTTTTGCAGCACAATTTTACAGAATATTCCACAATCTTTGAGGAGAACAAATAACTTTTTTTTTTAAATCATCCTTTTTGCCTAGAATAACGGCATGAAAATATGAAAAAGAATCCAGTCAAATGATGCAGAGAAGCATATTTCTAGCTTCTGTTCCTCCAACGGTTTTCTACTGACCAGACTTAACAGTCCTGACTTAACAGTACTACGGCTAGTGGTAGCCAAGCTGAACAATTCAAGATTTTACGGGTTAGCGTTAGTTTTTTCTGCCAACAGAAGTTACACTATGCTGGTATCAATTCAAATTACATTCATAAGGAAACATTTTATACCTAAAATCTTTCTACATTCCTGTCTTAGTTACCGCTAATCACCATTTTCCTCTCCGCACAGTCTAATTAAAGACCTCCTGAAATTCACCAAAGCACAACTCTGAGGGGAATGTTTTCACCAAGCTTTCCACCATAATTTTCCATAACTTTTACCTTATTAAAATATTTCAGCTTTATTTATGCTTTCAATATAACAATAATTTAAAAAGTAGGAAAGAAGTTGTTCCTCCTTGGTGTACTAGGACCATCCAGAGTCTCAAACATGAAGGCTTTATCTGACTGATGTAAGACTGCCTCCATAAGCTTCCGAAGAGCTCACACACCAAGGAAGATTAATTAATGTATAGATCCTGGCAACATATTCATTGCAATCTCTTCCTAAAGATGGGAATATAGTCCAAATCAATTCACTTCATACAGGCTCAGAAGTATTTTCTTATCCAAAGCTGTCACAGATAACCTGCTGCTGAAAAAAAACCCACATACTTTTATTCCCACATTCCCTTAGGCATTCCATATAAATTTTACCTGGAAAGAGCCATTCTTCACGTTGTAAAAAAAAAGGGTTTAGTTTCTAAATTTTAGCTAAATTCCTCAGTTATTGCAGAAAACTATTAAAAAATTATGTTTACTACTTTGATTACAAGGATTTTTCTCCTAGAGTCTTTTCCTCTGTTGTGGTCCAGTAACTGAGTTACCATATAACTATGAAAAGAGCATCAGTGCACTAGAAAATCTAAGTTATTCCTAGTATTTTACAAAATACAGTAGAAAGGACTGTATTTTTTAGATTCTCTGTGTTAAATTAGAAAAACAACAGCAAGTAGTATATATGCCAGTGAAATGACAAATATAATTAAGATTTACGACATACACGAAAACCTCAAGTATTTAAATAGATATTCAATCTGTAATTGTTTATATTCTGACTCAACACAAATTATTGCCTGTTTTAAATCTTTAGCAAAGTGGAGTAAAATCTGAAAATTTGTATACTGCTTTTAATTAGTTTGTTTGGGTTTTTTTTATTGCCTTTTTACTGCATTTTAAAATGCAACTGTTACCCTAGAACACAGCAAAACAATCTTTCAAGATAAGCTAAAATCCACTTTTGAGAACCTGGTAATTCTAGTATGTTTATAAACAGAGACTTAACTAAAAATGCCATCCAAATATAACGACCTAACTATAGGCTATAAACCTGAAACAACAATAACAAAGGGCGCAAGTAATTTTAAAAACCACACTAGATACCTTGGCATAAAACTTCAACGAGAAAGATGATTAAAGACAAAATGTAGCACATTAGTACCATAATGCAGACATGTTACAAGATTATGAATCTTGGGTAGAGATCACCGAAGAGAATAATAGAGATATAGGGGATTATTAAACCTGCAGGTGAAGGTCAGTTGCAGTCACTTGAGCGCACAGGGCTAGACGCGGTACAGCCGCACAGGGCCACCTCACTGCGTGTGGGCTTGTGCGCAGCTCGAGACCACGCATGCTGACAAACTCCTGAGTGCCACAGTCCGGTCCAGGTTACCACTGTCTTCAGTGCACTCCCATAAACTCACAGATTGCTATAACCTGAGGCGTACAGGTTTCGTATTTCCTGTGTTAGTCATATATTGTTTCACCATGAATACACCAAAGTGTATCAAATTTTAATAAATATATATAAAAACACAGAACAAGATAATTATGCTTCTTCTAAAATATTAGTAATACGGAATGTCGTAAAAAACAGTTACTAATTCAATCCAGAAACTACCAACATACAGTTTTCACATGTATTACTGATTCAGTCTATACTGCAAGCAAATTCTAGCAAATTTATTGCTTTTAAGTTTCAAAGTAAGAAAAATCTTTTGCCCAGCACTTAAAATCCTTTATAACAGTGAACAGTACACATCACACTTTAAAATCTACATTACGTATTTTAAAGGAAAACCAAGCAGTTTGAAAGTATATGGTCTTAGGTCCTGTTTAAAATATGTTTTTCTTCATTGTATGGTTGATTATATAAAAAATTTAGTTTTATATTCAGTATTAATACATTCATTTCTTACATTTTCCACCTTACTATCGTTGAACAGTAATTTTAAACATTAGCCTGGCTTTCTACATTATTAAGTAACACCTCTCCCCTCCCATAAAAAGGGACAAAAAAAAATGGCTTTCCATACCTGCTTTTTCCTACATAATAGCAAAGAAATCTTCAGGATCTGGCAGGAAGTTTAACTGTTAACTAGCTAGTAACATTTCAATATCTATTAGCACATGTGCACTACGGTCACTGAGACTAACATACAGCAGCAGGTAAACACTGATTAAGAAGATGCACACTGATTAAGAAGGTACACATCAAAAGCTTCTTCAGCTGATAGCAGCACATCCCTGATGGGACAATACTGACAGAGAACATCAGCTAAAGGAAAATGTTGCCCAGGTGACCTAGAAAATTGGAAGTCATTTACAGCTAAAGGTGTGAACCTTTTATATTTTTGTCCGTAGAAAAAAGGTTAATAGCATACCCATCAAGATGTGTTCTTGTGTATAAAGATAAAAAAATCCTTTTTTAGTCCTGCTGTTTGTTTTACGAGCACATCACAGAATATTAATATAAATATTTAATGTCTGGTGGTGAAATTAAACTGCATAAGCAAATGGGTACAGTATTTTACATAACTGGAAATGTATGACTAATTAAATACCCAGAGACATTTTAAAGACAACTTCTTTATTTCAACAATACTTTATACATCAGAGACTGTTTACAAAGGTGGCTTATTACAAATTAAATTGTAAGGGGCTAAGAAATATGTTTTAAACCTTGCTCCAAATCTCTTTGAAGGCTTTTATTAACAGGGAAAGCAAGGACAAGAATTTACAAACACCTATTTTGCATGTATTGATGACCCCTCGGTTGAGTGTGGAAACTCTCAGAATGCACTAGTTTGAGAAGAGCATTGTGTTTTCATATACGAAGTCCACAATTTGTTTTACTATGCTGCTTTGAGAAGCCCACCAGCCTGCAAGGTGGTCACAGGTTCTGACAGGTAAAATGAGCTACAGTGCAACAGACCAGATTCTGAAAGTGCCATCTTTCTGCTAAGTTTTCAGCATTAGCAGAGTACTTATTAGTTTCTTGTGTCTCAAACTCTAATGCATTTCTTCGTTTTCCTCCCCAGCCTTTTCTTCCTAGAATATCTTAACAAACCCTCAAAACGGAATTTAAAAACCCAACCTGCCATTGCTGTAAGCACAAGCATGCTACTCCTCACCCTGCATCTGCCACCTCAGTAATCCAGACAAGACGGTGCTGAGCCTGCTGTGAAGAGGACACAAGGTCCTCGTTTACAAGAGTCCAACCAGTCCCTTAACAGGTACGAGGATCATTTATTTAAGTGTCGGTGCCTGCGGAATCTCTTCACTGCTACAGTACATGCTGCTCCGCTCAGCACCAAGTCCGACGCCGACACGCCAGTGGCGGATGCAGACAAAATCCTCAAACTTTAAGGAAGAGGCAGGACTCCCTAAGCCCACTGCGATCCTCTCCCACCTCGGAGAACCCTACGGGCACGGACGTATCCAACCCCACCGGACTACGGGGGAAAAGCCACCAGGCACCACGGCCTACCCGCCCCAGCCAGCGCTCTCCCCTCGGCCGGGGCAGACCCCCGGCGGGCCGGGCCCCCGACTGCAGCGGGTAAACACGCTGCTCCCTCCCCTCCCCTCCCCTCCCTTCCCCTCCCCGGGCCGCCGACAGGCGAGTCGAGCCGCTCTCGCTCCGGAGGAACAGCCCGAGCCGCAGCCCGCCAGGACCCGCCGGGCACCTCGGCTACCGGGTCGTAACGGAGCGGGGCGCTCGGCGCGTCCCGGGGCCGCCCCACGGAGCCGCGCGGCCCTGCCTCAGCGGGGCGCGCTCCCGGCC
>JAOXJM010000012.1:13917412-13947178 GCA_026413425.1 Tringa solitaria
AGAACTAGATGATCTTTAAGATCCCTTCCAACTCTAACCATTCTATGATTCTATGATGTCACCACATGGAAGACAAACAGCCACAATAGAAGTCCAGATTAAAAATAGCTCTAAGGAAATAAAGGTTCGTTCTTGCTTTCAGTTATCTTATTTTTAGAAAATTTTAAAATTTATTTTAATATTATCTGCACCAATAATGCAGACTAACTCATTTAGTGAAAATTTAATGTAACATGAATATAACACAAATAATCCAGCATAAATTTTGTGCACAAACTAAATAATGTGGCTGCAAGGAAAGGAGAGACGGGTAACTTGCTTAGAATTTAGCAAATATTCTCTTTTTCTACATGAAAAAGGCTAAGGGATCTGTTACTGTAAAAATGGGATTTGAAATCAGAGGCAAAAAGAGCAGACAGAAACATGGAAGGCATCTGCAAGTGCAATGGTGGTGGTGAGGAATGTGGACTGTTTGCTGTCAGTTCAGATTGCGGTCCCTAAAACAGCTTTTAAATAAAGCAGTAGGTAATATATTGGTGTATTTCATGTAGTGTTTGTATTATCAGAGGCCTGTGGGATTCCTAATTTTGAAACAGAATAATACAGTGTTAGATGGAGCATAAACATAAACAAAATAAATCGCTCCTGCCAAAAGGAATTTATTCTGTAAGAGAAAAGAAAACAAGTTAAAACAAACAGACAGGGAAACAGAAGTATCAGATAAGAGAAAACAAATGCATATAAACAACAGTGGAATTTCAGGAATACTGGTTAGAATGATGAACAGATTTGATAGCAGATGTAATCATAGAAATGTTAAATTTGTGTATGTGGTGTGGCAAAGTTTTAAGGTAGCATATGCGTATACTACAAATTAACCTGTGTATGTCACTACTGTAATCAAGAATTGATAATAAATTGATAGTTTACTGAGAAGAAGTTGACTTCTCCATAGGACCATCCTGTGAAAACGGTCAGTTTCCCTCTGTGTCACCCACCTGTGACTCCACTGGCTACAGCTGCCTAAAGATAACACCGAGCCCAGGTTGAGCTGGTTTTAAAGCGGGTTTGGACATTTGCTGTCATCAAGAAATGCAGCAAGACATGGCTCAGGTTGCCGAACACTCCATTAATTGATAAAGCTTTGTCCAATGGCAACATTCTTAGCTGGTGTTGTTGGGCTTGTCTGCCCAGCAGGCTTAATTCATCCCTGCAACAGCTGAGCTTCATACAGAAGCAGCAGCGCCGCTGCAGAGTTAACACTGAATTAAACTCACTGATGCATAGATCATATATCCACCCATGTAAAGCACTGGTGCATACACACAAGTTTTAGTCTTGTTCTGAGTGGATACATTAAAATTATTTCTTAATGGACTCTAGGAGAACTTCTGTGCTCTTGTGGATGTGCAGGCAGCCCTCTGGGGTGCCAGGATGAGTTTAGCAGCACAGGCAGTAGAGCTATGCACGCTCATCTCAGACTCCTGCAATGCCCCACGGGGTACCTTCAGGTGGTAATTCTCTGGCCAGCCTTGACAAAGAAACTTGATGAAAAGAGTATCCAGATTTTACAAAGTTTTGAAATTGTTACTTCCTAGATACATTTAAATCTGAGAAAATTTTTAAATACCTTACATAAAAAGCAATAACAAGTGTTTATGTTCTTCCTCCTAATTGTGTTTCCTTACTTGTGGTTCCCCAACTGCAGTCTTCCAGAACAGAGTTTGCAGAAGATATAAGGATTTGGTACCTAATTTAAAGTCTGTGGAAATAGTGAGTATTCATCATCTCAGAAAATCAGCACATAATTCTCTCATGCTAAATACCCAAAATTATTAGATTTGAAAATACCTTCCTTCCCATATCTATGTTTCCAGTTTCCAACAGTTAACTCAGGGCAATTCTTCCTCATGTAATAGAAGTTTGGAAGATCTGTGCTGTGTAAAGTTTGGGTAGTGAACAGATAAGGATGCTTTTCATTACCATCTAACTTGTGATATCTAATATGATCTTGTACAATTAATACATTCTCATAGCATGATTAAACAGCATAATTTAATTGTGCCAGCATATATCTCAGCTCCTAAGGGTTTAATTTCACCAGCTTGTTGCTAATGCTACCACTGGAAAGGAGCCTTCAGCCCCACAAAAGGAGAGTGTGCCACAGATACAATGTAACACTTGCAGAAAATAGCAAGCAATCAAAAGCTGAAAGTTACAAACAAACCACTCCCCCCCTCAGCAAATAGAGCTAAAACAGAAAAACCCCGGGTTTTTATACTGAAAATAGAGAAAGCAGAAATTGTGTTTAAAATTTCTAGAGTTAATAAAACTAATTAAAACCAGAGAAAATTATTAAGGCTTAGTGAAAAAAAAAATTGTAAACACTGGAAATGAAATGGTAAGGGCCATTGACAACATAAAAAGGAATTATTTTGATACGAGTGATTTGAGCAATGCAGAGCTTTCTGAAATAAATGTCTGTTTTCCAGAAAACTATGTCTCTGTAGATCCTTAGAGTGTATACTCGAAATGGATCCTCTTTTTAGCTTTGATAAAAGATAAATATTGGTGCAGAGACATTTTTGGAGAATCTCCTTAACATGCCTAGGTTTTATGTAACATCTTTCACATTACCATGTTTTTAATTTTTCAGTGAAATGCTGTAGAAGCCTGTGTATCCTTGACATTCCATTCGCCCTGGTGAATTTTTCTGTGTCGCTTCTAGAAAACCTGCCCCCAATACTTTTTAAATTTGAAATTTAAATTTTAAAAGATAAAACGTAAGATTCTATTCCACTTTGACAGGAGCAAAGCTGGATCAGCTATTTTTAGCAGCAGGTACTAGAGGGTCCTAAAGTCTGGCCAATATTAAAAAATATATCCCCAGCAGCAATCTGTAGTCACATTGAAGATTGATACTATATACGTTTCAAAACAAACACTTAAGGTGCAGTTTATCTGGACTGGTCTCACTATGTTTCCTTTATTTATACCAGAGCCTAGGATGCTATTTGTCCCATCATAATGTAGAAGTCTAAAATGAGGTAAATGACTTGCCTAATTCTAAATAAAAAGGGGATCTAAAATGACTGGCTCAGCTCCAGACATCTACTTTGTAGATGCAGAATTAGCCTCTTTTAGAATCTCCTTAACTGCATCTTAAAACAAAATCAAAGTCACCATAATATTGCTCACTACTGGAAGGCAAGTGTAATAAATAACCTCTGCAGTAAATGGATGGAAAGGAGATCTCCAGAAAACAATCTGGGTGTTTGTCACATCATAAACATTTTTGTATTTTCATGCTCTTTGGCTGTATCTATACTCACCAGCATGACACAACACATCTGTAGAAAATAACTGTTGGTGCTGAGGACTTGATAGCCACACTGTGATTTTCTGAGGTTTTACTTCAGACCTTTGATCCTGTGAACATTAACAGTTGATGGGCTGGACTACCTGCTGATGGAATTGCCTGATTATTACTTAATTACTTGAGAGCCTAAAATAGTAATTTTTTTAAAAAAATAAGGTCAATTAGATGTGATACTTTTTTAATACACATAGAATTAAGATATTTTGGAGTACCATAACTAGGTAAACCTGATACCTACATGCAGTTTTACAAAGATACAGAAATACGCACTCTCACAATCTCATATTCAATGTAGATTACAGAGCACTTTTATTGTTTGTCTTTAGAACTTGATTTTCTGTTTTCTGACAAAGTGCCTCTTTACTGAAGACATATTTAAGCTTGCTTCTGCAGAACTGAGGAACTGGACTTGACTTTTATTAAAAAAGCTGCTTAAACAATATTTTTCCACAATCAAGGAAAAAAAGATATTCAAGAATTTGAAGTTAGTGTTTTTATACATGCACATGTAGAAATACATGTCTGGCTCTCACCCAGCGCAAAGAAGTTTGTTCTGGAAGTTACAAGGAGAAATGTAACAGAATCTCCAGTCACTTTTCAGAACACAACTTCACTGTACCAGCTGTGTATTTCCAATGTTGCTATTTTCAGCTGGAAAGGAAAAAACCAGGAATACTTGAATAGCATGTAATGGAGGATACAGCTATGAAAACTCTTTTGCATAATAAGAAGAGCTGTGTGGCATATCTACAATTTAATACACAAACAAAGATGTGGGTTGAAGCCAAACACAGATTTCTTCTGGCAGGAAAAGTACTCCAAATAACAGAAAAAAAGGTATTTGAATTATAAATGTGTTATACTTTGACTGATGAAGCAATTATATTAGTAATTACTACACCGAATTTGGTATTTTTTCTGAGTGACAGTTATTTTTCTTTCTATCCCTCACATACCTGAACTTCCTAAGAGAAAAGAAAAACAACTTGAATTAGCTATTTATAGTGAGCTATTTTTTAAGATGAACACAGATACCTTTTACAAAGAAAATAAAAAACATGTACTTAAAAGTATTGTGTATGATATAATGGTACACATGCACCTAAGGGAAAAATAGTAACCAGATTATGTAACAGCCTAAGGAGATACTAATTTCTTTGTAATCTAGTAATTGTCTGTTCAAGGATCTCTTAAGAGCAATCTTTACCCACAGAAGGGATAGAGTAACTGAGAAAAAAATAATTTTATGTTGTTCCAATAGGTAAGAATGGATGGGTTCAGGAGCATTAGAAGATGAAAAACAGATTCCCCGAGGGAAGATGCAAGAAACTGCCACAAGACAATTCAAGTGCAAGTTTCTGTAGCGCTGCACGTTAAATTAACCCACAGTTCCTTTGGAAAGGGGGGGGAGAAACAGGCTTCGGGAATCAGATGTCTTTCTCCCGCTCTTAGGAATTACAATAGCTATCCCTCTGCCACACAGCTTGTGGAGCCATGGTAAACCAATAAAAAAAAGTTGTATTTTTGAACCTAACTTCTTATGGTTTTACACGTTTTCTGATGTACTTCTGAACCATTCCCCCTTGTGTGTCAGTCCCACGGCGTTTCTCCCATGAAAACTGGGAGCAGCTTTACAACATGCACCGTTTTCGCCTCAGGGACAAGCCTCGGGAAGCAGGCCCATGCTTCCCTGCAGAATGGCAGGAAGCATTTGGGTTACTGTCAGTGAGAAGGTAGAAGAGCGGGAGCTGTGGGCGCTCTGTGGCTGTTTAGCCCTGACTCCGTGCGAGTCCCAGAGGTGCCTGCCCCAGCAGACAGAGGCCATCTCCCACACGGGAAATACCCGTGCTCGGAGCACACAAAGACTTTAAACTACTTTGTCCCCACAGCGGGTTTACTTAGTTATTTCCAGCTCAAAACTTTTTGTTGCCGTTTTCCACCACGGAGACGGCAAGGCCGGAGGTGGGTGCCCTGCGGAAGCAGGAGCCGCGGGCGGCCTCGGCCTCTTTCACCTCAGCCGGTCCCGGCAGTGGTTTATCCACGGCTGGGAGTCCCCGCTGGGAGCCGCCTGCTCCCTCAGCACCGGACACCTCCATCTTTTGGAGGCACAGGAATCTCCTCACAACAACCCCGAAGTACCGAGGCAGCCGGGGAGAGAGCCCGAGGAGTAGCGCAGGAGGCCGGAAATGGAGTCCCGGGGGTGGGTGCGACTGCCGGAGGGCACCGCGCAGGCGCAGAGAAAGGGAACGGCCACCAATGGAGGCGCAACGCGTGCGCGGAGGGCCCATGGGCGCATGCGCCATGAGGCCCCCCGCGCCGAAGCGTTCCGGGGAATTACGTCCCCTCGCACTTGCCGTAGAGTGGGCTGTACCAAGCGCTTCTCCTTAGGCTGGGGGGGGGGAAGAGGCGGTGTCGGAAAAGTGACGGTGCGCCGGGACCCGTGGGCCACCGCCCATCCTGTGGCCGGCGGGGGCGAGCCCGGGGGCGGCGAGGTGAGGTAAGCGGCGTAGGTGAGGGAAGCGCTGAGGGAAGGAGGGTGGTGGCGGTGGCCGCCTCCGCGCCCCGTCCCCGGTAGTGGCGGCGCCGGGCTGAGGGGCGGGGCGCGAGCGGCTCGGGTAATGGCAGCGCTGTGAGGAGGGGAGCGGGGCAGGGACCGCGGCCGCAGGGCAGGGAGCGAGGGAGGCCGGCGGGTGGGCGTCGCTGACTCGGGCCTCCTTGCCGCCAGGTAACCGCCCCTACCGGGACAGCCGCCGGGGAAGGGTGTCCGGCGGTCCCCCGTCCTGTGGGCGGCCGGGCCGGGTGCTGCCCCGCGTCTTGCCCTTGCCCGCGGGGAGGGCGCGGTGCGGGTTCTCCGGCGGGGGGGGGCCGGTCATCGCTTCGCCTCCGCCCGGTTTCGTTCTTGTTTTTTTCCCCCCCCTCTTGTGCTTTGGAAGGAAGGCGGGGAACGGTGGCAGGCGATTGAGGCGGGTAGTCCTGCCCTTGGCTGTTCACCCACCCCGCTGGATTGTCGCGTTGTTTCTTGGGAGGGTTAAATAGGTTGGAAACTTGGGGGATGTTTTGAGGTTGGCCCAAAGCGTAGGTTTATTGGTGCGAGCGAACGGATTCAGTGTGACAGCGGTGTGTTTTAAAGAACGAGGTGATGGAAGCAATAGCCTTTCGTTATTCTCCGTGTAAATAAGTTTCAGCAGTATCTGCTTACCTTAGGGCTGCCAAACAGGTATGGTTTCCCACCCCCTGAGTAGTATAAACCCCAGAGTAGATATTCTACTGCGCTATAATTTTTACCATGGAGGTTACTTGCATCAGTATGAGATGTTTAATACTCTAAGCTGGTGAGCTTGCGCCCAGCAGACACTGAAGCACAGCAAGTCCTCAAAACCCCAGTGTCTTACAGAGAAAGTTATACTGCGTTTGTCAACATGTCTGCAAAACAAGTCTAAATTCATATCGGTGTGAAAGTTGTAAGAGAATGCCAAATAACAGTCAGCCCTGTCTTAAACTTTTTAAGCCCAGAATACCTTTGCGATGCATAGTGCTTTACATATTATTAGGTTTTAGGGGTACTAAACACAGTCTTACTGATTCTGTATGAGGTTTTGTGGGGAGGACATTTTCTTCACCCTTCCTTTCTCCTCTCAGTTTTGCTTATCTGTGAAGGGAATGGTTCTTTTACCTTGGAGATACCAAGTGAGCTTCAGAGAGAGCACCCTGTAATGTAATGCTAAGTATGACTTCATTACCAGAACTTCTTAGCATTGTTAAAATGCTTGTGGACCGTGGTTTTGGTTTTTTTTTCTTGGGGTCAGCTGAAAATAGTCTTGTGTTTTCTAGAAGAGTAATATTAGAGCTTTTAGAAGACTACTGTTTGGGTTGTTTGGGGTGTGTTTTTTTTTTTGTTTTATTTTCCTGGAAGTGAGCTCTACTGCTGTTTACTTCTGCTGCGGTTCATGTTTCTCTGAAACATACATCACTTTGTGTTTTTCAATTTACTTTCTTTGATGGATATCTGTTTCTTTTGTCAGTTCTCACTGATTTTCTGTGTAGTAGGCTGTTACTGACATATATAGATGGAAGATTTTTTTTTTTTATTTTCAAAAGTGATAATAGCCATGTTGCAAATATAACAAATGTTTCTACTGAACTGAAAGTATTTATGCACAGTTTAGCGAGCTTTTAGATCTTCTTAAAAAAGTTTCTTGTTCATAAAAGGTTTTATGGTATCCTGGTTCATAAAACCTAGGATAATACCGCTTCCTGGATACTACTTATTTGCTACTCAGTTTCTTTATGAAATCAAAGCAAATGTGTGTTGGGTAATACATTGGTTACATTTTAAGCGGAAACTGTTGTGTTGCAGGTAGAGGAGAAAAACCTTCTGCGGTTCCTGAATTAGCAGTTAAGCAGCTTGGTTAGTTAGTCAGGGTGACGTTTTGCATGCATGCAGTGTACAAGTTGCATCTGGTTGTTTTTTGGGTTTGTTTTTTACTTTGTCTTTTTTTCCTTTTTTCAAACTGAGAAGCTATATACCCTGCAATTTGAGAGAACTAATCTGCCTGAGAAAAATTGAGAGGCAGTAGTGGTTAAGGTAGTAAAGCTGGTTGCTAAATTTTTTTGGGTTTTTTTAGCATGACATTTGATTTTTTTCTTTTATAGAGGTGTGCCTCTTGTGCTGAAAGTCTGTTTGTCATTAGTTTCTTTTTTCTATTCTGACCTAGAAAATTTGGGGAGACAAGAGTTACTTGTCAGTCTATTTTAAATGAAAATAGGAGTGTTCTTTCCACTTTTTGTTTTAGTCTTACAATGTCGGGTTTCTGAGCAAGAACTAGACTTGCTTTGTGTATGGAATATCACACATAGGTCCTTTCTAGATTAGGTGCATAGGACAGAGAAAAACAGAAACAAAGAAGAGGCCTTCGCGGTTTTACCTCTCAAAACCACTTTTTTTTTAAATTACCTTATTGTTTTCACAGTTTTATTTTAGTAATTTAATATTTTTAATTCAATAAATGTCTTCTAGCATTTTTGATATGAAATTACTAACACATCTTCTGTATTTTCAAGCCACATCTTATTTGAAAGAATTCACTATTTGTCCTGCTGCATAGTGCAATAACCTGCACGAACCTGTGTTTATATGTGTTTTCTCTTTGACATCTTGATCAAAGCTTTCTGGTTTTATGGCTTTTTAAGTATAACACCAAAAATGTCTCATGGAAGCTTGAGGTGAACATAGGCTATAAACTGACGGTAGTAATTTTAAATACTCTGGTAATATGTTCACTGTGTGCCTGCTCAAATACAGCTGTACAGCTTTTCCATAAAAGTGAATAAACAAAAATTTGCAAGAAAGTTGTTTTCTTCGTGTAGCACTGTTAAATGGACAGCTTGGTAAGGTGATGAACTTCACGAGGCACAATATTGTTAGATTAATTGGTGTTATGTTATAGGCTATTCATGTAACACTAATGTTCCCTTCCATAATGTTAAAAATAAGGACTTGTAAGCTTGATTTGTGAGGGTTGGGGAGCAAGGGTGGGTGTTCTTCGTGTTGCTGTATCATGGTGGTGCAACAGTTTACAAAGTTTAAATTGAAAAACTCAAAGGAAATGTATTTTTTTAAAAAAATGGTTGTGCAATGCTTTCTGACATGTTTAATTCTTCTACAGATTAACACTAAAGCCCCACAATGTCCTTGAAACCACGAGTAGTTGACTTTGATGAAACATGGAACAAACTTCTAACAACAATTAAAGCTGTTGTTATGTTGGATTATGTTGAAAGAGCAACGTGGAATGATCGCTTCTCGTATCCTTTAAGTAAAAGCCTGACTTAATGTGTTTAGCACGGAGTAGGCCTGCATTATGTGACAATTTCAGTGGGCTCAATCAGAAACTCGTTGTAAGGTTGTATCTGTTACTAAGCCTGTGGGTCAGTGGGTATGTTGAAAGGGATGGGGATTTCTTGGGAATTCTGCATATTTGGGAAATATTCTACGTGAAAATCACCATAGTAATAAAAAGTAAGCCAGACTGAGTTTTAATCTACTTTTAGTAGCTCTAATAGTTTATGATGTAGCTGTTCACAGAAATACATGTATTGAATTTCCCCTGTTCTGATATTAAGTTTGCTTATACAGGTTTCTGTATGCTTAAGTGTGTGTGTAAAATCATAGAATCATATGGGGAAGGACCTAAGACAGAGAATGCATATCTCTAAATTTGGAGAGCTGGGGGGTGGTGAGGTTTTTCTGTTTAGAGATGTCTCCCTCTTCTTTGCGCTTCTAAATGTACTGATGATTACCATATTAGATGTTTCTATAGCAAGGGTTTATAGAAAAGCTTTCTTCCTTTCCCTCCATTGTTATTGCTTCTCTATTCCTGACAGTTAAGCTATGTTTAAAAATAATTACTCTTTCTAGCTGTGATCTACGGTCTTGCTGTTCAAGTCACAGCTGTACATACATTGTTGTAGTGAAAGGTTTGCTTTTTACATGTGAAATGGACTTGTAATTTTTGACATGATTTAAGTTTCAGAGAACTTCTTTTAAAAGAAATGTAGCAGTTCTAACCCTGTGCCCTGTGTCTGTGCATTCGTTAGCCATTACAGTGTGGTGAATAATTGGAGAATTTTAGGAGGCTTTGCAGCTGTTCCGCAGCAATTTTGACTGAATTTGGTTTAATTATAGGGGAGAAGAATAGTGTAGACTTATTTATTGATTTGTTAATTTGTTAAGCTCCTGTTAAGATTCTTATACATAGACGTTTTAACAACATGAACTTATTCTCTGTGCAGGAGCTAGACTCTAAAGTCTCTTTCTGAATGTGTTACAATTTCTCAGAATTGTTTGCTCATGTATCGTTGTTTTGAATGTATGCATGTGTATAAATACATAAAAGAAAAATACTCATAGTCCTTGTGGAGCCTTTTTCGATGGTGCAATAATCTTTAAGGAGCTCTTTCATTTTAAAACTGTAATAAATCTCTGGGAGCATTATTCTTTACTTTGTCTTGGAGTCAAGTTCAAATAACTCCAGAGCTTACAGACTTTTTGAATTAATTAGTTGTGCACTTACATGCTGACAAATTGTGTTATAGTCATTCTTTCTAAGCAGCTTTTGAGAGTTATATATTTCAGTCTTCAACAAGTGATAAACTTCTGTAGCTTAAAGCTCTAAACATTTAAATAAAAGCACCTAAAATAGATTTAAATGTAAAATAATAATATAATGAGATATTGAATTGATTTTTCTTGTCACACTGTTTCACTTAGAACTTTTCATGGAGGCCTTGTACACAAGTTTGCTGTTGATCCTTTTTTTGGGATTTAGTCCAGTTAATTGGACATCAGAAAGGGAACAATTATGAATAGCAGACTCTGGAAGCAACCTTGGAAGAACCATTTGGCATGTAGTTCTTAAGACCTGTACTTTCTATCATCTCTTAATTATGTTTCTTGGAAAGTGGCACTATTAGTCCCTAATTTGGCACAGGCAAGAGCCTTTTTGGCTTATTTTGTATGGCTAACTGGCCTGAGGAGCTTGTGACTTGTAACTTCCAGCTTAAATGTTGATTGTCTAGTATTTCTCCTACCTTTAACCAAACCCTGTGTTTTAACACAAACCACTCACTGAGTAGTCAACAATTTGGTGAAACTGGTAGTTCTATACAGCTGATGTGTAACCTTTTCCCCAAGTTTTAAATACATAAAGAAACTAATTTAATGATATATTTTAGGAGGATGTGGCATTTAAAAAATACTTGTTGTTCTTCGTTAGCTTTTCATTCTCTGTTAAATTCAATTTAATTGGAGTAATCTGTTTCTAAACATCTACAGGGGTTTTAAAGGAAATGTCATATTAACTCTATTTTTCTTGCTGGTTAATAAGCACAATAAAAGGTGACAAATTATTTTATTAGTCGAAATAATGATATGGAAACAAAGGATAAGACAGAGCAAAGAATCATGACTTCAGTCAAGCAGTGTATTCTAAGAAGTGTTTACTTTCTCTTGTGCTGCTTCAGGCAGCTGAGATCACATGGTGTATGTGGACTAATAGTATTTTAGGTGTGAGAGGCTTGTACTATGCATATTCCACTTCTAGAACTAATTTTTGCCTCACTACTTCTCCAGAGCTTGTTTGTCTTGAATATACTGTTTTCTTTGTAACTCTGGTAATTTTATTGTTAAACGTAGTTTATCTTTAAATATAGCTTATACCTCAAACTTGAAATGTTAGAATGGCAATGAGCTTGGAACCACAACTGTGTAAGAGTTAAATATCTTCTGCAAAAGATGATTTGAAAGACCATATGTCAGTTTATTTAAACTGTGAGTCATCTCAAGCCACCTTTGACCTTCAAATTTCCTTTAAGGTTCTTTGCAGAAAGAAATGTTTCTGGAGTTGTTTCGTTGCCTGGTAAATGAGTGACAGTTATGTCTCTCTTTTCGATATGTTATTTACAACAATTTGGCTATTGTGAATGCTTTGTATAACTTTCAAGACTTTGCTTCTAACTCTTCAGTAGGCCAAGGAGTGCTCTTTAAATTAAGAGACTGATTAAGCTGGATTAGAGAGTGGTAGTTCCTCTGTGCTTTGATAACTGCCTTTTAGCAATAGAACTTTTTTGAATGGGTAGAACATCAGGATCTTGCTGTTATCTTGGGTTTTCCACCAGCCAAGTAAATAGAGTGAGCAGTACCCAGGGAGGAAGGAGCTGTACTGCAAACAGAATTATTTTAAAAGTATGCAACGTGGCCACCTGCTTTTTTTCCATTTTTCTGCATGTTTCTTCTCCCTCCTCTAATCCCCTATTTTACAAGAATCCTGTGATGAACCAGAAACTCGCAAACGTGTATCTTTAGTATAAGAACCAGCCCAAAGGGAAGGAAGAGTAAATAAAATTCATATGATGGTGATTCTTATGACTGTGAGTCTTCAAGTAATCTATGAATTTTGATTCTGGTGTAGAGGAACACCAGCAATCACAGAACCTTTCCAAAAGCTCTACTTTGGTCTTGTAGAGAAAATCTGTTCAAAACCTTCTGTTAATATATGGCCTTAAATAGATGCTTTTTTTAATCCTGAGGACAATATTTGTGAGCTTTTATGATCTTGGATACAGTATTTTCTTATTGATGGTATTTTTTTTTTCCTCTTAGTTTGGAATTGCTTTGTTTTCCCATTGCTAGGTAATGCCCCTCAAATGGCAACTACTGGAGCACTTAAATTGCACGAGGCTTTTGATGTTCTTGTTCTCAACACAGAGTGAAGGCCCATAAGCAGCAGTTTGCCTTCGGCTTCCTTTGAACTTTCTTACCCCGCAAAACTACGTGCTGAACTGAAAGGACAGATGGCTTTCACCATTAAAGATAAATTATTGAATAGTAAAGGCTTCTTCCTGATCTTCTAAGGGACAGCAGCACATTAAAAATATGTTTGAAGTTTTTATGGAGTAAAATACCAGTGATGATTAATGATTCATCTCCCCTGAAAGTTTTTGTTTGTTTGTTTGTTTAGAGGTTTTGTTGTTGGTTTATGTGTTTTTTTTTAAGAGTCTCACAACTATTTGAATGCTACACTTCAGTTTGGATTCTGGACTGCAAGATATAATTAGATAAATAAACCAAGACAAATTGAGGAAGGATGTGAACTTTCTGTAGCAAAGCTGCCCTGTAATGTGTTTTTGAGACTCATGGCAGCTCTTTTTTGTAGAAATCCAAGAAACTTGGTATCCAGCAAGTAGAATTTGGTGTTGATTTTTATAATTTGGTTGATATAGGAAAACATGTAAGATGCCTGTGGAAGTACTTCTGTGATTAAGCTGTTAGTTTAATTTCAGCAGGTATGCAAACTGAGTGTCGTATGTCAAAAAAGAAGACTAGATTTAGCTTTCTTCATTTGCAAGAAAATTTGACTTTTTCTAGAATGAGGAAAGGCATGTTTGGAAGATGTGCATTTTCATGAAGGAGCACCGATACTGTTCTCATTCTTAAATAAGTTTATTACAACTAAGAAACGTGTTTACAACAGTCATGTCATCATGACATCACTTTTAACTGAAGCTTAGGGCACAGATGCTAGATAAATTCTGAGATATTTGACTGCTGCTTCTGTCAGATAAGCTGCCATTATTATTTTCTTGTGCTGTTGTGAAGACTGCGTATTTCCTCTGACTTTGAAGTTTTTCTTGTAGGAGCGATCCATTATAGTTTTTGTGATTCCAGGTAGTCTAGTTGTGGATCTAAAAAGGAAAAAATAGTCATGTTCCCTATTCTTGTGAGTAGCTTATAAAGATTTCTCATTCTGGAATTTACTTTCTCAGAAATATCTTATTTGCATAGCGAAGATGCTTGCGATCTGAATGATGCATTCAACTACAGACCATCCTTAGACTGACAAAATTTGTTGGGAGGGATATGTAAAAACAAAACCAAACAACAAAACCAAACAAACAAAAAAACCCCCAACCCCCAAACTAACACCCCCTTCACCTCTGCAAACAAAAAACAAACAAAAAACCCCAAAAGCCCCAATTGTTCATTACAGTCTATTTGTAGAAAGAGAACTTTCCGTTCTTCACTACTAATTTAATAATCTGTTTTGGTATTTTTTTTAATTGTAATTTTGTAAGTTGGTGTAATGTAACGCTAGCTACTGTTACAAAGCAGTGAATATTGCCTGTTTTGTTTGTTGGGGTTTCCATTTAATGCTCTTGCCATTTTGAGGAGAACTCTGGTAAAGATGACCTGTATGGATGAAATAACTGTACTCGAGATTAGACACTGATTAGGCTCTCCTAGCTTCTGGTTGCCTAATAAAGGCTTTTTTCTATGTAGTTGTCCTACATCAGTATCTTCTCTGTTCTGAGTAGCATCAATATAAAAAATGAAATATGCTTTTGGGAAGAACTGTGTGGTGAAACTCAACACTGTTCTGTAGACTAAGCAGGTGATTTGTCAACTGTCCTTATGTCTTCTATGTCCTTTTACAGAGGCATGTGCTTAAGTTAGACTACAGGAAAGCAGATCGTGTATCTTCCATTAATAAAAGAGCTTACCTTAAAAAGTAATCTATACTAAGTCATTATTTCTAGCATGGCTGGTTTTATAAAGTGCCTAGACTTAGTAGATAAGCACGATGTTTTAAATAATCTTTGCAGAGCTAGTTTATTTCCCACAGTTGTTCACCTGAAGCTTGACTTAATTCTTGCTTGACTTTTCTGAAAGCAAAGTTTTTAATTGTACATTCTTTTCCTGGCAAAGTATCAAGTACCTTTTTAAGAACTTGATATAAACCTTGCAAATGAAAGGAGTAGCTCTGCTGGGTACTTCAGGGACAAAACCACCTTAAGGGTTTTAAATGTTTGCTGCTGCCCATTTAAGTGAGCAAGTATAACTGTTTAGTGTGGCTGTGATCTAAACATGATTACAGAAACGATAATAATGGTTAAAAATAAAATAAAGTTTTTGCATCCACACCACTATTGTGATGACTTGATTTCCAGTGTCCCACAAAATTGTTTTTACCTGTGGAGTCGGAAGGAATATGCCGGGACAGTAAATTGCTTTGGACTTGGAGGAGGAAATCTTGAAGTCAGCTTCACTTAATGTTTATTGTGCTCCGTACTTGGCTGATCACATTATTAACCTAATTAGTGCTTCTTTCCATTGTCCAAAAAGAGACTCAGTTTGATATTGGCTGAAGATACAGAGGAAGAATTTTGGATGAAAACTGCTTTTTTACTTTGAGATGGTCATGTTATTCATACATGGCAAATAAGTGGTAGATGCTGTGTCAACCTGGGGCTGCCAGAAGTTCCAGAATCTTAGCTCTGACATGCCATTGCCTTCCACTACTTAAAATTTATTATTGATGCTGAAAACTTGGACTCTTCACAAATCAGGACTTATAAATTGGATCCTTTTCTGAAATTAGTATCTTTTGTGCTTGGCTATAAAAAAAATATTTAAAGGGTGCGTATGGGAGAAAACAGATTCTGTGAATCTTAAAGTTTCATACTTTAAGCAGGTACAAACCTTAACTCTGAGCCCAGAGACATTTATGCTTTGTGTGTGGCCTATCCTGAACCTCTTGGAGAGAGACTTTATACTGAGACTAAAATTTTTTTGGAAAATCATGTACGCCATTTGCACAAGGTAACTTATACAATTCCTGATGTACATGTAGGTATTGTTTGACCTTTTTTTGACTCTGGGGGAGGTTTGTTTGTTTTATATGTATGAAGGTATGCAGATTTTATGAGACTAAATCAGAGATGTCAGAGTTCCAGAGACAGAACGTATGTCTATATATCTGATATATGTAACACATATCACACAACACAGTGTAGATGGATATATAGGGATCTGTCTATACGTAATACAAAGAGCTTTCTTGTTAAATGAACAGTTATGGTTTATATAAAATATTAATTGGCTTGAAAAGTGAGTTCTTTCGTTTCCGTTGAATGCTTATAATCAAACAAGTTACAGAAACGTCTTCATTTTCCAAATGTGCTAGAGTTGGTCATTAGCCTTATGAGATACGTTACAACGTATCTACTCTGTTGTCTTGGAAACTGTATATACTCTACTAAAGAAAACTTGTGAAATATGTGGGAAATAAAGTAACAAAATGCTTGGGAGGGGAGGAAGTAATGACAAATTATTTATTATGACAAATAACAATACTTGTATACCTGTATAGCTGTGAATTAACTTTTCTCTCATCATCTAAGACAGCTAATTTCAACAGAATCATGATTCATCATTTTGAATATATAGGATGGATGAACAGTGTTTCCTTGTATTTCAGTAAAAAGAGAAATAGATTTAAATAAGATGCCTGCCTGTCTTTGGTGTCTGTATAGGGAATGAAGAATTGCAAGTTCTGCATAGTACTGCTGAATGGCTTGATGCTGTTTTCTGAGCTTAAGTATACCTGTGTATTTGACAAGATAGACTGGGTGTCTTAATGGGTAGTTCCACTGGTTGCAGAGAGGATACCTCTAACACTTTGGTAAACTAAATCAGTTCACTGAACTGGCAGATAACTCAGGCATAAAAGTTCTTCCTCATTTATTTAGTGAGCTGAATGAGCTCACTTAGGATCATCAGGCAGGTGCCAGCACAGTAGAAGCTCTAGGAAGTAGTGGAAAGCATAAATGTGTTTTTTAAATTGGCTATTCGCCATTTGTCTTTGAAATAATGTTGGAAAACTTCATAAAATTCATAATGCAGAAGGTGGCACTCTCAATTCTGTTCTGTCTGCTAGCTCTCCTCTTTTACATTATTTCTGCTTAGACTTCTTTGCTGCTTAAGCCAGAGTTTAAAATTACATACTGTAGAGAATTAGGGTTGAATTCCTAGGATCTCATCCTCCTTCATGAATCATATTAATTTGTTTAAATTGTTGAACTTATTCCTTTGAAGTATGAATGTATTTTGAGAAGCTCAGTACATCAGCAACTTCGTAAATAATTCTCTAATTTTCAAAAGATTTGGGCCTAGATTTACAGAACTTAAGACGTGTTTAAGTTTGGACATATCTGCACTTCGTTAAACTTGTTTTATTCCAGGATTCTGAGTAAGTATAAGGGCTTGTGTAACCAGTAAGGAATACTGATTTTAAGCAGTTATAGTTAGGCAACTCCTCCACTGTGCGTGTGGCTGCATGAATTTAAAATTGATTTGTGTCAGTGAGGGAATAGTTGTGTGAGTTATCCCACCAGTATGGTGTGAGAACATGAACCATGCTTATTCAAGCAAGTACTTCTGTTAAGACAAATAGAAAATAATATGTTACAGAGATTGTTCTTTTTAAATGCAAAAAAACCCCAGCCCAATTTCAGGTGTTGCGGCTGGCTTACCAAAACTGTAGTATGAAGATTTGTTACTTTTCTGGTCATTGCAACAATGTTATTTTTAAACCAGTTAAAGTTTTAGATGTAGTCTTAATTTTGAATCTGTGATTTTTATTAGAAAATTATAATCCTGTTATAACTTTCCATGTATGTGTGCTATTTTCATACTAATTTTAGTGGTGGGTGTGTGTGTATCTTCCTTTGCAGAGAGTTCTGGAAGCTGAAGAACAAGTACTGGTTATGTATCACAGATACTGGGAAGAGTATAGCAAAGGGGCAGACTATATGGACTGTTTATACAGGTAACCTTTGCAAATGAGTTGTTACACTTTTGAAATTTTTACAGTGATCTGCCGCCTAAGTCTAAGAATGTTGCTTGAAGAGAGCAGTAGCTGAATGAATATGCCCCAGGTCAGTTCTGGAGAGAATATAGTTACGGTAGCAGAACATGAGAAAAAAGGAGTAATGCTCCAACAGGTTTTTCCATGCACTGCTCCTTACCACTGAAGTGATTATCTAAGATGATTCCTACTGTTCTTTCATTACTAATATATTCTACATCTGTTTAATGTGTATGAATCCCACTGATTCTGCTTTGTGTAACAGTTTTTCTGAGTGCTTGAGTGCTTCTGCTCATAAATCAACAAATTAAAATACTTCTCCAGCAGTGTGAACCTGTGGGGGTTTTTTTGTTTTAAATAATAATAAATGAGCTAGAGCATTTTTTCCCCCGACAGCTATTACGCACACGAACCAACCTGTATATATATATATAAGCTCAGTAGAGTGGTATTCATATATCAGTGAAGCCAAGTTCTTAAACTCTGAAGTTATTTATTTCATGCCAGCTCTGCCCATTCTAACTCTGCTTCCTGCTTTGCGTATGGTGTTTGTTTCACCATACTTTTTAGGTATTCTGTTGGAAATAACTTTATCACAAAGTTATATCTTCTTTCTTTGTGTTGGAATTCTGAGTTTTGTTATATACTATCTTTTAAAAGTCTCTAGAGGGTATGGCTTCAATAATAAAATGTACATTGTGGTAGGAACTAACAGACCCTCACATGAAGGCAAGAAATAATGTAGTGCTTGATTAGTAGTCACAATGACTTTTGTGCATTAGAAACACTTCATTACATGTTACATCACTTCTTTGTTTTTTGAGAGAATGTTTTGGGTGAAAGTACTTCCGAAGACTGTAAGAAGGTGTTCTGATTTTTATAAAGCTGTTGGAGTTCTTTTCTTAGTTGCATGCCTGCTCTCAAAAAAGTACCACAATTTAGTTTGCTCTGTTGTATCCCAGGATCTCATTTGTATAATTCTTCCAGCAATGAAAACTGACTAGTCTTTACAGCTAGTAACCTTAATATTATTTTTAAATTGATTCCTCTAAAATTTAAATAGGCTTTCATCTCTGCTTCTTAATCCTTCTACCCTAATAGGTAATATTTGAGGCACTACTAAAATGTAGACACTGTGGAGCAAAATTTATAAAACATGAGGCCAACCATGTGACTGGCAGTGCAGTCAAATGATTTCTTTCTTTGTTGTTGGGTTCTGCTAGACTCGAGTGCCATTTTGGGGATCAGACTAGCAGTCTCACTCTGTGTGTAGAAGGAGGGGAAGAGTGGTTACTTGAAAGTTTTTTCTTACCTTTGGAGAGCTTTCAGAGGAGGAAAAAATTGGAATAGAGGGTGTTTACCCTTTTGTTTAAAAAAGTTTGGTACTTGTAGGAATATATATTTAACCAGATGTATTGTTTTATGGTGTCATGTCATGGACGGACAAAGAATTAAAGGAGGTAAATTCTTTTGGCTTTGTTGTGGAGAACATAAGAAAATGACCAGGAACTGATTTGAGACAGGTACACTCTTAGGTTTGTTACATTCAAGCTAAATGTCACAATGTCTATTCTGCCAACACTGGTATTTGTTTCTTATCCAGGAATGTGTAATCCAAACTACTAAAAACAAACAAAACATTAAAAGGAAAAAAAATATACATCTGGTCCTTCTGACAAGGCCTTGCAAATTCTGTCCCCACAAGGACGCTGTGGCTATTGAGATTGGAAACATTACTTTGGGAATGTGGTCATTGGTCTAGAATAGTAATCTGTGTTTAGACTATTGTCCTTGGTTGATTTATAAGTACCAAATACATGAAAAATAACCAGGTAACCTGTCCCAATAATTAGCTACCCTTCTAATTGTTAAATTAGTTTTTGCAAGTTTTGTTTTTGTTTTTTTTTTTTTTTTTTTTGCTAAATTCCTTGTAAACCAACATTTCCTTTTATTTTGCTGAATTACCAAGTCCTTTATACCTGAAAAAAATTGTCCATGAAAATATGTGTATAAAAATTTTTCCTGATACTGTTAATTTAAATGGAACACTGTCTTTCAGTATTCCACTGTAAGGTAGGTATTTGTTTTGAATGAATCTTGTAACACAATTCTAAATTCCAAACTTTTTAACCTCTTCCTGGAGGGGAAGCTTGGTGGGTGTGTTTTCAGGTTTGGGTACCAAAATGTATATTGCTTTCTAATACCATAAAAGGAAACAAACATCAATTTTCTCGTCAGACAGTAAGCAGCAAGGCTGCACAAGTGCACTCTCAAGTAATTGGGCCTGAGATGTGTGATCCAGTATTCAATTTTTTCAACAGAAAGTTTTATCTCAATAGTAGCAAGTGTCTGTGGGTGACTTCTGGTATTAACAATTCATGGCCAATCCTTGTCTCCGCATTAAGTTATAGATGAACCTTATGGATTGTCTTCTGAAAGTGAGAAATACAGATAAATATTTGAAGTAGTTATTCAAGGTGAAAAATGATTTATGACTTGAGTGGAGAAGTTGATCTGAGATTATGCTGTTTACTCATCATTTGCAGATGTTTATGCTTGCACTTGATTCTGGAAGTTGATGGTAAAAGTAGGGGAAGGGGAGAGGAAATGTGGGCAAATTGAGTTCTGGTTTTGAGGTAAATTGTGTTGAAGCTCTTTCTTGCCATGAGTGGTTCTGCCTGCCTGCTTCTTGCCACTCCCTTCTTGCCTGAATCAGGTAGGTTTTTGCAGAGGTACCTGATCTAAGTTAAACTTCTTTATTTACTTGTTGCTACATTGGTCTTAAGATGGTTCGGATACCCAATCTGGATTTGTTGAAAAGGCATGTACTGATGGAAAAGAGAAGGTGTGAATGAGAAGAGCATAGGGCTTTCCTTTTTAGCGAGCTTAGCAGGAAAAAGTAGAATGGCAGCCGCTGGCTTTGCTCACATGGGGAGGGTGGGAAGTATCATCAAGGAGCATCCCTGCTTAAGGCTTGTGTTCTGACTGTTCTGGAAGTCCACACAAATTTTATATGAAATGTTGGGCCTCTACACAGACTTGCCTTTACAACTGATAATGGTTACTGATGGTAGCAGAGCGGTTTACAGTATTCTGTAAGACTCTGGAGTCTGAAAGTAGGTTAGGCCACTGTTTGTCACCACTGCAGTATCACAAGTCTTCCTCCTTTGGACTCTGTGGTGTCCTAAATTCTTTCAAGTTCACAGGTTTCCATAGTTTGTTTCTCTGTTTCTTCTTTGCTTGATGTTTGCCTTCTGCCCAAAGTGTTCAGACATCACAAAACTGGTGCAGCCTCTGAAGCCTGAATCTCTTCAAGTGTTCAGTAATCTGGCCCATCTTCAGTGCCCGAAACTGGGTGTCTCAAACTGCTAGCTGGATTGGAATTTAAAAAAAATTAAAAATTAGTTACCTCATTTAAGCACTAACATAACAACTATTATAAGTATAGTTAAGAAAGATATTAGAAATAGTTTTCCTAGTTATCTGGGAAAGAGCTGAGGTTCAGTTTAAAAACGTTACTGTAATTCTTTTAAGGAAATACTGAGACTTTAGAAGGATGTTTTGTCAGGTCTTGTGCAGAAGCCATTTTATGTTCTTTATAAAAAGTATGTATACAACAGTAAATACTAAATACGAAAATAAAAATATTTGTAACATTTCTTCTGTATAACTGTTAATTAAAATAATTTCTGTAAATTCTTCTCTTATTTTTAAAATTTGTAGTACAGCTGTTTGCTAGTTGTCATAACCTGAGTAAGGTAACATAGCTGACAAAACTGTCCCTGTGAAAACTGAAGCTATTTTGTGTTTTAGTGTGAGAAATGCAAAACAATAAACAGTACAGGTAGAAGAACATACATATTAATCAAAAATATCTGATACTCAGGAATAGTTTTCTATCATTAAAAATAAACTATCACTCTAATACTAGTCAACTGCTTAGAATTTAGCAATTATTTTGCATATGAATGAGTAATATGGCAGTGTATGTTGAAAGGTTGGATATTTACACAAGTATATCACACACCAAGAAAATTCTGACAGTGATAAATCTGGCTACTGTTTGATGTCTCAAGTTATGAACACTGTACTGTTTTAATATGGTGTAAGGTCTTTTAAATTGAAGGAACTTATATTTTAAGAATTTCCTACAGATAGCAATGGCGTTGGTTAAAAGATGTTGTCTTTTGTGATGTGGAAGACATTCCACAATTCCAAATTTATTTTAAAAACCCCAGCACTTAACTTTTGCCTGTTTTGATTAGAATATTTATTTCTATAGGTACCTCAACACACAGTTTATTAAGAAGAACAAATTGACTGAAGCTGATCTTCAGTATGGTTATGGAGGAGTGGATATGAATGAACCATTGATGGAAATAGGAGAGGTAGGTGTCTCTGAAAGTGTGAGTGGCTATAAACTGTATTCAGAAGTGCCTGAAGTTCAGCTTTGTTCTTTTACATGTGGACTTTTCTGTCTCACTGAATCTGGGTAGTTAAATATGGTAGAAGGTGTAAGCACTGAACCATTTGTAAAATGAGATTACAGTTTTGATGTAGAAAAATACAGTGATTTACAGGGGTAAAAAACAGCAAATATGAAAACTATTGCAGAACTTGGGTTTAAACTATGATAATAGAAAACACTGCAAAAAAGCTTTATGTTATTAAATGACACTACTAGCTAGAAAATATTTTGAAGAAGCAGTATTTTTGATTTTGGAAACCCTTGAAATACTACTTTTAGGCTTCTATTTCTTGATGTCACAAAGTATAACAGCATTTTTGAGATTAGTCGGTACGTCTTATTTTGTAATGCAAGCTGGTTTGTACTTCTGTTGTAGCAACTTGGATAGAGATTTTGAAAGAAAAGTAGACATTCTGCACTCAAAATTATCATGTAGGGAGGGTTTATCTTTGAAAGAAAAAAAAAAATGGTGCAAGCACCAGGGTGTTGACACAGTTACTAATGTAAGTTAGAGAGGCTGAGAGTAATTTTTAAGTACCCTTAAAATGAAAAAAATTCTCATCAGTAGGACTACATTCTGAAATAGCGCCCTGTGCACTTCAGCTATGTAGAAGTGAAGTATACATTGTTTCTGTTGCTTCATGGCTACTCTTACCATGATGTATAAGAAAGTAAAATGAAAAGACCATTTTACAGTAAAAAAAAAAAAAAAATTTCTTCCAACAAAGTGTTTCAGTATGTCTTTAAGAAGATTTTGAAAACACCTTTTCTGCCTGAATCAAAAAACCTACAATCCTGAATGTAGTTGAGTGGAAACTTTTCTTTTGAATGCTTGTCTGTGTATTTGTTTGCTTTGTGTCTGTATGTGTACACACCGGTAGCTGGAGAAGTCATTTTATTCTGTCATGATCTGTAGTGGTATATTGTTGTTTTTCCTTTCCTCTCTACATTTGCCTTTTTCTCTAAAGGGGAAGGGAACACTTCCAGTTTGGAAAGCCAGAGAAAGCACTTTTTATTTTTATAATTAATAACAGCTTGACCTCTCAGTGATTACTGTTCTAGCTTGCTGATTTCATTGTTTTAAGTAGGAGATCTCTTCTGTCTTTAATGAAGAGTAAGGAGAGATTGTGATGCATGAAGAAGCACCTTCTGTGCTTCTGACCTAGCTACCCAGGTGATGAAGACAGCACTGCCAGTTGAAATTGCTAATCTTCTGACAATATTCTTAACCTACAGCTGGCAGCCTTTGGTTTTTGTTGAAGATGTTGGGATGATGGTGTCTGGAACTCTACTAATGACTTTTTCATTACCTCACTCCCCAAGACTCCTTCCAAATACTGTCTTTGTAATCTGTAGTATCGGGAGGTAAATTTTGGATCTTGAGGCAGTAAAGTTAATCTCTGTTCATTACTGGTGTTGGATTAAGTTTATGGCAGTTACTCTTTTGCTCTGAAAAGAAATGGAGACTTGAGTCCTATGCTTAAATAGTTTAATGCATTAAATTGCTGCACTGTTTTTGGCGGATTCATTGTCCCAAAAAGAAAAGTAGTTCACATTTCTTGACCTATAAGGCACTCGCCAAGTTTATCAAGTCTCTATTATGAAAAAATTTTCTCTTTCGTTACGATTCCAGTTTAGGATTCTCTCTTTTATTCTTTGGATTGCACTAGGGGCTTTGACAAAAGCCTTTATTTCAGTTGTTCATCATTTTAGAATGGAAGGAATTATTATTTATCCATTTCTAGATGACTGAGGTGATCTGTCCTTTATTTACTCAAAAGCAGATGTGCTTATTTTGTATATAGTTCTCTTCAGTCTCAGCATGAAGTTACAGAAGTAATGCCCAGTATCTGTAGAAGCAGAACTGTACTCTCTACTGAAGTTTCTGTCCCAGCATCACTCCTGTGTGCTAATGAAACTTTGGGAGCTTTTCAGTAATCTTAAACGAGTACCTGCTTGCTTAGTTCTTCTGCGGTGTCTGGCAGTAGAGACCGGATGTGTGATGTGCGTATGTGATGTGTATGGGCAGGGCTTCAAACGGTTTGTCATCTTGATAAGTGTTCCAGACATTCAGTAATTCTTGTGCTAGGAAAAATACAGGATGAGATCAGTTGGTGAAAGTAATCTGCCAGTGCTTGCAAGAGATTATGAGGGTTTTTTTCTGTCCTTATATTATGAATGCATGGTGAAGGATACTGCTTTTCTGAGGTGAGCTCCGATCACCAATTTGACTTCTCAGTTTTCAGTGATTCTATGGGAGCCCTGAGCTAGAAGATAGTTAAGATGTGCCTTCTGGTGTTTTTTCCCCAATCATGGGGCAACAGATTCTAGAAAATGGAGGAAAATGCCATATTTTGTATTTTCAATATACTTGAAGTAAGATCAGTCCCTCTCTTCAGGGAGAAAAGTCTCTTGAACTAATACATCAAATTGCTGGATTGACCTCTCTGTAGTTTACTTGACAAGAAAATTCTAACAGGCAACTGAAGCTGTTCTGGATTATTAGGTCGTATGTGAGAGGGATCATGTTAGAGACTACATTTCAGAGACCGCATTGCAGAATAGAGTCACCCGGGGTCATCTCCTTCACCTCATAGTCACAAAATGTCGGTCCAGACTTTTTTTTTCTCCAGAACTTGCTTCTTTCAGCATTCTTAGCTGCATGAGTCCCTGATGTCTTAGGGAAATTGGTTTCCTCTAACAGTTCTACTATTCTCCACAAGGCATGACAGTGAAAATCACTCCTGAGACAACTTTGATTTCAAAACATTATCTGTCTTTCGATTTATAAACAAACCTTTACCTCTTCTTTGAACCTGTTATTGATGCAGTTGGGTCAGCATTACCTCCCAGACTTCTGTACCCTGTACTACAGCATGGGTGCTAGATAGTTGTGACAGAGCAAGTTCATTTGTCTGCTCTTTAAAAGGAAGATTTATTCCACAAAGTGGAAGTCGATAGCCAGATGCATACTTTCAGTTAGGACATACCTGACAGATATTTTAATTTTTACAATTAAGGACTTGTTAGTTGTGTCAAAGCTTTCTTAGCAGCAATATTCCCTCTGTCCTCATTGATTTTGGACATTTCATTTTTTCCCAGTTTGCTGCTCTCTGGTAGGTTTCTTTAGACGTCTCAAATGTGTGTGGCTGTTCCCCCCATATGAGGGATCACATGATCCCCTTTGGTCTTTAAATCTCTTATTGACTTGTGTGTAAAAACTCCTTGAGTGATTGCAGTTGTGTTTTTAAAAATGGTATGTTTGGGGAGAAATTACTTCATCCACACTTCAGGCAGAAAGGCATGTTACCTGCCTGTTACTGTGCAGATGTTTTGTTTATACGTACACTCAAAACTTGCCCTCATAACCCACTTGCATTAGGGTCCTTACATGCATTTGAGAATCCTTGAGAGAGTGGAACCAAGGAATAAATCAGTCCTATTAGACGTGTAAGAAGCAAACAGACTGGGAAGCATTCATTCAGACGCTGCCTTTCTAGAAATTCTATGTGTGACACAGATCTGTGTGGTCTTCGTCCAAATGCAGTCGATGTTCTAGAAGAAAAATGGTAAAATAATACATTAATATGTTGAAAATCGGGGGAACAAAAGAATTTCAAAAGGAGAAAGAAGAGGCTATCTAGCAATTTCATTCTTAAAATACTGAATGGAGAATTGTGTCATCTTTGGGTTTGTTTGGGTTTTTTTTAGCATTTTTTATTGATGTAAACTTGTGTTGTGTCTTGACAGCTAGCTCTTGATATGTGGAGAAAATTAATGATTGAGCCACTGCAGGCCATCCTTATTCGGATGCTCCTTCGAGAAATAAAAAAGTGAGTGCTTGATGATATTTTGTTTTTACACAATGTGGGGATGTTGCACTTTTTACTTTGAAAAGTCTGGGGACTTTGACCAAATTCTTTCATGAGGTAGCTTCTTACTTAGTGATGATGGTCTGTCAGCTTTTCTCATTGTAGCAACGTATTTGTGGTTTACATTCCAGGAAGACTAAGATTCTGTGTTTCTGTTGTTCGTATGAGTGACTTCACTTAACATTCTTGGTGCTTTACTTGAATGAAATGGAAATAATTATTTTTTTTTTTGCACTTTGAGTGAATTTATTATTTTATTTCTGAATACCTTTGTTACTTTTAAGCATAGGCCCTGGTAGTTACAGGGGTTGGGACTTTTTAAGTTTTGATTTTAAACCTTTATACTGTTTAACTTCTAGAGGTCCTTTTTATTTATGAATAAACAGAAATTTTGAAATATACTATAGACCTTGTGTGTAGTTGTAAGTTTCCTCAGTTTCTATGCTTTTACTGCTGTTTAGGGTAGCTCTGGACTTGTGTAATGATGGGGTTTTTTTTAAAGTGATTGTATGACTGACTCAGGTGACCAAGCTAGTGTAGGTAAACTGAGAGAGTGAGGCAGTTTGGCTGACTGAGGTTCCTTGGACATGCAGTTGATCAGAAAAATACTATATTTATGAGGCATTTAAAAAGTGATTATAATATTATAATTTTATTTTTTCTTCCTGAATTATATTTCTGACAAGTAAGTAACTGATGTGATGTCCCTCTCAGGTTGTATTTCTGAAGCCAGGAAGTATTGTATTTCCTTCAGATATTGAACCATGCTTCCTTTGTAACCAGTGCTAATATTGCTTTATCTGTATGTCTACTATAACAATTTATTTTTACTAAATGAAGATTGCCTAATTTATGGTGAAGAAGATTCTGTTTTGTCACATTAAGCACAGTGACACTGAAGACTCGTTTTAGTCAATCTGTTTCAATGGCGGGTGAGAGGGGAAATCTGTGTTAAAACCCTTTTCAACAGATATCCAATGCCTCTTAAAAGTAATGGCATGCATATAGCTTGAGGCTGACTGCAGACCTCACAAGGGTATTTAGATCAAGACTACTGCTGGCTCTGTGGAGCATTAGATCTTGAGTCTGTAACAAGTTGACGTTATTTGTTATTAAACCATTTGCCATTTGGAAAGTTTTAAATAAAACTTGAGTCATTGTCTTTAATGGTTAGGTCTGTATTTTTTCCCCCCTCTGTTATTAAAGTTTTTTTTTCTGTGGGATCTCGAAGTTAATTCAACTCTGTTTCTCAAAGTATACATCTAATAATTCAGATTAAGTTTGATCTAGCCACTTTGTGATCTGCCTGTCATGTAATGAACTGTAGAAGAGAACTTATTATAGCTGTTCTTCCTGGTATCATGAAATGTCAGGTTGCTATGGGTAATCTGAGGATAGCCTTTGCACATAACTATAGGCTTGTTGCTGTTCTTTGCTATGATTCCAGTTTGTAAAAGGTGCTGCAAATGGCTGTTAAGTGTCTTTTAGTTTTGAGTTCAGCAATTCAGGGATTAAACAATGTCTTTGAAGAAGCGGATATTAATAACTTACATCTATCTCAGGGGCAAGAATATGCATGGGAAGTTTATTACCTAAAAATTTAATAAAATTACTAATACTTACATATATTTAGAAACCTCTCATTTAGATGCCTTCTTAAGTGTAGTACTAAATTGTAGGCATAGTACAATTTATTAAAATGTTTTACAAAATAATTAAAACTTAAATAGATGGGACAGTTGAACTTCTTAAAGCCGGAAGATTTTCTGTAGTATACAATGATATGTGGACTTGATAACCAACATTGTAGGCAACTAGTTGTGTATAAAATTATGGTAATTACTGTACTGGGAAAGGTAGAGGGAGCAAAGGCACAAATTTTTCATTTTAACAATGTATTTTAACTGGAATGTCAAAAAGTCTTCTGACTAAAATCTTAAGCACATCTACTTTTTAGAAGCTATAAACTTGTGCAATACACTATACATTAAAATTAACAGTACAATTTTTTGGCACATCAAAAATAAAGAAGTACGAGTAGTGACTTGTGGTTCAGCTCAACAAGATGGCTAAACTGATCTAAGAGTTTGCTGATGCCAAAAAGGACCAGGCTGTGCTCTACTACCTTTCTTGTGCTGAATTCGATGCTCATCTAGTCTCTAGGTGAACCAACTCAACTGCTAATATGACAGAAAACCATCTTGGCTAATATTTCCCCAGATTGGCACGATGAGTCAAAGAATTAGATGAGTGCCAAAGCAATGCAAGAGAGATACAAAGGCCTGTGACTGAGCAAAAGGGAGCAGGATTAGCCCCCTGGAACAGCAGTTAATTGTTAAATCACTTAAGCCTGTCTTGTCTGACTACACTCCTCTTAATATAGAGTTCTGAATATAACACACTTTCTTCCCCCTCCCTCTAGCCCAAGCACTCCTCCTACAAGGCAAGCTGAATATCAACTTACGCATTTTTGTTTCAACACAACAGGAAGCCGACAAGATCTCAAATTGTGAGAAAATTCATCTATGAAATTCTTAAACAGAAATAATTTGGAAATTATTCAGGTGCTATCTCAAATGACAGTGTGATTAGTACGGACTAACCAGGAGAGGCTTCTCTACTAAAGATAACTAACACTTTCAGACTAACTAAACCTATTCCTGTCTAAGCTGATATATTATTTATACCTTTTATTTGAAAGGAAAGCCTGTTGGAAGTTAATAACTTCTTAAAAAGTTTTTTCTTGTTTCTTTTTTCTTTTGAAACAAGCTCTTTGAATTCACTGTGAATTCTGTAGTTAATTGGTCTTAATAGACCATTGGTCTGACACAGCAGAGCACTTCTTTTGAACGATGGAATCTTCTTTTAATGAATACCATATTTATTATTGTTACGTAAAATTTAAATATGTTCAATGGGGCTATAGTAGTACGCTGTATGATACATGTTAAACTTCCACTGTTAGCTTTAGCCTTAAGATAGGAACAAGATGGAGTTAATATAAAACAACACAGTATCATCGAGCTTGGGTTTTGTAGTTTTCTCTGCTTCTTTTGAAAAAAGAAACTCAGCAGCAGCAGAATTACTGCAACTTGTGTTTCTAGCGCTTTACCTTTTGTCCAGGCTGCGCACGAAACATCATCATTCCCTTCTACCCTCCCAAGGTGTCTTGTGATATCCCTGCTTCAAACTGTGCAGCGGCTGCTCTGTAGCTGTGTGCATCCATACTGCTTGCTGACTGCTGCCGAGAAGGAAAATATGCACTTAATAGGCTTCCACCTTGGTGGGGTCACCACTCTCTCTTATTTTAGCTTGGCAGATACGCGTACTACTACAGCTTTCATGAAAATCATCCTTGAAACTTATGTAACTTCTGTCAAATTTTGTGGAAACTAACCATTTGTGTTACAAATTCTTGGGAGCATAGTGCCATTGGTGTAAATAAAAAGCTGAAGATGCTGCTAAAGTGAAAAGAATGATAGTTTTGTGATAAGCTATTTATTGTGGAAATAGTGTTGCTTTTCATATAGCTTGATGCTGAAGTTCATAACACGGTTCTGTCAATACATTTACAGCAAAGTTGTCAGAAAATTTATAGTACCTCTCCTGTGAAGACAGGCTGAGAGAGTTGGAGTTGTTCAGCCTGAAGAAGAGAAGGCTCTGGGGAGACCTTATGATAGCCTTCTAGTACCTAAAGGGTGCCTCCCAGAAAGCTGGAGAGGGACTTCTAAGAAGGGTGTGTAGCGATAGGACAAGGGGTAATAGCTTGAAACTGGAAGAGGATAGATTTAGATATAAGGAAGAAATTCTTTACTGTGAGGGTGGTGAGGCACTGGAACAGGT
>JAOXJM010000012.1:13947396-14019503 GCA_026413425.1 Tringa solitaria
GGGAAAAGGGAAGTGTGGACATCTGTTTAAAAAAAAAAAAAATTTAAAAAAATGCTTACATGATCCTCGCAGTTGTTCCAAACTTGTAATTTGATTGGCAACCGCATGCTCACTGCCTCCATATTCAGAAGTCGATTTAAATTCTTTCTTTGTTGTGTACTACCAGCTACCAAAAGGCAGGCAAGGCCAGTTCCATTGCGTTCCTTTTCATCTTCATGCTTTCTGGCCATGGCTTTGAAAACCTGTTTTCTCCCTTGCAGCTTTTCCATGGAGCATTTGCCTCCTGTACTTCTACTGCTTTTTCCTAATGATACATTGATCTTTGAATCTCCTGGGCCTGACCTTTGCTGCCCCCTCTCCTCCTGCATCTGTGTGGGCTTAAGGTCTGTGAAGTGGCCTGTGAACCAAGCAGAGGGCAGCTGGGTCTTCACCTTTACTACAGTAATTCTCTTTGTGTTTGTGTCACCAATATCTTTCCAGGTCCAGAACCCCATGTGCTAGAGGCGGACTGGACTGTCTGCTGACAGAGCCCTGCTCTCCTAATATACTTAACTTTTAGTAATGTAGTTTCCTCCACACTGTGAAATGGTGCTATGTTCACAAGCTGTGTGTATTCTGCAGCTTACCATGGTCCTGGGCCGCTCTGGGATGGAGCTGGGTCCAGGCCCTGATCTGGTGTAACCCTTCTTCCCTCTGTGACACGCTGCTGCCGCTGCCATTGTATAACCAGACCCAGCAGAGGGATGTTGGCAAGAATGTGGGGTGTGATTGCATGTACCCAAACTCAGATTTATTCCATTGGTTCAGCTACCAGAACCAGAGGTAACCTTCCTGTCCCCCAGGGAGAAAAAATCAGGCCATCCCTTGCTGGAGCAGTCACCCATTAGGTCAGCTCGTTTGTAGCGAGTGACCAAGCTGCACAAACCACACAGTGACTGCCCATAATCTCTTAGAGAGCTAGTTCTTTCCACCTGTCATGAGCTTAAGTTTTCAGATCTTAAGATGTGGTAGTATTTAAAAGCAATACACATAATTAAAAGTGTTGTGGATATATGAATGTGGTCTGGTGTATGGCATACTACAGCTGCTGTGGCTGTCCTGGTAAACCTCCCTAGCTCTTGGGCATCCTCTGGAGGTTTTTATCAATTCCAAACCAAAATGAATGAAATTAGCAAAATGATTTCTCCCCCGTTCCACCCCAGCATAGATGGATATATGGTAGTGTTTGGGTTTAAAATATTTTTGCTGGCTTTACTTTTTTTTTTTCCTCTTAATTTTTTTTTAATATTGCTCATGTAAATTACTCTCTTATACCAACATAAATAGTTTCTATCACAGAGCTCGTTTTGCCTTTTCAGTGCAGTCTGATTGAAGTTAAAAGTTCTTACTCTCTATATATGTAAATGTGTGTATATATGTATTTTAGAAAGGAATCCTTTGAAATTACAACTGCTGATGCTGATACTTCTATAAATCATATTTTAGTCCTGTTTAACACCTTAGGAGTACAGGAATAGTTTTTACTTCTTTGTAAATTGTGTGTGGACAATGGTCTTTGACAAAGTCTCTGCTGCTCTGAGTGTGGGTCTGTTATTTCCAATCTTTGCAAAGGAGTTAACACTAATGTCTTTAGCATGCAAAACACTTGTTTTAATTGCTTTTGTTTTCAACTGAATGGGACTAAAGATAACATTTTCTTCACTTGAACGTGCTCATTTGAAGCTAAGAACTTGACTGGAAAACATGAGATTTTCCTTTCAAATGTATGATTAAAACTTGTGATGATGTGCCTAGTATGTTATTTGTTCCACTTGACATCTGCATGCTGAATAGTAATTATTCAGGAAAGAAGATAGCATGCTTCTTGGTATGATGTTGGCAAAAATTATTTATTATTTTTTTTTGCCAGGGGCAGGTGTGTGAAGGTAGTGTATTTGATAAAGGCTACAGATGCAAGATGTAACTTACTGTAACTTTTAGAGTACTTGCTTAGAATACGTAATTTGGAATACTTCTATCCTTAGCAAACAGTTGGAAATTTCATGACCTGCAAATGCTTTTGAATAGTTTATGAATTGCTGTCTCAAAAATTTAAATGTATAGGAGAGAAAGAAGAGAGCATTTTTATTTCAAGATTGGCAAAATTGAAGAAGATTAAGCAGAGAAACTGGAAAATGTTTTCATCCAATATTATTTCATTCAGATGAGTTACACTAGAGACCTACATTCTCATGAATGTTTGCTTTGCCTATTTCAGTGATCGCTGTGGAGAAGACCCAAACCAGAAAGTAATCCATGGGGTTATTAACTCCTTTGTTCATGTTGAACAGTATAAGAAAAAATTCCCCCTAAAGGTAGATATAAGTTTCTGATTTATGTTTTTAATTTTGAATGTTAATCTAGTATACATATTACTTATCCTTTTAAAAAAAACTTTCCCTTTTAGTTTTATCAGGAAATTTTTGAGTGTCCTTTTCTGAATGAAACAGGGGAGTATTATAAACAAGAAGCTTCAAATTTATTGCAAGAGTCAAATTGCTCACAATACATGGAGAAGGTAAGAGATTCTTCTGTACACGTGGAATAAGTAAAATCTAATATTGTCAATTTACTGATAAAACATGGTTTCCTATACAGTTCCCACAGCTGTTCTTTGTTTTATGCTTTCATGCAGTTTAAACTATGCTTTTTTGGTGGCATTATTAATCTGAATATAAACTACAAACCTTGGCTGTGAGTGGGCTGTTAGCTTCAAAATATTTAATAATAAATGATATATCAATCACATGGAAAGTAAAAGAAAAAAAAAGACAAACTGAAACACATACTGGGTTGCTTCTTCACTTCTTTATTTTGCTTCTGTTCATAGTAGCATGAGTTTCAGCAGTATTACTGAGGTGGATTTTCTTTTTGTTTTTCTTTGTGGTGTATGAAGTCAGGTTGTGGTTAAATTACTTGTAGTTCTTATACATTGTTCGAGAAAACAAAGATGAATACAAGACTAGGAGTCAGTCCTGGGTGCTCTACTGTCCACACTAACAAGATGGAAGACTTGAGAAGGCTGTGAGGTTACTGCTAACCGTAAGGAGCATAAGCTCATGGTTACACACCTGAGGTGAAATTCAGGGACAGGCTGAGACTTCAATTAAACCAGAAGAAATGCAGATTCATTTTGTCTATCATTATCAGTCTGCCGCTGCAGTACTTTCCCTAGGCTCCTCTCATATTTACTGGATATAAGTACTTCTACGTCAGTATTCATATGACTTTTCTAATGATTATGCCTATTTCCTTCATTGGCCTTTTAAAAATAATTTTTATTAATAGCTCACTTGTACACCTGTAGCTTTTGAGCAGCTGTTTATGTAGAAGCAGACAGGTTTGGAACAGTGAAGTGATGCTTATAGTCATATAATTAGGTATTGTGGTAAAACTTTTTCAGAAGGAATAAGAAGCATGGTAGGAGAAATTGAGGAAGACTGGTCACACAGTTGAGGGGAAGAAGAAATTTTGAGGACTATTGAGTGCTATTAGACAGTTAGTAGTGACTGAGCCAAGTCTGTACTCAGAGTGAAGTCAGCAACGGCCTTATTCAAAAGAGCGAATTTAATTTGTCAGCATCCCAAACAAGTTCTTTTTAAACTTTATTTACTTATTGGTTGCTAGTATTTCATCAGCTCTTGGTTTTAAAACTTGTCTGTAGGTTTTAGGTAGATTAAAAGATGAAGAAATGCGATGTCGGAAGTACTTGCATCCCAGCTCATATGGCAAAGTGATTCATGAATGCCAACAGAGAATGGTAGCGGATCACTTGCAGTTTCTACATGCAGAATGTCACAATATTATCAGACAAGAGAAAAGAAGCGGTAAGTCTCAGTGGTCACAAAAAGTGTGCCGTGGTTTTTGTTTTATTCATTTAGCATTGCGGTTTACTATCTCTATTTAGTGACATTCTACGTGCCTGAGCTTTTTCAATTAATATATATGTTACTTATCTAGAAAGCCCAATTAAACACTGAATGACATTTTTCTTTACCATGCTAATCATATTCATCCTTCCAAATATAGTCAAACCCTTCTTTTTACTGTTAACAACCCTTCTTTCAGCCAATACTCTTTCTCTTTCCTTGTCTTAGTCAGCTTAAAAACACACTGAAGTCCTGTGTCCTGTAGAATTGATCATATTTTATGCTTGTGTTTTCATTTGTAAACCAATGGCTCTGTCTTTACAGATTTCTTCATCATCATTTAACAGGTCAGGAGTACAAAATATTTTGGCTTCTTTTCATAGCCACTTTTTATTGTCCTGAATTATTTGTGACCCCTGTTCCCAAATAATTTTTACAGAAGCAGATGCTCTTATATTCCCCACATGACTAAAAAAAAAAATTATGCTTCCTGATGACTACATGCCTCTTATCCTTGAAAGAATGCTTATTCTTGCATGGAAGGTGGTATCTATTATGTGAAACGAATTATTTTTCACAGTCAAACTCTAATTCTATCTAATAATACTGTTCAGTTTCCAGAAAGGTTTGGAAATTTGATCAGAGTTTGGATCCATTTTTTGGAAAAAAAAATAAAATAAAAAAATAAAAATAAAACCAGCAATTGCTTATTTACAGCGTTTCTAACCTGAAAAAAATGTCAAGCCACCACTGGAGGATGACAAAAAGTCAAGGTATCTAAACTGATTTAAGTCAGTGGCTGCTAAGGGAGGTTTAGGGAAGCCAAGGATTAAAATAAACTGGCACAATACTTTTCCGTACTTGCCCACCTCTCCTCTTGGGGTCTCTCCTAAATAAGCAGTATTGGAAGAGTGAGGTAGTCACAACAGCAATACTCAGCAAATACTGATGTTAGCCCTACTCTTTCCTTTTTTCTTCTGTCAATGATCCAGTACATGTTAAATTTTTTTTTCTTTTCAAAACAGTTGGTCTTGTTTCAGTCTTTGAAAAGTTTGGTGTGAAATTATGATACTATATTAAGTGTTGATTTTTAGTGTTTCTAAGCATATTCTATAAAAATGTATCTCTGTTACAGACATGGCAAATATGTATACTCTACTTCGTGCTGTGTCAAGTGGTTTACCTCATATGATTCAGGAACTACAAAACCATATCCATGATGAGGGCCTTAGAGCAACCAGCAATCTTTCTCAGGAAAATGTGAGTTTCCTCAGGCAGCTGAAATTACCTATTTCATTAACATTCCTGATGACATGTTTACCCTTTTCTTTTTAGTCTATTCTGTTTGTTTTTTTTTTTTTTTTAATTTTGTCTATATGAAATTGGTTTGGAGCATTATGGATAAATTGTAGCTTCTAATCAGCACGCTTAGCTGTGCAACACGTACCTATCCTGAGAGGTGATTGTTGCGATCTAGCCAGAAACAACTACAGCTAGATATTTCTCATTGTTGTTTGTTTAATGCTGTCACGGCAAGTAGGTCCTTTTGTTCTATGTATGCATTTTTTCCCTGAATTTCTCTAAGTCAGTGGCATTTGCTGTTCTGGTACATTAGGAACCAATGATTCCATTTAGTTCAATTATATGTTATTTGTAAAGACTTTACAATGTCCTGTCCTGATTTCGGTGTGGTGTTTTTCACTAATAGCTTTGTGGTCTCATATTTTCATGTTGTTTCTGAAAATACCGTAGCTTAATTATTTCACTAAAGTGTGTTTAAACTCTTCAGTTCATATGTATTTAAATTACTCAATTCCATTTTTGTTCCTCTAGCATTGCTGTTCAGAAACAAACAAGCAACCTTTCATTTGGCAATATATTTGTACCTGTATACATCTTGCTGTCTAAATCTGTGCTCACTTTAGGATGGTGACTTTAGCCATCTGGTGTTTCTGTCTATAGTAATACATAGATCAGAACTGTTGTAAGTTCAGTCTTTTATTGACTGCACAGGAGTGCTTACTCTTCTATAACTCTTGTGCATATACTGAAAATGGACTGAAGTCTTCAGTAGCATAGTTTGCTTTCAAATTGTTTGTAAGTTTATTGAGCTTACTCTTTCAAACTAACACTGTCTACGTGTTAGACTCGGTGATGCTAATTCACAGCCTTATGTAGATAAATTCAAAATGTGAAATACTTGCTCCACCGTGTGGATTAAGTACTTTGCCATCAAAACATTTTTAATGTGTGACCTGAGAATGCACCTAGGCGATGCAGCCAGCATGTTGCACACTCTTACCTTGCTGCCTGCCAGCTTGTCTGCGTAGAAACTCCTCTAATTCATATTAGTCAATTCTGTACAAAATGTTATGCTGAAACGTGGCACACTAAATTTGATCGGTAACTGTCCTACATAGGAAAATTCAAAGGGTTCACCTGGATTTTCTGTCTCTGAAGTCAGCGTATAGGAGAAGCAGGAGTTTATTTTTCAGCAGCTTTATGGCTTGATTGCTGTAGTTGTGTGTTAGCATTAATGATTTTTGAAAGGACTAGTAAAGGATTTTAGGGTATGATGGAAAAGATTACACAGCATGAGAGCAGTATAGACACAACTCTCTGTATGATAGCAGGGCTGTAAATGTAGCCACAGACTTTTTATTTCCAAAGCATGTTTAAGCACAGTAGTGTAAGAGTACAACAACGCAGAATCCATCCTCTCAATGACTATGTTTTTAATGCTTATCATAAAGAATAATTAAAAGAAAATGTACGACTAGTGTAGATAAGTTTATGTGTAGATAATACTACTTTTCTCATTAACTTGCTTTCTGTTCTGTCTACGTTTTTTAGATGCCAACTCAGTTTGTGGAGTCAGTTTTGGAAGTACATAGTAAATTTGTTCAGCTCATCAACACTGTTTTGAATGGTGATCAACATTTTATGAGTGCCCTTGACAAGGTAACTTTAACTTAAGTAAATAAAGCCTTGGAAAACGAAATGTGGGACCCTGTTTCAACCTTAACAAATTTCTCCAGGTCGTCAACACATGTTCAAAGATAGAGTTCTTATGCAGTTTTTCTAGTTTATAAATGCAATGGAACAAAAGAAAATACAGTGTCGGGGAAAAGATATGTATATGTGACACAAATAATTCAAACCACAAAAATGGAGCTAGCCTATTTAATGTAAATTTAAGCGCAGATAATAAATAGACAAATTGTGGTATTTGGGAAGTTTGGTAACTCTTACATGCATTTGAACATGAATTTGCCTGTTGCCATAATATTTAAACTCTGAATGTGATAGTATTATTTACACAGAAGCTTTGTTTAGATTTTTCAAGCTGACGACAAAGCATATCTGGAAACTTAGCATTACTTCAATCACTGTCACAATAGGTTACTTTATCCAGGGGAGAATTGCACTTAAAGTAAGTCTGTTTAGTGAAAGAGGCTTGCTGTTCTTAGCCATGAAGGTATTTAAGATAACAGTTCTAATTGTTATAAATTTTAATAATAACAATGGTGATAATAATAAAATTATAGATAACTGTTGTTATTATTACTGTTATTATGTTGTTGTTGTTGTTGTTATTATTCTGCAAAACATGCATGGTTTGAGTGGCTCCTCAATAAAGAAGTGTGGTTTATCTAATCCATTTTTTAATTTCCCACTCTTTCCCGTATATCCTTGTATCATTTTTACTAGGGAATGCATTTACTGCTTTCCTATCTATAGTTTTCTGTCATAGAATACATGCATAAATTTCATTGCTCTTTTGTGGTGTTTACAGTAATTGCAGTTTGTAGTTAGGGTCATAGCCTAAGCTTTGATAATTTTCAGCCAAGGTTGATCTGGAAAGACATAGTGATGAAGATACCAGTAATAATATCGATAGTAGTTACCCATCTGTATTTGCAATAGCGAAAAAATAATTATTTACTATTTAAAACAAATGCTTATTTCAGTACCTTGATACGTTTCTGACTCAATTGCAATTAACACCACATACCAGAAGGTGGAGTAATACGAGATTGACAACTACATTTGCTGGCACATAGGCAATGTACTTTTTCCTTAAATATGTGAATATATACTTCACTTCAGTGATCTTTATTACAATAGATATTTAAAATCTTAATCTGCTGTCAGTTTTTCATGTACTATCAAAACTGCTATTGTTGCCTCCAGTATTATTGCAAAAGAGTGCTCTGAGCTTCAAAGAGTTTCATATTTCAAGTCATGCATTCCTTTCTCACAGGGATTCTAGGGACCTATATCAAATATTGGAATGTCGAGGCATTGTACAAAAGAGTTGTTTGTCAGTTCTTCTTTAGCACAGTAACAATAATAAAGTTTTCCATCTGTAGAAGGAACTATAATTCCTTCAGATGAACTACGCTCATATAATATTTTTGATTCAGTATTAGTTTAAAATGTTAATTTAAGTGATACATATTTTAGAAACTAATCTTGATGATTCTGATATCTTTGTTTACACTTTCCAGTTCTAAACTGCCATTATCTCTTTCCTTTTCTTCTTCATCATATTCAGTTTTTCTTCAGCTACCATGTTTTTTTGTACTGCAGTGCTTCAAATTTCTACTTTGAACAATATTTTTTCTCTTCTTTAGTCAATCAAAAAAACCAGCAAACAAAAAATCTTTCTTTTCTTATTGTTGTGAGCATATCACATGTTTTTCAGCTCAAGATACATGCTGTTGATGTAAGCTGCTGTTGATGTGCTGCTGCTCAAATCTGCTTCATCTGCAATTGTTCCTCAGTTTTTTCCACCCATACTTTTGGACCATACGTGTTGCTGTACACCAAAATCTTCATACCTTTACATTTAAGTTTCTGATGAGAACTTAATTTGTTCTCCTGCTTTCTGCAATTAACTTCTGTTTCTCTACTCTTTCCATTTTTAGTTAAATCTCAACTGAAAAATATTCAACGTGCAAATTCTCACAGAGCAGTAATTCCAACCCTTTTATTCATTGTTTCTTTTTTTGATCCTTTGATGTAGTTTGGTTTTACAGGGTCTTGAATGGTCTTTGCTCTGCACATTTTTTGATTTCTCCAAATTTCATAAAAAATTTTAAGTCATTTACTTTTTTTTTCTTTGCTCTATGTTCCTGTGTAGGCTTTGACATCAGTAGTTAACTATAGAGAGCCCAAGTCGATCTGCAAAGCACCTGAGTTGGTAAGTGATATGTATTATTGTAGAAAGTAATAATACATTTTTATAACTGCCCAATACGTTGGCATAGGGTCCATCACATGAATATCCCCTTCTCACACTGAGTCAGCCTCAGGTGTATATTTCAGTACTAATAAATGACTTAACCTGCACACATATTTTGTGGGTGTGCAAAATTGGTGCAGTTGTAATTTTTGATACAGAATTTGTTTTTTCTGTGGAGGTAGTATGTGTTGTTCACCAATGAATACAGCCCTTCTAATATAACATGAGACTGTAGACTGATTTATTTCATGCTTCAACTTTTGTGTAGAAGTTTGGAACACCTTGGCATACATTTGTTCTCAAGCTTGACAAGTAGGTTTGGGTTTGTTTTTTCTTTTTTTTAACTTGAGCTGGCCAAGTACTGTGACAACTTGTTGAAGAAATCAGCAAAAGGAATGACAGAAAACGAAGTAGAAGACAAACTTACAAGCTTCATTACTGTTTTCAAATACATTGATGACAAAGACGTATTCCAAAAGGTAACTTTTGATATTCAATAGATGTTAAAATGTTACATTTAAAGTATACTTGAAGAACATGGTTATGCTTTTAAAAATGCTCATATCTGATTTTTCTTATGCAGTTCTATGCCAGAATGTTGGCAAAAAGATTAATTCATGGTTTGTCTATGTCTATGGATTCTGAAGAAGCCATGATTAATAAACTAAAGGTAATGTAATATTCTTCTAGTCCAGAATAAACATAGGAGTAAGTAATGTTGAGATGGAGCAGCAGAGGGTGCCAGAGATAACTTCAAACAGTAGATCCTGTTTCCAGTAGCTGAAAGGAAAAACTAATTTCTTGGTAGTCTATGAAAGATATATGGCCAAATATCACCTAAGCAGTTGAGATATTTATGATGTTTTGGGTAGTTTTATTAAGTGTGTTCAAACAATTCATATTTAAATTCTAAAAGTACTAAGGACTTTCATAAACTAGCTTGGTCTTTCAATTTTATAAAATAACATTGTTCATATAAATCAATGTATAGAAAGTGAAACTAAGCTAAATCTGATAATTTTCTGTTTCCTGTTGTAACTATTGTTTTTTGTAAATATTATAACAACATTTCTGCTGACTAGATTTTCATATGTTTGTAGTAAATGTGCATAATTTATATAATAAATACTATTTTCACTGTGAAACCTGTTATGATATTTCTTCACAGCAAGCCTGTGGTTATGAATTTACCAGCAAGCTCCATCGAATGTATACAGACATGAGCGTTAGTGCTGATCTCAACAATAAATTCAACAACTTTATCAAAAACCAGGACACAATTATAGATTTGGGAATTAGTTTTCAGATATATGTTCTACAGGTACTAATGTATGTTTATTACTATTGAGTTATTTGTACTTAATTTTTATGTTTTGATAACAAGTGACGAATTTTTCCAATTATGAATACTTCTCATAACTTCTCTGACATCTTGTGATCATTGTGGAATAATTTATTTTCCTAGTGTTTCTTTTTAAAATTAATTCACTAGCACACTAAACAACAGCAATGAAAAATGCCTTATGTTCTTGTCTTGAATTAATACCTGTGTGGGGCATGCATAAAGAACAGTAAAACTTCTGTTGTAAATTGAATGTCTTAAAGCATTATATACTCTATAGATCTGTTTAATAGTGTTATTTTTTTCTTAATATATATGTTGTATGAAAATGCTAATGCTTTCATTTTTCTTGATACCTTTAGGCTGGTGCATGGCCTCTAACTCAGGCTCCTTCTTCTACATTTGCAATTCCTCAGGAACTGGAAAAAAGTGTACAGATGGTAGGTTAGTAGGAGGCTTTTTGTAAACATGTGGAAAATGTAGAACAACTCCAAATAAAAGACTATCAAGCTAACAGAAAAAACCTGAGCTGCTTCATTTTGTATGTAAATCAAGGCTATCCTGTTTCCGGTCCCTATGAAATTTGGAATGAAATACTGAATTTATGTATATATTTGAATAGCTTTTCTTTATTTTTCACATCTCTCTTCTACACTTTGTGATTGATGAGGAGATACTAGTAAATAAAATCAAATGAACTGGGTTGATTCCTAGCTTTAAAAACAATTCCTAACATTTAGATAAAAAGATTTTGTTTTCAGTATTATATCTGAGGAGGTTTAATAGCAGTTTAAAATGCAGATACAGGTTTCTTGTCCCATATTTCATAGGAGCCATTCAAAATCAAGCTTCATGCAAACTTCTTTAAAGCTAATTTTATGGATTTTTAAAAGCAGTAGAGGTTTTACTTTGGTCAAATATTCTCTTTTTATTTGATTATTTCGGCTTTGTAGAGGTGGAATATTTTATAACTCTAGAGTATATTATTGTGTTCTAAATGTTATCTGTACAATGTTTGGTGTTGAAAGAAAAAAACGTTTGCAGTTGCACTCCAAAGTATGAGAGTATCTCTGTAACTGGGCAAACTGTATAGCAGCTTCTTGAGGCTCTGAGATTGCTGGAGCTTTCTATAATAATACATTTGTTTGAATGTTATACCAGCACTGGTTTTTGTACTATGTAAGCTTCTGGGTGGAGAACCACCTGATTCTCAAAGAGGACGAAAGGTCCCCCTTTTTGTATTTTCCTTCAATGTTAGTCAGAGATGCCAGACCAAATCAGAGTAAGCCAAATTGATGAGTACACAGTGTTGGTTACCTGGGGTTCAGGGAAGTTTGATCCCATTTTGAGGAAAGGTTCTTTGAGTCTACTTAAGTTTTTCTCATTACCAGGAAGTAGTTAGACGTTAAATTAGGATTAGTCTGCAAGCCACAGTTTCTTGTTTCTTTCAAATAGGAAGTATGAGAGCAAAATTTCTGAATTGTTTTATTTAAAAAAAAAAAAAGCAGCTAAAGTTTGCAGGCACTTGCCAATATATGGATTCTGGTTTCTTCCTCTTGGCTATCAGGCTAATATGTAGGATTAAGGTGAGGGGGTTTTTTCTATTGTATTTTCAACCAGATTTCAGTTATTTTCAGAGGACACCCAAGAGAATGCTGTATCTACTAAGATGCTGCTAAAAATCCCCGGTTTTATGTTTCTTCTTAAATCAAAATGATCGGTCCCTTATTACATATGTTAAAATGAAATCTTGATTTTTACAAGCCTTGCCAGAAATTTCCAGTTCAGTCTTTGGAGAAAACATTCTTTTCCTTTCCTTCCTGTCAGAGTAACTTTTCTGCATTGATTTAGCCCACAGAATAAGTAAGCTGGAAGCCACGTCCTCAAAAGGTGTTGTTTTGTTTTTTTTTTTAAACATTCTGGAATATCTTTAATTGTTCTTCAAAATCCAGTGCTTCCTTTCATTTCTTAGTCTCTCTCTGTTGCTTGCTAGTTTCTAGGAATTGCAAGATTGATGGATTATATATAATATAAGATGACTTTGCTGCTTCTCTGTAAATTTGATTTTTCTTGTCACAGTTCTCGAGTCATTTATGCCCGCCCTTCTCTTATTCTTTGTTGGTGAAAATAACATTTAAATGTGTATAAATATAGCTTTGAAAGAATCTTCTAGGAATTACATTCCTAGAGTCTTCTGGAAAGTGGGTCTCATTTACAGCAGCCAGACTTAGGCACTTTAGTGCTAAGTTTCAAACTGCATAACTAACTTTTAGTTCCCCAAGCCCTTTGTTTCTTAAAGAGGAGAGGAATTTTTAAGGTTTTTTTAAGGCTTTTTTGTTTTGTTTAGAGGGGTTTTTTTTTCATATTCCTGTTTTGCTTTGTTTTTATGTCTTTGTATAATTTAAATATCAGGGGAAAATGCTTTCCAGAATAATTGATGTAGCACTTCTCATAATATCAAAGAATCAATGTAGAAATCAAAAAAAAAGAGGAAGAAGTTAGCATTACTGTTAATGCTAGTTTTGTATTAGAAGGGAATGCTTCAATTTTTGGGTGTCAGGACAATGAAATGTTACTTCCTAGGAATCATAAACGTTTGCTGCTTTGCGAAAATAGCTTTTGGAATGTTTCACCAGAAATTTGAGGATCTGTAGTTACTTCTTGATTCTGAGATGTTTGCCAACCCTGTAGTTGTGTCCAGCCTGAGACCCAAATTGGAAGGTGGCAAAAACTGTGCTGACTTTCAAGCTTGCTCATTTGCAATTCCCCCTAAAAATATGTTCAGGAATGTAAGATGAGATTTTTCATGAAAGTAAATGCGAAGGTGACTGTGGGAAATAGCTGTTAACTAAAAGTTTATGGTTTTTGAAGGATGCTGTAATAAAAAAAAAAAAAACACCAAAAAAACCCCAAAAAACACCACAGTAAAATGGATTGATTCTGAATTGATTTTAAATAGGATATCAAAGCCACAGAATACAGAATGATTTCACCAAAGTGGAAAAATTAAAATACACTTGTATAGATATACACTTGTATATGGAATTGGAAGGAACAGATTAATAAAACCTAACAACATTGATAGCTAAAACCTCCTAGAAATTTTAAATTTCTTCTTTGCAACACTGGGTATTTTATGCTTTGAGAGTATGAATGTGTCAACAATCTTTTTTGATGTAATCATCAAGTGCTATGCTAATATTAATATGTTCAAGTAGTTCAGTAAATGACTGATATTCAGTCATCACCCATCTCCTAAGGGGAAATGATTGATCTGCAGTGTTAGCATCCAATCTGGTGAACAAAAAACCAGTATTTCTTCACTGAGTGGTAGTGTGATAATAAACTATTGTAAGTAGTTATATGTGTGACTAATCATAGTTCATTTTGTTTTGCAGTTTGAATTATTTTACAGTCAGCATTTTAGTGGAAGGAAGCTTACTTGGTTACATTATCTCTGTACAGGTAAAAATAAGTGCTTTCCTAAACTTAGGCTCTATACAGCTGACAGTTATTTGTTAAAAGTCCTTTTCAAATGGCAACAGACTTTGGAGTTGGAACATTATGTTGCATATGAAATCAACTGACTTATTTTGCATTATAAATTAATTTAATATTTGCTGCTTAGAATTTCCAAAAGTTATGTTTTGTAAGCTTGCGTATATTTTCTGTGATTTATTAAATCCAAGTAAAACTAGAATTATACATACTTAAATACAAAATGGCACTGCAGGACTGCTGACTTAATAAAAATTGCCCTGAATTGTTTCTATACTATCAGATGTCTCTTAGCTGAATACTACATAATTTGAAGAATGCATATTGTACTGAGTAAAATACTCAGATGTGTAAGTATCTCATACATAATATATATTTACTTAAGTTTATGTATACTATATAGAAATACAAGTGTAAAAATATCTGAGATATATGAAATTATAACTTAGCTTAATAAGTATCAGTCAATTGCATTTTGTTTCAAGTGCTTTCAGCATCAGGCTTTAGCGACTGAACACCACAACATATTGCGTGGAGGTGAAAACCCGACTAGCATACAATAATGTAATGTAATGAAAATTTAGTTCTGATAATAGAAGGTTGTCATTAATTCATACTCGCCTTCTCACAGAAAATCTAAATGTGCTTTCAGCCAGATTCCTTCAGTGTTTTTTCTTTTTTCTTTTTTAATTTCAGTGGACTGTAAAGAATATAAGAATATTGTGAAAAAATATTAATAGACAAGCCTTTTATTTTGTTTTTAAATCATTCCTTGGAACAACTTTCTTGTAATCACTATTCTGTGATTCTGTGTAAGCTATTGCTAATTGAAGTTTATGCATTGCAATGCATTGAGGCTATTTGGAATTTCCTTTTTTTATTACTATAAATTATTCAAATTCAGCACTATAGGTTTCCTTTTTTCTTGAAAACACTTGTTGTTCTAGTGTTCACAGTTAATTGGAGGGTTTTTTGTGGCAGACCACATCCTGTATGTGTACATTCACAACACAGGTTTTTATCTTCCCATTCCAAGTGTTAAATGCATACTTTGGTTTTAATTGAATGTATGGAAATGTACATGGGCCTCTAGTAGATATATTTCAGATGACTTTTCAGCACATTCCATTAGTTTATAAAATACTACTTGTATCATTACAGGTGAAGTAAAAATGAATTATTTGTGCAAACCTTACGTAGCCATGGTGACAACATACCAAATGGCAGTGTTACTTGCCTTCAACAACAGTGAAACTGTCAGTTACAAGGAGCTTCAGGATAGTACACAAATGAATGAGAAGGAACTGACAAAAACCATCAAATCCTTACTTGATGTCAAAATGATCAACCATGACTCAGACAAGGTATGCAGTAATGATATAAAAAACTTTCATGTTTTCAGGCTTGTGATTCTAGTATTTGTTGAGTATTTTTAATATAAAAGGATCCACAGTTTGTGTGTTAATTTTCTAAACTATTATTGACCCTTGTGAACAATTATAAAACTGTGTTTATAAACAAAGAGACAGGAGGAAGTAGACTATTTGTGTCATATAGGCTCTCTATGCCTATAACAGCATGGTGTGCTGAAAAGGTGATTAATGCTAGGACCATTTATTGTTTCCGTTGCGTTTCGTCCATATGGCTTTAGACTCACTGCTGTTGGAGGGGAATACTTTTTAAATACACCACTGTCGGAGCTGTACTTGAATTATGGGAAGGAGCCTGAGTAATAAACCAGAGAGTCTTCCAGAGATCCTAAAAAAAAATAAAAAAATACAGGATTAAGAGACTGAAAGTAACAGCAACCATGTTCTTCCTTGCTAACAGATTACAGGAGGAGGAAGGAAGAGGAAAGGGAGCAATGAGGGCTTGTGTGAGAGGATTTTTGCTGTAACTTGCCAAACTATCACTCCATGAGTTTCATGAAATTCCAGTAATATCTGAGCTTTGTTTGTGGTTAAGGCAGTGGTTGATACAGATTCTGTGCCTGACTCTGTCTCATACTTCTGTACGACCGATATGAAACTGGTTCCCGTTTTCTCATACAGCGAAGGGCACCGATGTCTGTATGTGAGAAACACTACAGAAGTGCTTGTGTGCACCATACGAACTGCAAGCCTGTGCTGCCAGCTAGTCCAGAAAGCCCCTTATTTAGACAGTATCAGGCAGAGGAATCTGAGATAAGCTGTTTGCTTTCCTTATGAGAAGAAATCCAAAGCTGCTCTGATAGCTGCTTTTTTTTTTTTTAAAAAAAAAAAAAATTAGAAAATTGAAAGTGAGATCACAAGGAAGATCTGATGCTTGGCTGAAGCATAGGACACACTTCCAATATCTAGAAATGAGCTCAGGTTGGAACAGTAGCTGGGAAGATGTCTGTTAGACCATGAGTGAAATAAGACACTGGCACCTAGTACAGAAACAGCGAGGTTTTTTGTAATTTTAGAAAGTTGCCCATTATTTGAAGGATTTACATTTGTCTGTTGTATAAGGTTTGCCCAGTTTCTTTAAGCATATGTGATTGAAAAGTGAACAATATAGCTTTTCAACCCTCTTACCTTCTAATGTTTACCACTGCAATTTCTGCAGTTCTAGGAGTTCTACAACTCCTAGGCTATTGTATTCAAACATCTCTGCTAATTCTGTTTTCTTTGCATTCCATACAGCAATGTGAAAGTAGATCTGTAGACAGTCTATCAGCTTACTTATTCAATAAGCCAGCGAACTTTAGTGGCTTAAGCAGTGAAATTAAATACGCTAATTTCTCTTTACCTGTATCTGAGTCACACAGAAAAGTACAGTGTATTAAATTTTAAGTTCATGCACAATGCACAATTTATTTTGGTTTATACTTGACCACGTAAGCAGAATAATGCTAAAATTTAATGTTAGCTTATATTTTTTAAAGTTGTTGATCTTTGCTCTTTCATGTTAAATTTTCCATACTATGCCTGGAAACTATAAAATATCACAACAAAGAATATTTGTTGCAGAATATAAAATTAGAATTAATATTATTTTGAGTATTTAGTATATTTAGAGTATTGACTGTGTTTACTGAAATATTTGCACTTGAGGCAACCATGGTTTGGCAAAGTTCCAAAGTCTAAGAAGCCCAGTAACTTTATTCTGCTGGAAATTGGTAATACTTGTACAGACTCTTGCCTGTCAAACTACAGAGTTCGGACAGGTCATCCTGTTAGTTGAGGGTAAAAGTGTTTGGACTGCAGGGAATAGTTACTATTAATTGTAAGAAATGGACTTTTACATGTGGAAAAGAACAGAGATTCTGACAGGAAAAAATTAGAAACATACAGATAGATGTGGAACTGTAGAAGTTGCCATTTGTCAACTGTGTCTGCTAGAACATAACAAAATGCTTAGACGTTTTTCCTTAACTTTTGGAAGGCAACATTAATAATAGTTGTGAAAGCAAGAGTGATCTCTCTGGAGGTTCGTCCATAAATAAATGCAAACCCTGCTTTCTTTGCAAGGAGAAAATAAGTTTAAATGGAGAGTGTTTGCAACTAAGATAAGCTGTCAAAGTATTAGAACAGAAATTGCTTTAATCAGATTGACTTGCTGACAATATTCATGTATGTCAGGGTTCTTTATAGTGTTTTCTAAAATAGACTTGATTTCTAGGTTAGTTAAACTGTAGCTTAAAAAATTGATCTAGTTCAAGTGTCATTTTAGAATTTCCAACTACAAATCTGCTGAAATTTTTTGTGTGTGCGCAAGCCTCCAACTGCTTTTTTGAAGTAAATTGTTGTTATTTTCTAGTTCTGTTTCTGATTTTTAAAAATGATTCTTTATTGCAGGAAGATGTAGAGGCAGAGTCTACGTTTTCATTAAATATGAACTTCAGCAGTAAACGAACAAAATTTAAAATTACTACATCAATGCAGAAAGACACACCACAGGTAAGTATTCTTTGATGTTTCTAGCTTGAACAGCTTAGGAAGCTTTATTTTTCTAAAATCAAATTTATTGTATTGGTTTGGTGTAAGCAGATATGAGAGTCCCTGTGTAAGGTTTACATCACCGTAAAGAAATTGTTCACATTTAAAGCTTAAGCACTGCAAAGAATTTTTTTGTACTTAAAATATAGGCAGGAGGAGATGTAATAGAGAGTAAGAAAAAAAAAAGAAGGAAAAGATAAACAAGAGCTATTCCTCTTGTACCAAATGGGATTGACATTTAGCTTGTTTTTTTCTAATGAGACCTTCTTATTGGTGGTGTTTCAATAAAAGCAACTTATTCCAGGAACAGCAGAACCAATCCTGTTTTGCTATGATTTTATGTCCTTTGCCAACTGAAATTAACACCAGTGTTGATAATGTGTTCCCTCTGTATCTCCTAAGATGTGGGATTTTGTAGAAGAGTTACATGTGCTCCTGAACTCAATACATTGTAGTAAAATATGCCTGCCTTTCTCCCTAGCAAAGTCACGGATTTGGATGTGTCTCTCATACCTTTCTGCTGATTTTGATGAAACCTGATATTCTTGATTTACAGGTGTACGTTGCTTGGAATTGAACTTCACCTAGATATTTGTGTTAATGGACTAACTTTAATACAGTAAAAAGTATAGATTAAAGATAGTTTTGTGAAGTTTTTATTAACCTTGCAATACTTTAAGCATTACTGTTCTTCCTATGTTGCAGGAGATGGAGCAGACCAGAAGTGCTGTAGATGAAGACAGAAAAATGTATCTTCAAGCTGCTATAGTCCGTATCATGAAAGCACGTAAAGTGTTGCGACATAATGCTCTTATTCAGGAGGTAAGATAAAGTCCTCCTCTTAAGAATGGTTTGATGAAAATCACAATAGTTGGGTAAAATACCTGGTCACAAACTTTCCTATATCAAAACTAACACTTCAGTGAAAGTAGTGAGAATTTCATTGGAGCCTACTTGGAACGGCGGTACTGGAGCAGTAGCTGGGATCCCTGAATCTCGTAAATGCGTCTCAGCACTAAAGCATCGAGTACTGCTGTGCTTGCTCTTTCCTGTTGGCTGGCTCTGTGCCGATGGCAGTCATATCCTACAAGAACCATTGCCAGAGCTGTAGGTTCAACTGAAAACACGAGTGTGGATATTCTAGGTATAGAATTTCCACAGAAGCACCTAGCCAGTTTGGGCTCTAATCATAAAGTTGGATTTTATTCTAATTCATGGCTTAAATTTTAAAAGTGGTCTGCGTATGCAGACATGTACAACTTAATCTCCTTTTTCTATTAAGTGGTACAGTTTTCTAGATTAATGATCTGTGAGCTGTCACAGATTGGCTGGGAGGGAAGTGCTATTTATTTCACTTTTCTCCCACTTTCTCATCTGTACTAGTTGCCTGCCTAATCGTATTTCTTATTCCAACCCAACCTTTGCTCCTAAAAACCAGTTCCCAGTTTTAGTTTTCTTAGCCTTCCAGGGCATTAATTCTTCAGACTAATACATGTCTCCTGAGCCTTGCTGGATAGCCTCAGAGTGGACTGGTAGGAGAAGGAATAACAATTCCTGCTTTGTTGGACCATTTTGAGCATGGGTGGAGGCACTCAGTCATTTTGAGATCTGCTTTAAGTTTTCTGTCTTATGGTGATGGAGGAAGCAGTCTACCACACCCACCATTTAATTTTTATTTCCCCAAAATATAAGCAGCTACAGAGAGCTTGTAAACCCAGAACTTGCAATGTGAGAGATGTGAAGGGCTTTGGATGGTGAAATAGCACTCATACACAACTCTGAAGGCAGATTTGAATATCTAAAAGATGAGACAGCATAGGTCTTGATTACTTCTCAAAATCATAGAATCATAGAATAGTTAGAGTTGGAAGGCACCTTAAAGATCATCAAGGTTTTCTGTTACTTAAACCATCCGTGCAATTATCACAGAATCACAGAATGGTCGGGGTTGGAAAGGACTCTTGGAGATAATCTCCTCCAAGTCTCCTGCAAAAGCAGGGTCACCTAGAGCAGGCTGGACAGCAACGCAACCAGGCAGGTTTTGAGTATCTCCAGAGAAGGAGACTCCAGAGCCTCTCTGGGCAGCCTGTTCCAGGGCTCTGCCACCCTCAAAGGAAAGAAGTTTTTCCTCATGTTGAGACGGAATTTCCTGTGTTCCAGTTTGTGCTCATTGTCCCTTGTCCTGTCACTGGGCACCACTGAAAAGAATCTGGCCCCACCCTCTAGACACCCTCCCCTCAGATATTTATAAGCATTGATGAGATCAATTATGATGAAATCCCTTTAATAATTTACAGTTTAAAGTAGAAAATGGTAGGCAAGCCATGTTTCATCTTTGAAAATACTTGTTTCTCCCTACTTTCAAGTTCTTAGAAAAAGTTTTCAAAGTGTACTTTGCTTGAAACCAGTGTCTAAGGGTGGAATAGATTACAAATTTTTATGTTTTGGAAACAAAAAATCCTTTCTAGTTGCTTCTTCCTTTGTTTAACTCCAAAGGCACTAACTGACGTGCCTCTGCTGCATTTTGTTATTGCAGTACTCTTGCAGAATAGTACAGTCTGTTAGCATCAGGAACTTCTCCATGTTTTGCAAGAAAAGTAGATATTTTGACTGTTACTCGATTTAAAACTAAGTAGACAGTAAAGTTGGTGCTCCATTTATCACCAGCCACATCTACCTGTATTGGTTTTTTAGCTTTTAACTAAATTCATGACACTTTTGAAAATCATATGCTTTATCATTTAGTATTTAGTTCTCAGTTTTGAATACAACTTATATCCTAGGTGAATTAAAGCATTTAAAACTGAAGGCTAGGCTTATAAATAATTGATATCTATGCTGCAGTATAGTGTAGGGACCTCGTGTAGCCTTAATTGAGCAATCGTGAAACCTCAAGCAATAAGGTTAAGCAGTACAAAAATCCATTAGGGTTAATTTTTCCTTCTTTTTTTCACTCTGAATTAATTTGTGCCAATCTCCATGCTGCCGCAGCTAGACTCTTGCTGAGACCTGAGATTAATTTTTTAAAATATTAGGTGTCTTCTCTACAGTCTGTGATATAGATGTACCCTTATGCACTTCAGGTTTTAGAGCAAATTGTGGGGAGACAGGTTTTTATATACTTAATGCTTAAACACAAATATGAAAATCTCCTGTTTAGTGGAAATTTTACCTAATTATGTCTGCATTGAGCTCAGTAACCTGTTTTGCTTCGTGTTATATGAATAAGACCGAGCTGCCAGGAGCTTCTGAGTTGAAGATGTTCAGCTTTTTCACTAGGCTGACCTTTATTAAAAAATGAGTAACCATCACTTCTATTAAACTTTTAGAGTATGCATAACTAACTTCTTGGCTGTCCAACTTCCTTTTTTTTTTTTCCCCTGCTAACCCTGTAGTAAGACTTGATTTATGTCAAGAGCCTTCTTATTTCTTAAAATACTCATTTCTGATATTACTAATTATGGTGATGTATATACATAGTTCTTGTTACTTTTATCATAATTCTTATATACTTAAAAATAATGTATTCACTTAAAATATCTAGCCTGACTTCTTGAGGAATAAGAATGAATCTTTTGAAAGGAAATCTGTTTGCTATGAATGGTTAATATTTTCTTACCTCATTCATATATTTTTCTGATATATAAGGGCAGAATTACACTGTTGTTAGAGATATGATTGAAAGACTCCCAGCCTTAGTGTAATTAGCTCTGATTCTAGCAGCTGGGCTACAGCACCCCACATTTCATTTAGGGTGAGGTGTCCAGGAAAATACTCAAGGCCCTTTGCTAGACCTATATATGTCAGCCTGCGGGCTTTGCCAAATTGTTAATTGTGTTAGGTATGCCTTGATAGCTCCATGCTGCAGTCACTTCCAGAACAAGGTAGCTTTTCCCTTAAAATGAATAAGGTCAGTGGAAGTAGTGGAGGGGAAAGGTCAATGCAGTCATTGCCAGAAATTTTTTTTTAATTCTGACCATCAGGTATTTCTATCCCTCCTTCTTATTTGTATTATTTTTGATTAAGAACAAAACCAAAACACCCCTACCAATACAGAATTCTATCTTTTGTTCTCTCTGTCCTAAGTAAATATATGGAGTAGGATGATGACAATCAGTTTGAGTGTAGGGCTGAAGTTAGGTGAAATCTGAGCAGATCTATTAGCTTGTTAGCACCAAGTTTCTTCTCATTTGTACTGCTGTGGAACATACCAGAGCCTTGGCTGCCAGCCCAACAAAACTCGCTCTTTTGAGCTTTTTGTTTGCTTTGCTGGGTGAGTTCTACCTGGTGAGTTCTGTTGGCTCACAGAGGGCTCTAGCAAGCTCTAGGGCTGGGACAAGGCCAGCCACGGAAAGTTGTAAAGAAAACAGGAAATCCAGCTGAAATAAAAATCACTTTCTTCACATAATTAATGAGAAACTATGAGCAAAATATATTGTGACACTTTAGTAGTAAGATCTTTTGTTTGCCTCACCATTGCTAGGAAGTGGAGAGGAGAAAGTCATTTTCTTTGCTGCAGGTTGGCTACAAAAGTAAAATGTGAAAAACTTTTGAAGTTAATAGATCAATATATTCTGTTACTACACACCATTCCCTCTTCTTTTCTACAAGATAATGGGCAAAACTGAGAACTATTAATTAGAACTATTAGTTTTACCTACGGCTGCAGTTCCTTCCACAATGCATATATAGATTTGTTTTTACAATAAATAATTTTTTACTGTATGTATTGCAAAGTTCCAGCGTAGCCAGATGGAGCTTGCCAAATCGTAGGGCTGTCTTCGGTGACTGAAGAAAGAGAGGTTCATCCCGATTGTCTCAAATTGCCTAGGAAAGGAGGTCAGTGGAAGGGGGGCTGCATTTACAGCTCCCAGGCAGCTGAGCCTTCCAGGACGAGGTGTAGAGCACCACACGACACATCCAGCTCGCATCTCATCACAACGCCAATAAAGTAGTGTAACTTTACAAAATGGTTGCTGCTTTGGCTGTGTCTTTTGTGATGAAGTGTGTCAGGGCTTTTCAGCAAATTTCCTGAAAAAGGAGTGTTATTTTTTTCCTTGAAAATTTGATTGTCTAGTGCACTGGAATCTCTGAGGATAAGTTGTATTTTAATATATTTAAACTGTGCTATTCAAGAATGAATAAGGTCTTTATAGTCATATTTTTTGGTAATTTGCTATGTACCCGTTTCCATGTGTTCTAAGCGTGTCTTTTTAATGCTATAAAGAACAGGTTTCACAAATCTTTATTGAATGAAAATGTCTTCTCTGTCCTTTTATGATAACAAAAGTGGTGATGCATGCAAAGAAAAATGTGTTCAACTTCAGAGATAGTTTAGAAAAATACAATCAAGTGAAATTTAACCATTCAGAATGGTATTAAGTACTATGAAAACTAAGATTAACACATTCTTCATGCATTTAATTTTCAAATAAGCCTGATGTAATTCAAGCAAAATTTGGGAGTTCATAAACAAAATATTCCAGAACAATGAAAGTGCATAAACAGGAGTAAATGGGACCTTATGTAGGAAGAGAAGTCAGTTGGCAGAGCCATCATGTAAAGGCACAGGGTCTTTTACAAAATTTTAACTTTGCGTAAACTGTGACAATAATAAAGTGAAGAAATGTGTTAATATTAGATTAATTTTTAACCTGAATATTTATCTTCATCTATATTGTGACAAATTAAGCAAGCAAGAGAACTGAAAATGTCTGGTTAACATGCAGGCAAACTCAAGCAGTGAGCGGAGCAGTCAGTTTAAGTGTTCTGTCAATAATGTATGGAGATGATTTGTTGATTGTTATAAATGAACTATCCCAGGTTTATTTAATACTGTTTTTTAAAAGAAAAATATACTGAATTTCCCTTAAAGCCCTTAGCAAATACTTCGATAGTATTTATAACTGTTGTAAATAACAATACAAAAAACCGTGTCTTTCTTTTGCAGGTAATTAGCCAATCAAGAGCTAGGTTTAACCCAAGTATCAGCATGATTAAGAAGTGTATTGAAGTTCTGATAGACAAACAGTACATAGAGCGAAGCCAGGCCTCTGCAGACGAGTACAGTTATGTAGCATGATGTCGCTACCCTGCAGGTATGATTGTAAGGAGATCATTGCTGTCACTGTTTGGTGTGTTCCTGTGGGAAGAGGCAGGCCTGTGCCTCCATAATTGGTCACTTGGCAGCCCCTGTTTTTCTGCTGTTTACAACATCACCAGTGCCATGTCATGAGCGTCAATGAAAATGCCTATAGATATTTCAAGCTCATGTCATTATGACATTTCTTAAAACTTTACTAAAAGAATGAGTGAAGTATTGCTGAAATGTGGAAAATTGGTTGGGTACCATGCTTTTTTTTTTTCCTCCCCTTTCACGTTTGCAGTTGATGTTTTTTAATGTATCTTAAGACAAAGTAAAAAAAAAACCCTAAATATTGTAATATGACAGATAACCTAATAATTGTATCTACATTAAAATGTAAAAAAAAAAAAATGACGAACATGATACTGCTGCTTGTCAAATAAAAAAATAAAGTTATATAATGTGTCTCGAATGATTGTAGAAATGGATATAGCATTAATGTCTGTAAATATTATTCAGACCTAGAAGAGTAAAAATAATGTTTTGTGTTTGGGTTTTGGATTACCTCAGAAGTAGATCTGACGTAAGAACAATTTTATATAAAACAATACCAGGTATGTTATGTTTGATGTGATTATAAAAAAATGTTTATGGTTAAGTGCACATCTTGTTTTCTTGAGATTAGGCTAACTTACATTCTAGTGCCTGAAGGCCTACTCTGTGTCTGTTAATCTCACACTGTAGGAATACTTACAAGAGAAAATAAACAGACATTTGAGGGGATTTAAGTAGTGTAGCTCACAAAGAGTTAGGAATGGTTATCATGAACATCAAAGATACAGTGAAAACACCCTATTAATGGGAAGGAATATAGCAGACTGGTAATTGGAAAATGTTGTTTCCCTAATGCATTGGGTAGGAACACTATGTGGATAGGTACCTATGTTTGTTTCCACATAAGCCCATACTGGTTTTTTTTCCTGTTTTCCCTCCTAATTCACATGGTTGTATTGATCATATTTTGTTTTCCTCTGCCCAAACTAGATTTTTAGCTGTTTGGGTGGAACAAGAAATCCATGGGATATTTCATGTCCTGCGTTGTTTATCGGGGTGGCATGGTGACTGTTCACTCTCACATAAGCAAAGTATAATTTTAAAAGACACTAACTCTACCACTGGAAATAATTGGAGTTTAAGAGCATTAAAAGTGTGAACACACTGAATGCCTGCTGCAGAAAAGAGCTTCCTTATGACTATGCCTACAATTATCTTTAACAGGATAAATATTAAGTTGGCTTTAAATGTTCTATTTTTGCCAAATTTTGTGTGCATATAAAAGATATATATACATAGATATATATTATTTGCGATATTTTTTTAGATTGTGATATTTCATCACCTACTCAAAGTCCACAGATCAAGAATTTAATTTTAAAGGAAAAAACCCTTTGAAGGGAGCTTTTTCCTTCTTTTTTTGTTTTTCTAGTTCTCCACTATATGAAAGGTTTCTCTCCTGATTGTTGCTGTCTCTTATTTCTTAAGTGGCATCGCATTCATATGTCATCTGGAGGGTACAGTAAACTTTCTATAGTTAACTAGGAAATGCATCAAGAAGCGGTAATATGTTTTCCTTGTGTGGATTTTGCTGATGGTGAATAAAGAGCAGTAAATAATGAAGGGCACTAAACACTTCTATATTTATGGTATTTTATCCCACTACACTAAGATCTAGATATTTTTTTTTAAATGGATTTATGTCTTAAAGAAGTGATTTTTTTTTTTTTTAACTGATTGTAATGTCGTGCAGTAGGTTGTTGTCTAAACTGGTAGTTCAGAGTTGTGTTGTATGTTGGGAGACAGCACAGGTGCTTATAGTGTCATTAAGTGTAGTAAACAGGAGACACATTAGCATAGATTTGACTGGAGTGACTTTTAATCTGTTTCAGCGTGAAACATTTCTGTGCTTTATAAAAAGTAATTCATTACTTCTTATGACAAAAAATAGAATAGAGAAATATTTTGACACAACAGAAAAAATATTGCCTGAACATTGAATCATCAGATCCTTTCTCCAGAAAACAAACTAACAGTGACACCAAAGCTTCTGGAAACAAATGTGGTTTATCTTGTAACTTCTGTAAAAGTCAAAAGATTTTAAGCTTGTTTCTTCATAAACGGGTTAATAAAAGCTTTATTTAAATATAGATTGCAGTAGCAAAATTTTAAGACTGAGTTTGAAAAAGCTGTAACAAATTTATTTTCAGAATCACTTCATAGACAAAGCAAAAACTTTGCTGTTCTAGCCCAAACGTGTAAGGTTTTAGCATTACCTTATCTCTGAATTTTTGCATACCTAAAACATCAAAAGTAGTATTTTGTTTTTCAGATAAGCATGCTGCTGAGTTGAGACATGTTTAGTAAGTTAAAAACATTCATATATTTCAGCGCAGTTGGCATCCCCAGACAATGTCTTTCATAATTATACACAAACTCAGTCTTTTCAGTGCCTCTTGGGAAACACGGCTGTAGCTGGGAAACGTTTTGAATTCTATTTTATAACTCACACCTTCCCCTTGAGGAAAAAAGTAGTGCAAAGATTGAGCCCTCCGTGGCTGGGTTAGGTCACTGCAGTCATTGCTGGCACACAGCGGTGCAGCTCGGGGCATAGTGCTACAGCCTGGCAGCTCAATACAACTGACAAGTGTCATTTCACCATACAAAGTGCTAATAGGTATTGGGGGGGAGGGGAGAGGGACAAATTATAAAAAGAGAAGGCATCCAAAAATGCCGTGTGCTTTTAATTGTTCAATAGAAGGAACTGGTATAACTGTACAGATTTTTTTTTTTATTTGTTACAACCCTGTTAACGTGTATGACCTGATAGTTTATTGGGAGCCATACAGCTGAGTCTGGAAACGTGATTCCATGTATCTCATGGATTTCTAATACCAAAATGCATTTTACCTCTAGTATTGAGTGTTATTGGTAATTCTTATGTCAATTGAAAATGTATTTCTATGATGTTTTAATTTGTCTTCAGATTGATTATCTTACTCTAGGAAAGAAAAATGTGTATCTGTATTTCAGAATGTTCATACATACAGGGTTGATGGAGCTATGAAAAGTATTTAAATCACCACAACATGAGAAAACAGTTTTCAAAGTAGAGACCATCATTACTTTTTAAGAAACTTTTCAATGAATACATCACAGGAGCAGAGTACAGAAATTGGTGAAAGGATAAATACATTTTATAAGCTGGTATCTTTCATCTATGCTTAGAAAGCCATTTCTTATCCTTAAAGTTGATTTTTAAAAGCAAATCTCACAACATAATGTTGATTCTTGAGCAGAATAAATAATTTGTACCCTAGGGCAAATATGTTAGGACTGTCCATGCTTTACAAATACAGTAAATACCTAGAGTTAATTAATCTAAGGTTTATGATCTATGAAAACATATTCTCCAGAAACAATTGTTCTTCCACTGAGTGTCTTCTATTACAAATCTGAAGTTACGTTACTTGCTTACGGTAAGTTGTACTGCACTTCCTACCTGATAACAACAGAGTTTTTTGCAAGTTTCCAGGCAAAAGAAGAGGAAGGATCAAAACACTGTTTGTGTATAACAATTTTAAAGCAATGCAAGACTTTGCTAAACACAAGTAAGTGTGTGTGTGGTTTTAAAGAGGGAGGGTGAACTAATATGATAGTAAAAGTAACCAGATGTGCGTAGCTTGGATGTAAATTTCTTATTGTCTCTCTGTTCTGTGGAATTAGTAATTACACCAATAAGGGAAGAAAATAACCAGCAAAAGGAAAGAGGAAGATGAGGAAGTTGGTTAGTTGGCCTCCCTTTTGGAAGTATTGGAGCTGTATTTTTGTGTTCTGTATTTTTGAATAGATTAAATGTGCCTATGTTAATTGACAAGATTACTGCTCAGTTTAGTATGAATGATTGTTTGTTATACATTTGTGGAAGAAGTTGCTGGAGTATTCAAAGCAGCAATGTATTTGACGTAGTCACGTGTTGGTGCTGCTCCCATCAACCCTCCCAGGAGCACGCAGGAGGAAGACCTGAAAGCTCCCTTAATCGCCCCAGTAAGTCCAGTCTTCATATGTGGCTGAGAAGTGAAGGACTCCTATGCCTGAGAAGTAGTACAGAGCAAGTCAAAAGGTACTTTAGCCACTTCTAAAACAGTTCTAGTAGTTTAGGGAACTATTTCCACTATTCATTTCCACACCCTCCTTATGACCCTTGTGACTGCAGGTTGCCAACGGTGACATAAGCAGAACTCAAATGACCTCTTGGTTGGTTGCTTTGACTGGAGTAATGAACAGCTTGCATTAACACCTTGTACGTTCCTCCTGCTCAGCTGGGGAGGGGAATGGGTGTGTGCATTACTAGTCTATTACCATATGAAGTAAAAACTTTACACTTGAGCCACTGATGAACTTGCTGTATATGAAGAGCTTCTGGACTACCCAGGAGTCTCCTCTGGTATTTTATACTGAGGAGGACTATACTACCTTTGTGTGTCCTTCTGTCCACTCTTCCACTGAGATGACAAATGAAATAATACACTGATGTTGGTATAAATACAGCTCTCGTAATCTTCCCCAATGTAGCGTTACATACCAGGAACAGAAAACCATGTATTTTGGGACTACAGAAAGTAAAGGAGAATAGACAAAACACTTCCCAATGTCTGTATAGCCAAAGCATCAATTCTTTCATTCTGACTCTCCAACCAGTGTTTGATATGTTAGTGTTTACAGGAGCAGTGGATGCATAAGATGATTGTTTAGGTGTGTTTTCATCTGAAAGAGGCCTTGTTCTTAGTGTGATCATTGTATGGTAAACACTGGCATTATCACCTTTTGGTGGAAGCTGGGGGTTCTGATGTATGTCAAACTTTTTTTCCAGCACCTGTGCAGGGTAGCACTGCAGTTGCCAACAGTTATTAAGAGGAGTGGTTTGAGGACGGTTTTGAAACTCGGTGGGTTGCTGTTGCCTGTTTTTGAGTGTTGATTCTATCATCTGTAACTTACCAGGAATGTATGATAAAAAGGGTAACGCTTCTCGGGTAGTTTTTTACGTTGTGTTGAACAGTTTCAGTTCAGTTTCATAAGATGTACTTGGGCTGTTTTCTTAAAAACTCTGTGCATGTGTCCATTTTCCTTTCTTCTTTCCAGCCACCAGCTTAATAGAATTTATGGTCATTAAAACTTGAATTTAAGAGATTAAGAAAAAAATAATCCAAAACTCATGAAACTTACTTGCTTCCCAAGGCTTTTTGTGTACTTTTCACTGCAATATTCAAGGGACTAAAAAAAAAAATCATTAACTGGGACAAGGGATCTGTAGCTTAGTTATGAAGCTGTTGCTGTGGGAGCTGGGGCTGTGGGTTCCAGGCGTTGGGGTGGCACACTGAGGATGATCAGCTGCTTCTCGGGGCAGGAGGAAAGCCCCAGTGGCCAGAATTCTGTATGCAAACTCCATCCTCTGTGTTTATTGATGCCCATAATAGACTTAAGTGATAGCTAGTAATCTGATTACCGGTAATGAATGAGTACGTGAATGTTTAAGTTTAGGGTCCATCTCACATCTGGGGACTCTGAGTTGAAAATTAGGTTTTTCTGGACTACCATTTTGGATGTGCACATATGTTCTGCCCTGCTCCCATCTGCAGCTGTGACAGTGAGTCATCCGAATCTCACCTGTAGCCTCATCCCAGTGATTCCAGGTGAAATTCTCTCTCCCTTCCCCCAAGTGGGTTTCTGCTGCCACATGTTTCCCTGTACCCGTAATGGTGTATCTAAGCCTCGCTGTAGCCACAAATTGAAGGGAACAGACGTACACCCACAAAGCATGCGCTGCTTAAAGTCTGAGTCACGGCTGTGAATCAGAGATGTGCCCGTTGCAGCTGGTGAAAGAGATTTGGGAAGATGTAACACTCCTGTTGAGAACAACAGTAGTCTCATTTTGGGCAGAGGAAAGCTTCCACCCGCATGAAAGTAGACTCCAGCCTTAAGAAACCTCTATCCGTTGAGAAGATGCCACAAATTAATACCTGACATCCATATTTTTTTTTTAGGGATGTGCTTTAGTGGTGGTTTTTATCAGTGATAGGCTGATGGTTGGACTCAATGATCTGAAGGGTGCCTTCCAACCTAGACAGTTCTATGATTCTACAATTTTTGAGTAATCGAGAAATTACACTGTCTGCTCCTCAGCCCTCTTTCCTCAAGGCAGTAGCCTTGCCTGTTTTGGATGCCCTCCCTCTTTCAGAGCACTGGATATTTAATTTTTAAAACCATGTATTTTAAAAGACGTGTATGTTGTTTGACAGATAGGATGGAAGAGAGATGGAGCTTGTGTCGCTGAGTGAGGCTGGCATTAGTGGAAAGGGGCAAATGGGGACGAGTATTTGGGTCCCGAGCGACAGCCTGGCAGCTGGGGCAAAAGAGTGTGGGGTTTTGCATGGGGACTGATGGACCCTCTTTATTCTTTCCCACACCCAGGCACAGCCTTTGAAATGCAGAGCTGGAATATCTGCCTGCTGACAGGCAGAGCTGGAATATCTGCTCCTGCCCTTCCTGGTGCAGCTCCGGCGGAGCGTAAGGGCTCCGTGTCTGGACAAGCCTCGCTTCGCCAACCCCTTCCCAGGGGAAGGCAGCGCCGTCGCCCGCTCGCAGGGGAGGAGGTGGGCTGTGGGGTGGGAGGCTCCCACGCTGCGAGACCCGGCGTGACGGGGACGTGGGGGTTTACAGGTGGCAAAGGAGGGGCTCAGCTGCGCAGGCTTGCTTCTAGGCACAAAGATCATAAACTGCTTTATAGAAATGCCAAGAAGCATGCGTTAAAGTTCTTAATAGTGTATTATCTGAAGTGGCTCAGGAAACTGTAGGTTATGTGGGTCATGTGCAATGACAAAGATGAAAATATAAGAGGTAAAATAGCTCTTTATGCACAGATTTGCTTTTTCCTTTTTTTTTTTCTGGTGTATGAGTCCTTTTGTGAAATAAAATACAGACTTTGGAAAAGCAGATCTTCAAGAATTTTTTGGAGGGTTTTGTGTGGGTTGTTTAAGTCCCACTTCCCCCTGATGCAGACTCTGGGCTTTGCGTCTTCCAGAATTTCTTTCCACGCTCTCTGGAACGCCCGTGGTGCTGGTCTGTGCCTGTGGCAGGGGCTGGTTGGCTCAGCTCCCGGCACAGGAAAGTTCTTTCTCTTTGCCGGGGCTGTTCTTGCCACGTCCACACCTTCTCACTGCCTCGAGCTCTTCTTTCTTGCCCCATGCCCTGTTGGGCTTTGTTACCTGGCTGGTATGGTTTGTACGTGGTGATCACATACACAAGTGCCATATACATAGTTCCTTAAAACTTAATTTTTAAAATCTGTGCTTATGAAGGTACGTCACAAGTTTCTATCTCGATGTCTGGTTCTGTTAGAAGCATTTTGGCCTGCCTTTCCTTAGAATGTGCTTTTATTACTGTCATGCTCGTGAGAGCTCTGGAATACTCACACCAGGTTTTCTTCATGAGTTTGCCATTGGTCATGGCTGGTTTTAACACCAATTAGAAAACTAAAAATCACATTAAATCCTGTCCATGCAGACTAGAGTTTTGATACCACTCTTACCGGGCACTGCAAACCATCAATTAGTGCTTCATGTGCTAGGGAGTAATATTTTGAAATAACATTTTGGGGGTTATCATTTTTCTGTGTGTAAAATGCTTGTGAAAACCCTCACCCAGCTGCATACTAGTCAGAGTATGGACAGCATAAATTCAAACTCACTTTCAAGCCATCTTCTGCAGTGCTGGAGGAAGCATCTGTGACAGGATGTCATCGTGTTCACCCTCTGCTAGAGGCTATGGAGACTCTCAGAGATTTTTAGAGCAGTTGTGTTCAATAACAACTGGTCTAAAATCACTGTTTGTGGGAGGAGCTGCAGCGTGGAAAGGAGACATCCTCGCACCGTTTTGGTTTCACACAGTGGGATTGTTAATTTCTTTACTCAATGGAATCAGTGGCTGATTGGGAAGATTTGGGAAGGTGGCAGAAGGCTATTGAATGTGCTGTTGCCATCAGCGGATGTTTCTTATCTCCCCTGAAGCCCTGTACAATGTGATTCCCCTGCCAGCTCTGCCCCGGCATTGCTCTCCTGATTTAATTCAGCTGTGTGGAAATGTGGGGGCTTCCCTTAAAAGGTGCTGTCACAGCAGAATCTCTGCTGTCCTTCCAGACTTTCCAGCCCTAGTGACTGTGACAGTACATCCTTCTGAAAAGCTCAGATGTTGGGAGAGTCAGACATTGCCTCCCCTTTGGCAGCAGGAAGGAATTTGGGGTGCAGGAGCCCGTTCCTGGGGCACAGGCTCCCCTCAGCTCCTGCCAGCAGAGGTGGCTGTTCCTCCCTGCCCTCCCCAGCTCCTCTCCTGCTGGCTCCTGCCAGGACTCAGCTGGTCCCAAGGCCGGTTTCCCGCAGCAGCAGTCCCTTCTTAACGGGACGTCTTAGGAGAGGAAATACTCTCCGTTGGGAAGCCGTATTTAGCAGGTGCTTTAGCAAGGTGAGCTGTCTGCGGGGTCCGGAGAGGAGAGGGGAGCTTAGAGGGCACAGGACATAAAGAAACAGAATGAAACTCAGGTGCACACACTTGGGAAGAGAGGGTCCAGGTGGTGCCACGCTCTTATGATTTTGGGGGTGGGACTGAAGGTTAGGACCCTGCTGGGATGCGTTTCTGCTGAGACAGCTGCAACCTTTTAGCAAATTTGGGTGGGAGGGTGAAAAGGGGAAGATGTTTTGCATCTCAAACAAATGCCTTTGCTGGGCAAGGATTCCACATTTTGCAGAAAAATGTACCTTGCTTTTCTACTAGAATCCTCCTGGGTGGAGATGCTGCTGCTCTTGTAGGAAGAGGAGGCTTGGGGAGCACTGCAGCTTTTGAAGGGTATTGATCATTCTCTTGCCAAGGCAAAGAGGGAGAGAGGAGAACTGAGAAACGAGGTGGGTGTGAAGCTCTTCACAGCCAAATCACTGCTACAGTGGAAGGGCTCTAGAAAGGTGGGTAAAGATGGAGTCTGGGGGTTTAAGGGTGTATGAAATAGAGGAATAGGGAGATGCAGAGCCAGCAGTACAGAAATGCTTGCTGGGGTGTGATGTGTGGGGCACCAGTTTTGTTTAACCCTAACCTACAGTTAGGGCAGTTCGTAAGCACAAGTACAGGTATCAAATGAGAAACTTCACGTTTGATTCCCTGTAATTTACTATTCTCTTAATACTCTCCTTGAGTTCCCATCAGCTGCTTCCTCAACCCCAACCCCCTTTCCTTTGAGCTTTGAGTGGAGTATCTGATGGGGTGAGTTTTTAAAGCCTCGTTGAAAACAAAGGGCTCCTCGGTTGCCAATGCTGCAGGTGCGTGAGATGCGAGATCTAAGCTTGATTTGGGGAAGAAGCTAGAAATAGGGAAAGCAAGGAGAGTTCCAGGTGCAGATACCAAACTTTATTTCCAAACTTCTTGAAATGGGTTAGCAGTGCTGTGCGTGAGTCCTGAGCGGGCGGGAGAGAATGGGAGAAGCCCCGAAGCAGAGGAACAGACCGGGAATGGAGCCAGGGAATGTATACCTGTCTTACCATTTCAAACAGGCCACAGTTAATCATCATGGGGGGAGGAAGATGTGACAGCAGAAAAGAGATACCATAAATCCTGTCCTTAAGAGGCTAGTGCTGCACTGCTTAATGTCTCCTTATTGTTTTGAGGTTCCCGTCTGCAAGCTGTTTGCTTTTTCTTTAATGCCTTTATGGGTTTGGGGTTTTATTCGTGTTTTTGTGGCAGAAGCAAATATTAAGAAGGAATTTTTAGATGTCTGGATCTAGTAATCTTGTTGGAATATACAGCATAACCTGGTGGTGAGAAAATTCAAAGGTTTTAACCATTTGTGTTACAGAATACTTGTTTTCATATTCATCTGCATTTTCCACACACCAGCTGAAGAAGCTTTCAGCATGTTTAAAGTCAGCATAGTAACGCATATTTACCAATATCTGCTCAAACTCAGCTTAGCTACAGGATTCCTGCTTGTATGAAGGAGGGCTTGAATGGAGTGTGGTTAGGCAATGTGTGCCTGTGGTGGCATTGCGAGCCTTTTGTGTGTAAAGTTCAGGTAGAACATCAGCTATATATTTTGCAAACTTCTTCTGTTTTGTTTTCGCTAAGCAGAGGAAATATGATTTTAATGCTGTCTGATAATATCTGTGTTCATAAAATGTTAATCCTTGAGATCTGAAGTAGAAAATAAGAGTTACAACTTTTGAAATTAAATAAAATAGAAAATCCATTTAGTCAAGATGCCTGTTTTTCAAACTTAATAAAAAAATCTGTTTCTTCCAAACATTCATGAATGTAAAACAACTAGACTAAAGCTCAAATATTACTGAGAAGTTCTGGAGTTGCCTATGGCCAGTTAAATATCCATTATTTTTTTTAGGTAAAAGTACTTATTGTGTCAGAACAGTTATTAGTTTCAGGTTTTGACTGTGGATTGCCCTTTTGCCTTTGACAACCCTTTCGGTCAAGAAATTTTTCCAGATATCGATCCTAAACTTCCTCTGGTGCAACTTGAGGCTCTTTCCTCTTGTCCTATCACCTGTTACTTGGGAGAAGAGACTGACCCCCACCTTGCTACAATGTCCTTTCAGGTAGTTGTAGAGACCGATATGGTCTCAATGACTACACAAGGAGAATCAAGAAAGGATCTGGCTTGGTGGGCTGGTCACTCATGCAGAAGCAGGGAGGCCAGAATGCACACTTTGGCTACCAGATGATCTTTTGCTCCACTTGAAGCAGTCCTTGAAGAAATCATAGAATTGTTTATCGTGGAAAAGACCTTTAAGAGCATTGAGTGCAACTGTAAACTCAACACTGCCGAGTCCACCAGTAAAACCCAGGAACACGCTGTGGAACTAAGCGATTTTGGGTACACACCGTGGTGGGCAGTGCTGTGGATCTGGAGAAATGTGGAGACACATCTGGGAGCAGAAGCCAAGACTTACCCCAAGTAGCCAAGAACTGAGAGTGTGATTTCTGTCTGGCCTCGTCAGGTCCTGAGTTCCTTTGTGCTTGGCAGTGTAGCTTCAGTAGCAGGAGTGGAGAGGACTCATTCCCAGATGAACTTTGAGCCTGGTGCCCCTAAAAGGTTGCTTTGAATTACCTCAGGCTGAGTGTAGGCAACTGAGCCTGTCTCTTTCTGTGTGTATGTTCTAACCACCAGGCTATTAAGTAAATGGAGTAGGTGAGAAGGTTCCTGGCTTCCTTTGGCTGTATTTTAAGAGGAAGTGTCTGCCACCAGTACATTTTGTAGGGTTCCTAATCTCTTGTGCTCTGAAAACACCTTTCAGACCGAGCCCCTTAGGGGACTTGAGCAGATTCTGGAGGCTGCTCAGGCTGCAGTGCTGAGCTGTTCAGCCCTGCTGAGACCGAGGCAGTTCTGGGCACACACAGAGGTGAGACACCACCTATCCAGAACACCAGAAAATAAAAAAAATGAAGGTGCCTCTGTGTATGAACTTTCAGGATCACAATTTTTGTCACTATTGGATTTAGCTTGATGATATGGTGTGATATTTTGATTTTGAATAAACCTTGGCCTAATAAAGTCAATCCCCATCTCTCAGAAGCAAAGATTTATTTTTTTGTTGTTGTTGTTGTTTTGAAAACATGTGGCAAAGGTCTTGAACAAATTTTCATGGGCAACCTCCACTGTTGGATTAGTGCCCTCATTCAGTCAGAGTGTGCAAAATACAAACCCTAGGCAGAGCTAAACTACAAAGTGGAGCAGATTTTGACAATGCTAAATAGAGTGAAAGCACCGGGGGAAAAGTATCTGAAATCCTCTTATATGATTATTAAAACAAAAACATACACACATGAAACCAGCAAAGTCTTAGGTTGGGGTGACACAGGGAGCTGGCAAGAGAACAGCCTGTTCTAGTTGGATGCTTTGTTTGGGGTTAGTTGGAAGCTGTAACAAAGCAAATATTTCAGGACTCTGTAGGTCTCTGGGCAGGAGCTGGCCATGAACGCGTTGGCTGCTTTCTCCTCCCCCAGCACTGCTGGCCCCGGCTGCCTGGGGGCTCCTCGCACTGCCCCTCTCTCGTCACACCTTCTCTCTTTTCTCCCTTCACGTTTTTAAGAAATTTCACGCTTGTTTCTTCTTCCTAACCCTCATCTGCTGAACTTCTCAGCCTTTCCACCCAAATACACTTTTCCATCTATAGTTGTACCCCTCTCTGTGCTTTCGATTTCCCTGAGTTATCGTACTGTCTGGCACATCTTGGTTGCTCGCGCTGGCCTCCTGTGCGTGCATTTAGCTCTACCAAGAGCCAACAGTATGTGCATCATCACTAGGCTATGCTAGCATTAATGCAAACTTTTAGAAATAGATGAAAAAACCTTAAGGAGAGCAACCTCACCTTCTGGCTTCTTTTTTGAGCAGCCATTCAATGGCACCTGCATCCCTCTTCAGCAAAAGTGATAACGTTAATAACAGTAGGTTCCCTGTAGGAGACTTGATTGCTGAAGTTCTATGATGCTGTCTGAGCACACATGGTTGGACAGCACAGTTTATATTTCAGGCTGTTCCAATTAGTGTTAATTTCCTTTCCACTGCCATGTAAGGAATCTCACAGGTGAGGAATGACTTTAATTATGGGTAAATTGCATCTAGTTCATGGGGCTGAGGCCAGTGATTATACTCAGAAGACATAATGAAATAAACATACATAAAATTGCATGAGAAAATGGAAACCTACATGAGAGGAGCTAAAGGGAAAGCAGAGAGAAGGAAGCTGAGTGGCAGACTGAATACCTTTAGATTTGCCAGTCCAGGTTCATTGTGCTCTCTTCCCCAAAAGGAAACACTCAGTAGATGAGAAAATTTGGCCTACAGGCTTTAATCCAAAAATTTATTAGGCAAATCGCAAAGATGTGATAAGAAAAACGTACCGGATGCTGCAATATGAACAGCTTTGCTCTGCCAGGTACTTGCTGGTGGCAACTCCTGAGTGTCTTTAGTCCTCAGGATATTTCCATTTGCAGAAAGAAGCCATGGTGGCTGCTTTAGCACTTGGAGAAGGTGACAATGAGTCAGGTTTGGCCTCTAGTATTGGCTGCCAGCATGCAAAAAAAAAAACAAACAACCCAGCAAACAAGTGTGTTGGTTCTTGCTGCATATGAAGACTCCATGGTGGTTCTTGGACCCATCCTGTTCCTGGAACTACTGGTCAGATGACGCTGAGGTGAGCCAGAGCTCTCTCCCTGGCGTAGCTGCCGGTGGGATTTCCTCCCAGTGCAGCCTTGGCTGGCAGCAGGGGATGGCTGGGTGAGCATAAAGGAACTTGTAGCTGGATGTGAGGAAAACCTTCCTTGCTGTGGTTTCTAACAAGGTGTCCAACAACATCCCAAACTTTTGGGATACTTAAAACTGGAACGTAACAAACAATAAAAAATACAACTTGGAGAAGCTTTTGGCAAGTGCAGGGTTCAGTGAACTAGAAGACCTCTACTATTTATGATTTCTTTTAACTGAGATGTTGGGGGAGAATATCCATGGAGCTCCAAGGAGCTTTGTTCTTTGTCCTTTACAGAAATTAAATACAAGAAGATAAAAAAGAAATTAGATTGTTTTAAATAAAATTACACTTGTTTCTGTCTCTCTAAATAAGCTGCAGAATAGTTGCAGTTGTTTTATGGCACTCAATTACTTTCTAAATCTCTGCTGAAAGCAAAGGCCTTCTCCTTTAACGTTTTAGGTTTTGTTTTACTGAGCAGACAGTTTAAAATCATAAGCAGTTTTTAATTTAATAACAAACTTTGAAACTTAATGTATAGAAATCATTAATATTTGTATTTGTTGAATTAATGTTTTCTTTTATCTGGATAAAGTTTCCATTATTTTAGCAGCATATATAATCCTTTTTTGATGTTAGGGGATGTCTAACTTTAGAAGTCTATAGTGTAAATGTTTACACCTGAGCTTCTCATCTGCTGTTCTTGGGGAGTCAATAGCAAAAAGTCGGTCCTTTGTGGTTTCCTCTGAGCTGTTGTGGCTCCTTCCAGAGATGCTACTGACTCTATTGCCTGGATCTCTGCCAACTGTGAGAGCAATTTTGAGCGATGAGGTTACACTTACGTAGGTGAATCCTATGCTAGGAGCTCGGCCGTAAGGAGTGCCATGAGGGGGAACCAAAGCTGGGCCCAAAATTTGAAACTTACAATTTCTCTGTCCTGTATTCAGGAATGTTTAGGGTTTGAACAAGACCCAGAGCTGCTGTGGGAAATGAATCGCTTGGGATGCTGTACGAAGAGGGTGCTTATTGCGGTTGACTTTGGTTGGATGTGTAGAAGAGAACGCTAAGCTGACAGATGGAACCTCTTCCTGCTAGGGCTAAAGTCAGTAATCCTTCGTGCAGCTCAGGCTAGTGGTGCCTCCGTTGCTGCAAGATAAAGCTCTGTTCTCTGAGCTAATGGAATAATGCAATTAGGACGAGGCAGAACTGATAAACTTTTATCCTTTAAAGAGCCAGTTGTTAAAAAAGTGACACTTGCTGTGCCAGGCACAGAGTAGCCACACTTGGACAATCTGCCTGACCAAGCTTTGCTGTGCTGGGGGGGCCACCATATCGTACCTGCCCCCGGCTCAGGAGTGGGAAGGAGTTTTGCAGACAGAAATTAGGGATGAGGTGGGAGCAGAGGAGAGCATGCTGAAGGTCACAGCCGTGCATGGCGCAGAAATGACAAGTAGGGATTATATTCACTGCATCTTTCTGTACAAGAACGATTGGACATCACATAAAGCTAGCAAGGGACAGACTGAAAGCAATAAATAATAACATGGATTTTCATAGAATGGGTAATTGAGTCTTTAGACTTTGCCTAAAGGCTGTTTGTGACTGCTTAGAAGTGTTTGTGGCTCAGGAGGAGGCTGGACACATTAATGGAAATCTGTTCAAGGGCTACTAACACCAAAGAGGCCACATCCAGCCCAAGAAGTCCCTGAAAATGACTGGAGACAGGGAGAGTATTGGGAGAAGTACAACGTGTTCTTGCATTCTTCTTATACTCTGATCTGGGCTAATGCTTAAGAAGAGAAGATACTGGATTAGAGGCACCTTAGTGCTGAGTTTTGCAACCACCCTGAAGTGTTCTTTCACCTCCAGAAAGCCATTTAATCTTCTTTAAGTTGGTAGCTTTTTTTCCAGACCAACCTTACATGTTCCTCATAGGGTAGAACCATGTTTTCTTTTCCTGTCATGTTATAATAATGATTTGTTTTGTTGGCTTTACTCATATTTATTTTTAAAATGAGATATTCATCTCACGGGAACAAAACTCATGAAAAAAAAACCTTTATTCATGCCAAAGCACTTCTGGGAGATCTGTTTTTCTACTTTAGAAGATGCAAGAGTAAATTTAACTTGCTGAGGTCAGACTTTCATCCTGCTTTCCAAAATAAGCTACAAAGCTGTTTCTGTTTCTTTTAAAATTATTTTAAATGATCTCGGAAGACTTTTGGTATTTATAATTATGAGTTTGTCCTAAAAGCTGATGAGCAGCAACTCCAAGAGTGCACTGGCATGCACGATCATGCCTTGAATTAATGGCACAAAACATGCAAGACCTTCATTGTGGAAAGTGCAAAGAATGACGATGGGTATAATAAATTCAAGAAATATTTTTAGTTGTTAATTTAAGACAATAGGAAAATACTTGAAAATGTACGTTTAATGTTCCTCAATTTTCTGAGGGTTTTGGTTTTTTTTTTTAACCCTCAGGTGACATGTGAATTGCCATTAATCATGAAGAAGCACAGATAGATAAAGATTGAAAGTAAACGAAGGTTCTTTGCTTTTATGATCTGGGGCTCTAGATACAGGGGCTGATGCAAATCTGCCATGGGTATAGGATCTAATTAGGAAAGTTGGTACCTAGAGGCACTTCTTACTTTTCTATTCCCCATCCAAAGGGAAGTTCAGTTGTACGGCGCATTTTACTTTTATCTGCTCTGAAGAGAGCAACTCTGCTTCTCTCTCCCTTTTATGTCAACCTGGAGTAATGACCGTGAGGCAGGTGAGAACGACCCTGGTGCCCAACTGACCAGCTGTGTGTCTGCCAAAAGCAACGTGGGCATCGACAGCCTCCAGCTTTCTGTCCTGCCTACTGGGACTCCTGTTGCTGTCTCTGACGAGGAAAGCAGCAGGATGGAGCTTAGAGATGGCCGTAGGCTCATGGCAAGTGAGGGCTGCTAGCATGGCTAAAGCACGCTTCCCAGGCTGAAGGAAGAGTCTGTCAAATCAGTATCGTTAATCTCCTTCCGCTACGGGAAGAGCTGAGTTGGAAGATCTGGTTTTAATATTCCTGAATGTGCTGTGTAATTGTAATTATGCAACTACAATTGCATAAGCCTCGGCAACTGCCTCACAACCAAACTCTTTCTGAATGTTCAGATTTAAACCCACGGCACAGGGGTGTTGGGTGCTCACAGGAAGCACTGCTGTCCCTGGCGTGTATATTTTAGACATGCAAATGCTCTACAAAGTGCAAAATTCACCGACAAGTGAGATGCTCAGAATCTCTGTTCGGGAATCTAAACATTATCATGCTCTCAGCACATTTGGCCTTCACCTTCCTCTGCTTCACATGCTTACTTTGAAATGGGATAAATGGTATCAGCTCAATTCAGGGTTAAAGAGAAGAAAAGCACTCAGATACTGTAGTAAAATTTTGACTAAAATTTGCATAAAGAAATGGCTAATACTGCACCTGCGGCGAAGGCTGGGCGCTGCCCTGTCAGTAAGGCTTGGGACTATGCAGTGAATACCTATGTAGTGAGGCAATAAGCGCTCAGTGCAGCAGGAACCCTGGCACAAGAGAACTGTCTCATGCAAGCTCAGTGTTTGTCTTTTTTTTTTTTGTGACGGTGCAGCTACGTTTTCTCTTCTCTGCTGCCTTTATGGAATGTAGATTGGACAGGTATTTGAAAATGGCACCTTGAAAAAGGCACAGTCTTTCCCGTGCACACACGTGCGCAGAGGGCTTTGCTCAGTGAAGCCTTTAGGGATTTTAAATACCTCTTTAATGCTCATAGCATTGCAATGGTAACACGTAGCTTTTAGCAGCAAGGGGGGCTGTATAAATGCTTAGGCAGCATAAGTATGATCCAAATTGGAAAGAAATAAACCACAAAAAGCTAACCCAAACATTACTTGTTATGAGTTAAAAGTTATCTATGAGCCTATGTCCTTGGAAGAAGGTAATATCAGTGATAACAAATACCTTGAGAAATTACCCCCTATGTAAGAGTTCAGAAGAGTGTATGTGCTAAACTCTGTCGTGTTGTTACCTGCTAGCACTTTTCTATGCTCACCCCCACAGGTAATGTTATATTACTCAGTGTCAAAGTCAGGGAAGGAGCAGCAAACACATCTGCAAAGCCAAACTGTTGTCCTGGACATCAAGTGTTTATTTCTCTCTTTCCTGTTGGAGAACAATTTCTGCCTGGGGAGAAGTAGATCCCCAAATCAGCAGAGAACGTGTAGGGGGAGCTGATTAATCTTTAAAATAAAAATGCCTTCAGTGGGGCAGCAGAAAGCCAAGGTGAGAAGCGAGGCCAGCCCCTGCCACGCTGCACTGGCCGGTGTCGCAGGAGTACCAGCCTGCCCTGAGAGGAGCTGGCTGTGGAGAACCAGGAGCTGCTTCCAGCCCCGCTCCAGCTTCTCCAGTGTCCTCCCAGCAGGAAGATAGAGCCCCCAGGTCAGGAGGGGTGAGAAGTTTATGCAGGTTGTAGCTCCAAATCTGCATGTGTAAAGCTCCCATTTGCCTTACTTGCTCTTGCACAGTACTTGGTGTGTGAGTACTGAGCCAATTATCTATAGATTCCTGAAATTAGCTTTTGAGAAGGTCTGACTTGTCTTTTTCGGTCAAAAATAGACACGAGGCATAGTTTTCAAGTCAGCTGAAAGTATTACTGAAAGGATTGGTTTTGAATGAATCCAAATTTTTGAAGAGTGGAAAAAAATAACCCTTTTTTCTAAACTGATCCTCCAGCAACAGCAGTTTGACTCAATGTGCTAGAAAGTTTCTATTGATCTTCATAACTTTTGGACTGCTACTTCTCCTGATTTTGAAGTAACAATCAATGGGACCTGCCACAGATGTCACGTCTACTATACACCCTACTTCATACCCTATTCTCCTCGTTGAGGTACATGGGAGGAGCATGGACTTGATACCCAGATATTTAACAGATGCCGTGATCGCCTTGTGAGACCTGCCTGTATCCTGCAGAGCTCTTACTTTCTCACAGACTTTGTTATTCTTCATACAATTATATCAGACAAGTTGACATAACAAAGAGGGATTCAAGTCCAAGAAATAAGATTGCTCAGTGCACTGAACCCTCACTTTAATTCTTCCTCACCACCCACCCGCTAATTTTGTGCCTGATTTTCTCTTTTTGCTGCACAGGCCAACAGGCTGAAAGGTTCAAGCGCAGTCCAAATAATAATAATTAAAAAAAATAATAATACATAAGCTGAGCATTCCTAAAAAAACTCACAAACCTGCTTAAGCAGGCCCCTAAAGTCTTAGTGGGATTATCTTTGAGATACTGGGTATTTCTCTAGGCTGGTGATGCAGTCTGGTCCAGGGACATCAGGCTTTTCTGATCCATATCTTGCATTCAAGCGTGTTTCTATCTGAAGTGCATCCTGCTCCCTGACTCACAAAGCACACATCCTTCACCAACACCAGTTTGGCACCGGGCAGCAGCTGGGTCTGACCCTTCTGAGCCAGTTCTGCTTAGCAGAGTCTGACATCTCATGCTTTGGGAAGGGCGGTGAGTGTTGTCTGACTTTGTACAAGGGAAAATGAGCTGAATTCAAAGGCAAACCGAGATGTTCTCCGTGTTTGAAAAACAACACAACACAAAAACAACCCCCAAAAGCACTACGGTAAACAAACTAGCAAAGCTTACAGTAGATAAGGCGTAGTAGGGCAGCCCTCATGTGGGAGATCAGGCGTCTTTGATATAGTCAGACAAATAAACAAACCATAAAACCCGTCTGCAGTTAGGGAGTACACGTTTAGTGATCACTCAAAAATATTTAGTATGTGAATTCTCTCTGCTTATGTCATCCTGCTTATGCATCAGTGTACAGCCTCAGAAGTCGTAAAATGATCTTATATCAAATGCAAATGGAAAGCAGAGGGTGCTGTGATTCACCCACTCCCACTGCCGTCGCGCTGCGTGAGACAATCTGGAATTCCTCAGCAGACCCCCCAAAGCTTGCAGTTCAACTGATCTGATGAGCTTGATAGCCTGCAAAGGATTAATGAAAATATTCAAATTTAAAGATTTGTGATAATTTGGAGGTAAGCACAGTTGTCAGCCAGGCCATTTATTTTCACATAACTTGTACCGTATTGTCTCTAAATTGTCATATGTTTTTTTTTCAAGTCTGCTGCACTGCTGTACATGGGTAACCAAGAGCTGTGGTGTATGAATTACTGCCTGCAGGGTATAGCTGAAGGGAAACTGTCATTTTTGGAACCTGGACCGCTGTGGGGACAGTCCACAGCTCAAAGCTACGCTTGGTAGCTGGCAGCTTCTGTTTAAATCCAAGAGCTGGGTGGTATTGCATACTTAGTGTTATCTGGCAAAAACAGACAAAGTGCCAGGAAGGTGATGTTGCAGGCTGCGGCTGGTTCATGGGCTTCAGCTTCTTCACAACCTGCTCTGAGTGATCAACTGTGAAATAGATAATTTTGGTATACACTGGTGATTTTAGGTTTCAGGATAAGTAGTAAACAAATACCCAGGTGCATCCCTCCCTCGTGCCAGATTATCTACAGACATAGGAACACCTTTGCTCAATATAGACAAGTTTTGTATTTTTTTTAAAAAAAGCATCCAGAACTGTGTATTTACACTGCAACCCATGGGCATACTCTTGGAATCTTGTCTGTCCTGATTTCATGACCCAGTCCTCCTCTGGTTTCCCACTGAGGGGCTGAAGTTACAGTCAATGTAAAAGGAGTCAGAAGGAGCAGTTCCTGCCTGCCTCACAATCGTATTTATTTTCCCTAGTTTTCACTAATCGTCTTTTTATCAGCTATCCCAAGTTGTCCCTCTGGCTTCTTTTCCCAATCTCTTACTACTATTGAAGTTTGAGAGTCAAAGCTGGGCGGCTGCTGCTGGTGTCACCACTGTCAGCTTTGTTACGAGAGTCTACAGGCTAAGAGCAATCTTTAATTCTTCTGTCCCTCTAGAAGGTGTACACCAATCATGCACCAATTAGTTTTATGAATATTTACAAGTTTCCTCCTCTTCTTCATGCACAAACTACCAAAGTCCTTATCTGCACATCCTGCCTTAATTCCTGTAGCCTTCCTCCCCTCAAGATTGCATGACATATGACTGCTGAGCTGGTCTTTTATCTGTTCAGCACCAAAATGGGAAAGTTTTGCTCCCACCCTATTTCCCTCTCCTCCCTTGTCCCATTCTGCCACCTGCCAGCCCCTGGGTTCAGCCTGGCAGAAAGCTCTCCGCTTCTTGTTGCTGGATTAGTTTTCTGCCTTTTTAGTGGGTTGAGTATTCTGATGGTGGGGTCCAACAAGCCGCAGAGCCAATGCCAAGCAAGAGGCAGCAGCAAGGAATAGGGATGTGGGAAACTGGGTGAATGTTTTCAGCACTGGGGATTACGAGCCCAGCGAGGACTCTGCCTTTGACCTTTACCTTCAAGCCTCCATCGACTCGATGGAGCCCTTGCTCAGTCCTCAAGGTGCATGGTTTCTACAGCGTGTTTCCTTGTGTGTCACTTTGGGTACGTTCCTTCCTGATGTCTGTCTCTCATCTCAGCACACAAATTTTAGGCTTATTCTGTTCACCTTGAATGACCTTCGGAGGCCTGCTCCGCTCTGTTATCTTGTCCTGTCTTAACCCATAACCTTCGCTTTACCAGTGATACTTTCATTTTCCACCCACTTGCCTTTTTTAAATTAAGATATAGCAATGTGTGCATGTGTATACATACACACACATTTGTTTCATATTTGCCTCTATATACAAAGATCCCTCCCCCAGTTCATCAGCAAGAAGAGAATCCTCTCCCCAAAATATGCCTTTTCTCTAGAAACAATGAGTAACACCAGCGTAGGACAAATTAAAGAAATTGCTATTTGTGATCTATATGAGGAAAGAGAGTAAAGCTTATTTGGTTTAAATACTCAGTCACTCTTCTCAAATCTCTTTTATCTTAAAGAATCAGCTTTGTGCAGCAGGGATGGTGTGTTGCATGTGTTTTTAGGGCCCATTGTGCAGTAGGGACCTGATTCTGATGATCATACCCTAACAGAAATATTTCATAACAACAAACGTAAGCAGGTCAAATAAAATCACATCTGTTGTCAGCGCTTGGGAGCAGAAAATCATCAAAAGAAAGTGGTTTTTGAAGTTCTGCCTTTCTGAAGCATTATTATGCATTTTCTCAGGTTTTGTGTCTAACCTAGGCAGCAGCAGCCTGTGCTGGCAGCAGCGGAGGCGTTCCTGTCAGACACCTATTCAAAATAGAACTGCTACAGGAATTCCAGCTGTCACCCTGCGCACAGTGTGGCCTTTGCTGGTGGTGCTCTGGAGGGTATCTTTAGCTTTCCATTTCAAGAGAGGTGGTGGGTGTCGAAGAAACCCCTACCCGATGTCTTTTTTCATTGTTTGTAGAAAAAATATTTTTTCAGTGTGTGTCACAGACCAAAGCGCCAAAGCACCAAAGCATAGTTGGTTGGCAGAAAACTTAAGATGACCACAAAGTCTGAAAAGGAGAACTACAGATACAGAAGAGATGAGCAGCATTCAGATAAATTCGGGTTCCATCTGGCCTTCATGGTATGGCACAGCAGCAGAAACATTGGCAGAAGATGAAGTATGAAAGCTTCTGTTAGTAGAGCTCATCTTCAAGGCTGCCGGTACTTCTGGGAAGGGACTGGGACATCTCAATAGGTTGGCTAAGTTTTATGGCTATGTTTTGTGCATCTCAACGTAATACAGTATACACTATCTAACCATTAAGGTCTTCTGTATGACTTCCACTACGGAATTGAATTGGGGGGAGGGGTTGTCAAACATTTCTAAACATACATCAGGTTGTGTCCCTGAGCAAGGTAGGAGTAGAGCACCAGTAGGCAGCTGCTCAGCTGGGCTCCCGTTCCCTTCCCCCCGTACCCTCCCCTGATGGAGCCCACGATCTATTTTCTGTTGCCCATGAGATGTACTTCTTTGCTCTTTCATTTTTCATAGCAACTGTGTTGTAGCTCTGATAGTTAAGCTTGTGAAAGAAGGTAGGTTTGTAAGGGCAGGTAATATATGCTATTAGACCAACTGATGTAAAATGTGGGCAAGCATTTCAGCAAGATGCAGGTGTCCTGAAAACCATTACTTCCAGGCTGCTTATATGTTTGTCCCAGCAGCAAAACTGAACTCAGATTGTTTCAGCCTTCTAGAGCTGCTCATTCCTCACCCCATCCCTGAATTCATCCCTGTTCCCTCAGAATGGGACTGTACTGTAAAAGAAGTGAACTTCTGCAGGTCATTTTGAAGTAACCAAACAACAGAAAAAGTAAGCTGTAATTACGTTAATTAATTAGCCCATTTGTGGGAGAAGTGATGTTAGCAGAGAGCTTTCAGTAGGAGCAGAGGTGACAGATTGAGACAGACAGAAAGCATTTGCAGAACAGGGAAAATTCAGCTGGAGGTGAGATGTAAAGAGAATTGTAATGAGCATAAAACCGCTGTCTCTATTTATTCTACGCTATTTAATACTAAATCGTATAATAATATTTAATACCAAATATTTTGTCAATCTTCCTTGAGGATTGGGATTGAGATGTGAGAGGGAATTATTGTTTTGCAATATTAAATGACAACTGTGCTTTTTTAATTTATAATTATTGGGTTTCATTCTAGTACATGGTGGTTGGCAGGTTTCTCCCACATAGATTCTAGAAGGACCTCTGGTACGCTGCATGACGTGCATCACATACTGGATGTCTAGATGTTTGGGGACTGGTTGAGGAATTAAGAACATTTCTTGTAGACCTTCTGGGGGCAGGTTGGTTCCTTTTGCATTTGTGATTCTGGCAAGATCTGTCTGTATCCAGTGCTCCACTTCATTTTTTCTGTTTGGAAATTCTGAAAGGTTTGCTTGAAAGCTGTGAGACTGACTTCTAGGGAAAGATTTGTCAAGGATGACTTTCTTCCCTAATAGGCTGTAATTCTTTTCTATGCGGCTGCCAGTTTGAGGCAATATGTGACAAAAGAGAAGTGTCTTGTTAATGGGAGTTTTCTTATTGTATGTGGTGTTTGCTAGAGAATAAACCTCATTATTTCTTATATTTCTCGTGCTCTGACATGAAGGTAGCTTTTATACCTCGTAGCTTTAATGATATTTGAGCCAAAGTGCCAGTGTAAGAATACATTCAAAATAGAAACCAAGGTTTATCATCATTTGTTTTCCTCAAGATTCATTACTTCCTCCATTTCTACTCTCTTGGAGTCAGTAGCTATCTGAAACGCCTCTAAAATTGAGACCTTCACAGCTGTGCAAACTGTGCAGCAACCGACCGTTCAAGGTGGCTAGAAAGGAAAGCTACTTCAAGAATGGAGGCTTTTTTCAGATTAAAAAAAAAAGCCATATTTAAAATTCTTTTGACCCTGCGTCATAGCATGAGCAGCTGTCACCACATCTGACTAGGAGCCTGAAGGATTAGAAGGCAAAAACTTTGTTCACTGCAGAAAGGAAAGTTGTTGCAGTGGGTTTGAGCCGTTGTGTCTAATGGTGGGGAGCTCTGTCTAATTCCTCTTTATCCTCCCCGGGGCTTTACGTTGTCCCCAGCTCTTGCCCTATCTACAAAATTTTCTGCCTTTATGGTTCTCTCGCTTCTATGGAGACATTTTCGTTTTTCTAAAATGCTGTCTCCCGGCACTTATTTACAAAGCTCTACCCCCGTTCGCATTCATAGCTCCATTAAACATTACAGCCTGTCCCTGGCTGACCTGTCCTACCCTGCGCTGCCGAGGATGCCCCGAGAATGCCCCAGGGCCAGGATCCCTCCGCAGAGCGGGACCCGCTCCTCTCAACCCGGGCGAGACCAGCACCAAGGGATTTTTTTTTTATTATTATTTGCAATAATAATCACAGTGCACGGAAAGTCACTGTATGAAATATGTGGCACACATATTCTTTCTAAGGAGTTTTTAAATATCATTAAGTAAAATGTATTAATCCAGGGTGCGTATTGCTAGTAAAAGGATGTCTTGCCTCACAAAAGAAAGCCAGAGCTGCTCGAGTAAATGGTTAAACCATTGTATAGCAGTAAGAAATATGTGTATTGTTATGAAAAGCATATTAAAGCAAACTACCCACCTGGATTCAATCCTTTTGATTTTTTGAAGCACGTAGCAAGAGCAGCAATGAAACGCTAGTTTCAACTTCTAGAAAATAGCAAGTTAGAAGAAGGGAATATTAAGTACGTACAAGACAAAAGAATTACAGTCGTTTTGGGGAGAAAGTCTGATTCTGCTTGTTGGGTGCGATGCTGTTTTCTTGGTTTGGTTCTTGTAAGTTAGCCATGGTAATCTGTGTTCCCTTCCATATGTTTTGCCAATAACAACAATGGGTTTATACTGAGGGTGAATTTCACTGACTCCATAGGAAGAATATTTCCTTGACATTTGCTTGTGAAGCTTTAGCAAAAATGTTTTGTTTCAGTTGAAACTTGCAGCTCGGCTACTACTGCTATTTCTGCTGCTGAGGTCAGATGATGAAACAGGCTTTACAAGAGTCGACTGTATCCAAAAGTGAGTCCGTTTTAATTGTTAAGCAAAATAAAATGCAAAACCTAAAGAATTCAGAGACACACTACAAGTATCTTAAGAGTCAGAATTGTCTTTTAGTGCTGTGGAAATAAGATGTTAACCTTAATAGCGTTGGCAGTTAATAGTCTCGTTAATAGTAGCACAAGATGTTAATACTTAAAAATAATTACAGATTAAGCTTTCCGGTAGTTGACTAGCAGTTTGGACACTGTACTCTTTTTTTTATCCTGTATTTAATAATATACATATGTATTTAAAATCAGAACTTTCATATTGCAACACATTATTGACATTTTCTTCCCTCTGAGTTGCTGATCCCTACGGATGTGGGCACACAGTGCTCACCCAGTCAAACCTTACAGAGATTTGAGTTGTGCTCCCTGCCAGTGCAAAGGGGTATTTTAGGCCGAGTGAGGTCTTCCGGGACAGAAACACTAAATAATTGATCTGCTCATCCATCTCGGTGAACCGTCACGCTCCGCTTCACCTGTCTGTGGCTGAGTGAATTCCCTGTGACACGCTGGCCGGAGCCAGCGAGTGGGGACAGGAGGCGGCGGTGGCAGCGCCTGTCTCAAGATGGACACGCCGTGTCCTCGCTTCACCGGGTCTTTCTGACACAGCTTATGGGAGCGCAGCCACTAAAGGCAGGAAAGCTCTTTTGATAGATCAAAATATGTCTACTTTTTTCTTATTTTAATGGAAAACCAGAAAACCTCTTCATTTAATGATCAGGACACAAATATCACGTCACAAACCAATCGGCAAGTTTGCTTTAGCGTGTCAAGTAGACCTACATGGGCGTTTAAAAGTACTTTGTTGTTTTTTTTAAACTTTGAGGGAGGTCTTGTGCAGCCGGCCTGTCAGAGCAGCAGCAGCAGTCGGACTCGGGCTGCCAAGGCCTTGAAAGCAATTTTCCTGCTGCTGGCATGTTCCCCAGCATCGTTCCACGGGGTCTATTTCTGGAACGCAAGAAGATGATGGTGCTTATTCACCACTGGAGAGTATATCCGTAACACGGCTGAAGGGAGCAGCTGGTGCTTGCTTGGGTCCCTGTAAAATTTACTGGCAAAGGAGTGGCGGTGAAAAGCAAGTTTCAGACAGATTTGTTTCATAGAGTCCATACATGCCTGCAACACTTTCTTTAGGAAAATATTTGCGTCCACCTGCACCCACAGAGAATTGTCTTAATGTCAAATTGCAACAGGTTTTGCGGGTTTATTTTAACCAAATAGTGCATTGTTCTCCAGGTTTAATAAAAAGGATTTTGCTGAGGTATTTAGGGATCGGTACTGAGTATTCCTGCGTCTGATGGTGACACGGGGCTGGCTTATCAGCAGAACACCAGAGCTACCTCCGCCCTCCCTTCGGCTATGTCTTTCGGAGAAGGTGTGTCTTCATATTGAGATGTCTATCTCAGCACAGACCCAACAGAGACACTTATCCTGGCTGGGGCCACATGGAGCTGGTCACCTTGGATCTGCATTGGTATTTTATAACAGGAGTGATGCTGTGATAGGAAAGCGTGAGTTGTTCACAGTGAAGGCAAGGCATGGGGAGCGCTTATGCATCTCAATAATTACTTTGCATTTAATTATTTTGTTTCAGGAAAATGTGCTCTCTGGACATACCTACTCAGGCTTTTTTGTAAGTCCCAGTAAGAGCCTCTTAGCTGCCAACTGCGTTTGAAGATCTTGTCTTTTGCACCAAGTCTTCCATCCTTACAGAACTATGAGGGTACACAGGTACGTTAAAAGAAATAAAAATTAAAAAAAATTACTGTGTCTACGATTGCTTTGATTCCAGTAACCATGTCCTGGGAGCAGACTCTGTGGTTTTTACCCTCTGGGTAATTAATCCATACATCTGCAGTGCAGCACTTTCATCCTAATCTGCAAGTTTTGGTGAAATAACTTTGAGGGAAAAAACATAAAACAGTGCACATAAAACATATAATTTCTAATTACACATCTTAGTGTCTTTTGGGGAATTTTCAAGCAGATTCATTCACAAATAATTTGCAAAGACAAAATGCATTCCCTACTTGTGAAGTTATTCAACTTGCTGTTTACAAATTTATCACTATATAGCTACCAGTTATATCTAATACGGTTTGTACACTGTACAAAAGACTTAATGATTCTTCACAGTAAACAAACATTAGAAAAAAGAGGTATTAGAAGAAGAAATGTAGAGAGTACAAATTGGAGTTGAAATGAGCTCAAGTTAATGGAAAGAAATAAAAGCTTAAACCATAAAACTACAAATTATTGCTCAATTGTCGTAAGTGAAAAGATCAAGTCCTAGAAGCAGAAATGTTTGCCTATATCACTACTTTCTTACATGATAAATGTAAATATGTCATCTGGAGGTGATGTGTAACGGGGGCAGGATTTCACCAGCAGACAAGGATGGACAGGAGGCAGGGTCAGGCAGCTGCAGGAGCTGGGGATGGAACAGGAATAGTGCAGCATTCCGAGAATAATGCGAGTTTTTGAAGGGTGGCTTTTACCCAAGGATTGCTTATCTGGAAGATGGGCCTATGGGATTAATTTCTCTGTGCTGCTGCTTGTTGGGTTTGGTTTTTTTTTTCCCCATAAATCATTAACTACTAAATTATATATGTGAACCTGAGTAATCTGTCAGCTTCTGTGGAATTCTCCAGGTTTACACTAACATTGCTGTGCTCACAGTCTGGCTGCATACTTGTCTAAACTTATGTGAATTAATCAAGAATTTTGTTCCAGATTGTATTTATTGCTGATGCTTTTATGGCTATATGGAATATTGTTTTTTATTTCCCAGTGGAGGAGGGAGGGTTCTGCCTAATTAATTTAGCAGCCAATTCAGTGCATAGTCAACATTCAGGTTCTTAGTTTTCCCTTTTATTGGAAATGGAAGTAATACAAGCTATATCTATTTGAGATACTGTATTTTATTTATGAAAATAATATCTAAGATGATGTTCTCTGGAAGACACTAGGAATGAAACAACAGGAGGTGGTTCCCTCTTGCAGCCTCAGTACTCCTCCTCCCAGTGCCGTGGTCAATACAGACTCCTGTTGCCTTCTTTCTGTGCTAAGTTAAGAGCATTTATCTTGTTTCAGGCAGCTTTTCTGCTGCTTTTTTTGCTTTTCCCATAAACATCTCCAGCTATAAGCCCCATCTCTCCCACAGCCTTCCTCATCACCGCCTACATCATTAAAATTCCACCCAGTGCAACATCTGCCCAAGGCAACAGTTTTTCTCTTTTTGACTAGTTTGTTCCTAAAAGAAACTAGACTTGTTTGGAGAACAAGTCTTATGAGGAGAGGCTGAGAGAACTGGGTTTGTTCAGCCTCAAGAAAAGGAGATTGAGGCGAGACCTTATTGCTCTCTACAACTACCTGAAAGGAGGGTGTAGAGAGGTGGGTGTTGGTCTCTTCTCCCAAGCAACAGGCAATAGGACAAGAGGAAACGGCCTCAAGTTGCACCAGGGGAGGTTTAGGATGGATATTCGGAGAAATTTCTTCACCGAAAGGGTTATCAAACAGGCTGCCCAGGGAAGTGGTGGAATCGCCATCCCTGGAGATATTTAAAAGATGGGTAGTCGTGGTGCTGAGGGACGTGGTTTAGTGGTAAATTGGAGGTTTATGGTTGGACTCAATGATCCTAAATGTTCCTTCCAACCTAGATGATTCTGTGATTTTTGTGTTTCTTGAAATTCATCAGAGTACGATTTATAGCAAACAGTTCAGTGGAGAGGAGAAATTAAGTCCTAATATATGACAGGGGAAAAAATTATCTTTTAGAAGGACTCAAGGTGAGATGTGATATGAAAAGTATGATGGAAATCTTTTCCTGATATTAAAAACTGCAAAGGAGAAACCCTTTTTAAGAAAGCCATTTGCTGTCATGGAAAATGGGCTGCAGAGAAGTGAATGATACCTGAGAAACAGAAAGAAAGAAAACCCAGCTGGCTCACAAAACCACCCAACCATCTGTACCAAGAACAGTGTTCACATGGCATCCTCCTTTAGAAACAACTCCCCACAGAGAGGTAGGAGTTGCCATTAGTTGCAGAAGAGATTTAGTTTCAATCTGATTTTAAAACTTCTATATACAACAACTCATTTATGTTAGACAGGGTCCTATCAGGGGTTTTATGTGTGCACAATGTTATAAAATTTTAGACAGAGTCAGCTCAGGAGGCAGGAGCTGCTTCATTTCATGCTTTCATTTCTCTAGTTGGGAGGTAATTTCAGTATCTTTTTTCATGGAATAGAAAGGCAGTTCTTCATAGTCATACCCAGTCACAGCAGAATTCATATTTTATGTTCCAAAACAGCCAGATGATACCGAAAAGGTAAAGTTTGTAGTAAATCTCCAAGGCTTAAAGAGCTCATTCACGTCAGACTTTTTCACAGAGTAATAGGAAGGAATAACATGACAAAAATACAAACAAAAAGGTAACAAGAAAAACAAGTAGACTTAGCAGAAGATCTTTGAAATATATTTGCTAGGTTCACTAGATTTTAAGCCCCTCAGCTTCTTTCTAGAGTTATCCTCCTCTGAAATGGCTCAGGAAAGCAGATGGGCAGGGGCCGGGATCAGCTCCGGCCCCACCAGGATTATCTCTGGGCTCCCCAGGCCCTGCAGAGGAGCCAGAGACGTCCCTTAACCCCACCCTGCCGAGGGGACTTGGCGGGGACATCGTGGGAACCTGGGGGAAACCTCTCCAGGGGAGGTGGCACAAAGGGTGAGAGTGGTTCTGAGAGGGCAGGGGACAGAATGCAACTGCATGGCCTGCCACCAAGGCTTTCAGACAAAATCAGGGGAGCAATGGCAGCAGCCAGACCCAGAGGCACTTGGGCTTTGTGAGAGATTATGGCTGAGAAGAGGAAGAGGAGTTGAGCAGTCAGGTGCCAGCCGATGCCACAGTGGTGAAGGAGGGGGCAGGGGGTGTCCCCACCACCCCAGGAGCTGAGCCCTGCTCTGAGACAGTTGTTCTGGTAACGCCGAGCGCTCGTCACAGCATCTGGTGGCAGCCGGGCTGTCCCCCCTTCTCCTGCCCGCCCTTCGCTGCTGGGTGTTGGCTGGCAGCATTGCTCCTCCAAAGAAAACCAAGGGGCTTGGAAAGTTTGCATTGTAATCCCACTTTGCTGTTGCTCTTTTAATTACTGTGATCTGCAGTGAGCCAGTGCGTTCCTAGAAATGGGCCATCCCAAGCAAACGCATGGCTATAAACCAGCCCAATTCCTGTATTTGTTTTCCTCGATGAGATTGACAGTATTTTCTTGAATGAGAGACAGCCTTATCTCCACAGGCTGCACTTTACTGCTCTGAGACATAAACACAAACTTTGTCAAAGGACTGAATAAAAAAAACAGGCAAGGATTTCACCTCCTGGGCCCTGGAGGAGAAGGTCACTGGGCTGATACTCCACATGAGATGTCAGTGTTACCTGTGAGGTTTGCACGTATAAATAACACAGTAACTGTGACTATGCCCCGAGGATCTTTTTTCTATGGTTTTCCCAGTGTTTTATGAACACTAATTCAGACTCTTTACCAGGTTGCTTTGATGGACTAAAGAAAATGAGTCCAAAAATGCAGAGTTTGGTGGTGAGAACGACAATGGACAGGCTAATTCAGAACAGCCTGAAGGTTTTAGTCTGCACTAGAAGGTCCTTTTTATCCTCTAGTACTGGGAGATCTGGAAACATCAGTCAGATAAATATTTAATGTGGTGCTAGAAGCTGGGAAGAAATACTATGAGGAGATTCACACTAAAAATACTCTCTATTCTGCAGTCTTTCCCAAAAACATCTGCTACTAGTTCTGGAGTTATGATAGCGAGCTAGACGGATATTGGTTCTTGACACAGTATGGCTGGTTTTATGTTCTTATACATATGTATTTGCTTAGTCTTGCTTGTTACAGCAGTATATTTCCAAATTGCTTAGGAGCTAAAAAATGAGGAATGAACAAAAAGGCTAGATTGGAGGACGAGCATCCAGCACAAACGTGCTATTTAAACATTAACAGCAAGGATACCTGCAACACAAAAATGAATGAAACCAGGTAGCCAAAGGTGATTTTTGACCATGAAATACTATTTTATTGTTTATTACATTTGAATCTAGTTGGTATTATGTGTTATTATCTTGTAGCCTGGGCCACATTCTGCTTGCGGGTTCCTGATGTTAATGTGGTAACCAAGTATTCTGACTGCAATAGGGATTTTGAGATGGGGCTGCTGCGAGCAGAATTCAGCCTGAGTTAGTGTTGAATTGGCCAGTTTAGAACTAATAACATTTGCAGGTTTTCAGTGAAGAAAACATGCCAGATCACAGCCATTGATGAAATTCAGCTGATGAGAAAGATGCTCAGTTTAGATATGAGTTCTAAAAAAGGAAACATGAGTAGCTGTCAGCACGTACATTTATCTGTAATATTTATCTATGGTAGTTTCATTAATTTATATTACTCTATTAAAGTAAAAATGTAAACTTATATTATGGCTTGCTAGTAAGCACCATGACCACTTTTTCAGAATTTCCTGTGTACTGTTTATTTCCCTAGGCAAAAAAAAATATGAGGGCAGAATTTATCTGCAGTGATATCACTCAACACATACATTAAACCATTTCCTCTAATACAGTATAGCTGATTTATTTTTCCACAAAGCTGATTTATTTGGTTCTGGAAAGCTCATCTCTAGGAAGGATGTCCTATAGGAATTTGGCTCTCGGGTGGTGTTGGTGCTTGGCTGCCTGCTGCTCCTGACCCAGGGACCTCCTCCCCCAGGGGGAGAGGGACCAGAGAGACTCTGAACCCCTCAGGGGAGGTGCCCTCCCCCCACGATGCTGCTCCCGAGCACATTTTGGGTTTATAGCACTGAGAGAAACTCCCAGAGCCAAAGGGAAAAGGCGATTCAGAAAATAACCTCGAGATTAGAGTGATAGAAAAATGAGACTCATGCCACCTTTCCAATCTCTGACTTGCACTCTCTGGTTTTGCTACGCCCAGCAAACTGCCCCACTGTTATGCTTTGGAAAAAAGCGTTATTACATGTTGAGGCAGGTTAGTTTAGGCAACACTTGCTTTAAGAAGTCATTGCCTTCAGACGCCCATGCACACGCCTACTTCTTTGTCCGAGGATAATTATATGTACATTAGATTATTCTGAATCCTAATTATGACATAAATTTAATAAATTTGAATGAAATTGTGTGTGCATATTATATTTGGATTTTTTTGTTTTCCTCTTTAAGTTTAAAAACAGCCCTGACAGAGGCTGATTTCACCGATAACTTACTTCTACAGTTCTCTCTTTCATCCACCTGTTGTGTCTTCTTGTAAGGCTTATGGGGTAGGAGCTGTTTCTGTAGAGTTTGGATGGCTCCCAAAGCAGCAGGGCTGTGGACCTTGAGCCATTGGCACTAATGTCTGCAGAGCAGGAGGCAGCCAAGGTAAGGACTGGGAGGAGAGCAGGGCACTTTATGAACCCTCCCTGTCTCTTGTGCCAGCCATGCTTGTGAGACCCAGGGCCTCCCTATCACCTCTTCTCATTTTTCCTACCTGAATAGTCCCCCCAAATGAGAGATATTCCGTGTACTGCAAATTAGTCACAATACTTTGATTGGTGTCTCATTGGGGAGAAGGTTATCCTGTTCTTACTGATAATGGAAGAATAGTCTCTATTTTCCCTTTAATTCACACTGAGGCATTTTTCAATCTAATAACTTAAATGAAAAGGCAGTGATCTTGGAGCTTACAGCTATTAAAATACAGCTCTGGCTCTGCCAGTGACTCAATCTGTGGCCCTAAATACCCCCTGGACTTCAGCTTCCTCCTCTGTCAAAAGAGGATATGAATACCTACTTGTATTTAACTGCAGTGATGATGCAAGACTAAATTAGCTATGTTCGTTGAGACCTCTGAGCATGTGGAAATGTCACTGCTCTTGATCATCTTGAATAGCTGATGGCTTGGCTCATCAATGTGTTACTGTTGGGCCCCCTCTTCAGAAGTGAATGTGAAATCTCCTGGGTTTGTTTTTCTGCGTTGGCTGGCCTCGGCGCACAGCTGAAGCTTTGTCAAGGCTTTAGATGTCTAAGTAGGTGGACAGAAACTCAGTGGTTTCAGAAGGGAGAGTCCCATCCCACCTGCTCCTGGGTCCCGGTTCCAGGTTTCCTCTGGGGCCACATTAGAGAAGGTGCTATGAGCGGCTGCCTCCTTAGCCTCAGGTTACATCTGCCTGCTCTACAACTACATTTTCTCATTTTCTGTTTTGTTAACACGACAGCTCATTGGTGGAGGCTATTAAAAAATTATGGATCCTCTGGCAGGACTCCGGCAGCAGCTGTACTGGCAGAGAGCTGCCCAAACTTACAAAAACAAATCAGAGAGGAATGTCATCAGAGGAGAAAATCTTCCATGCCAGTGACCAGGGTCTTTCAAAATATGAGTTTTTCAAACCTTTTTTTTTCTTTTTTAAATGAGGCTGCTCACCCAATATCTGTGGGTGCGGCTCCCTCTTCCTTGGGCGTGAGCAACCCTTGGGGAAAACCCTTGCTCAGGGCTGGAGGGTTAGGCAGGCTGCAGAAGGAGCAGGACTCACTTCCATGAGCTTGTCCTACCACGCTGCAGTCAAGTTTCACACACCCAGGCTGTAAAATGGTTCTCACCGAACTATTAGGCCCAAACATGGGCAATTCTTACTATATTTTACAGGAAAGAAGGAGCTAGAAATCTGAGTTTTGGATGCAGCTATAGACCTTGGTATTTCTTCATATCTCCATTATGCATGAGTGTATATACCATTGGTGTTAGCTCCTATATCACACAGCCTACGCGTCTCACACAGGTCCCATGCAGTATACATATGCAGCTCATACATTGCCCACAGCTTTAGTGTTCATGAGTACAAGAAAGGTTAAGGTCAGGCTCATTTGCAGAACAGGTGCAGTAAGTCTGGGCAAGTTACGGAGGGTTTCAGGAGCTTTAAGTTTGTGGTCTGTGGACCTCTGAAGTGCTACCACTAAGAAGTAGTAAGTAAAAAAAAAAAAAAGCCGCTTCTTGTCAATAGGCTTCAAATTTTTATAGAAGGGTCAAAAGACCTGTTGATACCTTTTTAGGGGTCTACATACTGAAAAGAGCTGAAACCACAAAACATAAGTTACCCTTAAGAAAGGTACATGAACTGTGGGTATCACCCTATCAAGCACAGATGGTCCACAGAGAGGAACGCCCAAGCAAGATGAAACAGTTACAACCTAAAATTAATCATTCTGTAGTTAAGCTTATGTAATTTTGTGGTCATTGAATTACAGAATAGAATGAAATGAGGAAAATGCCTGGGGACAAAGCACAATTTTGGTGATAAGCGATTTGGGAATAATATTAATAATAATAAAAAAAAAAAGTTTAGTGTGCCCACCTAAATATAGGTTATGACAATTAAAGTTATTGCCTATTGCATACACTTTTGACAAAGTTAAAAGTATACACACATAATTAAGTGTCTTGGAAGTTTTATTTAAGTGACAATAATAAGACCTGCTATTTTGTATCTTCCCTTCCAGTTGTATCAGCATGTCTGTACTTGAAAAATGTTAGCAGTTTAGCTGAAAAATCCTGCTATGATGGCCAACTTTTTATATGCTGCAATCTGATATCCGGTTCGAACACCTAGATAAATATTAACCACCCAGGCAGCAAATCAATATTGTTTGGGGTTTGTTTTTTTTTTTCCAGTCTGTGACTAGCCTGTCACAGGTAAGTCACTCGACCCTCCTTGGCCTCTCTAAAATATACCCTCTCTCAACAGTTCACCAAACAAAGACTTTATACAGTGACCTGGCAATTCCTCCAAGCTCAGTGCTACATGGAGCGCACAAACGCCCATCTCCCAGCTGCTGTGAAAGAGCAGAACAGTTTTTCTTCCACAGAACAAACCATCGTTACTCAATTTTATATTCTTTTTACAAGACTGCAGTACCATTGCAACTGCCTCTCTTCCCTCCCCCCCAGCAGGCTGCCATTTATCTCTGCTTTGCTGAAAATGAACTTTCCATTTCCACCTTCCCCGTGTCGCCTCGATACTCTCTGCTGGCCCCGGCTCTGAGCTCACTCGCAGGCAGCGGTTGTGGTGGGCGGTCGTATGATTCCAAGCTCCTCAAGCTGGAAAACTTTGCCAGGGTGAATCACTTTACTTTCTTATTACTGCAGCTAGAAGCAAGCCGAAACTTGCCATTCGCAAGGGAACTTTCATTTCGTTTCCCGCATTGTTTCTTTGCCCTTGGCTTCCAGAGCTGAGGTTTTTTTTTTCTCTTCTGCCAGCTCCGCTTGGATCCAAAAACAGGCTGAGTGAAGTAGTTACTCGTCTTTTAAACTAACCTGAAAGCTGCCTGAATCCAGGCTACTGCTTAGGATATTTACTATTTGCAGAGTTATCTACATTTTAAACTCGCTGGACTCTTCTGCTTGACATGAACAGTCAAGTTCAGTGCTGTGGGTTATTCCATGGTCTGATGAGAAACTGGTGATGAAATCAGGTGTGTCTGTGGCACACTCCTGTTTATTTATAATCAAAGCCTTGTTTTCCATTAGTATAGGGTAGATCTTAAGCAGCAGCAGTTTCTCAGATCTAAATCCTATTTCAGGCTCACTCGAGCCTATTTATGATGTTTTTTTCTCAGGGCCATACATTTTTATGGTCTTCTACTGCTTGTTCTCCCACATTCATGAACTTCCCATCCTTCTGTTAGACACATCCACCATCACAAAATAATACTAAGAAAACTAATCCTTTTACACAGGTCTCTGTTTGGGATGGTGACATACATAATGGAAGCTGCTGGTCACAAAGTAGCTCCTCTTCGTATTCAGCCCGCTTGATTTCAGATGTTAACAGGGTCAGATGGGAAATCATTGCAGTGCCAGGGAGAGTTGGGAGCAGGCAGGTAGGGGAGACAAGAGGACTCCAAAATTTGTGTCCATATTGCTTTTGGCAGAAGAGTTTTGGCCAGAGAGGCAAACGTCAAGAGGAAGAAGAAGACTGGCCCTATCAGCCTCAGGGATCACAGTTGTTCTCTGGATTGCGGGAGAAAAGGAGATACTTGAGATAATGGATTGGGATTTTGGGCAAGGAGGTGTTCTGTGGTATTTTCTCAAGGAGACCTGTGCTTTACCAGGTCTCTTTCATCATCAGGTGAGAAGAGAACAGAGAAAGGCTTCTATAAAATGAGTGTTGAGAAAGTTTGTGCTGGTGGAAGTTGGAAACGTGGACGGGATTAGGCAGGTCCGGGAACAAAGAGCAGGAGTCCAGAGGAACGTCTGCCCCCAGGGAGGGCAGGACTGCCTGGATCTGTTAGTTACTCCTTGGTAGGCAGTGTAATCCTCAGAGCAGATATTCAAATATTAGTATAAGCCTGAGCCTCGTGACTTGGTGATGGTGAGCCAAATCTTCCTGCAGTGGGGAGGCAGATCAGGCTCACGATGGATTCATTCCATTCCAGTGCACACACCAAAGCTCAGCTGGACCTGTTGTACAAAATCTCTTATATGTCAGGGGCGTTGGACTGAGGCTTTGCCTTGGGCATACTGGAAACGTTGTCTGCTACGACTGATGAAACTAGTTTCTCTGAAATGTCTTATATTTCAATAAGAAAATCTTTGACTGACAGTCCCAAATAGAGACAATGGCTGGGTGTTGTTTGGCCAGTGGAAGCTACAGAGCACAATAACAGTGTAGTCTCCTTCTGCCCTTAAATAATGTCCACAGAGTTCAATGAAATCAAATTATAATGCATTTTATATATTTGTTTTAGGATTTTACTACAATTGTTAAAATACTGTGGGGCAAGCCAAGAAATAAATAAGGTTTTAAATAACTCTCATGTTAGTAAGATAACACAATATGCATTTTTTCCTAAGCATTTCCAGATCCATAAATACTAAAAAACGTGTATTTGTCTCCAAGGAAGTGCAGCGCAGGGCTGTTCAGAGCTGAGTGTGTTTGTGTAGTGCACTCCAATAGCAAATTAATGGTTTCCCTGGTTTGATGCATAAGAAAGCTTGTTAAATTGCTTAGTTGCGGTACTGAAGATATATTGAATCATTTTGCATACGTGGAAGTGCTGACTCCACAGCAGAATAGGCAGACACCAGCAAAATGACACTCTTAATCCTTCTACCTATACAGTACCTGTTCTGTGAAGAGAAACCTTTGCATAGTCATTAGTGCTGCAAAGCAAGTGCACTAACAATTATTAAATCAGAACTCCCCAGTCAAACCAGCAATGGTGTTTTACAGTGAGTTAGCGTAGGTATAAAGCACTGCACAAGTGAAATCTAGAGCAACATCTTCCATGTCTGATAAGTCTGGCACCTTTCACCATCACTAAAATTACCTCCAACCTCCCACGCACTAAGACGGTGCTTTACAATTAGTTCCACTAGCACCTGTGAGAAAAGTCTCCTGATGACGCTGACAACTGCAGCCCAGTTTATCCTTCGGTATTTACAGAGATGAGGGTCAAATCCTGCCTGCTCCCACCTGTGCAGCCTCAGGGAAAGCCCTCGCTCAGCCCATGCGCTTGGGTATTTGGTTTCATGTCCCTTCTGTGGGCACCCTGATTAAAGGGGAGCTTTACCTTTTCTTTAGGCTGAAGAAATCTGATACTAAGGGGGACTGTGGCTTGCTGTGGGGACGGTTATTTCCCAGCTTGATTAGTTGCAAGAAACATTTTGAGAGGAGAAAACTGCCAAAGGAGAAGAAGGCTGTGTCAAAGAAGATGAGCAGAAAGAGAAATCGTGATAGGGATGGGAAGACAGAGAGGCAACGTTAGTGAAAAGAAGTTCCTTCAAGGGCTTTATGTTCACAGCTCTCACATCCCTCAGTTGGGCATGTGTTTGTGTTTGCATTAGGGATGAAAAGATTTTTTTTAGTAAGCAGCTGTGAATTATTGAAGATATCATGAATTGGGATACACAAAGAGGAAACGCAAAAATAGAAAAAGAAAGGAATATCAATATTACATAAGAAATTCAGAATATCTCAAAAAAGTCAAAAGGAGTAGATGAAGTTAAGATCTGATGAAACAGAAAAATGTGCAACTAGAAAAGTCAGAAGAAGTCATCATGTCTTAAAAGCTTGAGACATTAAAAAGGCCAGAAAGTATATTTGTTGTACAATAATTAAGAATACAAGAAAATGGTATGAATATGAAGCTGTTCCATAAAGATGGGCAGAATATATGAAATATTTTTATGATGAACTACAGGAACCCAAATTTGCAGTCACCACAAGAGAAGAAGAAGTTCAGATAACCACTCTGTGCAAAACAGAGTGCCTGGAAGTGCAGAAGAAGGGAGAGATCTACACATATTCGATGTTTCTTCGCTGAAAAATGCCCCTTAACTAGGTGCATCAGTAGAAAAGCCTGAACAAAGATGGAGGGGATGAGATCAACTGAAATTTCTCAGGAAAAATCACTGCCTGCACACAGCTTTCTGGTGATGCTGTTTATTTACTAGGCTGCCAAAATGATACTGGCCGAGCAGTGGACCTTGTGGCAGTCATATAAATAAAAGCAAGTATTAGGAAGTTAAGTACTGACATAAATCACATAATGTATGAGCAGTCATATTGGCTGTCTTGCCCTTGCCATTTTGCCCATGCACATATAAAATGGCATTCAAGTTAACCAGTTTGCTGTGAATTTTAAAGCTTATGTGACAGGGATAAGCATTGGGGGTTTTTCTGTTGTTGTTTAAAAAATATCAAATTATACAGTAAATCTTTATCGTAAACTTTTTTCAATTTTTTGATACCTGCTAGGTGCTCCAAGGTAAGAATCCAAGGAAGGTAAGGATCTCTGTGTGAAAACATGCAGAGATGGTTCCTTTCTTGATTGAGTACGCTGTAAAAAAGCTTAAGCCACTTACAGAACGTTGATAATTGGAAAAAAAAAAGACAAGAAATTGTCCACAGGGTTTGCCTGCAGTTATTCACTCAGCAAAAAATGAAGCAAACCTCAGAGCACAGGTGAAGGTAGAGGCCAAGAACACACTAACAAAATATGCTAAAAATTCCTTCTAGAGCTAAACCAGGCTGAGATCTACAGCTGGTACATGGTGAGTATTTAGTGCTTCAGAAAATGCGGATAGATAGAATTGGAGAGATGATGCTTGAGCATCACTAACACCTCTTTCACCTGATCCACACAGTTCAAAGCTCTGTGAAAAGCTGCAGCCCCTCTGCGTGAAGGCTCCCTGTACCGTTGAAATGAGCAGGGCTAAATAGCAAAGCTATTAACCTCAGAAGACAAAAGCAGACAGCCTCACAGACAGGAGGGTGACTCACGAAACAGGCGGCCCAGAGCTGTGACCGGTGACCACCGCCTGTCCCACCACGGACAAGGACGACTCAGCAACACGAAAAGTAGCTCTTGAGCAGCTACAGGTTATCAGACAGCATTTTAAAGTACGTTGGCCATTTCTGGTTCCCTTTGGATGCCGTGATCCAAACTGCAGTGATTCAGAACGTGTCATCTGGCTGTTTGTGACATGAGGTCAAGCAAAGTCCAGGAACGAGGTGGAGAATCCCCCCCACCCCGGGCAGGGTAAACTCTTTCTCTCCAGCTTTAAGGTATCGGTGTCCCTCCCAGCTGCACTTTGCAACAGTAAGAGCATGGACTCCATCCACGTCTCTGCTCAGCAGTTTTAGACTTTAAAATCTATTTCAGGTAGAAAAAGCACAGAGGAAGCAGCACTCGGTGCAATTGCATTTCAAGCTGTGAGCTGGAGGAGATATTGGATCCTGTAAGAAAAAAAAATCAAGAAACTTCAGTAGCGTATTGATAAGCCTCTCAAGGAAGAAAACGCATTTGCAAAACCATGTGTCAAATGAATCACCTCTATCTACTATGTTATCAGTTTTACAGGCTAAAAAGAATTTTTCTCTTATAGAAAATAGTTGTTTGACCCTGGTAGATTTTAATTATCGAGCTCTTGCAACAGCCTATCTAATTAAAGTCTTTGTCAGCTTCCCTGGATTTCAGGTGAGGTTGTGCATTTATAATTTCTGTAGTGTCAGAAAGACAGCCAATTTTTCATTCCTTGAAAGCAGTGATAGCTTATTTGGCTATAATGCACACGTATACCAATATTCCATGTTTTCTTTCCACTGTATTTCTCTGTTAAACAATATCCTGTGCTAGTGATTCACTGCACTTGAACTCATCGACCTGATACAATTTAAGTTCTGAATAACTTATTAGTAAGATGTTTTGTTGTGGTTTGTTTTGTTTTTTTTTTTCCAAAAGAGAAAATAAACCATAAAAAACATTACTGAGTTATATCAAATGCACATTTACCTCTGTATGAGTGAATAGCTATTAAACCCAAGATAAATTGAAATCCTAGAACAGATGTCATGATGGATGTAACTGCATTGTCAGATGGATTAGTGTGGAGCCACAGTGTGAACTTCTGGCAAATTAGAAGGCTCCTGAGTTTGTAATCCCTGGCAGCAGGAAGATCCGTAGAGCTAATCTTGTCCGTCTGATCTATCTGTTTTGGTTTGGATGCCTGAGTTAAGCTGCTCTAAATTCTGCTCTCAAACCTAAACACACAACCCCTGCCGAAGGCAGCATGCTCAGGGATGGTCCTGAAGAAGACCATTCTGTAATTTTAATGTGTGAGAAATCCTGCTTTTTAAATACGCTGCTAAATGTTCCCTTCAGTCCTGGAACGTCAGTTGCTGAAGGACCCGTGCAGAGGATGTCTTTTTGCTCAGTGAAACAAGACGAGACCTGAGTGAAGACTTTTTTTGGCATTGAGCAGCGGCTCTCAAGCTGCTCTCCCCAGAGTCGCTCCTCAGCGTGCCGCAGTCCATGCACTAGAGCGGCCAACAACAGGTTAAAAAACAAAAGGTGATCTTACAAAGTGATTTTGTTGCCACCGATATCAGGTCTTCTGACCTGTTGCAGCACGATGGACTTGATGTCCTACCTGTGCCCAGCCTAGTTAGTCAGTTTGTATTGGAGAAGACAACTTGGTTTCGATTACAGATTTTAAGTCTTTGCAGACCAATTTAAGCTGTTTGATTTCTTTCGTGAAGAATTAAAACATCCTTATGGGGTAAAACACTGCACTGAATTTTGGAAAACTTACTAATTTACTGTCATCATCTCTGCAATCTCGAATAAAATAGATTACTGGCAGTATGTGACAATCTGTCATGTATTTTAGCTCATGGGGATTCTCCTATTTCATTTGAGTCTTCTTTTTGCTGATTTCAGCAGCTGCAAATACTTTTAAGGAAGAGAAGAGGAAGGGAAGGCAGTAAAAGGATGTGAGATGAAAGGAGAAGTGGGATTGGGTATGGAAAAGAGAATAAAGTAGAGAAAGAGGAGGAGAAAAAAGGAGATTTTGAGGTTTGTGAAAGGAATATGGAAGAAAGCAAAGAAGAAAACAGATCATGTGTCTCCTCTCCTAGATTCTTTTTTTCTTATTTCATCTTTTTTAAGACAGCCAGGAATGATCTTAAAAGCAGCGTCCAAAATTCAGCTGTCAGCTTTTGCCCCATTTCCCTTTGAAGGGAGCTGCAGATGCTCAGAAGTACTCGAGTTTGGCCATAGTGTGTACCCGGAATTTTTTGGAAGTTGTCAGAGAGCAGTTTTGCAGCGGCAGTGAAGGTGACCGTGTGTATCCTGGTCCTTCACTCCCTATAAGGAATCGTGTAATTCATTCCCTGACAGTCCTTCATGCTTTGACACTTGTCCACGGGCCTGTGCACTGGGAAGGGCATTCTGCAGGTGCTGCGGGACTTTGCTCCGGAGCAAATATTTATCCAGGAGTGATAGATAGCGTGTGTTTTCAGCGGGAGTAGCAGGAGCATGTTTAACTCCATGGGTAACCGGGATGAACGTGTTCCAAGTGCATGTCTATATTTATATCCCTCTAAATTCCTGTGCAAACTAGAAAGTCTCTGCTGCAATCTCCTTACGCCATGCAGTCCTCCCTGTTACCATCGGCACAGGGAGGAGCTGAGGAAAGGATGTATTTCCCTCCGTGCCTTATCAGTCTTCTCCTGCGGTTATCAAATAGCTTGTTAGCGAAAGCCGTGTCACTATCCCATTCCCTTCCAGCCCAACAAGGATGAGACAAGAGTGAGAAATTAAACAGGGATCCCTGAAGAGGAACACCAGCTGAGAAGTATATTGTTAATATGTTTATAAACCACATGAATGATTTGTATGGTGGAATATATGTACTATCATGTTTTGTTAGGCCTTTTGACTAACGTACCCCGTGGGTGTTCCTCTTCATGTCACAGGAAGGTATTTTTTCAGAAATGCTCATCAATAGATAAAACCTGATTGTGGCAAATAATTTGGCATAGCTTCTCTTCAGCAAATGGGTTCCTCTGACAGTATCTGAATTAGTTCCAGCTCTGGCAAGTCCTTGACAAACCGAGCCCAGTACTGTAGCTCTGTGTTGATATTGTTTATTCATTATTTGAGTAGGGTAGATAAGGCCCTAAGGGCCTGATCCAAAGCCCACAGAAGTCAGAGAAAAGACTCCACAAGCCTTTTTAGTTGCTGGAATCCTCTATTCTGCGTTTCAGAGTTTGGAAATCTGTGCCAGGAACTTCATCAATAACTGAGGGGCTGGAGGAAAAGCAAAGAGCAAACTTCTGGACAATCAGAAATAAAGAAAGGAGAATGAAAACATCCAATAAATTCTCAGCAGAGACAAGATGTCTCCATGTAGCTTTTGTAGATAAAGACTGGAAAGATAGGTAACTTCTGATATTTTTAGGAAAACACCAAGTTTTTAAAAGCCTTAAGACAAAAGTAAAAGGAACATCCTAGGGTCTCAAAATCATCTATTTTACAAGTACCCTGTAGTTCAGTCTTCTGTAAATTAACCACATTCACCTTGATTTCTTGTGGTGGTCATAAATCCCTCAAATTCTACTATTTTTAACGGCTTTGTTTTTACAGTTTTTAATGATAATTGCTGGTAAGTGAAAAGTTGCTAAAAGCTTAATTTTGCAAATTATGTGTTTGTGTTTAATATTATAGGGAGAGCCAGCAATGGTCCCTCTGCTTAGTTTCTCTGGTATTTTCCATACTGAAACATACAGTGATTATTTTTTAATTTGGTAGTTGTTGTCGGTAAGCTCTGATGACTGACTGTCTGGAGTTGTCCTATGAAGTTGGTCAGGGATAAAATTTCAAATCTGTAAAAGTGTTTTTCCTTTGTCCTGTGAAATTTCACTGGGATTTTCTGGTCTGAGCTGCTGACATTCACTATGCCCCTTCCTCTTCTTACTTTCCTCTGGAAAAACGCTGGCAGCTTGCTGAAGCTATAACTGGTTGTAGACTTTGGGAATAACTGGGCTCACATCCCCAAAGCAAAGGTATCGGTCACGCTAGCGTGGCTGGAGTCTGCAGAGCAGCTTCAGTGGAAGGGCATGGGAGAAGGTGGCAGATCATTCTCCTCCCGGCACAATCCCCACGGTGGCTCTCGGTCACTGTGGGCACACTACGGGTGAATAAAGAACAGCCAACCCCCACATCTGACTTAGACACATGCTTTGCAATACTGAGACACTCAGAACTTTACCTATGTCATTATGTGAATATAATTCTATTCAGCCCGTAGCATAAATACAGTTTATGGTATGAGAGCTGGGGAAAGCGTGCATGTTTTCCTCACAGCAATTCATAGCTCTGGCCATAGGTCTGTAGCACTCTTAGCATACGTGAAGACTGTTCAGGTACCTCCTGGAAGTGTCACCTTCTGTGCTCTGGACACCCTCAGTGTCTTCACTCCTTCCATATAGGTAATTTTTTTTTGCTTTTTAGACCTATAATGGTTCTGCTTCCTTTCCTGTGGATTATCTCCAGGTGCCCACACAAGAAGTGCCTTGATATTCCAGCTCAGACCGTCCCAATTCTCAGCACAACGAAGCCATTACTTGATATATCTTAGAGAAAGCACCCCCCTTTAAACAGCTGGATCATGGCTGAAAATCACCAAAGAACCATTAAGAAAACTATTAAAAATTCTTTAACTTAATTCTCTTAAAAAATAGCATAAGACCAGTATAGATACAGACAAAAAAGTAGAAAATTCACCTATTCTTTAACCCTAGCCACCTTTTTGCTACCTGAAATTCCTTGAGGCACAGGTTGGAGCCCCTGGAAAGGTCAACAGTCCTGCAGCTTTTCCTCAAAACCGTGGATTCTTCTTTGCTACAATTTCTTCCATGTACTTTACTACAAAGGAAGTTCTTCTTGTCTTCTCACACTTTATGTGTCTGCGTCTCCTAAGTCTGGCATTAACACCTGAGTGATTCTGTAATTACTTTTTAATGATTTGAGGACTATCCATTCCCCAAATCCCAGCCTCTTTCAGAAGTTGTAGAAAATAGTTTTTTATTCAGCCTCATTTTTTTTTTCCAGGCCAGAGCTAGCCACAATTACTTAATAAGCTTTAATGATTGTCTCATTCATAAAACAAGATGTTAGGAACCATCGCCTTGCTCCTTTGTGGAAGTACCATCAATATGCAGGAAAAAAAATCACAAAATATAATGGCAGCAAAGTCAACCCACTCCTAAAAGTTATCCTATAAAAGTTATTTAATTTGATAAGATTAGAGATTCGGGGTAAAACGTGACTGATTCAGAACTTTAAAAGTCAGATTTCTGAAGGTATGAAAGACAAGCTAGGGCTTTACCTAATCACTGAGCAGGAGGAGAGTTACAGCAGGTAGGTATCTTAAATCATCAAAACCTGGTAGTGTTTGGTATATTTCCTAAGTAATTTTTACAAATGGCACTTTGAACTCATATCAGGTACCAGAGTTTAATTTTTTTTGTCTGTTTCATATAACTTAGCTACCCCATTCTTTTTTTTTACTTTGACTTCGGTATGTTGTTTTGATAACTTTTAAAAAATTTTAATTCTTTGAGGAAAACTGTTACTCTTCAGTTTGACATTGGTCTTTCCACAGTTCTGAATGAACTCTACCTCGCTTAAGGAAACTTCTGTATTTAAATTTTGTGAACTTGAAACATACTGTACACTGAGTCAGTGTTCTCTTGTCAGGCCAGGGGACACCCGTATGCCATGAACAGACTACACATTAAAACACCCCTGACCACACAGAGAATTATTCCAGAAAAATTCTTTGATATGGAATATAAATGCAGGATAAACTGTGAAATAGCTCTGGAAATCAGCAACGTTCCACTGCCTGAATAGTTTTAACGTTCAGATAAAGCTGACTTTTGGTAATCCGCATTGAGCTGCAAGATTCTCGCTCCTTGCATATTTGCGGTGTCTACGCAGGGGATTTCAACCCGGTGGCTGTTTTGAACAGAACTTGAGTATTAATCATTAGTAATATCAATCATTACTAATTGTGAACTCTGATTCTCTCCATCCCATACTCCATCTCCTCCTTCTTCCTGCCAGACAGCCAAGTGCCTCTTCATGGAAACCTTCGAACAACGTATTGCTTAATAAATGAATTGTCAGGTTCTGCTGTGTAGTAGCCCAGGAAAGATCAACATCCAGGACTATACATATGCCACCCATATTGCAACACGATGTCCTCTCGTTAAGTACATGGAAAGTAGCTGTAATTTTTGTAAACTGGCAACTCTTGCCAATTTTTCTCCTGATTAGTATAATCCTTTTCTCATAATCTCTTATAATAATGTTTTATACTTCATTTATCTTACATAATTAGACCTTGGACAATCTCACAGCCTTGTTACTTTTGTTTGTTAAAGCTCATGCTTCCTTCTAAGACATCAACAAACACTATACCTGGTCAATTGCATTCCGGATGTTTTCACAATAATGTATGTATACCTTGTGTGTGTGTAAGTTGCGGGAAAGAAACTCAAATCTCAGGTGCCCTTGTTCCTGTTAGTACTATTGCTATTCATGCGTGAGCCTTTAAGTTTTGGCCTTAAATCAGATCCCAGGATAAACTTGTTTTCTTTGTACTTCACTACTGAAGTTTTCCCTTTTACACATTTACTAGAAAAACTATCAATGTTTCTTTCTAAACTGTTTTATGGGTTTTTTTCCAGGAGACTGTTAGAACAGCTGGGAAAACTGCCAAGAAACTTGTTAAAGACAGAGCAGGAATTAAATTCAGAAAAACATGAAAAACCTGTAGCAGTGTCTGAACAGTGAAATAATTACCGTCGACCAGCAACTGTATCTAATAATAAGTTTTATAGCAGTGTGGTAAAGTTCCTGATATGCAACATTATGTTTCAGCAGATAAATGCAAATGACAACGGAAGTATAATGTTGAACATTACAAAGTCTGTGCCACTGTAAAATAGCTTGTTGCAGACAGTCTTAGAAGAGGCTCTATTGATTTCACATTTTTACACCTGTTTCTGCAAGTTTCTCAGGTGATGTCTATTAAACCAAGGATTTATACCTCTTTCATCCTCTCAATATGTTCCCAGCAGCTCTTATGATCACAGAAAGTACAGAAACAGCAGGTTAATGGAAATTTTCAACATTTTCCAGTAATAAATTTGATGAGCTATGGCCATAAAAACGTGGAATGCGCTCAGTTGTCTCAGTCATGAGCTGTAAACTGTTTACTCCAGTTTTATTTTGTTTCCGCCTTTCTGAGCTCCTGCAATCTGCCTTTACTCCACACAAGCGAACACTGGGGATGTGAGAAAATATTATGACACGGTAAGTGTGCTGCTTTCCTGCCTTAACAGGCAGATGTACTGTTTCTCATCTAGAATTCAGATCCTCGTCTATATTATCAGTTCAGATAACTCAGGTAGGTAATGGCAACGAAATTAACATCTAAGCTTAGAATTTTCTGTAGGTCAATGGGTGGACTGTTTGAGCTTGTGAGTGTCCCAAAGCTTTCCAAAACTGCAATTAGTAGAAAAAGTTCTATGGATTTCAGGGGAATTGGACCAGGTACTCACGTGACCAAACTAATATAAACTGACTCCTCCATTTTCTTCACTGGAAACTGCTAACTAGAATGCAGAGGGTTCAGGATGCCATTCTCACCTTACCCTTGACTTAACTGGGCAATAATTTCACCTTTGATGGTTTAAGAATATAATTAATTCTGCTTCTTAACTGTGTACCTACTGAACTGCAGGCAGCTTTGCCGTTTGTACCAGGTTTGAAGTTCTTAAAGTTACTAATACTATTACTATGGGAACAAGAGTTGATGTTATGTGCTACAAAGTGTACTTGAACTTCACGTCTCCGGTATAAGCTCAGAAAAAGAAAAAAAAGGCAGCTGCTTTTCCCCCCTTGCCTTCCTGCCCTCCAAACTCTGCCTTCACTCTGCAGTTAATTTGAATCGTTTCACCATTTCTACCCAAAAGAAATATGTTGTCAGGCCACACCGAATGTTCAGTGAACTGTGCAAACCCCATTGTCCCCAGTGAAACCCATGAAAAAACGCGAGCGGTATCTGTAACCCCCTTTGACTTCAGACGGCGTTGGGTCCGAGGTTGCTCAGCAGCCCCCTCGGTGCCGACGTTACCGGTGATGCGCCCCTTTTCGCTCCCTCTGGGTTCTTTAGCGTTCACAGGACCCCAAAAGGAGCATGAAGACCATATGATTTTGGGAGCCTGCGGGTGCTCTCCCCAAACACCGGGAGAAGGCTTCTGTTTCCGACAGCGCCCGTTCCCTGCGGTTCAACGCCTCGCCTTCCCCGCACTCCGGCGTGTGAGGAAGAGGATGGCGGCAGGCAGCGCCCCGAGCAGGACCACCAAGCGCTGCCCCTTCACGCCGGGAGTCCCCCAACCGGGGGGCAGGGGTTTTGCGGGGCTCCTTGTGTAGTTTCGACCCCCTCCCACACCCCCCCCAAGCAGGGCAGAGCGAGGCGGAGGCCGCCGCAACCCCCGGGGGCTCAGTCCGGGACACCCAACCCTGGGAGGACTCGGGTCGCGCTGTCCCCCTCCGCCGAGCCCCGTCCGCTCGGCCCGCCCTCCGGCAGGGACCCCCGGCTCCCGCCCCGTCCGCGCTGCCCGGCGTCCCGCGGAGCCGGCCGGCTGCCCCCGCCCCGCCGCACCGCCCCAAAGCCTCCGGAGTGGGGAGGCAGCGCCGCCGCCCCGCCCGCC
>JAOXJM010000012.1:14020270-14063784 GCA_026413425.1 Tringa solitaria
GCGGCGGCCAGCGCGGCTCCCCGCGGTCGCGGGCGCCTGGCGGGCCTCGGCCCTTTGTTCGCCGGTGCCTGGCGGCGAGGTGGCGGTCCCCGGGGGGTGTCGGAGAAAGGGGGGGGGCGCCCGAGTCCGGCCGGGAAAGGGGCGCGGGGGCCGGCGGTGCCGGATCTGCCCTGGGGCGGGCGGGCGGCGGGGCCGAGCCGCCGCGGGCCGGGCGGGAGTCGCCGCGGAGGGCTGGAAATCCAGCCCCAGGCTTCCCGGCCCTCCAGGCCCGGCGGCGGGAGGGAGCGGGGGAAACCCGCCGAAGGGGCGTCCGCCGGCGCCCCCCGGTCCGTCCCCTCACCCCCTCCCCAGCTCCGAAGCCGGGTCCGGGGGGCCCCCACAGCGGCGCGGCCGCCCGGGCTCCGCGCCTGCCCCGCTGCCGGGGGGGCGGGGGGAGGCTCCGCCTGGGCGTGAGGCATCCGCGGGGCGCCGGGAGCGACGGCCCGGGCCGCGGCGGGGCTGATCCCCGGTGCCTCCCGCGGCCCCATGTTGAAATCCCTGGCTGTGGGTGTGCGGCCGGTTGCACGCTTGGCTTTCCCTCCATAGGCGACTTGTCGGGCTTTGTTTTTTTCCTTCCCCCTTTCTTTCTGTGCCCCCTTCCCCCCGCCCCGTACTTTCTTCTTGTTGCTGCAAACTTCTTTTCAATCAGCTGGTTCGCTGGGACAGCGTGACCGTCGCTGGCTTAGAACTTGAGCATCGCTCTTCCCCTTCCCTCTCCCTGATCCATCCCAGCAGCCGAGAGCGTTTTTTTTTGTTTTTTTTTTTTTTTTTCCCCTTGGCCCCCCGTGACACACTTTACACTTCTGTACCTGGAAGTTTTGTTTTGGCAAACGCTGGCTCCCGGGCTCTCTGAAACCTGCCGTGGAAGGAATAGTGTGAACATCAGATTGATTGGTTTGAAGTGATTCCCAGGGAGATTTTTAAGATGAGTTTTCTCAGAATTCCAGTTCTGCAAGGAGGTAAAGTAACTTGAGGTTCCCATTACCTTCCCACTTGATTGCTGAAGAACATGGTTTTGCAGAGGACCAACACTCTGTATGTTTAGCATTCCTCTTGTAAAACAGTTGTGATTCTGGCTGGAAAAAGGGTAGAAGTATTCATTAGGGTATGGCCCTGGCTCCCTGCCAGCTGTTATTTATATGTTTACGTTTATATAATGCATATTTGTAATCTATGTGCACAGAGGAGACAGTGGCCAGAAGTGCCTTTCTGGTTAAGGTAAACCAGTGTCCCTTGGTGGGGGGCACTGAGTGCCTCATCTGGCCATTCAGATGAGAAGTGTTTGCAGAATTTGTTCGTCAGAGTTACAACGTTGATAAAATTAATTACTTTGATGTATTGTGTCCCAAAACTGTGGCCCTGAGTAACTCGGCTGGCACTGGGCTGCGTCCTGGTTTCCAACTGTTAAAACTGCGTTAAGGGGTAGCAATTAATGTTGTGCAGTGTAATGTTAAGCCTGGAAGTGACCGCATTAGTGAGCATGGGAGAAATACATGCCAGTCGCCAGGAGAAGGTTTGGTGATTGCAAGTGGTGTGGGTTTGTTCAGGGAAGAAGCGGCCCACCTGTGGAAACATGAAAAATTCAAAATGTAATTCTTCTTCAAACTTACTAAAAAGACACTTTGCAGAGGTGCAGCCAGGCTTTGACAGGCCCCTAGTCCCCAAAGATCCCAATCTTCGGTTTAAAATGACACAGTGGTTTTATTTATTAGTATTTATATGGTGGTTATGCTGTATGCCACTGGTATGGACTTGAGGTAGCTGTAATTACTGAGATTGCTTCTATTATATGGAAATATTGTGGTTGAAAACACAGTGGCAGAGTCCACAGACTTTCTCTGAGTGTTCTGTACAGTCACTGTCAAACCTTTCCGCTTAAGTTCACTGAACATCTTGGTGATGTTTATGTAGTAAGGAGGTGGATCCTCAGTGTCTCTAAGTGAATGTGGAGTGTTGTTTGCTGTGCTTGTTGCAGAGTAACATAGCAATTTTATGGTTTCAGTGGCAGAATTTCATAGATGACTGTCTTTTTATAGCAGTTAGGTGTTTTTTTTTTCTATGCTAGCATAGCAAATCAGCAAATTGTCACTTCAGAAAGAGACAAGAGAGGGGACAAAGTGATTCCTAAACTGAGAGGATTAAAGTATATGTGCACATACGAACATACGCCCTGGCAGCTGCTGTCAAGCTGACGCCGAAATCTACTTCACCACCGCTGTGCTGTTATGGAAAAAAAAGTGTATCTGGTGGAAGATTATTCAAAATATTTGATTTAAGTTTATGGTTTTCATACTTACAGGGAAAACAGCATTTCTCATCCTGCAAAAATGCGTGTGTGCGCTGTCCGCAGCGGTTCCTTCGGGAGGGCTGCTTGAAGCTGCTGGGTGCCGAGCTCTCGGCCCTTCGCAGATCCCCTCCCGCTTTGTCACCGTTTCCAGGTAGTGATGAGCGAGGAGCCATCGGGGTGGCCACCGGTGTAACCCTGCAGTCGCAGTGAGGCAGCCTGGCATCCCCCTGGAGGGGTGCCAGCAGCGAGTAACTGCAAATTTTGGACCTCGGCTGGAATTTTCCTGACTTGGTGTTATTTAAGTTGGTTAGATGTGGTGAGAATGGGGGGGAAAAAAAAAACATATGGAAAATAATCCAGATAATAGTAAGGTTCTCTGCTCCGTAAAATTTTAAGACTTAAAAAGGCTATGGATAACACCCCTAGTTATGGCAGTTAGCTCTGGATGCAATTGTCTTTGATTAGGATTCGTGAATTTCAAAACATTCATTATGGATTAACACTGCTGTCAGTACTAAATCTTTAAGTGTGGAGTAAGTGATTACTGTGACAGGCTGTGCTTGAAGGTCGGTCTGTGTAGCGTGTAAAGGAAATCTTTCTGTTCCTTGGCTTTTATTCCAAAAGTCTGAAATGTAGTCTGTTTTTTTTGTGCAAGCTGGGTTTGTGGTGAACGGACAAGCGAATGATACGAGAGGTTTGGAAAATCCACCTTGTCCAGGACAACTGGAGCAGAGAAAAATTGATCCTGCTTATTGAAACATCATTTGCCTGGTGCCACATTAATGGTGCTCTGTCTGTGTGGCTGGACCGGCACAGCCTCTGGCACCGTTTCTGAGTGAAACGAGCACAGTTTGGGCAGGGGGCAACCGGCCTGAGAAATGGCGTGTTTTCCAAACCCTGCTTGTCAGGGGCTTTGCAGGTTTTGCGTTGATGTAGTTCTGCTCGTGGCTTCCTAGCAATTAATTTAGTGATAGAAAAACACTGGTGAGAAGGTAAGAGGAGGGGAAGTCAGCCACACCTGACCAGCTTAATGTTGCTGGTAAGAGATGGTGGCTTGTCCTAAAAGGGAGCAGACAGACAAGCAGCTGAGATGAAACCTATTTAGCAAATGGTTGGCTATAGCCTAGTTTAAAAATGGGGAAAAATATTATAAAAATGATGTATCAAGTAACCTTTTATCAAAAAGAAATAATTGTGCATTGTGTAGCTTTGGTTTGATCTAGTTGTAGGCAGAGACTTTTCTGACTTTATTTGGTGACTTTTGATTGTCACCATAATCTTTGTGTGCTTTGGGATTTTTTAGGTATTGTAAGCATTTCAGCTTTTATCTTTTTCTTGCAAATATAAATAAGTATGCATAGGTAATGTGTAGCTATATATATTTTTAAAAATTTTTTAGCATTACTGTGTAATACTAGATAAATTACATGTAAACAAGCATGGTGAAGAAGAATGTGAAATAGGAATTAGTAGATTTACAGGAGTTGTTCAGTGTCATGTTCAATCCCCACAGGAATTGTTCGGCTTTTTATGATAGTCTGATGTTCTGTATGTCATAAGCTTGAGTGACTTTGTATATAACCCTGATTTTTCTAGTTAAAATAAGTAAATTAACAGTTTTCCCACTGAATCAAAACCACTTTTAGATACCTTTCCCCTCCTCTCACCAAATGCTGTGGGAGATGAAGTGTTTGGGGGTTGGGATGTTGTATGGAACAATGATGGAATTGTTAATTTAAAAACTGCTGTACGTTAATATTTGTGAAAAGAAATTGTACTCGGCTCTTTGATAGTGTTTGAAGGCGGTTGCTGATAAGAGAGCAGGACTGGGGGGAAGTTGGCTGTGTAAGCAAATGGAACAGGTGTCAAATGACCATATTCTCACTTAATTTGTGCATAGGAAGCTCAGGCCACCCAGAGCTTAAAGCTCCAACGCTTTGGTAGGTCTGACATTCATCGGGAGGGAAGTGTGAGAGGGGAAGGCTGTAGTCGGTGAATGTGTGCAGCTTTTTTGTTTTCATTTTTTTTTTCCCAGTGCCAGCTAACTGGGATTTCCCAGATTATTTGCTTAAACGTCAGCTCCCAGACAGCAGGTTGTCTTCCAGGTACACAACGTCGACTTTGATGCTTTCTATATTCTGCAGACCAACAGTTTCACCATTGCTCATGAGTGTCACTGGAGCATCATTTATAGGTCCTAATACACAGGAGTGGGTCGGTGTGAAAATCTGCCCATTTTACTTGGGTTTTGTATTGGTCTGGGCACAGACCACTTGAGCCTGGTAGCTGGGTTTTGGGCACAGGCTTAGCTGGCTCCCCCACAGTGCCCATGCAGAGACTCCTTTGGGATTGTAATGAAAACACTCATGGGCAATAGTGCCTAAATTTAGCATAAGGAGGATCTATTTTTTCTTTTTTAAATTAGATTTCATTTTGGTATCTGCATAAATCTTGAGCCTGTTTTAAGTAAAAAAGAAGTGTTATAGACTATTTCAGAATGGGCAGGGACCTTCCCCACCCCATAAAGGAACCAGAACCCCCCCCAAATCCCTGTCACCCCAGTTGACTGTGGGTTTACTTCTAGCTGACGCCACCAGGATGAAGTCTCTGGGCTCTGTGTTGAGTAGTGGCTGGTAGTATTTCAGTGATTCACCGCGCTCAGCCAGGGGAGCCCAGATTCCCTGGGGCTGCTGGTACTTTTCTCAAGCTGGTTCTTGACCTCTTTGCTCATGCTGAGATCCCAGCAGCGGCACCAAAACCCAGCGGTCTGGCCATGTCACCCTGCTGTGGCTCCGTGAAAGCCACCAACAGCAGCGGGGAGCTGCTAATTTAAGGAAGGAAAGTACTGAAATGGGTCACGGTCGCTTCGTGTTTAGAAAGCTGTTGTGTGATGCTGCAGGTTTGGGAGTTGATGGTGGAAAAGCAAGGCTACATCTTGCGTGTAGCAACTTAATTCCCTCTGCTCATTACACAAAACTTCCTTTTAACCACTTCTCACCATCTCCCTCTGTTTTCAGCCAAATGGGTGTTTTCCTGTCGTTGCTCGCCTCTGAGTACAGGTGACTCACACATTGCAGGAGAAGTTGCAGAGTGACGGTGGGAATGAAGCTTTGGATGGAGTGTGGAAGTGGCTGCAGAGGTCTTCTGCGCGGGGGCTTTGCTGCTGAGCAGCACTGTGCCCGAGGGGACCTGTGGCTTGGGAGGTGGGGACCTGCACAAGCTTTGCTGCAGCCTCTCTCCTCCAGGTCTTGCCTGTGCTCAGCCATCCATGGTACGAAGCAGGAGGCTTCTCTTCAGGAGGCTTGAGAGCCACGCTGGGGCTGTATCCTTGTTATCTCATCAAACAGGATAAATGCTTTTCGAATTGTCTGAGGCTAATACACAGAAAGACTGAATTCTGTAATGCTTATTAAGGGGGGCATACGGAGTGAACAGCACTGAAGTCCTTCAGCTTTGAGGGTGTTTTCAGTGAAGGGTATGTGTGACACTGCCGTGGTTGGCCAAGGCGCACAGTCCCTATCTTTAGCTGGATGGGGTACATCATTGCTTTCAGCGTGGCATTATGTGGTTTCCCAGGGTTTCAGCGTTACTTAACGGTGATCGAAGTGAAGTGTGTGTCTGTGGGAGAGTGGCTTGAGAGTGATTTCTCTTTGAGGCGGCGCAGTGCCTGGCTGCCCTGAGCAGTTCTGTAGCTCTGAGGAGACGATTGCGGGGGAGCCCGTGAAGGTGCTCAGTGCGTCAGGAGAACAGGTCCTGGAGGCAATTTGGGGTTTAGGGAGTTGCCAGCCTTTTTTCTCCTGGGCGATAGCCTTCCGCCAGTGGAAAGCCATCTGATTCTCATAGCTTTTTACACTTAAACTTTGGTTATAACGGTCACAGATGTTTTGGTTCTGTTATAAAAACACCACTGGAAGTAACACTTTCTCAGTTGTACCAGACTATGACATCTTTTGGTCGAGGCACATTTAATCTGGTAAAATAAGATGGAGTAAATGGGGGAGAAACGCTGGTGATGTTAGTTATACAGAATAGGGTTCATGTAGCTTTAAAACAATTTCCTGGTTCTTCAAAGGAAAACAAACCTTTTCATCCAAATATAAATTGAATGGATAAAACGTGCAACAATGCTGAACCAATACTTATGTATATTGAAAATAAAGTGGAATTCTTCTAACATCAATCCAGAGTATAGCACAGATGTTCTCACTCAGAAATATTTTGTGAGCAGTAAGAAAATAAAAAGTGGAGGAAAAAGTATTAAAAAATTCTGCAAGATACTTTAGGGCATCTGTGTTTTTTTTTTTTTCTTCCTCCTTCCTTTTTGATATACATTATATATTTTCCTTGTTTCTTTGAGGTCATTTTACTGTAATGCTCAGCAAGTCTGGTACTGGGAAATAGATAAAAAAAACACCAAAAAACCAAACTGCCTTTGAGCCAAGTTACATAATCTGGTGGTGCTGTTTAAAACAAAAAGAGAAAGAAAAAAGAATACAGCAGCACAGATGTACTTAATTCTTAATATTGACAATGAAACAGAAAGAAGTCAAATTCTAAATTGGGGAAAAAATAACTGTAAAGTAACAGTGAACATTAGGCCCTTTTTGTTTTTGAGATAATCACATTAATTTTACTTGTTACAGTACTTTAGCAGTGTCAGGCTCTTGCCACCCAGGAGTAGGGATGAGCATCCCATGGAGCTGGGCCCTGGGATGCTGCGCTGGTCCTGCAGGGCACCAGGCTCTGGTGCTGGAGCAGTTGGCTGGTGTCGCCTCCTGGATCCTTGTGTTTCCAGCTCGTCAGGACTTTTATGGGAACAGAGAGAGGGCTGGCAGAAGGGAAATGACTGTGGAGAGAAGGGTGATTTTTCCGTAGGGGAGGAAAAAAGTATGGGATGTCCTTGGAGACTGCTGAAAGGAAATGCATTTGGGGTAATGATAAATGGATGTAACTCCTAGTTGCCTTTTCTTTCACGTGAGAGGGATACAGGAGTTTGCAGGAAAGCAAGACAGTAATGGATTAAATTATGTACTGACAAATGTAAAGAGCTGAAGATGGGAAGAAACTGGTTAACTTGGTGCCCTGGAGGTAAGTGGTCAATTTAGGAAGAGGATGAAAAGTTGACCTCAGTGATACAACAGATGTCACCTAAAAGGCTTTCTTTTAAAAAGAAACCCATGGAATTTATTATAGGAAGCTTCCCTTTTTGAGCAATAAACTTAATGAAAGTAGTGAATCTCTGATTGGGTAGGGAAAATAGACACTATTTTGGAAAAGCGATGTCACATTTTTGGACATACTTTCCACGTTCTCTCACGCTCAGCCCGCTGCTGATGCAGCAAGATTTTGAATCCTTTGCAGGAGGGGCGAGCTGGTACATCGTTAGCACTTTTCTTCTTAAGTGGCTGCATTTATAGGATTTTTGTTCTGGGTATGCATGTCTTTACAGACTCAGAATGGCAATTTAAAATGTTTCTGGTGTTCATGTTGTATTACTAATAGGATTAAAAAAAAAAAAGTGATGTGGGTATGAAATTTTTTAAATGGAGATAGGACTTAAAGGAGTTGCCTGTATGTTTGTGTGTGCACCCACTTAGGCGTTTTCATTTGTTTGAAGAAATGTAGCCACACTTACTAAATGAAAAAGTAGTTTCACCTTACCCTGTCTTTTTTGCATGTGCTTTCAAAGTTGTTGAGTTACTCTATCTTCCCCCTAGGCAAAGGCCACATAATGTTTTTTTCTTCCCTATTAAATGTCAGAAGCAATATCCTACTTGTGAGAAACTTGCAGAGATACACCTCTTTGTGCATATGATGAGAAGAATGACTCCGTTCCAAGTTCTGAGTCCTTCTGAACAGGAAGGAGCAGGAGCAGAATTTCACGAAATATGGAAAGAAATACTTCTAAGGATGCTGGAGTGGCTCTGAGACTAAGTAGCTTGAAAGTTTTGTTGCTGTAACAACTTAAATGACATTAAAAAAAAAAAAAGAGTGAATTGGAAGCTTCAGAACCTTTAGCTTCTTTAATAAACCGCTAAGTGGAATAACAAGGCTTGATTTAATTTGATCTCTCCAAGAACCTGTTGTACCAAACTTTATTTGCATTTTTTAAAGTGTGCATTTGTTTGTGCTGTCAGTTTTTCCCCTCTGCCTTCCTGTGAAGACGGCTTGCCTGCAGCTGCGAGCGCTGGGAGAGCCGCCAGCTACCAAGTACCAGGAGAAGAGTTCAGGCAGCTGGGCTGCCGTGGCCGTGCTGTGGTGGCTGGGCTGCTGTGGCCAGCCATTTCTGGTGATTGAGCCTCGGGCTTTGGTGCTGTGTTCAGCCTGTGAAGATGAGGAGGGAAAGGATTTTACACCCCCCGCCCCGCTTGAATTTGGCTCCGTCTTTTGGCAGTACCAGGCTGCTGGAAGACTTCAGCACAAGAGACTCCTCCGCTGTGTCAAACAGTCTTCTGGGCACGGGGCGAGTTCTGAGCATCGTTTCCAAATCCTATTATTGAACATTTTTTTCTGGCATTAAGAATACTAATTTGAGAAGATAGGTTTGATATTTTCTGCCCTCATTGAGTTTTTTCAACAGCAGCTTTTATTGCTTTTTCCAGTTTTTATTGAAATGAAAAATAGCACAGGTAAATGTGGTCTTTAATCATTCTGGAAAATTTGAAGTCTGAGCTAAGAAATTGCAAGAAAAACTGGACTGGGTGAAGTAAATGCTTTTAAACTTGGAATTGCTTGTTAGTGTGGGCTCTGTGTTGTGAAACAGCCAGTGAACATGGTTTTAAATGTCTATAACTGTGTGTATGCAAAATGTTTGTGTTTAAGTGCTGCTGTTTGTTTAAAGAGAAAAACCTATATTTTCTAGACTTAGCTAACCTGGTCTAAAAAGAAAATGTTATGCTCTGTATGTAAAAGAGTGTATTTAACTTGTGGTTATATTAAGCAATGGAGTAGTCTCACCCAGTGCACACTCAAGAACATAATGCTTTGGTAAACTAAAACCAGATGTTAAATATGCCTGAAATGTCATTGTAATCAGTGTCTTATAAATCTCTCCGTTATTAGTGGAGTTGTTTGAAGTAAATTCCTGATGACCCTTTTGTTGCTGTGGTGTTGTTACAAAATAGCTATTGTTAGCCGGAAGCCCCCCTGCTAAATGGTAAGCCACAGATAATGAGTATCCCGTATTGTATCTTTTGGGGTTTATAAAATATTTAGCTGAAAAGGCTCCTGGTCCTCACCTTGTCTCTGTGGAGGTATGAAGTTTCCTTTGCTGGTGGAATTCCCTAGCTGGGGAATGAAAGCAGCAGCAAAGGGGAGCTAGCTTTACGAAAAGCTAATTTATGCCTAGTTAAATATTCTTTTGATATTTGAATATGAAGTAATTAGCTTGGATGTACTGCTGTTTACCTTTTAGGATTTGGAGGAGTCTAAACAAGCTGATGAAGAGAACTGTGTCATAAATCTACTTTTGAAATATTTTTTTTTTTGAGGATTGTATGTTTCGGACTGGGACTATGTCTGCTTTTTTTGGTTGTTATTTTACTGGTGGCCAGTGACTGCTGGAAGAAGTGCTGAGCTAAGTGGTTGAGGAGAGGTTTGGGCAGTGGTCTGGTGTCTTTCTGCGGGCTGTATGGGGCGATCGGATAGACCTGTGTGGGAATCCCCTTTCTAAAAATGCTCTCAAGGTGGCTGTGTAATTTCTTAGGTGTGATTGCTAGTCTTCTGACTTAAAAAAAAATGTTGTTCAGTATTTACCATAGCCATCTACTGTGCTTGAGCCCAACTTTTAGGAAATGGTCTGTTTTGTCCTAAATTACTTCCATTTCCTAATTCAGTACTTGCTTGGTCTCATAGCAGAACAAAAAAAAAAAAAAACAAAGGAAAAAAAAATCAGTTTTTAATGTGAAAGTTATTAAACTATTTTGAATCTGTAAATCATAATAGCTAATTTTGTAAAAATATATGTCCTGTTTTATGGCTGGGCTGTGTTTCCCCTTATTAGACCATGTATGATGTCTGTGATGGGGTAGTGTGTAAAGATTGCTCTAACTCTAGCTGCCTTCACAAGTTCCTTCTGATTCAGCGAGCCAGTGTTCTGGTGCCTTCTGAAAGGCTTTGTTTCCAAAGGTTGGTGGATGCCAAAGACGTTGTGAATAGAAATCCTATTTTAAGACACAATGAGTGCACATTTTTTCTTGATTGCTTTTGGAGATTGAAGTAGTGTGTGATACTGAAATGAAAACAAGAAGTTTTTCTGAAATTGATTAATGTTTTACAAGGATGCTGTTATTAATCCAGAATTTTCCTGTTGCTTTTTCAAAAAAAGTGTGTCGTTCCTTTCTGAACTCCAGTGCGGAGTGTGGTAATTCATTTGTGTTGTGTGTTATTCTGGGGTGTAGGTGACAAGCTGAGGCAGGGAGCGGAGATCTGAAATGGGTTTATAATAGCTGGCCCTTTGCAGCCTGCCTTTCCCCTGACGTGCCACTTGCAAAGCCAGCCTTTGGTGAAGACCACATGGCTTCAGATTTGTAAACTGTGCTTAGGTGAAATAAATAAGAGGGTCTGCTTTTTGCAATTGCAAATTGTGTCTTTCTCGGCATCGATAGCCCAGGGAGTCAGGCTGCTGCTGCTCACCCGCCTGCTTTGCAGCGCATGGGGAGCTGCAAAAATCAAACACTGAGCTCAAAGGTGCCAAGGTTTATCTATTTTAATGCTGTAGCTCCCCTTTCACTCCTTCCGAGTAAGCAGGTCTCCAAATCCAACATGAGACGTAAAAGCAAAGTTGTGGAGTCCTCCCCCCCCACCTTTGCATCCTTAGATATAGTTTGCTCTGCATCATCACACCTGCTCCCAGCCTCTGTCAGAGCAGATTGCAGCTTGCAATTAAGTGCTGCTAACATCTGGTGGTGATACACCAGCAGCAGGACAAGGCTTTTAGCTTCAATCGGCTCTGCTGGTTTGGGAACGTGGTTAAATGGAGAAAGGAGAAACAAAATATCAGAGTCATTTTGAAATAAACGTAAACTAAATATGCAGAAGGAAAAAATGGAACTAATAAAATTTACCACTTCAATTTCTTTTTTAAAGCATGGATTTTAATGCATATTATGCTCAGTAGAGAAGAGCTCCTCTAATTAAAAAGTAGATCTGTTTTATTACTTCTTAGGCCACTTTAATAATGATGATGATACTATTTAGCAAGTGCTTCAAGTAATGTTTGTAGCTGTGCGCCGGCATAGGGCCTGTCCGTTTGGGAAGCCTTTGGAAATCAGCTAATAAAATCCACTTGAAATTCAAACGTTCAAAAGCATGGAGATTTTTCCTCTTTGTGTCTTTACTTCCACTGTTGCCCTGGTCACTGGACTTGAATTCCCAGAGCTGTGTCCGGGCTCGCCGCTCTGAGCTGTGCTTGCCGTGTGCCGCACGGGCACCAGCTCTTACCGCGAGGTGAGCGGAGGCTCCGATCTGCAGCGTGGTTGGGCTGCCGTGGCGCACTCTTCTCTAGTAGATTCATGGTTTTTATAGCTTGCTTTCATGATAGGGTGACCTACTTGAAATTGCCTTTATTTTCAACGTGGAGGTAAGATTATACGTACAGATTGTACACGTTGTTAGTAAAGACCCAATGTTTTGTGTCCCTGCACAGTTAAAAGATTCACTAATGCATCTGTTATTCAGAAATCAGAGTGTCTTCAGAGAAGTTTAATGTGACTTCAGTAATATGTTGTAAAAAGTTAATGAGAGATTTTTTTTTCACAACAGCTATTCCTTATTCCATTATAACAAATTTCCAAGTGCACAGGAACCTGAGGCTTGGGAAGAATTATATGTAGAAATGAACAGGGGAGACTGGAAATGCAGTGGTTAGGACTTAAGAAAACGGTTGCAGTGTCTTTCGGTTCCTTTTGGAACCGTTGGCTGAATCCTGTGGTGAAGACACAGGAAATATCTAGTTAGTTTTGCTTCACTGGTGCTGTGATTTGAGAAGGGAAACGTATCTGTCAATGCCCTGCTTTTTCAGGTGTGAAGTAGGGGCACGGAGTAGGAGTGGGCTCCTTTTAATCCCTGCTTTCCCAGTGCAGCCCTGCATTAATTGGGAAGCCCTGTAGGTTTATTCCAAATACAGCTGATGGAGAATGGGAGCGATCACCTGGGAGCAGGGTTGTGTATTCCTGTGGCTCATGCTCTTCGAGGACCTCGTTAACTGCATTTCACAACAGCACGGTGTTAATTGCAGCGAGCGGGTGTTGCATAAAGGTCTTCTGTGGTTTTTCTCTGCATCTTTGTGTTACCTTAGGAAAGAGAAAAGTACTTTGTCGTACCGGTTGTCTGTGCCGCAGCGAAGCTGTGATGCACCCATCAGTTATAACAGCTGAGAGCTGTTGGAGCTGGGAGTTGAGCTAGGAGCTCAACTAGGAGCAAGGAGGTGGATCTCCAGTGCCTTCTCCTCTTAATTCATTAATTTCCTTCGGTGCTTCACCACCTTCTCCCTTTGAAAACCAAATCCACAAACAAATGTCATAGCGTGAGTTTGGCAAGTACATAATTATCCCCACGGAGCCCGTGGAGAAGGGAGGCACAGGAGGTCACTGCTTGGTCCAGGACCACACAGGCAGTTCGGCACCGAGCTGGAAATAAAGTGCCGACCTGCTGACTCCTTAACCACAAGACTATCTTTCCCCTCTAGTAAGGATGTGGTAAAATATCGCTGTATTTAATCCTTCTGCTCTCCTGTAGCTCAGCATCTGTATGAAAAGACACGCCACGCTTCGCCAAGCTGAAAAGGGAATATTTTGTGGTAATGGACTGTTGAAAAGAAAGTCTCTTCCTCTTAGAAAAGTGTGGACTCCATCATGTTAAAGTGCTTAATAATTTCTGTTTTCCTATGTAATTTTTTGCAATTTACTCATACTGTGGTTGAAACTTTTATACAGTAATCTGTACTTGGCAGTAAGGATGTTAATTCCGATATTGCATACTTGTTTAAATGTTTATAACAGAATGAAAGCAAGGAAATGCTGATGTTTGACTTTAGTATAGCTATCTAAAGTGATTTATGAGTAGTGTTGTGTTTGTTTTTTTTTTTAAGCTAAGTGATACACTGAAACTAGAAGGAGATCTATCAATGATGTATTTGGCTCAAATATGAAAAATTTAGAGAAGGGAGAATATTGATCCGTGCTAGTGGAATTTAAATCTGTGTCCCCTCCCCCCATTAAAGTGCTGTAATTTTCCTTCTAGTATAGATGTGTTGTAAGTAAGATGGTCATGGGCAAAAAAATCTGAGGTAGTCAGTAAGTGCTCTAATTGTGTTCAGCTGATGCTGGTAAGAAGGAGTTGTCTGTGTTTCTTTTAGATTGATGGGGTTAATTACCTTGGTCTCAACTTTGCTTGTAGACTACTGTGCTCCTGATGCTGATTTAAAAGGAACTCAATCTACCAAAACTTTTTAATCCCTTCTGCATGCAGTGCTGAAGAAAGCATGTTTTCCCCTTGTAAGCTTTCGCTGATTATAATGTCATATTCAGGATCTCTATATTAGGGATAAGAAAACATGCAGAGCTGCAGTAGGGCTGGAGAGAGCAAACAGGGGAGTGCTTGCTATAGTACATATTAAATAATACAATATGTACAATAATAATAACAAGCCCTGAAAATTGGGGTATTGCAAATTATAATTCCACCCCTAACCAGCTTTTTAAATGACTGGTTTGAGTTTAGTAAGTGGTGATTTATTCTTTTGTGTTTTAAAAAAACATCCTACAGCACAACTGCAGTTTATTATCACCCCTTTTGTTGAAACCTTCAGGTTCTGTTAACAGCTGTCATAGTCGTCATGTTATCTCCAGCATTTTGCAAAAATGCAGCTGGTGGACTGTGCAAATGGAAGCATTTACTAAATAATTTTAGATGACATTATAACCATTGTTCATCTTTTGCCTTTAGATTTTGTACTTTCAAGGGACTCTGTAGGGGTTTGACAAGCACACCGTTATTGGGCATGAGGACATACAATGCCAGGTAATTTCTTGCAACTGGGTAGCTTGAGAGATTTCAACAAAACCTGGTTACAAATATTTCTAATGATTTACATGCGTTATTTTGTGTTTCTTCCTTGTTGTGGCATATCCCTCTTACTCTAGACATCTCTCTTCATCAGAAAGCGCCCCAGAAAATAAAAGCTGCTTGTATTTAGATTTAACCATCCTGGAGTTAACAGCGATGATGCTTTGTTTCCTTTGCTGCCTCTGGAAACAGAGCTATTTCTGACCTCCTTCAATGGCATTGCTGTTCCTGGCTTTTTCGTCAAAACTAGTTCTGTTCTACTAGTTCCTAGCTATTTTTTCTGGTGCAGTTTCCAATTCTTGCGATTGATTGTTGCACAAGAGCATCCCTTTCCCTTGTATACACTATATGCACATCGAAGGCTCTGGTTTAGAAGGCTTCCTGGTCCTTGTGCCTTACTGAGTTACACAGTGATGCTATGGAAAGAAATCATAGAGAAAGTAGTACCTCCCTTGTGGTGGTTGTTTCATCTACTTTGTCCTGCTTTAGAGGAAAGGAGGAGATGGTCTGCAAGTGCTTATAGGTGGTGTATAAACTTCTCTTCCTTTACTCTGCCATATATATATAATTATTTTTTTTTTAGGCTGTCTCTGGCTGTCTTTTAGATTGTTTTGGGGCTTCTTTTTTGCTGTCTTAAACTCGGGCTATTCCCTATACCAGAACAGTAATCAAGGATTCTGTGTTGCCCTATTAATCCTGCATCCTGATTACATGAGCTCTTCCTTAAGGCATGCAATAACAAAAGAGAAGGGGTGGCTGGTGTGCGGGAATGATGAGAGCAGCGTGCGTTCTGCCCGGGCTCCGTCATGCTCTCACGTGCCGCACTCTTCTCATGCGCCTCAACTCGCCGTGCGAGGAGATTGCAGCCGGACAGATTTTTCAGCTACCGGCAGTACTGTCATGGGAATGTCAGTGCAAATGCTACTGAGTCAGGAGTTTTAACAAAAAGTTGAGTTTTATTGAAAGCAATTGAACTGCAATGGATGGAGATGAGCGAATACGTGGTGGTAGCGCTCTGCCAGTTCAGATGCTGCTTCTTTTCTGTTTGACCTATAGTTTGCGAGTGGGATATGTTTCCAAATGGAGATTGTTCTGATAATGATTTAAAAAGGATATTTCTGTGTCTGTTCTATCCCAGGATATATTTATATTCAATTTGTACACTATCAAATAATTTTAAACTCATGTGTTTGTTTTTTAACAGCTAGTGAAACTTTTTTTTCATGTAAACGCTTTTTCTAATGTTAAGAGGATGCACAATCAGCATTTCAGCAGCAACAGACAGAAAATGCATTGGATGAGTTTGTTGCCAAGCAAGCTGAATATTGAAATCAATGTTAGGAAAAAACAGACAAACAATCAGTGTGAGGGAGGGGAAACAATTTAGTTAAAAATGTAAGTAGATAATTGTCTGTATTATACAGCTATATACTCTTCACTGAAGTCCAGAGCCTATAAAATCAGGTATGTTCACTGATTTACAGGTTGCTCAAAACATGACTGCGTCTGAGTCAACTGAACTTTCGTAAGAGACAGCAGCATATCCTGAGGATCAGAAACACTGAAGGACACTCCTTTTTTGAATCTTATGTTTCCAGATGGAAATGGAAATGTCACATTATTCTCCCTCTATCCCCCCGGAATTGATTGTAGCTGTAGAGCTAACAAGGGTGGACTGTCTGCTTTCACAAACCAAGCCTGCTTCCGTACAATTGTGCTATTTGCTTGCTGCTTTATCAGTCCAGGGCAAACTGTTCAATCTATTTTTTTACAGCACCTCCTTTTTATTACACTTGTACAGAGCACGGGCTTGGTTGTTAACATTCAGCTGGACTGCATACAAAAACATAAATAGGAGTCATCCCAGCTCTGTCAACCATTGAAATACCTTATCTGCTTTTCTGTTTTAAAAACCCAATTCATAACTCATCTGCCAAGAACAAAAACTTTGCAAACACCCTACAGTTTGTGCTGTATGAATGAATTGAGAAATTAGCCTGCTACATGTCTGGAATTTTGATATTTACATATCGAATCTGAAAGGTAGGGTATCTGAAAGAGAAAACAAAACCACTTTTGAGACCTGAGATGAGCATATATGGGACCAGTCCCCTATAGGAGAATGATGGCTTTGTTGTGGCGTGTTACGTGATCAGGGTCACTTTTGGTTAGAAACTTGGTAGAAACACCCTGAAATTAGCAGAATTGTGTCTCGGCAGAGCCATCTGCCTGTAAAGCTCTCAAATTCTGGAACTAAGCTCTTATTTAGCATTATATGACTTGCAATTTTTTCAAGCAGCCCTGCAGATGGATTCATGTCATGTCTTGAAATCTGTGCTGTGCAGCTCCCCACCATGAGCAGAGGTTGCCTTGATCCTAAAGGTGACCCTGCGTGGTTCCCAGCTCTGAGCAGGGCTGGTGCTTTGGGTATGGCTGGATCGCTGGGGATTACTAGTGTGCAGAGGCAGCAGGCAACGGGGGTGGGCAGGAGAGGCAGAAGGATGTATTTGTACTAAGCTGTTGTGTGGACTGTCCATGTCTGTAAGCCTGCTCTTCGGAGGTGGTGAATGTCACTGATGTCACTTGCTTGGGTCACTCTGCAGTAATACCTGTGGAGGGAGGTGCTACATGTGTGGTTGTGACATCCAAGGTCAGAGGGGACCTAATGCTTTGTTAACCTGACCGTGTGTCACAATCCTTCCTGGAGTCTCTGTGGAGCGATGTGCCTGAGTGAGTGACAGGCACTCCTGATCGCCTGTCAGAGTTCCCTGGGGATGGCTCTGCTGTGATTTGAAGGACCTCTACTGAAATTGAAGCCAACACGTTTCTAGGGGAATGGCCTGGTGAGCGATTTTCTTGTTACTGAGAACGTGCAGAGTATTCCCAGTCTGTTTTCAGCCTTGTATTTGGTCTTTTCTTGAAAGCAGCATGGTGGGTGTTTGGTTTTTGGGAACAGATTCTGTTTGAACTTTCCTGGTGGCACTGGAGGTCCCCCTGTGCCTGTGGATACTTGCAGGTTCTGTGATGATACTCAGCCTTCCGCTTCTGGGTAAATAGTTTGAACCAAGTATCATCAGTATGGAAAACTGAAGAGAAAAAGGTAATGTGGTAAGAGACTGCACTTGATCTTGCAATGGCTTCTCTTCAGATGCAGTCTCACTGTCTTTATTTGGGCTCTGGATAATCACAGGGTTGAATTTCATTGGATTTCAGTTACAGGAACAGGGTCCATAATTAAGGAGTAAAGTAAATGGTTCTGAGGGTCAGGTTACTGATGTTTTGAGGTGTGACTAAAGTGACTCTGCTTAATTGTTGTTTAAGGGTTGACCTTTTATGAGCTTTTATTAATTTATTTTTTTAGTGGCATGGCCACTCTTGCACTCGTAAACAAAGGCTCTACTGAAGTAGAGATTTGTTGCTGTCTCATCTGGGACCAATTTGGGTTTTGTTCTCAAAAATCCCTGAAGTTTCTAGAATGTGTTTGGAGTGGCCCACCGAAACATGTACGAATGCTTTCCCGTGATGGAGAGCCTCCGTAGGAGTGCCATGTCTCAGAGCGGAGGAGTGGTGGTGCACGGAAATGCTCGGTTATTCAGAAATCTGGCTGCTGCACTGTAACAGGTTGGGTTGAGCGTGAAGTTTGGTTTTGGGGTGAGTTGGTGCTACTGGCATCAGCTGCTTTAGATGGCCTGCTTCCTCTCATGAGCGAGGGTTGGGATTTCAGCCTTCCTGCTCCTCTGGCTGACGTGCTCCCAGTGAGAGGGCTGCTCCAGCTGCTGAGCACTTGTGTGAGTGTAAGGATCCAGGGGACACGTATCTCCTTTCTAGAGAAAGAAATCTACAGTGATGTAAGCCAGTAATTTTTCTTCTAAATTTTAATTTCTGCAGTTCTGCTGAATTGCTGTTCATGCTCATGAGCAAGGCATGTGCTTTCTGCAGCATCTCTCCTTTGCAGCTTTGTGCCCACAAATGTTAAAGCCCTTTCTCTTTTAGGGAAGCTCGTTCACTGGTGAATGGAACCAGAGATTCGGATAGCTGCTTGCAAGGGCAAAAGTAAAACCAGAAAATCTGATCACGGTGTTTTGTGGTGTTTGGCAATCAGCTTTCACACAAGAGATGAAGCTTTTTTAGCATTCACGAGCATTGGTGTCTCCAGGCGCTCACAAATGTGCAACACTTGCTGCTTTAGCAATACGCGGCTCTTGCGCAAGTGGGACAGGGAATGGAGCCAGCTGGCCCCGAGTTGGGGATGGGAGATCTAAGAAATCACAGGTCTCGAAACTCCTCACACTGAAGTGTCAATGCAACGGTTACTTTAGCACATTTATCAGTTTTTTTTTAGATTTGAGGATCGTGAGCAGCGAGTTCTTGGGATTTACATTTGCGTAGCCTTGTGTATTGACAGCTGTCCTTCAGTAGTGATGGTCTCTAGAAACACACGCTGTCTCATTGCCTGGGAGCCACCTCAGAGACACAAGTTGCCCTCATCCATTTGCTGCACAGAAGTGCTAGTAATTGTAATGGAACAGGCTATGAGATATTTGATTGTAATCAAGTACTATCATATTTCGTGCTCTTTACTGGATATATCTCCCTCTCTCCCCTCCCATATGATTTAGGTTAAAACTTGTCCATTTGCAGCTGTAAATGTGGTTCTGAAAACCAAGCAAAATGTTCATTGTAACATGGGACATCTTACATTTCTTGGACTGAGTCTTGTTAGAGAACATCCAGACTCCTCCTACTATTGCTATTTCACAAAATTAATATTCTCTCCCCTCAGTATTTTTAATGATCTTAATAATATAAAACCTCAAAATTTTACCATCTTGTGATCCTAGTATCTCCTTTTGTTTAATGAAATGATGCCAGACTCCTACTGAGTGCTCTGAACTTACGTAATACAAAATGTGAAAGAAACCAAACCCAGCATCGTTGCGGAGGGTGAATGCCCTGCTGGTTAGAGGTGTATCTTTGCAATCGGAAGCCAACAATAAATGAAATAGGGAATCAGCTAGCACAATAACTGAGTCAGGCAGCCACCTCTGTTCGGGTGAGGGAGTAAATGTGTGTGTGTGTCTGTGTGTGGACTCTGGGCACAGCAGGGCTGTGTTGAAGCTGCAGACCTGTGTTGAGAGAACAGGTTGAACTTACGCGCTCATACCAAGGTGGGAGTGTGTACCAAGGCATCCGTGAGAAGGAAGAAAAAAGGTCACGTTGCTTCCAACAGGGAGGATAAAGATACTGATTTTTTGCATTGAGAAGGCTTGTACTTCTCAGGTTTTAGCCACTGAGAGTGTTTGCCACTATTAAGTCTAAAGTCAGAGCGTGTAAGAGCACATCAGATGTGCACGTGGCCATCACCAAAATCCTTACCCTTGTATTTTATATTCCATACCAAGAATTAAAACCCAGTTTGGAAGAGTTACCCAGATTGGTCTGTGCAACTGTCAGCTTCTCTTGGGTAGCTTATGATACTTCTGTGGAAGTTTCTTTTATTAAATGCTGTTGCTATACACAGGGACTCTGCACAAAGCTCTAATTGCAGCCCTTTTTCTTCTTGATGTTAGAAATCAATATCCTCGTGCTGAGGTAGGTTATCTTCACCTCCCTCACCCCAGCCGAGTTTGATGTGTAGAGCAGAGTTCAGGTAGCCTGTTCGTCTGCCAGATTGGTGTCTACAGCTGGTCTGGGCACCACAGGTTCTGTTTAGAGGTGATGCAGAGAAATACACCATTTTAAGATGTGATTCACCTTCTCCTGAAGTAGCTGTGTGAAATAGCTCAGTTGTTGGAGTTTGGGAGCTGGCTGGAGCATGGCTGCAGTCATTTAGGCACACACACTTCTAGTGCAGACTGTCCAGTTTGCTCCGGTGGATACCATGTAACGTGGGACATATGTGTGTCCTCTTGTCACAGGTCCCCCTGTACACCAGCATGTGATCTTGCCAAGTGGCTGCTTGCGATGTGTAGAAGTTAAGCATATGCATGGAAAAACCACAAGCTCCCCAACAATCTCTGTTGCCAGCTCATTGTGTGGCCACAGGCAGGTTGCACTTACTCTTTACTTTGTATAAAAGTGTTCGTGCCTTGCAGGATGGTGTGAGGGCTGGAGGACGACTGTATGAGATTGCATTTCTCAACGCGTTGCTGAAGTACAGACTTCTCTGTCCTCTGGGAGTCCTCAACTCCATGGAGCTGAACCATGTTGAGAAATGCTTCTTTACATCTGTTCTTGGGACGAGGGAGGAGGACTCCCCAGCTCCTCCCACTTGAGATATTCACTCGTATTTCACCAATAATTTGATGTTTTTTTTCTTTTAAGGTCAGCCATTTGTGAATCAAAATGTCTAGAAAAATCACACATACATTTTTCAAAACAAGCTCAGATAAACCAACAGGTATTAGTTCAGGTTTAAAAAAGGAGCACAATAACCAGCTCATATCTATCGTCTGATTTTTTTTTTTTTTTTCTCATTGTTGCTTCCAAGTTGGATAAAACTTGACACTGTCTTTGTTACAGTTAGTAGAGGAAATAATTTGAAATTTCTTATTTCAACCAAATAATGGACTGAACTGAAATGTGTTTCGAGATCTGCATCCCTGCTCTTTCCACAACTTTGAAACCAGATAGCTAAGTGGTGACGGGATAGAGGTGAATGGGTTTTACACATGCCTTACTCTTACGTATGATGTGTGATGAATGCGTATTGAGAGCCCTGGAAAAGGTGCAAGAGAAATACCAGGGTTGTATAACCGCTTCTGTGTAGAGAAAAATGGTGTCAATCAGATCCGTAGGCATGTTGCAGCAGATCTGGGAGCTGTTTGAAAAGAAATCAGGGCAATTGTTCCTTCTAATGTAAACATTTTGTAACTCTAATTAAAAGGTATAAGAAGAAAACAGTTGCTCTTGCAAGCAGGGAGCTGTTATATATTGTGATGGGGGAAACAAACTGTATTGTTTTGCAATTTATATAATGTAATTTAAAAAATACAGTTGTTCTAGTGTAATACCCTTCTGGATGTAGCCAGTGTCAGGTAACCCTCATCTACAGATAACCCGTTACATAGAAAAGCAGGTCTGTAAAGTTGCAGGCTGTTACTTGCACTGTTTTGGAGTAAAGTTGAAGCTAACAGCTTGGTAAATTTGGTAGTAAAACTTTTTACAGTTTTTCTAAGAGTTTAGGAAGGAAATTTTTCATTATATCTGTAATGACTTGGCATTGGTAATGACTTGCTAGCACACAGTCAAATTGTCACCTTATGTTGAATTCAGAAGTATGGGGAAGTGAAATACTCATTTGCAGTCTTGAAGTTTCCAGTTCAGGATGGACAGGCATTGGGAGTTTTGTACCACTGCTAGTGTTATTCTTGAACTGAGATTTTTGTAATCCATATTGTTTTAATCTTTATTGCTTGCCATTGCTCAGCAAAATAGTGAGAATTGTTTCAGGGCTGTGGACCTAGCCCTTTCCAAGCCTGGAGTTTACCACTGAAACAAAATTTCAACTGCCAGAGCTGTATTGTCTTGAAGATACAGAGCCTGGAAGATGAAAATACCTTTCTGTTTGTTGCTTTGCAAGCCGTGTCTTCATTTATGTGAGCAATGGAAAAACCCTGCTGCAACCTGTTGGGTTTTTTTTGTTGTTGTTGTTTTTGTTTTCAATTAAGAATACCTCCACAAACTCCACCTTCTTTTTCCAGACTGGGTACTGGTATATGTATCAGGGAGCTTTCTCTTCGATTCTGCACTGTGGCTCAACTAATCCTTTGTAATCCTCCCCTGTGTATCACTGGAGGAGGATGATGATGATGATTATTATTATTATTTTCTGCAGTGTGGGCCTTCCCCAGTGTTTTTCCCCACGGGATTTAAGTGTGTGTTTGAGTGAGCAGATGAAGCGTGTGTGCTGGCGGGCACTGGGCACTCGGGAACACAGCTGGTATTTTAAAGCAATTCTGCTCCTCAGTGCAAACGCTCCCTGTGATCTTTAGCTTTCTTCCTCAATTTCCATTTGGCTTTGTAATTCTATTCTGTTCTGGAACACTGATGTTTATAGTGGCATGTGCTGTTACTATAATCAGTGAATATATACATGAATTACTGAATCTCATGTATGGTATTGTTATTGTGAAGCCAGAGGAGCTGTTTACGTGATGCTGACAGCATGGGTTTTTGAACTTGGAGCTGTTTGTGTCCTTAAAAAGGATGTTTCATAACTGTGAGATCTTGTTTCTGTGGATCCATTGAATAAAAGTGCCAAAGTAAAGGTGACAAATCTGAATTTACAGTGTTTTTCTTCTGGGTAGTGTGAACAAATACAAAGTACTAGGAATGGCAATTGCTGTAAATTGCCAGCAAACAGTAAATCTGGATGTAGGTAGTGGTCGAGTGCCAGAGAACCCACTGGTACGGCTACGTGCTGGTGAAGGGTGAAAGATGCTTTGCCATCTGCAGCGACCTGTGGAGCAGTCTGGGTGGCACACTGGGTATTGGGTAAAAACTAAGTGCCTTGCCTGTGCCCAAAACTTGCCTGGTCAGGCCTTGCTAGCGTGAAAGTTCACACCAGGTAAATTCTAAAATTCTGAGTTTAATACTTACTTCCTTGAAGTTTTTAATTTCTCAGGTTGTTCACTTCAGACATTTGCACAAATTTGAGGTTCTTGGAACTCTTGCTGTGCCAACGTTGCCAGGCCGATATAAGTGGGCTTTGAATGTCTTCATTTGGTTTGAAATGAAGTATTCAAATTAGCAACTCCCAGCCTTAAAATGGGCTGCTCTAAAATCTTTTATGTTCTGCACGATGGATGTTCAACATAGAATTTACAATGAATTATTTAGGTGCTCATTAGGTGCTGGTAACCGAGTGAAAGGGATACTATTTTCTAGCATTGTAAAAACACATAGCAGTATCAACACTGGCCCGAAGAAGGAATTCTTCCTTCCAGGGGGAATTTATTAGGCATATCCTTTTCAATTACATTGCATTCAGGTGTTGCTCATTTTACTGTAAGTATAAGGATTATGGAGAAAAAATGATGTGGGCAAACTCTCAAAAACTGTTAAGAGGTACTTCATACTCCACCAGGGAGGTCGGTGTTTGGCTGCCTGCTCTGATCATACGCTTTGGCTTTCTCATTTCCAGCGTTTCCCCTTAATTCAGAGGGGTGTTCTGCCCCCTTGGCTCTCCAGCCTGGCTTTTGAACTGTGGTTTGAGAACATTTATAACAACTGCCATTGCTTTGTAAAATGGAGTATACTTTCAGAACCGTAAGTAGCTGGGGTTGGGGGCTCCTCTGACTTTTAGGGGGCAGAATTAGGGTTCGAGATTTTGTTTATTTTATTTTATTTTATTTTATTTCTTGGATACCATCACTGGCAGTGAAACAATAGCAGGTCCAGGCTCTGTGCATTTGCCATCCTAAGGGCGATTTTTGATGTTAAAACGTGATGAGTTGATTTTCACCTGCACGGGGAGCCTGTAGCAGGTTGACTCTGGTAGAAGTAGCAGCATTTCCCTCCTCGGTAGGAGGGAAACCTGGAGGGAGATGATGCATGGCTCTCCCCACCATGCTGCCGGGACACTGCGTGAGGAGAGCACAGAGTCTTCTGCTGAGAACGGGTTGGAACCAAAATGGAGAAAGGTTTTTTTGGGGGTGAGGTGAGCAAGTGGTCTCTCTAGGAGAAGCTTTGGAAAATGTCAGTGGTATCGGGAATGGGGAAGAACCTGATGAGCAAGTAGGGTTGCTCCCAAATGCAGAAGGGTAGGATGTTGTAGCCAGAGGCAGGGAATAATAAGGCCAAGAAGGATAATTATCCCTCCGGTAACGCCTGTGCTGAACAGGGAAGCAAGTTCAGTTATGGCCCTGCCAGCAACACTTTGAAGTGGACCAGAAACTGCTGTAGCCTTTGGACAAAATTTGGGAGGAAAAAAAAAGTGGTGAAAGACTTAAAAGTTCATTGGAGAGGGCTGGGGGAGAAGAAGGGAGAGCAGTCTGCCTGCAAGGAGCAGGATCAAGGTAGCATTAGTGTTGTGCATGAAAGTAAAGACATGAAGCAGGAAGAGAAATGTTTGAAATTGGCAAAGTTTGTGTGTAATCATGGGAGAGCTGGAGGAAAGTGAAAGTTGCCTGAGTGTACACCAGGGTGACTTGGAGTTAAAGTCTACACACAGTCAATTTAATGTCCTTCCTGAGCTTGTGAAGGGGTTACCATGCTGATGCTGCCATCACTGTGGAGAACTCCAAAAAACCCACCCAATCCAGAAAGCCAACTCCCACTAAGACAGACTGTTCTTCCCTGCAACCAGCTGGCTTTTTGTTTCCTTTGGTTCACATTCTAGCAGTTAGGCATTAATACCACCAAATGCAGGCAGACAGCATCTTTCTATCTTCAAATACTTGCACACTTTTTCCCCTTCCCCTGTTTAATAGGAAAGCTTGATATTCACATTCCTTTTTCTACACAAAGGGAAAACCAGGGCAGCAGGATGTTGGGACTATATTGCAAATACTGTGCAACTGCAGATCCCAGTGAAATCAATAGGAGGAATATGTAGAGTTTTTTCCAAGTCTGAACTGTGAGTTAATAATCTATAATTATTTTAAGAATCATTGGACATGGAGTAAAAATTCCTGCTTTTTGGCCATTGTTGCCTTCTGCCTCTCTTCAGCACAGAAGTTAGTAGGTCTTCCCTCCCTTCCCCCTGTCATTTATGCTCATGTTTACTCCTTTATAAATTATTGGCATGCTCTCTAGTTAATTCTTTGATGGCAACAACAAGAAGCTTGTATCTCATTTCAGTAAAGAGCAATTTCCCTGGGCTGAATGTCTCATTGCTTTTGCATTGCTTCTTTGTCTTGGCTTCCATGATCCCCATTTCTTGCTTTGTAAATCAATTTTAAAAGTAAAATAAAATCATGAAGGACAGAGAAAAAAATCATAGAATAGAATCCCAGAATCTTCTAGGTTGGAAGGCACCTTCCAGATCATCTTCTCCAACCATCAACCTAACTCTGACAGAAATAAACACCCACACAACAAACAAAAACCAACACCATCACTAAACCGTGTCTCCCAGCACCACGTCAACCCGTCTTTTGAACACCTCCAGGGATGGTGCCTCATCCACCTCCCTGGGCACCTCATTCCAATGCTTGGTAGCCTGTTCAGTGAAAAATTTTTTCCTAATATCCAGCCTGAACCTCCCTTGGTGTAACTTGAGGCCGTTTTGTTGTGTTACAGGCATTATGTTATCTGAATGATACAGCTGAGAACAGAAGGACTGGAGATACCTGCTTTTAAGGAAGGAGCAGAAGGGTTAAAAATAGAACTGGTTTAAAGGATAATAAATAGGATGGATATAATCCAAGTGAGGTAGATAAGCGTGCCTGCTTTAGGGAGGGGATGCCCTTATGATGATGATAGCAAACTGATTACAAGCCTTGATTTTGAGCGGTGGTGGTGATTTTACTGAAGTTTGGTTGTTCAGCATGAACCCTTGGTTTCTCTGTTGAGCTACCGTAGTGGGGAGGGATGGGCTGGAGCCTTGGTGTTAGGCAGGACAGGGATAGTGAGGTACAGGAGGAACAGAAATACATGAGTGAAGTGACTCTGCTAGTCTGGAATTGTGTCTTCAGGCTGTGGCAGAATATGGAAATCCTGCTCTATTTGAGACACTGTTTTTCTAAACAGTGTGACCAAACTAGTACACGGACTTTAGGGTGGTAGGGTACATACATATTGATATTTTTTATTTTTAACTGAGATTTCTGGGCTCTGCCTATATGAGCTGAACTCTGTCCCTGACTAAGATACCTGAAGGCAGGGGATGAGACAGTGAGATGCGGGACTGCAGGAACCAGTCTCTTCCACTGGGGTTTGTTCATGCTGCTGCCTGCCAACCTCAACGAACGACACCGAGACGTGTCATTCCTGGATCTGCAAATAGGTCTGCTGTGATGTAAAAAACCTGCTGGTTTTCCTAGTGGGCTGGTAGCAGTCTCTGCAGTCAATTCCTAGTAGTGTGACTGCCCCTCTCAAAGGGAAGAAATGGGGTTTCGTTGCGTTGTCCCACTGCACTGCATACACAGCGCTGGAGGGTGGGGGCTCTCCCCGTCCTGCCCTGGTACCAGAGTGCTTTGCTTTCCTCTCAGTTGATTGCTCAGGCATTTATTAACTTTATATACTCATTTATTTATTTGTTAGTGGAAGTATTTAGGTGTGAACAATTGCATCAAGTTTCACTGTTGTTTTATTTTGGTGGCAGTGTTACTATTTGTCTACTGACCTGCAGGCTGCTGCTGAAATATTTCAAATTCAAGATCGTGCTAATGAAATAGTTTAGTATCAAATCAGTTGTTGCAAAAGGGAAAAAGACACTCCTGGTGTGACTGTGCCCTTTTTCCAATGAAACTGTGAATTCTGTAGTGCCCTCAGGCTGGGGGAGATCACCGTTTCAACCACTGAAAAACTTCAGGAGACGCTTCTGAAAATAAACAAAAATTGGTAGATCCTTTCCATGGAGTAGTAAGATTTGTCTTACCAGGAGTTTTATTGTATGTCAAGATTTGCAGTTAATTTCAGAAGCCCATTTGTATCCTGATGAGGCAGACGATGATAGCATTAAGGTTACCTTCATGTGTGTCTCATTACTTCGTTATGGGTACCTTGATTGAGAGGCTTGTGCCTGCAGCCTCATGGAAACCACAGAAGTCTCTGCAGAAACCATAGTGCTGCTGGTTTCTGTTAACTGCTGGGCTTGCCCCAGGCCTGAAACAGGTTATGAAGGAAACTTTAGTGACTGACAAAGAGCTATATTGCAAAGTAGATGGGTGTAGAGATTGAAATTTACCAAAGAAGCTCAGTAAGTGGTGCCTCATCTTCTCTGGGGTCCCCTGTGCCTGCAGTAGGTCTTTCCTTTGGTAGAGACCCCTCTGGCTCTCCTGAGCATGATGTGTTGGTCCTTCACGGCCCTAGCAGTGCCTTCTCTTTTGCCCTGTTCTTCCTGTCCCCACTCCAGCATCGTGAGCTGGGCACACCGGTTGTTGGAAGGCTTCAAAGTGCTGCCACCCTACCTGGGTTTGCAGGTGTGTTTGATGTTTGTGATGCCCGGAGCAGCTCCTCGTGTGGCTGTGCTGCCGTAAGTCACGTGCAGCACTTAAAAGAGTATTGGTATTTGTGGTGAGTGGTGTAGGTGCCCATTTAAGGTTTGTAATGTGTTGTGAGCATCACTTGTGCTTTCTCACTGGTACCGTATCTGTTTAGTGAACATACCCATTTAGTTAACAGAGAAGATACACAGTATTTATGACTGCCTGATATTGGAAGCTTTTGTAAGCTTATAGAAGGCACAGGATTTAATGAAAAAATTTTTTTTTCTGATGTTTTACTTAGACTGCAGAATTATTCTCACTTGAGGTTATAGAAGTGAGAGTATTGCTCCAGATTTTCCAGTAGCAGTATTCCCATCAGATGCTGTAACAACAGAAGGCACTAAGCATCCTGCCCATTTCATTAGAACAGAGTTCTTTGGAGTTCCTCAGAGGCAATCCTTACTATATTTATACGGCATTATGGTAAATGTACTTTGAAATGAAAAGCAGGTATTCCCAAGTCTACTGTTCTTGAAGAGAAATTATGTTTTTCTCCTAAATCTTCTGACACTTGAGGATAGCTATGAAGTTAAAATAATAATAATAAAAACAGGTTAAAAAAAAACGCCAACGCTGAAAAGCAAAAACAAAAACCCCAAGCATGTATTCCCCACACCCCCCTCCACTCTCTGCTCCCACTGTATCCTTACGTCCGCCCCCCCGCTCAGTGGAGGGGGGCATGTTCTTTCCAAACAAGCTGGGGGAGACTTACCTGTAAATTTTCTTCCAGGTTTTAAAAATAAGAATTTATTTCAGTCTAAATCAGTGAAGAATTGTAATAACGAAAGAGCAAAGTGTTTGCAGGTACTTAAAAGTTTGCTAGCAAGAGAAGAGCGCGTTTTTAACAGAGGCAGGGATTTGCAGAGAACGGAGGAGACTGCGGAATGTACGTGGTGTTGCAGAGTCCTTTCTGCAGTGCGTCCTGGAGGGTTGCTGGCACCAGTTCTGAACGCGGTCTCTCTGCCCCTGAGCGAGCTTCCTTTCTTAAAGCTCTGTGCTGGGGAGGAATGGTACACTGAGGACAAACGGGGACTGGGGGACACCAGGAAGAGAAGCCTGAACCCACCTAATTGGAATGCACGTTGTTTGACTCCTGCAAGAAAAACTGATCATTTCATAAGCATTGGGGGGAAAAAAACCCCAAACTACTACTAAACCCAAAACTGATTCAGGATGGAGTGCAAGGCCCGTAAACATACCGGTATGATACATAGGTGTGCCAGACATTTAATAAAAGGAATAATTTTATCCTAAAAAAGCACCTGTGGGGAACAGCAGGAAATTGGAAGAACAGAGTTAGCACTTTAGTGTTGCTCGTCTTTTATATATTTCCTTTTTCTTGTCCTTGCTGCGTTTGTGGGGAGGTGTTTATGTTCACAGTCTGGTGACTCCGGGTGTGGATATTTACTGGGGTTGTATTTACTTTCGTAGTAAGTCCTGTTTACTTCTGGGCTGCAAGTTCTAGGTATAAGAAACAAAACAAGATACCCAGGCTGGGTTTTTTTTAAAATATATGTAACAACAACAACAACAACAAAAAGTCGTCTGCAGGAGTTTTCAAGCCCAGACATCCCTCATGCCAGAAGCCAAAGCTGGTGCTTGCCCACGTGTGTCATGTGGAGGGGGGTAATGTCCCCCCCCATTTTGAGAGACCAGACTGGGATGAAATCTGTGAAATACTGCTGAGGGCAAAACCCAGTTTGCTATAAAGTATGATTTTCTTTGTCTTACTCAGTGAACTCAGCTAGTTGAGGAAGATAGCTTATGTTTGTTTTGGCTTTCATCATTTTTGTCGTGGTTTCTGTATTACATGATGTGGCAGCTAAATTCTTGGTTATGGAACAGCTTTCTACACTGTGCAGGACTAGCTGCATTTTAATGCAGCCATAACTACATTTCTCCAGCTAACCTTTGTTATTTTAAAGACTCCAATAAATCAGATTTTTTTTTTGTAAGCATTTTCGGAATGTAATTAGTATTAAAACTTGTGTACACAGCAAAAGCCACATTAATAATAGTCTAAGAGTTGGAGCAAAGCAGACAAAGTATTTTATTTGCGTTGTTCTACAGATTCGCTTCCCATCATTGTGGAGTAACTGCCTAATTTCCTTTGAAATCTTAATTTGATGGAGCCTGTCATTTGACTGTTGGTTTCATTGCTTTCTGACACCTTTAAAAAAACCAATAAAGTCCCTCCACTGATGTGTGCTACAAACCCCTCTGTTTTCTGAGGGACAACTGCATCGTTTTCTAGAAGTGGCTGCTATTTCTGATTTTGTTACATTTTTATTTAATTTAATATTTAAGATGTTGCAGTATCAACAAAGCAAGTTACCAGAGCAGCTTCGTGTTATCCTGCAAGATCCCTTGCAAAACATGTAGGTGTGGGGTTTTTGTGGTGTTTTTTTTTTTTTTTTTGGGGGGGTGTGTGTGTATAAGGCCCATTTGCCAGATGGTCAAGGCTTCATCAGAGCCAGATAGGATTTGGAGGACTCTATGCAAAGTGACACAGATGCTGGAGCTCCTTTGGGACAAATGTGGTGAATGCTCAAGGGCTACTGTGGGTGCTACTGGCTTGGCACGTGGTGTCGGCAGGAGGGGGAACGTTGGACCTCAGGTAGTTGGGGGATGCTTCATCTTAAGGATCGTTGAGCTAACCGGGTGCACGTGATTGCTGGGTTGAACTTTCTTAACTCACAGGAGGACTGCCTTCCTCCTCTGTGTTTCATACCTTCCAGTAATGATATGTGAGGAGGTGGTTGCGGACGCGGATTCATGCTACAAGCCTCAGCACTGCATTTTGCTGGGAATGACTCTGTTGTTCTCTAATAAGCAGTGGGGATGCAGTGTGTGAAAATGTCTCATCAGCAGCAATGCAGTATATTTCTGAGTATATTGAAGACCATTTGTGGCCTGATTGTCTATGGTCACCTGGTTTATGGTGGCTGCGGCATATGGATTTTTTTCCTCCCTTGGGGAGGTAGTATGCATCCATGCATTTTGCTGTGGTATCTTCTCCTTGGTCTGCTTGCTTGGCAGAGGGCTTGGAAAACCCTATGTAACTCAGATTTTCTTTTTTTTTTTTTTTTTTTTCCTTTAGTAGGAGAGGGGAGGAATTTAGGAAGGATCTTGTTCTTGTTGAAGGATCTTTGCCAAACTACAGTTAATTTGTCCAGGGTCTCCTGTCCTCCTTTAATTCTGTGTTCTGTGACAGTCTGTGGCAAAACAGAGGAGGCTTCCCTCCATGCCTTGCTTTTGCTCATTCTTGGTCCAGTGATGTTGACTCCAGTGAGAGGAGTAGAGTTACCACCCATCAGACTGAGGGCTATTGGCACTGTTGGTCAAAGTGCCCATCGGTTGAATCTGAGGCTACTTTATAGCTGGTGAAGTCAACCTGAGCTGCTGCTACAGCTAGTGTTGCTCTCCCTGTCTTGTTTTCAGGGTTTTTGCAGAGCATGTGAAAGCCAACCGAGGAGACAAGAAATCGACAAAGAAAGACCAAGGTTGTACACAGGGATGCAGGAGCAAGGCTCAGGGAGGCCAGGGGATGTCAGCTTGCTTAATGTGATTGTATTGCCAGGGGCCACCCATCACAGCACCCCCAGGGATAAGTCACGGTGGCTGTGGTGTTAGGTGTTTGAAGGGCCACATCCCCTCCAGCAGGATCTCTGGGTTGTGATTTGAGCCTTGTTGATGCCATGCTGTCCTGAGGGGAATGTGCTTCCAGGCCTGGCTGGGTCTATCCTTGAGCACCTCCTCATCCTCTGTTGTTGCTCCTCTTCCCTGTCCCTGTGGTCATCTGTGCCACCCGCTCCAGGAGGCCAGACTTCTGGAGGTGATGGGGCATAAATAATTACCCCAAGGATGTCAGCATTAGCATTTTGAAGATTGAACAGGTAACTACTACGTTCTTAAGTGTGGGTTGCCCTGACCTGGATGCAGGACCCTGCACTTGGCCTTGTTGAACTTGAGGTTCACATGGGCCCATTTCTCAAGCCTGTCCAGGTCCCTCTGGATGGTATCTCTTCCCTCAAGTGTGTCATCTGCATCACTCACCTTGGTGTCATTGGCAGACTTGCTGAGGGTGCATTCAGTCCCACTGTCTGTGTCGTTGATAAAGATATTCAACAGTACTGGCCCCAGTACAGACCCCTGAGGGACACTACTTGTCACTAGTCTTCGTCTGGACATTGAGCTGTTGAGCGCTACCCTCTGGATGTGACTATCCAACCAGTTCCTTATCCACTGAACAGTCCACCCATCAAATCTGTATCTCTCCAATTTAGAGAGAAGGATATTGTGAGGTACTGTGTCAAAGGCCTTACAGAAGTCCAGGTAGACAATGTCTGTAGCTTTTCCCTTGTCCACTGGTGTAGTCCCTCCATCATAGAAGGCCACTAAGTTGGTCAGGCAGGACTTGCCCTTGGTGAAGTCATGCTGGCTGTCTCAGGTCACTTTCCTGTCCTCCATGTGCCCTAGCATAGCTTCTAGGAGGATCTCTTCCATGATCTTCCCAGGCACAGAGGTGAGACTGATGGATTGGTAGCTCCCCAGGGTCCTCCTTTCTACCCTTTTTAAAAATGGGTGCAGTGTTACCCTTTTTCCAGTCACTGGGGTCTTCACCTGACTGCCATGACTTTTCAAGTATCATGGAGAGTGGCTTGGCAACTCAAATGAATGGGTGGGTGGCTCAGACCTTTGCAGTCATGTTTTTCCATTGTCAAGGAGTATCATTGTGCTGGGAAACATCATATATGACCTCCAGTTGTTTCTGTCCTGTGTGTTGTAGCTGATCAAAACTTCTGGTGGTAATATTACACTGAAATTCCTTATTTTATCCCTGTTGTCCCTGAAGTCATGTGTGATATGGGAGAATCAGCCTTATGAAGAAAGGCTGAGAGACCTGGGTCTGTTTAGCCTGGAGAAGAGAAGACTGAGAGGGGATCTCATCAATGCTTATGAATACCTAAAGGGTGGGTATCAAGAGGATGGGGCCAGACTCTTTTCAGTGGTGCCCAGCAACAGGACAAGGGGCAACAGACACAAACTGGAACACAGGAAATTCCATCTCAACATGAGGAAAAACTTCTTTGCTTTGAGGGTGGCAGAGCGCTGGAACAGGCTGCCTGGAGAGGTTGTGGAGTCTCCTTCTCTGGAGATATTCAAACCCCACCTGGACATGTTCCTGTCCAGCCTTCTCTGGCAGAGGGGATGGACTAAATGATCTCTGAAGGCCCCTTCCAACCCTGACCGTTCTGTGATGTATCTGAGAGTTTCCATTTAGTTGTCCTCTGATGTAAACTGACTCTGCTCTCATCTGGTGAAGAGGGGAGGGAATCATATAATCTTATGAGTTGGGTGTTATATAGACATTTTATGTATAATGGCACACTTCCATTACTTATACTTGCCAACTGCCTTGTATCACAGCGTAGTACCTGCTCTGTAGCAAAATGATAATTTTCTTCTTTACTTGTCATTGTGGGTTAGGAATCAAATGTATTTCTGAACTTTATTTATTTTTGCTTCCTAAGCGCTTCTTGTGTAGCATGAGTTCAAAATTTTGCAAATGTTTGTTAACATTGACTCATTCTAAAGTCATAGCATGCAAGAATGTCACTAGAATAAAACGTGGTCCTCTATGCCAAGTTAAAATGCTTTCTGAGGGTGAGCAAGAAAAACAATGCAGATGTGCAATACACGTGTCTTGGGAGAAGGCAAGGGCTCTTTATGGGACATCTACTGTCACTGCCTGGGCCTGGGACAGCGCTCCTGCAGCATACCTACATGGCTTTTCAGGCAAATAGTGAAGAGAGTTTAATGCGGTGTTCAAACCAGGCTGAATCTCTGTGGAGTCGGTGGCACTTTCTCCTGACTTCAGTGCCATTTGAGCCAGACCAATTATGTGGTTGCACGTTTATCTTGGCCTTTCAGGGTAGTCTCTTTGGATTTAGTCTGTAATCAAAAGAGAATGTAAGAAACAGAGGTTTTGAGTAACATTTCCCTGATCCCCTTTTGCTTTTAGGATTTGAAACAGGAGAGACTTATGTAGACAGAAATATTCTAAAGCTAAATACAAGTTAATTGCACAAAAGCCTACGCTTACCTCCTCTGTGTCTGAGCTGGGCTTGTGACAATTTGAGCTGTGAGTTGTAGTCCAAAGACAAACTATTTTCTGAGTTTAGCTGAAACGATGAGTTTTTCTTTTAAAGGACGGAGATGTATTAGTAATGACAAATTAGGGTTTTTTAAATTTATTTCTGTGACACTACTGTACTACGCCGAGAGCCGTTTCTGTGCATCTTTACAAGATGGCTGAGCACTGACCTGCAGCCTCTGCCCTCCCTCCTGCTGGCCCCAGCTAACCCATGGCTCATCCCTGTAATTTAGGCTCTTAAGGCCTCTTGGTGTGGGACAAAACCCTCGAATCTCTGAGGGGACTGCAACGGCAGTGGTTTGTGTAATTTCCCCGAAGTCTTTCGCTGCTGGTTAGAGTATACTAGTGTTTACTTCTGCTCTGAAGCCCTCTGTTATTTTCTTCTTTTGGCTTCGGGGACAGCCAGGAGAGCAGGGGCAGAGAGGCAGAGTCCTTTTCCCATGCAGTGTGAGCACTGTAACAGCCCCGTCGTAGAAGCACAAAGTGTTTCTCATCTCTTTGAGCTTGCACCAAAGTAGGCTGTGGATATGCCTGGTCCAGAGTTAAAAGTAGCTAACTTTGCCTTGACGGGTTACAGGCACCTCTTACTTACGGGACACTCCTGTCCATGTGCAATCTCCTCTGGAAATAATAAAACAAGTTTTAGGAAATTCGATTGGGTAGGTCAGTATAATTTCAAGTAGACAACTATGAGCTGTAAGTTTCCGGGGGCAGATGCTCCATCTCTGGGAAAGCAGGACCCTGATTCCTGCTGAAATCCCTAGCTGCTGTGGTAACGTCAGTAATCGGCTGGGGGTGAGGATGAGGAGGAGGAGATCTCGCTGAGCTTCTCTGCGTCACTGCAGATGCTGAGCGGGGGGTGCCCTGTGCACCCCATCTTAGCTCTCTTTCACTTAAGCATTTTCTATAATTACCTATAGCCTTGCCTGGTTTTGATGACCACAAAGCTGTTGAGCTCCGAGTAAAGCTTTGCGTCTAAATGTCTTTGGATTTAGAGTTGTGAAAATCCTAAAACAGGTATTGGCTGTTTTTTATTTTAATTCTTTTTGATCACGATGGTGTTGTTAATCTAAATACAGGCATCTTTTCAGTTGTGACTCGGGTCCAAATTTTGCATCCTGAATATCTCTGTACAGGGTAATATATGCAGGCATAATTACTTATGGAAATATTTCTGATGTCTGACACTGGTATATTGATCTTAATTATTGCAGTATAACATTTGTCTTTCGTGTGTGTGTGAGTATGAAAGCTGAAGCAGTTTTATTTCTTTTTTAATGTTTGGAAGAGTAGGTATTTTGAAGACAAGCCCTTTTTCCTGTGAACCTTGAAAGAGGTGTGTAGTTTATCAAAGGCCGTGTGGTGGACTAACAAACGTTTCAAGGAAGTCTTTTTTTTTTGAAATTTCATCCAGGTAAGACAGATCTGAAATTCAAAGTGTAAGAATTTTTATTAGATTTTCTGTGTATTGGCATATAAATTATGTCTTTAAAACATCAGTGAGCTAAATTCTAATTGATTTGTTTCATTTTGCAAAATATGACATGTTCTGAATTAACAGCATAAACACCCCTGCTTTTACTCTTATTTTACAGACCAATGCAGAGAACAGCTTGTATCATTGTGTTGTACAAGATTGTACTTCTCATAGGAAGTGTGAAAAATCCCAGAGTTCAAGATAATGTGAATTTTTTTTCTGTATTTGTAATTTAGGAGACTGACTGTGAAGTCTGAAAGTTTTGAGTCCACAGGAGTTTAAAGTAATTTTTGGCTCTCAAGAAACTTGCATTTAAGAAAACTTTGAGAATTCCTAGTAGCTCTAAGCCATCTAAAATATTTCTTTTCTTTCAAATGGCAAAATTCTACTTTGTTACTAATTTTTGTGTTGTGCTTTGCCTTTCTAGACAGGAAGGGGACTGCGTCCCCGGTCTAACAACCTGCAAGCTCTGTAAAAGAACAGTGAAATGAAACCAGCCTTTTACAAAATGGGACGGGTGGAAGATGTGCGAGTCATCCAGCAAAATAAAATGTTATTAGAGCTAAAATTCACTGCTGGGTGCAAACCTGCTGACGAAATCCCAGCGTGTGATCTGGGAACAGCAGTTCGGCCTGGCCGAGGGTGTTGCTGTGAGTCAGTGTCTGGTTCAGGACAGGCGGGAGAGGGTGATCCCTCCTCCTGCGTTACCGTGTGTGCCGCGCTTGTGTCGCCCCGTCACCTGCACCGTCTTGTGGTGGCTGCATCTGCTGGGATAAACACTCTGGGTTTTAAACTGAAGACTAAACAATCAGGTTTCTCACCTTTCTTCTTTGTTCAGCGCTGATGTGTAACAATCCAGCAAAATTTTGATTTCATTCCCATCCCCTTTTAATTTTTAATGGGTGCGGGGCTGTGAAGGGGACATGTTGCCTACCTGGAAGATGGCAAAAGCCACCTCTCCCACCCGGGCCACCTTTATCTGTAGTTTGCAGCTGGCATGTCTTGCTCTGCGAAGCACGAGAGTTCATGACCGCTCCGTATGCGAACAGCTCGCTGTGTGTACAGGAGACTGGGAGCCTCCCTGGGAATTCTCGCAGCAGCAGCAGCTAATCTGGGAGAGCTGAGACACAGCCCAGTCCCCAGGTGACAATGTAGGTGTCACATCTACCTGACTTGATGTGCACTTGGTTTGTCCCGCAGGTGCTGGGGCTCTCCTCTGTAGGCAGCGGCGAGTTACTTGCCTGTAGGAAAACGCATGTAAAAGCAGCTGTAAGGCTTTTGGCTGAGCTGAGGGATTCTCCAGGAGAGAGCAACCACCCACGCCCCTCCCACCTGGAAAATGAAAATGCATGTTCAGGCTCTTGAAAGTTATTTTCTTTCACGTAATACTTTCGATTGGGTAAGCATACATAGTATTTTTTCCCCCGACTGAGTCAAAATAGAGCATGACAGAAATCTGAGAATCCAAGCTACTTGTGGCAGATTTCCTCTTTAAGAACAATATTCTTGGCTTTAAAAATAAGAACTGGGCAGTGGGTTTCATATATACAAGGTTGTTATTTTGATACTTGCACGCTTCTGTCAGTCCAGAGATCTTGCTATTTAAAGAAGTACAAGGGATTTTTTTTTTTTAAATGTATTTTTATCCCAGTTATTGAAACTTTCATTGTATTTATAACAGTGCTTTTGCTATTATTGTAGAAGAGAAGAGACATAACAAAGGCCTGTTGGTTGCTAGGGGAAAACTTGCAATGTTAAATTAATTATTTTGAAGTGTTTTGCAAAAATACATGGATGGAGGTTGTGGTTATAAGAAGTGATTTAGAACTTTGGTTAGACTGATGCAGTACTGGCTGGGGAGCTGTTAGTGTGTGCTATCTAAAACATATGCTGAAACAGCCAAAAAGATGCTGTTTTTTAATCTATTGCTATTCAGCAAACTCTCTAATTTTTGCTCTAGTGTGTGTTGCAGAACAACAAGCAGGTTTTTTTCCTCTTCAGTGGAGCCTAAGACACTATCTTAATGTATGTAACAGCAGCACTGGTTCTGCGCTGATCCTGATCATTCAAACTTAGCGAGAGATGCTGGCACCTTCTTCAAGCTGTATTTTGGTGGTGCACTAATTGGAGAGATCCCAAGTGTATAATATAAACAGGTTTTCTGAAAAAAAAAAAAATTATATAGTTTCGAAGAACTTAGTTTTTTTTCTACGGATCATTAGACAGATTTTGCTGCTTGTTCTTCTTATTCTCAAATATACTCTATTTGTTTTAAAAGAGTTAGTTACAGAAAATAAAAGTTGCAGTACTTCAGAAAGTACTGCTGTTCTGTGAACATATGAGATACACATAAATGAATAAGGGTGTTTTTCTAAATCATTTTGTTTTTAATCCTATGTGAAACTTATTTTTGACATTACTTATGAAGAATTCTCAGCTTCTGTGTATATATATCTGTGTATGTATATATATAAAATAATTGTGCTGTTACATTGAAAACATTTTCAATAAAGTCAGTTTCTCAAAGTACATAAAAAAAAACTAGGAACTGGAGGTTTCAAAATCAGGTTTGACCAAGTAGAGGATACTCTCTAATTTGTCTAGCAGAAGAGAAGAAAGATAATTACTTGTGTTTTACAGGGCTTGAAGGTATAATTCTAGGTGGAATATTACGGTGTATTTGAGTGTATTTCTAACACTGTTAGGCTGCACGCAGTTGCAGTCATTTCTCTGTATCTTCTGCCAAGGTTGACTTAGGAATTCCCATCCTTGTTACAAATTTAGACCTCATAAGTTATGACTGAGAAGACAAAAGTCTCATACCGTTCTTATATTAATCAAAACTTCCAGAGATACAAATTGTGGTGCCCTGAGCGGGAAAAATTAAGCAATTTTTACAGATTCCTATATGGTATACTCGGAGCTCAGTTGAGAAGACATAAAGATTTACCTTTTGTTCAAACTTGGGCTTGGCATTGCTTCACTGGTTTTAATGGTTATTTTTTGTTGCTTTCTTTTCTGGTCAAGAAGTCTAGCTGGTTTTGCTTCTCTCTTAATCAAGTCTCCTGCTTTAATTTTGACAAGTGCAGGCATGCTGTTAGAGAATTAAGCAATTTTGAAAGACGTGCAATGGGTTAGAGTTCAGTGTGCTGCTGTTAGCTGCTCCCTGTCGAAGGAGGTGACAAGGGAGAAGATAACTAAGGAAGTAAAAGGAGGTTTTTAATGCTCACCCGCATCTTTCTGCATTTGTGGGTTTGTTTTTGGGGCTTAACTTTCAAGCTTTGCTTATGTTGATGGGCGCTGATGCAGCTCCATCTGTGAGGGTACCACAACGTCAAGTTGGAAGGGGTGCTGGAAAATGGAAAATGGTAAATGGAAAGGGCACACTCTTAGATCTGTTTTTTCTAATAGTTGTCATCCGTGTTTGCTTTAACGCCTTGGAAATGCTGTTTCTACTGCTGGCCAGGTGTGGAAGTGATGGTGAGCCATAAGTAAATGTGGATGATGGAGGAGAAGAGTGGGTTTTGAGAAGCTGGAGGAAGAGGGGAGGTTGCGGTGCAGTTGGCAGCTGTGGGGGTCAGGTGATTTTTGGTATTTATACCAAATTCTGGAATTGCAAATGAGATTGAGGGAGGAGTTTGAAAATGAGGAGAGTCACTGGGTAAGGTAAGGGTTGAGGGCAAGGAGAAGAGTCAGGGCTTTCCTGTTATGGGCTCTCTTCACTTCTCAGGATTGTGGGAGTGGGATTCTGGTTTCTTCTGGTTAAACTGGGGCTAGCCTCAAATTTAGACCAGACCTGAGCTTAGTTATTGATTTGAAAAATAAGATTATTGAGGATTTGTAAGGAGAAACGGTAACATATGACCTCTGAACAAAACTTGGGCACAAATTGAAATAGCAGGAGAAGTGAAATGTGGAGTTGGTAGCACTTGGCATTAGTTCTGTCTGTGTTTTCCTAGTGAGATCTCCAGCTGCTGTGGTGCTGATGGAATTTCATCTTAAACATGGTAATACCCTGCAGCATGGTCAGACAGTAGAAGTAGAGCTGTGGTAAACCTAAGATTACTTTAGGATTTTTTTTTTTTTTAAAGTCTTTATAAGTTATGAATACATTTGAAAACAAAACGATCCTTGAGATTGCTATTTTTAGGAATTTGGTTTTAAGGTATTTTCCCTCCTCCATGCTAACGTGGAGTGCTGCATTGCAGTTCCTGCTCTGGATTAGCAGTGGTCAGAACCCTGAATTCAAAGAGATTGACATATCTCTTGTATTTAACCTTATAAAACAAACGTGACTATAATAGTTGAATTTATATAGTGTTTTTTCTCAATGCTTCTTGACAAACAGTAGGCATGTTTAGATGTGAGTGACTACATGCTTAAATCAGTACCACAGGAAATTGAAATTACACTGCTTCAAAAAGATCGGGCAGTTTGGAAAAGTAATAGCTAAATATTGTTGTTAAAAATTGTTCCCCAGAGATGAAAAGAAGGCCTGTTTTGGTTAAAATATCTTGAAAAGTATTTAACAGATAAATTAACGTGCTACTATGCTTATTTTCACATTGCTTTTGCAGATGCTAACTGGAAACCAGTTTTCCTTGGTGGGTTTGACCCGGAGGTGCGTGTGTGTGTGTGCACGGGCGTGTGTTAAACAGAGATGCTGTTCACGGGTGAGATGGTGGGGTGGTGGGTGTGCGGGGTCCTCGTGTCAGCGTACTTAGGCAATTTAGAAAGGTTTTTGTGTGAGTTCTAATGTGTACGTAGTTGTGGAGAACAAAGGAATGGAATACAGTCACAGGCTTGGGAGCAGTTCCGTAGGGCACAGTGGGAACTCCTGAAGCTTCCAGTCCCCCACTGGCTATTAGCAGGATTTCCCTGCAACACAAATGAGCAGAAACTCTCTGCAATCTATTCTGGGTCCCAGGACCCGGGGGTGTTCTGTAGGTGTTTTTCAGCATATGTTAGTTTGTCGCTCTTTATTTGTGCCATATACCAGCTCGATCCAAGAGAAGTAGGTGACGCGTTGCTTCTCCTGCAAACTAGATGGGGAATGACTGTGTAGGGATCAGGTGGAGCCCAGGGAGCCTGCTGCTCTTGCGTGCACTGCATGGGAGGTTGGAGAGCTCGTGGGTGCCCCTCTGCATGGCCATCCGGGTGGCAGGAGAGAGTAAGGTGTCTAAATCCTATCAGAAACTTAAGGTACCATCACCCACCTAAATCGAGATAAACCTTCTTGTGATTCATGTAACTTGTGCATTCCTTCCACATGGTTCAGCAAAGCTGCTTATATTACAAAGTCCTACTCACCGAGCCTTGACTTTGAATCTCCCAGAGGAATAATACAGTCATCAGAACGGAGAGTGGCATTTCATATTTTTTATTAACTTCATAGTTTACAGGGTGTTGGAAACGTGAGGCATTGTATATAATGATGTTTTTACAACTCTCCCTGTATATTAATCATTGTTTAGAGTTCACATTCTACAAGATTAATTTACTGTGCTCCCTTGGGATCGTATATCAGAATTGGTTGTTTCCATCTTTTCTGGTGCTTGATATTAATGGCCCCCAAATGGAAATCTTATTTCCAGTACATTTCTGAAATTAATTAGGCTCTTGATCTCATGTTGGATGCCACTAGGGTAGACAAGTGTACTTCTGCTCTCCTAAATCTTCCTTTGAAACACTTTCCCAGACTTGCAGTTTTTTTGTGTTTAATCAACATGGAACAATCACACCCATGTCAGACTAAAACATACACATGTATATACACATACACACACGTGGATGATTATTCCAGTAAAATCCATTATTCAAGTCTAAATCTAGTGCTAAATTTCAAAAAACTATCGTAGTGGCTGAAAAAAACGACGGGCACTTAAATTCAAGCAATACTGTAAGGATGGGTGGAGGTAAGAGATAAGCTCCTGGAAGAAACAAAAAGTGCTTTTCTCTTTCATCAGATTCACTCATGGTTCAGCTGACAAGCTGCAATCCAAAGATGTTCTTCATTTCTTCAGCATTGTTGCCCAAATTTTGATATCCCTGCGTAGAAGATTGTGCACCATTATACCCAGTACATTTCACTTACATATTCATGAGCCCTCAACTTGATTGCTGTAATTCATCTCTGTCATCTGGAGTTAATACCAATAATTACAAATTGTAATCAATAAACTTTTGTTGCATTTTTTGTTGTATTTAAATGCAGATTTATGGAGTAATTGCTGTTGCGGCAAAATGCTCTGAAAAGGACGCATTTTTTTTACCTTACGTGTGGATTTAGCACGCTTGGAGTTTGTGGCAGTGCTTGGATAGAGGTCTAGGGTTTTCCTACAGAGGAATAAATCCCATGTAAAAGTTTTATTTTGCAGTTTGGGCAGGACAGTGTTATTTAGTGTTCACAGCACAGACATGAGGGATTTTAGAGATACAGTGTCATTCCACTCAATATATTTTTCTCAAATATTTTATTTTTTCCCCCCAGCAAAGAGAAAATTGTGCACGGCAAAATCAAAGAGTAGCCGTGGTAAAAACGTGTTAAACTTTCACAGCTGAATATAAAGCTTTATCCTTCATTTATTAATTCTCAAAGTTGGTTGCCACACGCATTCTAGCGGCAGCACAAATTAACTTTTCCTTTGTTGCGGGTGCCTGACGTGATGCTAATTGCAGAGTCGGGGTGTTGGCATTGGGGTGCTCGGGAGCCGGGAGCTGCCCTTTGGTGGTGGCACCTCCTAGTGGTTAGCGGGCTGTGTGCTGTGGGAAATGTCACTAAAGTCATCTGTTTTGACAAGGAGCAATGTTTTTAATGCAGCATTTTTGGAATAGGCCACCAGGAGCTGTGTGAAACGTAGCCAGGATCCATGTCCAGTCCTGCTGTGGGGAAGGAGGAGCCCTGTGCTGTGACACGGGCTGGGGCTGGAGCTGCCTTGGCTATGGGGGCAGCCAGTGGGCAGAGGGCAGCAGGTCAGCAGGGCATGGCCAGGAGATGGCCAGGAAGTGGAGGAAGGGATCATACCTCTCTGCTCAGCGTGTGTCAGTTCACATCCAGTTCTGGGATGTCCTCAAGTCCCTTCCAACCTGAACTATTCCATGATGTTACGTTATTGGGGCATATGGAGGTGATGTGCTATTTAATAGGTACTGGAAATATGCAGCGCATAGGAAATTTGATTTAAATTAATTAGTGATATGATTTCTCATTATTTGGTATAGGTTGCTTCCAGATAAAGTAAGTGAGTTTAAAAAAAATAAAATCAAGAAAACCCAGATTTCCATGATGCAGGGAGGTAATGCATTAATAGGAAGAATTTAAGTATCTGAAGACACAGTATTTTGTGTAGAAAATTTTAGGGTAGGAAAACAGGAAGAGTATAGGGTACCCCTATAGTACATCTCAGACTACTTTTATTATGGATTTAGAAAATCATTATTTATTTTCAGAAGAGCAAGAGATTTATATAAATTTTTTGAAAGTTTATGTGAACTGCATTATGGTTAACAGCCAAAGTAAATTTACCATTGTTTAATGTCAACCATTTGCTGTTTAAAACAAGATCCACTAGTTCCTTTGATGCTTTTTTGTACACCAGTAGTAATGCAGCACAACTTAATAAGTAGTAGTGTTCCAGTAGTTTACTGACCATATTATTTCAATTTAGTGGATTTTAGGAATTTAATTGCTGCAGTGGACTAATAATTACTTCATGGTTTTTTGGCTATCAAACTTCTATGCTGTGGACTGAAATGGATAGTGATAAATTTTTTAATGAATCATTGTTATTGTTGAAAGTGGACGTGCAGGACGTATGCAAATGCTAACGTTGCTTTCCACTTTGGAAACACCCTTTCCAACATTTCAGCATCTCAGGAAGAGTGATATTGGCCAGATGTTCAGATTTTGTCTTGGATGGATTTCTGCTGAGTTAAAGCCCTTCTAGCGAGGCTGGGAAAGTATTGGTGGATGTAAAAATGGAACAAGGTGCTTCAATGATCAGACTTGCATGTTTTTCCTCCTTTTCATGGCTGGTTTGTGTCTGGGATCAGTGCATACCTCTTGGTTGAAGACATTGTATATACACTGATGGGTTTCAATTTTTTTCAAACACTCTTCTTTAGGCAGGATTTGTAACCTTCCCGGGTGTGTATCCCTATTTCTTGGTAACACAAAATACCAAGAAATTAACTTTAGCATGATACGTTGCCAGTCCAAAAGACAGTTTTATAGGTAAGAAACAAAAAGATTTTCTACTGTTCAGCTATTTTCTGTAGTTTTCTGTAGCCCTCTTTATCTCAACTTCATGGAGCACGGGGCGAGGTAGAGTAAAT
>JAOXJM010000012.1:14063884-14077361 GCA_026413425.1 Tringa solitaria
AAATTGGTATGAGGGGAGTGATTGCAGGTGGAGTGTGGTCAGAAATGGAAGAGGTTACTGTCCCTTCAGCTCATCACCTGCTTTCTGAGGTCTGTTTGCATTAATGTTAAGTGTTTTGCTGGCTGGTGCCCTTGCAGGACCCATGAATGTACTCGTGTTGTGTCATTTCTGCCGACTGTCCGTGGGGCGGTGTCGCCGTACCCTAGAGACTGCGGTGGTCTCTGAAGCCCCTTTTCCCCCCGATGCGGCTGTCGGGTGTTACACAGCAGCTCTTTGTGCCTGAAATCCGAGGAGATGGGTGATGGGAAGGAGGTGCAATTCAAACCCAGGGACTTGTTCCTGCCGGCGTTACGGGCTGCGGAACGTAGCTGGGATCCAGCTGACACCGCGGGCGTTCCTGGCGTCCCTTTGGCACCTGACTGCTTGTTTTGACGGTTCCTCCTGCAGCACAGAGCTAGACAGGGAAATGAATGAATTCACTGGCAAATTTTCAGATGTATTAGGTTTTTATTAACCATTATTTTCCTTTCAGCTTGTGTTAACACGCCCAAGTGCCATATGCTGCTGAACGAGTCCGGTACACACCCCAGCCTGATGATTTAGTTGGTTTTGATCTGTGTGTACTCTTTTGCCACAAAGGCTTTATCTGTGCTCAAAGTACTCTAAACAGTGAAGACAGCCACAGACAGGGCCATGCAGTCTTAAATTTCAGACGGTTTTAGGCAGAAACTAAAAATATATACTTACTTGCCCTTCATCTCCTCACTTATACATGAGAGGTTATATTGACACGCTTGGATCTGCTTCTGCGCTTCACTTGGCCTGGTGGCCCGTCCATTTTCCTTTGGGAGTTACACTGAAATACCTGTGCACAACTCTCCAGTTGACAGTGTTTTTAAAAATTATTTAAGGATCTATGAACTGAAAAAGGTCTTAAAGCAAAAAGGTATAAATGATGCCTAAATTTGAATCATTTCAGTTTTAGTAAGTTAATCTCTGATAGGCACAGGGAGCCTCGGTGAACTCAGCTTGGCAAAGCCAGTCCAGTTCCCCATGCAAGTGGTAAGAAATACTCTTCCTATTTTGGTTTGAACAGATTAGAAAATATAGGGGGGAGGGGGTGTGGAAAAAAAAAATCTAGTTTACTTGATTTCAAGGTATGTAACAAATTGTCGTGGCAACTGCAGTTGGTCTGCACCCAGCTGAAAGCCGCAGTTGAGTTGTTACGGTCAAAGGCAAGAAGCATGGAGACCTCTGGGGGAGCACTTGCTGTACCCCCAGCACTGCTCTCTGGGTGGGCTTCCAACCAAACACAAGGAATCACCCCCCCGGCATCCCACCCCCAGCTATGCAATTTGTAGCCGTGCAGATAACAGTCTTTTTGATGCTTGGGGACATCCTCCTGGTGGGCAGGTGAGGTTGAGTCCTGCAGTGAGCAGAACTTGTAAACACTAAACATCATAAAGGTGGGATTTTTAGCAGCCTGATTTTCTGCTTTGTCTTAAACATATAGCTACTTCTGACTAAGAAGTTTATGGTGCTCTCATGCAACACACACAAAATATTTTGAAGAATAATCTTATTTATTGTAGTGTTTTGTCTTAAACACTTCTGTGTATTTTTGGAAATGATACATTTACAAAAACCAAGACACCTATTTGGAAGTAAAGGCTAAGAAATCTTCCTATGGCATTTAATAAGAATACACTGCAGTTTCCATTCCTAATTCTAGGTATTGTTTTCCACATATGGTCCTTGTTTCCATTATGTGGGAACATAAAATTGTTAGCTACAGAGTATTGAGTGATCTTACTTAAAGGAATGGTTTTCTCAGTTTTTTCTTTGTGCTTTTTAGAAGTCATGTTGTATGGAATAAACAGAATATGAGTGGCTGCATTCTTGCTGCCTTTGTAATGAGCTCTTGCTTCCACTCTCAGTGCTGGTGTTCACTTAGCAAATATTTATCTTCCATTATAGAAGACTTTGGAGCAGAAAATGTAGTGCTCATGAGTTTAAATTATAAGTACCTTTATAATCATAGTCAAGCAGAATAGTTAAATGGGTGTACACAGGAAACGGGAGATCTGACTTGCTTAGACTTGAGCTGAGTGATGCAATATTTAAATGAAGGTATTATAAATCAGGTTTAGCATTACTTCTATCCTTGTATTCAATGAAGTGAACTTGCTTGTTCTTCTGCATGAACTGGTGACAAAGGCCTCTATACAGCTTTTACAAAATAATGGCACATTGCTAATTTACACATTGGTGGAGCGGTGTTGGCTAATGAGTTTTGTATCAAAGCATGTTTTTATATCTCTAAATGCATTGCAGATTTGGAGAGTGCAGTATCCTTTTGCACAATGATAACAGTGAGAGGATATAAATGTGGCTTTGTTTTGTTGAGAAAGTGTGAAAATCTAATTGTAACACACAAACTCCAATTTTGAAACAACAGCAAAGCATTGGACTCTGGGCTGTTTTCTTAAGCCAGGACAACTCTGAAGCAGGGCTTTTGAAAAGCTTCCGAGTAATTTTAAAATTTTTGTTCAGTATTTTTTTCATCTTTACAGGCACTGACTTTTGTAGACTCTATGTATTTTGCACTTTTCTTTGTTTATAATGAGAAGGCGTTTTCACTTGTGTAAGTACCTTGCTGCATGTGCCCTGAGCAGACCATCTCTCTGTGGGTTCGTTTTGGAGCCAGCCCTTCTTTTGGGAGATCTCACTTGAGAGCCCAGTGCTGCCACCCAGAGAGGGTGACACCAAAGGTCTTTTGGGTGGGTGTCCTGAAGGAGCGATTGGACCGGTTTACTCTGCAGCTGAAGTTGTGTAAACTCCAGTAAACTCTGGTAATTGCTGATTTCCCCTTTATGACTCAGTAACTGGTCTAAGCCAAAACAGTATTTTTGGCTGCTTCAGAAAATGCTTGAAGACTGTATTACTGCAGTGGCGTAGGGAATTAGGAATTTCTGTTCACTGGTTGCAATGGAGAAATAGAACTTGACCAAGCTGTGAATACGGAAGCCCTTTAACAGCGACGTAGTGGTTACTTGAATTCAAATCAGTGCTAAGTTTGGTCCAGTTGCTTTTGTTTAGCAGACAGGGCATACAAGCTGGCCCGTATACAGCATATGTTCATTGTAGACAGAACACAGAAGAGGAATTTAAATGTGAATATTTACGTGTGCAGTTTGGGTGTTTCCACCTTGTTTCCATTGGTGTGTGTTTTGGGTTTTTTTTGGGTTTGATGTTTGTTTGGTTGGGTTTTTTTTTCCCCAGTATGGTGTAACTAATCCCTTCAAAATGGGAGTACTCCCCTCCTCCCTAGACCTCTCTTCCCTCCCAAGCCTCCTTCACCAAAACCTTGATTTATGCAGAACCTTTAATAGAGTAAAAGGGCCTCAAGAGGAGGGCTGCTCTGTGAAGTTTGGAGAGGGCTTTAATGAAAAGTTTCATTGTTATTTCATATTTACTTACCAAATCCTGCCAGAGCAAATTCTTGCCAAACTAGTTTTATATATTTCTTGTCTGGTCTTGCTAATGTATTGTTTTGTATCAGAACCTTGTCTGACAGGAAAAGCGACCAGAGCAGTTCAGGCTATGGCACAACGAATAGGTGATGCAGGAAAAATGAAGTCTATCTAAAACTTCTTATGCAATATCAAGAAACTTTTAAAGGAACTAATTAGCAGAAGTGATGCAGCTTATATATCAAAGCTATTTTTGATGTAGATTGTACATACTGAAATAGCACAATAGTGCTTTAGAAGTGGGCGATTTGACTGTTGATTCTGTAATCGTGTGTGTTTTCTTACACTTGCCTTGGAGGTGGGAAATACTTGTGGGAAGGAAAAAACATAAGGATATGGAAATATAGAAGTTGTAGTTTCAGTTTGGATGCTGTTTGCGTTGATGGATGTAGTCAAATCACTGAGCCAGTATTGCAATTATCTGTTTCTAATGTTTCCATTCTTCAGTAAGAAGATTAAGTGATGCAAACAAAAATGGTGAAGTGTGTGACATTAAGATTCTCTTAAGCCCTAACTAGTTATTCCATTTCTGGTTTTGCAGTGAAGCCTGGCTTCTGGTTCAATTCTGACTTGGCTTTGAGATGGAATGATTAGCAGAGGAGACCTGAATTGAGTCCTTTAGGAGTGCAAGATGCTTTCTAGCTTGTCAGTTTCGTTGTGTCTTCAAAGCCTGAGTCTTCCCAACCGTGTTTCAGTCTCTGATGCGGACAGGGGAGACAGAGGACATTTCTGTAAGGGGCTGGAGGATAAGGAAGGATCCTCTTTCCTTTTAACTTGAGAGCAGAGTTTACAGGCACCTCTTCAGCAGGCTTTCCCTTAGAACTTGTTTGTTAAGGAGCTTGGAAGGATTTCTGGTTTACATAGGAGGCTTTTTCCAGCCCCATCAATGTGTTAGTGGAGTATTCAAACTTCGTGAAAAGTTTATCCTAGTATTTGCACTTACCTTACTATAAAATAAATTTCTGGAATATGTAGCTATGTGTGCACCTCTGTATGCATGAGTGTGAATAACCTAGTACTTTTTAAAATTATTCCTGAATTTTACTTTAAAAAAAAAACGATGCTGAATTATCTCCTGTAATGTGCTACAGCAGTAAGTGCAGTTTGAGGACAAGCCATATAATAGGAAAATCAGTTTATTATATAATAAATACTTGCTTAGAAGAAATGTAAGGTAATAATAAATTAGAGAAAAAAAATCTGTAATTTAATTTCTGAAATGACAAGCCTAATAGCTGTAAAATGTAATTCTGAAACCTAATCATATGATGATGATGATTTACAGCAGTATTTAAGGTGGATGTACTTATACAAGCAATGAAGTTTCATGGTTATCAGATTTCTCCAAAATCTTTGACCTATGCATTTATATCACATGCAAATAACCAGAGTTCTAGGATATTAAAACCAAAATGAATATCCCTTGATGTTCTTTCATGCAGCATGTCCTCTCAAGATTTACAACACCATATTAATTTAGAGGAATTCTGGTGGTTCCATTTCTTGTCCTGTTCCATCCTTTAAGAAATCAAATTATTTTCAGGTTTTTTAAGGGGGGAGGGTTTTCTTTTGTGGGGTTTTCCTGGCATTTCTATTTGAGTTTGTTTAGGTGAGTTTTTTCTTTTTTTTGTTCCGTTTGGGTTTAGGGTCGTGGGTGTGTGATTTTTTTTTTTTTTTTGGTGGTGTTTTGTTTTTGCTTCTAGACACTGATACCTGAAAAGAACTTGGATGCTAATTGCTTTTTTTAGGAAGTCAGGCACTTTGCAAGATGTTGCAAGTTTGATGGTCCTCAAATTAGTCACTTTGGGCAGTTGTGGTGCTCAGTGAAACGCAAGGAAGCTCTCTCACTGCGAGACACTTACAAGAGCCCGGGGCATTGGCACTGTTATGGGGGAATGTTTGAGAAGCAAGAAGAGATTATGTATCATGTTCAGGTTATGTGTTTATAGTACAACTTTCCCCTGTTATAAAACAAACCTTTTAAGAATAAGAAGTTGAGTACTAAACAGCACTGGGGTCATGTAGCAGTACACAGAAGACACTTTGTGGACGCAACTTTATTCTATCAGTTAGTTTCCTTTTGTATCAAAAGGAATAATGAAGACTACGAAGCCTATAAAGCCAGTCTTCCCAGTTACTGGTAGACACATGTATACACACAAAACCACACACACATATATAAGCATATATATACATATACATATATGTCTGTATGTCTGTGTATCTGTATCTTTTAATTAAAATGTGGAAAGTGTTCTTCATGTAAGATTTTGATATCCCATCTACCAAAGCACGTTGATATAATTTAAATATTGGTTTGTGCCCTTCATAGCTGTCCTGTAAAAAGACCCTCACTTTACAGCTGTCCTGTAATGTTTTGTGCCTGTTGACCACTGTCTGAGATACTGAATATATGCACTATATAAAAGGAAAATACATTGTCCTCAAAATAAAAGTAACTCTGGGAATGCTGTTCCCTACGAGTCAGTGACAGGACCATGACTCATGCAGATCCGATGAAAGTGGGAAGAGTATGTATCTAATCTAGGGCGATTTAAAAAAAGAACTTTGGCTTTACATCTCAATTTACATTTATTTACAGGAATATGACTGAAATAGATGTCTTAATGTTGAGCATTTGTAGGACTGCATTATTACCTATATGGTGGAATAACCTTTTTCTGTTGGTATGGGATATTTGATGTTATTTTCTTCTCCTTTTATGCAGGATCCGAACTACTGGATACAAGTACATCGACTGGAGCATGGAGATGGTGGGATCTTAGATCTCGATGACATTCTTTGTGATGTAGCCGATGACAAAGACCGTGTAAGTACAAATAGCTATGAAAGCAGCCCAGCACACACTGTGTATATCAGCATTCTGTGTACAAAAATGGGAGTCAATACAGAGGTTTTAGGTTTTTTTTCTATGGTTTGCTTAACAGATGTGAGAAGTCTGTTACTGTTATGTTTTTCAAAAAGTGCTAGAAATCTATTAAGATCATGGGGTTCTCATCCTTTTTCGTTCTTTACAAGTTCAAGTAAGAGTAGAAGGCTGCAAGAATAAAAAAATCAAACTCATACAGTAGAAAAATAATGCAAAAAATTGAGTCTGTAAGTTACGATTTTAGCTTCACGTTACCAGTTGAATATGTGAAAAATATATGCTTTTTTTAAACTGTGAAGGGTTGGTGAATTGTTTTTCAAAAATCTTTTTGGGAGGAATTGCTGGTTACACGGAACTTGAGAAAATAATTATACACTGCTGGGTCTTGAGTCCTTTTACTCTTTTTTTTTTTTTTGGTAGAGATTTAGATCACAGCTGAGAGGGTTTTGGTTATTGGCTGTTTGTTTGAGGTTATAGAAACTTATGACTTTGAATTATGCGTTTGAAAAGGGTAAGGTAAGAAACACTGTGGCGAAGTGTAAAGTCGATGTAAACACTGCACTTTTCTCTTCAAAGCCACAGGTGTTTGCTGAAGCTCTTGAAAGCCTCTCAGCCTGATACAGACTGCAGTTTGGAAACGTGTTTCAGGACCCCGCTCCTTCACTGACGGGATCCTTAATTGCCACTGTTGGAAGCAACAGGCACTCTGAAGGCTCCTTGAAAACTGGCCAAATGATGACTCTTAGGCTTATTTTTCAGAAATAAATACTTTGCCTGCAGTTATTTCTTGTGACAAAATTTAATTGACGTGGTTATTTCAACTGGGACTTTATAAAGAAAAATTATGTGAGGAGTCTTGGGACAAGGAGACTCCTCACTGTCTGAAATGTTGGGATTACTCAAGCTGTATAGAGTAACAGTGCTGAGTTTCAGGAATTTCTTCCATAAAAATAGTGCCCAGCTAAGATTTCATGAAAAGCTAATTAAAACCTCTACTTAGTTATCTCATATTGAAGTGCTCAGCTGCATGATTAGTTTATCTTGAGCTTACAGGTCTCAAGGAGGCTGGTGCAAGTTGTCACTATATATATACACATATATATATATATAAACTTATTTCAACCATGCAGTTCTTAGCTTCTCACATGCCTCTCCCTTCAGAAGAAGTTAGAATTCTGATGACTTCAAGACGTCATTCTTTGGCTGTGACCTTGGCTTGCCGCCTTCAAGTGGGGTAATTCCTCACAGTGAAACTCTGTGGGTGTTTTTATGTGTGTGACTAATAGATGAAAAACTCTGACTGCAACTGAAACAGGCTAAGTCATTATTACAATATTGTTTTTGTGTATAGATGGACAAGATACCTAGTAATTAGTAGTATTTATTTTGCTTTTGCCAAGCTCGTATCCTCTGATTCTGTGAATCTGGCACGTCTCTACTGATAGCACTTGTCAGTTAAATTTTCTTTTTTTAAAGCACCTTGTATTATTGATTAGGAAGGTGCAATATAAACATGTATTGTGTTATATCCTTGAATTAATCATTCCTGCTTGACCTTGGTGTTTGACTCTTTTCAAGCATTTCAGTCATTAGTCATTGTTTTTCAGTTTCCTGTTTTATATTTTACAGCTGACCTTCCTGGTTCCCTTTAGTTTTGGGTTGTTTGCTTTGCATTTGATGCTTCCTCTATAGCAAGTGTATCAACTAGTTCTGTGTTAGCAGAACCTGATATAGGTGTCTCATTAATGCAAGGTTCTGAATATACCTCCAGCTAGTGATATTTTATATATATACACTTAAGCATGTCTTGTTAAAAAGCATTTAAGCAGATGATGTCTAAACAGTTGCCCAAATTATTATTGAGGTTTGTAGGATTAGTTAGGCTCAAAATTAAACATTAGCCTATATCTTTTTTTTTTTAATTGGGACAAAAATATCTAGGATATTCCAAAACTGAACACTTAATATCTCTTTATTCACATTCACAAGGAAGTTCTTTATATTCTTGAAGACAAGTTCATTGTGCTATTTGCTACTTAGCATCTATACTTCTGAAATTCAGTTTACTCTTATCATGGTTCTTTAGATGTAAGGATCATTCCCTTGGTGATAAATGCAATTTTTGTCTTTTATTTTTATGTTGCTTTTATGCCATAATTATTTGTACAGTGTCATATAAGCACAATACAGAATATGAAGCAGCTAAGGACTAACTTGTACTCTTGATGAATTTATTGCTCTCTATAGTCAACTATATTAGTAAAATAAAACTGTAATGTGAAGAACATTTACTCCTATTCCACTGTCTCTGTGGAGAAAATGAATGTTCTATCCCATAGGACGAATACAAAGACCCTTAGAAACAGCAGCTGTTCTGAATGGAATAAGAGAAATATCTTTGTGATGGTGGCCTTCACATTAAAATGTAGTGTGGTAGGGTGACTTTAATTAGCTTCTTCAATCCCTGCATTTTGGTGTTCTCTTGTAATTTACGAAAAGAGAAGGGGTGAGTAAGGATTAAGCAGTTGCTCTTTGGAATTATCTGTGATGTTTGATGTTGTTCCCCCTTAAAAAAAAAAAAAAAAAGAAGAGAAAACCATGAAACAAACTGCATGGAAAAACTGATTTTGCTAAGCTGTTTGTTCCTTTCTGAAACAGCGTTTCTTAAGCCCTTTAACATAGTTCATTGAGAAAGTGCATAATGCAGTCTAACTTAGCTGGCAGGCAACTTCGACATTCATATTACACAATATCACTACATAAGAAGTTACTGATGAAAACTGTGTTAATGCAGTTAATGGTAGTAACAGTATGAAAACAAAAATTAATACATGCTCACTGGCTATTTTTCTTTCTTGTAAAACTTTCTTTGTGATTGATTGAAGAGAAAATTTTGTCCACGTTTTATCATGGAAAGATAGTTTTCACTAGAAATATATCAATGTTTTTTATATTTATCTGTCTCTCTGTATACATGATACAAATGGATTGGCTTGTCTTTATTGTTTTTTGAAAAGTATTTGGCTACAAGAAAGAAAATTCTCTTTTCAGCTAGTGGCGTCCATTCCAGTCCTAAGTATGCGCATGTTTGGTGTTGTTTGAGGGAACTCCTTGGAAAGCTTGGGCAGATGAATATCCAATATCTCTTTTCCAGAAATAGAGAAACAACTCCTTTTAACTTGCTTTTAGTGAACTGCATAACCTATTTCTGTTATTTTAAACCTATTTCTGTTATTTTAAAAATACAGGTTTCTTGTTGCATTTAGTGATTAGAACAATATTTTAGAGATAGGTTAACAAACCGATTTGTTTAGATTTCTTTTTACTTGTAAAAATCAGCCCTTCATTTCAAGGCTCTTCAAAAAACATATGTCAACTTGACAAGTTTCCAGCATGATGATAACATACTCGATGACCTCAGTTCAGTTTTTAGTAGGCAGACATTCTCGAGAGCAAAAAAAACCACAACCAACTGAACAAAAATAACCCCCAACCATCCTTGATAATCATGGTTTCTCCTGGTGGGATGAAGCCCATGGACACTTGAGTGATCCTTGTGCTTTGGGTGTAATATGAAAGTACTTATTCAGGGATCTCATAGGCCCTTGTTTATCCATGAAAAAAAATATTCAGGAAATTGTTGTGTAATCTCCCATTTTAAAAGTACATGCATAAATATAACTTTCTTCCAGTTGAATTCTAACTGAAATGGTCACTTGTATTTTACACAATTTAAAATAAAATAATTTCTTATGCAATGTTATGTTATTTTTTTTCCCTGCATAGTAATGCTCAGGCTGTTGCTCGGTGAAGAGCCTTGGAGATCAAAATGTCTGTTCGGTGTAGCTACATTTCTGAGAAAATAGAGGCTTTCCTTCTAAAGAGAACAGTGTGGATCTGCCATTAACAGCCACTGGTTTTAGTGAGAAGTTGGGCAAGCACAGCTAATTTTCAACAATGTAGGGTATGAACCTAATGGCAATTATTCATAAACTCTTTTGCCCAAATGTATTAGTTTTTTAGTAGTTTGGAATTAGTAACCTCTAAAAGCATTGTCATCTTATCATTTCCTTCATCACTGTCCTAATAAATTCAACACTCTAGTTCTCAGAAGTAACCACTGTGTTTTGATGTATGCTTAAGAGTTACAGCCTGGGTTTTGTTCTTTAAGTGAAGGGATGGGCTTTCCTCGCTTGACTTACCATTTTCAAATACTCAGTCAGCTCTTCATGCTGCATAATTCATACTTACGCCCACTGAGTGCAGAGATAAAAGCCAGAGGAATATGGTTTGGTATTGTCTGGAGTGAAGTTTCAGGCTTTCCACGGTGTTTGTGTGTGTGGTGTTAGTATCCAGCCCAGGTCACTCTAAGATCAAGGTGATGTTGGTGCTCACTGCTGGTTAGACAAACTTTGAACCTCCTAGAAAGAAGCACAAGAAGTTGCTGTTTTGAGTGGAGTGCCGTTGGTGAGAATGGGATGGAGATTCATTTCATAGATCTGTGCTGAAACGGAGTTTGTAAACACTCATGATCTAGATTTAAGTACGTTAAGTAATCAAACTGCTGCTGAAATTCAGTGATATCAATTGCATTTCATTTGCATCTGCTTCTAGAGACCTACAGAAACTCTCTTAATATTATTATGAATTTAATGCTTGCTCGCTTCTAGTGTGATGGGAGAAAGTCTTTGAGCAGCTTCTTCACATGATATGAAGGCATTTTAGGAGCTTTTCCCAGCGTAGTGGAAAGGAAATGAACTTTTGGTTTTTGTGTTAAACATATGGTCAATTCTAAATAATACTGTTGTTTTGTTTACTTCCTCTTGGGAAGCGTTGTTGAGTTAGAGAGGCATGTGATGCACAAAATGTGGGTCTGGAAAGGATGACTGCATTTTGTTTGTAACAAATGTTAACTTGAAACCAACACAAAAATAAGTATTTTGAGCAAATGCGTTATGCTGTTAAGGTTAAAGGCTAGCTAGGGACTGGACAGCTGTGATTGCAGTGTCTCACTGCTGTTGAATTTGTTCTGTCACTCTGATTTTTAGGGATGGTTATGCAAGACCCCAGTTCTATAGAATTCTGGGTAGAACAGTGACAACCTGATGCTGGTAGAAAGAATGAGATCCTGGTACTTTTTTTCCTTCTCTCCAAAATGTTCAAGAGCATTTGAACTTGATGAAAGTTGCACAAGTAAACTTGTGTTATCTTTAGATTTCCATCAGCACATAATCAGAATATTCCAAGTAGTGTTGTTTGTTCTATATTTGGGGGTGTCTCTGCCTCATTTAAGCAAACTTACTGCTGAATTTATACTTGAATTCTCTTTGACTCTGCAACTTAAGAATTTAACCCTAAAACCATGAACAGAGAACAACAACTTCTTGTTGTACTTCTGAAGTTTGTTTCGGCCGTTTAACAGATAAAAACACTGGAATGAATGAAAGAACATCTGAGTCCAGTGCCACAAATCTGACAGCAAAACCTAAAAATGCAAAAAAAAATTATTCAAAAATATGATTTTTAGTATTTACAATACAAAGATCGGTATGCCCTTCTTTGTTTTTGCTCAAAACTTTGCTATTAAATTAAATTCAAATTTCAAGTACTGTCATGATTACCTCTGCCACAATGTGCAGCTTCTCTCTTCTTGTTCTGTGACTGCCTTCACTGTATCCCGGGAAAACAGGATGACCTTGAAACAAATTGTTGTTACTCATAAGTGACTTGGCAAAACACATTTTGAGCATAAGGCATTCTTTTCCTGTAACAGCTTAAAATAACTACTTGAGCCACTGAGCTTGGGAAAGTATTGATACTGGGAAAGAAACCCTTTGCATAACAATTCCATGATTATTTTCTGTTAAAAAATTAAAAAACTTCAGTTTAACAATGAGCTCTTGATGTCACCTAGTATTCTGCAGTAGTTTTTATTTTCATTTCATTTTACGAGACTGATAACTGAATTCAGTAGTGTCTCTGTTTTAACCAGGTTTTCTTGCATTAACACTATTGACTCCTTATTACTGGGGTGGCCACATGTTTTTTAGGTTGTCTTGCTGATGGATTTAAAGTAGAAAAATCAAAGTTTTTATGTAGTCTTTGTTCCCAGCTGCTATTTAATGAAGACATATTTGGAAATAACATACTCCAAGTATAAATGTTATCTTCTGTCAAAGAAGAAAAAAAATGTTTGTAGTATAACTACAAACTAAGCTTTAACTTCACAGTGTTTATAGATGAGACTAAAAGTCATGGAAATGAGGAAATACTGGATATTTAATATTGAAAACCTGCATTTTCCAGTCACTAGGAGATATTAGATGTAACTGTATGTTGTCTCCCATCTGTAGCTCTCAGTTTTTCATCTCTTTTTAGCACTGTTCTCGAAATTACTAATCTCATAGTCATTTACTTTTTCAAGCTCTGTGAAGACAGCATTTCTGTTCAAGATTTCTTGCTTATTTTGGGGATAAACTGCAATATCCCAGTTCCTTTCCTGTGTTACTGAAGTAGTTGTGTCAATGTACTAAGAATTCCCATCCAGGAGAGGGAATGTGTAAATTAGTTTCCATGGAGATCTGAAGAGCTGCAGGTAAATCTGACTTCTGAAAATTGAATAATTTGGTGAAAACTGCTCTCTGAGGAATAGGAGGCCTATGCGTGAATATGATATACTGGGGAAGACCACAACAGTGTTGTGAAGAAAGTGACGCCTCGCAAACCTTCCTGTATTCTCAGCAGAAAGACAGTGACTGGGTTAGTACAGTCAAACCCCCCCCAAACTTGCTGTGGCATAAGAGGAAGGCTCTTACGGATACGTAGCTGGTTAGAAGGTGGAATATTGAGCGTGTATTATTCAGTATGTTTGCAATTATTCTGAAAAAAGGGAAGGAGGTTTTGAACACCAGAGTGGCAAATTCCATTATTGTGTGGGAAACCAAATGTTGATGGTAAATGCTGGTTATGAAGGATTGCAGAAGCATCCTGTGCTACAGAGGGAGCAGACAATAACATGGTGGATGAAATACCATTTTGGCAAATGTGATGTGCT
>JAOXJM010000012.1:14077461-14088873 GCA_026413425.1 Tringa solitaria
TTCAGAGGGAGAGAGTCCTTCAGCTGAATGCACAAAATAATGAGTTCTGAGCTAGCTATTACATTTGGGAAAATGCTTTTGATTTTGTAATAAGCCTCTGGAAACATCGGCTTACACTGCAAGGTACAGCTCTGAGACATAATAAGATCTGAGAAGGCTTCCAGCAGCTTGTCCTTGTGTCTGCCTATTCCCCATGTTGTTGTCCTTGTCCTGCCACTTACCTTGTGCAGGCTCTGGTACTCTGGACCCTGTCTCTCAGCAGATGTATTCACTAAAACTGCATAAGTCTACTCCTTGCACAAATAACTGAATATTTTTCTGCTATTCCATGAGCCAGTTCAGTGAAGGATCCGGCAAGCTGTGGAGGAAAGGCAGAGGACTTCACTGCTGGAAGTGGTTGAGGTGTGAAGGAAGTAAGAAGAGGGAGAGTGGCAACATGAGTGGGCTGAGACCTTTGTTTTCAGTTCAGCAAGGCTGCCAGTGGCCGTGGAGCTGCCAGAGTGGTCCCTGCGGGGAAGCGGAGGGTAGAAAAGGGAGTGAGTGATGGGATCTTGCTGTGTACACGCTGGTGGGGAGCCCTCTGTTTCCTCCAGCCACAAACGACGCAACCAAAAAAGATTTTGTAGATACAGCAAAAGCACAGAGGAAATGTCATCATTGATTACAGGTATAGCTTAAAGGTTTCTCCACCAGCAGCCTCTAAGTGGACCTGGAGTCCACTAAGTCCTAAGTGGACTCAGTCTTGAAAAGGGGATGGAAGAAGCAAAATGTAGATGGCTAAAATCAGAGGTGACATTGAGGGGTGAGATTGCCTTTTTCAGTGCAAGATCTACTGGCAAAAAATTAAACTAAAGTTTACATTAGCAAAGCATACTGTACCTTTTGTTTTCAAATTTGATTTTTTGAATGCTGCAGACTCTGGTATTTAGGGGAACTGTGAATAGATATAATCCAGATCTTTTTCTGTATCTTTAAATGCCTTAAGGATCTCTGTCCTTGTCAGTTTCCTTTGTAATTTTCTTTCTGTCAATGGGAAATCCATTCATTATCTCTGCTCATTCTTGTTAGGTTTCTTGCACCTGTTTTAGGTCTAATGTGTTTTTTATTGAAGTGAAATGATCAGGATTGTACCTGGTATTTGATACAAGCTCAGATGCATTTTAATGGACTTTTAGAGTTTATTTGTACTTTTGTCAGTCTTAATTGCTAATATTTATTTTTGTGCAAAGAAGCTTGATTAGAGCATGTCATAAGAGTAGCTATCTACAAAAGGCTTTCACACTTTCCTTGACCTTAATTTTTATGATATATCAGAATAGTTGTGATTTTTATCAAATGCAGCAGATGCTTCAAAAAGTTTTGGAGGTTTTATTTTTTTCTTGAGAAGTCATGGTTTAAAAGCATGCATAATGCTGAATTATCTGCTTTTTTTTACTCTTCAAAAAGATGATGCTTGTAAATCACAGGAACTGGTAATTTAAGTAGGGTCTCAATTTGTTAGAAAGAGTCTCTTTAATCTAAAATCTGGTGAAAACCACAGAGAGTGTTAGAAAGATGATGTTCTCACAGTGTCTAATCTTAGTAACACTGAAGGTCAATATGTGGCTGTGGATGATGACTGCTACAGTATTATAAACCCATCACAATTAAGAGAAACTTTGTACTAAAAATATTTAATAATGGATTTTTTTTCTATATCTTGTAATAATTACAGATCCATTACTTAAATGTAGTTGTAGATAATATGAAGCAGTGTTTTCTAATTCTTCATAGTGAAAATCTCCACAGAAATCTGCAGTGAATCTGGATTTAGGCCATTATGGCTAATAAATTCATGATATTCTGATAGCTTTGCATTAATTTTAGCCATATCACTTTGTCCTAGAGGTATATTATTCATCGTACACCAAGGGAAGAATTTGCGGAAAAGGTTGGTTATATGAATTCATTAACGCTCTTCTCTTACTTCTTGATATCGGCAGGTCTTAAAAGAAATCCTGTTCCAACTTCAGAGATATTTCCTAACAGAGGTGGTGAGACATACACTAGAGGACTGACCCATATTAAAGCTTAATTATAGTAATGGATAATCCTGCAAGTATAAATTATTCACAGTTGTTTTGTATGCGAAGGAGCGTCATGAATAAATTAAGGAAAAGTTTCTGGAAAAGACCCTGGACAATGGCATGTTTGTCAAAAGATAGTTTTCCTCCTGGTATTTTAACTGAGATTTGAATCTCACAGCGTTAGGTTTGCAGGCACACTCCCATGTGCACAGCTTTGTGCTTGGGGTATGTTTTGCTTAATGGTAAATCAATAGCAGCAAGTCTTGGGGCTCTACACCCTTGTAGTGTTCCTTGACTAATACGTTATGCAAGGGAAACATTCCTACCTAAACACAGTCCTGGTACAAAAGTTGCAATCTCAGCTGTCTGATAAGATTCCCACACTGTCAGTAGGATGAGACTTTGTTAGTGTTACCCTCTTATCCATTGATACCAATGGGTCTTAGGAGAGTGCTGTAACTTCATAGTTATTTCCCAGGAAAGATGGTAAGATTCATGCGTATGCTTGGACTTTATTTTCCAGTTGGCTTAGTAGATAAATTACCTTATAAGTTTGTAGTGTGAATAATCTTTCTGACCGAGAGAGAAAGGGGAAAATATGAAGTAGATTAAAACAGGGCTACTGATGAATGGGGCAGCTTCCTTGGGCGAAACACTCCTTCAGCATGTGCCTTAGAACCAATGAGAAGAAAATAATGCTGTCTTTTTGGGGAGCTTTCAGCAGTCTGCCTTTTCATATACCTTCCTAGCAGTAGCCCAGAAAGGAAGGAGTTAAGAAGATGCTTTGAACCCAAAGTCTTCTGCTTGGTCCCCACACCCTGTTGGAGTACTTCCACACCCTGTTGGTGTGCAGGAACTACCTTCCGTTCACCTTTAGCGTGCTCAGCAGGATAGTCACTACATTTTTCAGATTAGCATCACTGCTGAAGCCTGTTTGAGTTTATACAGCAAGAAGGAGTCCTGCCTGCTCTTCCCTGACATACAGCATTACAGGACCATCGGCTGTTTTCATTTGTACAGCCTGTTGGAAGAACTTAAATTTGTTGATGGGCTCCATTCCTTGTGGGTTGCTCCACTTGCTACAGGATTGAAGACTGTTCTCTGTAAGCTTGGGGGAAGCTTGGTGGTACTGAATTTTTATTTTCTTGGGACACTATTTGCTTGAAGGTAACCATACTTTGGTGGATGAAATGGCAGACACACCTAAGAGGAAAATTACAAAGAAGTCGTCGTCTTTTTCCTATGATCGCCGGAGAGATTCAGTGAAAGTCAGGAGACAGTCCAAGTCTCTTAGCTTTAAGTCAGCTACACTGGGTGCTCAAAAAAGGCAGACGCAGAAAAAGCAGGTTTGTATTTGGATATTTCTGAAAAATTATCCTTACTTATGAAATTCTTAAAAAGATTGTAAAACTTGCTGTGTTAATATGAAGTGGAAAACAGTCTCTGCTGATACGGAGTCTGTGTGTGAGTATGTGTGTGTATACAAGCTTGCGTGCAGGAAAAGCTGGATTTCTTCTGATACGGTATTTCTTAAGAGCTAGCTAGACTTGTGATGTTAATTTTATTGCAAGAGAAGTCTGCATCTTCTCTGCTTTTAAGACATGATTTATGATTTCTGTTTTGTCTCAAGGAATTGCTCCTTTAGCATAATACATGCCCTTTGAGGTTTTGGTAGCTTGTTGTCTGTTGTGCTGAAAAAACATGATGGGTACTGGAACTTTTGAAACTATTATTCAGATTAGAACTGTTTCACTGCTCTTCGTTATTATTTTTATATTTAATGTTGAAATGTACCAGACTGAGAGCTTTAGGGAGTGAAATATTTTACTTATTCCAGAACAGGTACTGCCAGTCAGCAGCAGCACCTGTTCTGGTGGGACCAGTTCTTAGGGTTAGAGGGCACTTAATGCCCTGGCAGCGCTGCACTGCTGTAGTAAAAGGCTTTCATACGCAGGTCTTTATCTTTTGTAGTTGGGATCTAATTAAATGAGATCTCTCCAAAGAGAAAATGTAGTGTGCGCTGTAGTAAATGGAATAAAAACAAGTGAGTCAGTTCATGAAATGTCTCTGTATTCTGATCTCCAATTTAATCTAATATGAAAGGTGCAGGGGATCACTGACTATCAGCCATCTCTTGCTCTGCATTTGTGTGCTCAGGGTGCCTTTTTGAAGCTTTAAAGGAACTTTCTAGGGAATTTTTAGGTAGCTGTGTAGAACATAAAGTATTTTAAGACTTTGCAAATAGCGCTTCCACAAATGCGTTGAAATAAACTAGCTTTTCATTAGCAGTGTAAGTGAATTTCTCACGTGCAAGTAGTTTTCAGGCCCTGACCACCACATCTGCTCCTGAATTTTGAGGACAGCATATTCACTCAGATTTAAGACAGTTTAAGTATTAGGCTTAAAACACAATGAATTTGATGTGTGTCAGTTAATGTTTGTTGTTATTGAAGTTCAAATGTCTATTTAAATAGCAAAATATTGACTAATAGAATACTAGGACGTTCCAGTTTTATTGTGCTTTAGTGTTAATTATAGTCATAGATCGAAGCCCCTTTGTTTGAATCAAAGTTCCAGAAGTTTTAAATGAGGAAATATTTGAAGAAATCAGGAGCACCTTCAAAAGGGCATCAAGCTCTGACTCGTTCCCCTCCCCCCTATTGTCAGATGCAATTTGAGAAGTTAAAGTCATAAATCTAAATTTTACAGAGATGTAAAATACCAGATGACATCTGTGAGCATTCATGTTCATTGGATCTTTTGGGGAAATGGAAAGATTACTCAATTCAGTAATTTTAGTTGTAGGAGCAAATCATGAGTGCCCTGTATTTCAATTTTTACAGGCCTTAAAGTTCTTGAGAATTTTTCATCTTTTGGATAGCTGCCATGGTTACTGTGTGACCTCTAGTGGTTAGTGAAAAATATGCTCAATTACAGAATTGAAGCTGATGCTTGGAAATTCATGGATGTGTATTCTTGTTGTCTTAATTATTTAATCCTCTAAATTCTATTTTTATTGAAAAGAAAAAAAATGATCTGCTTTAAGTTAATTTTTTATGGTATCACTTCCAGGAAAAGTGTTTTGCTAAAATCATTATTCACATGGGTGGGTGTCTGAATTGCAGTACTCACAGATGCAGAATTATAGGAGTAGTTTTAAGAAACTTTTACTGCTTTGGCTTGGTTACAGTATGGGTGAAGCAACTGAAGTGAAGCACTCTAGACCATGCCCTGTTTTGATCAACTTGTGTATTGGATAGATCTGAAGAAGGGCTTTTCTACCTCAAGAATGTATTTATTCCCCTCTAAATGCTCCAGTTAACTGTAAAAAAAATTGTTTGTTGTGTGTGTTTTTCCCCGCCCCCCCCTGCAAGCTTGGTCTTGCTTCAATCTTTAAATCCTTACAATTAAGTGAGAAAACTGTCCTTACCTCCTCCCTGCTCCCGGCCCCCTGCAATGGCAACTGCTGCTACGCGCTTTGGAAATGTTGTCTACCACAAAATTTGACTGCTTTTGTTGCTGTTGAACTTCTGAAGTACTGAAGAAAATTATGGGGTTGAAGTTATAAGAATCTGATCAGTTTTTAACCAGCCAGACCTAACTCTGCTCAATGCAGTGTAACTTTGGTCATTACTCAGGCTTGTTCCAGGCCTGAGTTACCGACTGAGCAGTACTTCAGTTAATGCAGCAGGAGAAATAATGCTTAAAAATTTTTTTGTGACTTGAATCTCTTTCTCCTTTTTTCTTCTTTCTTCTTCTTTTTTTTTTTTTTTTAAATTTCCAATGGATGCTTGACATCTGAGAATATTTAAAACTGTGCTTTGGTCTTTGCTGTTTTAGGAGACAATAGTAGACTTTGCTGCTCACAATATATGTGGTTTTACTGTGTAGCTCCCTGGAGGAAAAAAAAACTGTGCCTCTGCTTATACAGGCAGACGAGCCAAAATTAGTTTTCTAAATGTTTTGGTAGATTGATATCAATCAAAGTCAGTTAAAATAATAATACTCTAGAAAATCCTTTCCTGGCCTTTGTATCACTGCTTTCTTGGCAGTTTGATTTCTTTTTTTCCTTTTTGTGGTAAAATTTCCATGTTGCTTTTTTTTTCCATAAAACATTAAGGTTCATAAATCAGTGGTAAAATATTGAGAATCTGAGAACAATTAAAAAAAGCATTTGTCACAGTTTCTGAACTACAATGATATGGCTGTATTTAAGGCAAATTTCTGCACTTCTCTTGCTTTACTGTTGGGTTGTTGTTGTTGTTGTTTTTTTGCTGTTAGATTAGCTAATTTATTAGAAATTGAAAATCATAAAGCGTTCAAACCCAACAATTTTCAATATCCCACAGAATGTAAAAATGAACCTTTTCAAGTTAATCTTCCCATTAAGTTACTTGTTACTACTAGTCACTTTTTTTTGTTCTGTTGATTTCCCTGTCTGTTCTGAGGTAGAAAATCTGATGGTAATGACTTTCACTGGCTGCTGATATTGTCATATTAGTTGATCTGGATGGAAAACCACGTTACAGAAATATGTAGGCTGTAACTTCTCAGGTGTAGGAGTATTATGCAACATAATCTATGAAATGTTTGATATTTTTATGAGTAGTTGCCTCTTATGTTCTGAATGAAGAACAAAATCAGTTACCTGGAGTAAAACTTGGAGTTTTAAGAAAATTTGAGATCAAGATCCTTATATGCAAGGGAACATAAAAAAGAGATCCAGTGCTATTTTTAGCTGTTTTGTGAGAGCCTCTCAAGTCCTATTTCTCCCTGTCATTGCCAGCTGACTGATTACCCTGACATGGGCTGGGGCCTCAGTGGATTAATTAAGATCTGAAGCTGTTTTCCTGAAAACTACTTATGTTTTGGATACAAAGTTTTGGAACTTGGCAGGGTTTCAGGCTCATACAAGAGTATAAAGGGCTTGCATAGGCTGCAGATTTGTGGTTTGTTCCCCTATATTTCTACTTTTTTTTTTTCCCATGGAGTGCTATAGAATTGAGCTGAATAACTTTTTCCTTTCCTTTAAACTCTGTAATTCCGGAACCGTGTGGGATGCACCATCCGCTATCCCAGATGCGGAACAATATGTACAAAGAGGGTGTTGTTAGAAAACCTCCAAATCCCTGTGTTTAAATATGCCTCAGTTAATAGGAGTGCTCCAGATGCTTTGTTCTGAGCATCTGAGAGCAGGCAAAGGCCTATGAGTTACAGTTCCTTCTGCTTTCTTATTAGAAGGAAACACAGGTTGGAGAAGCAGCGCTGGGAAGGTTGGGGATGTGAAGGAAGGAGGCTGCTTAAAGAGAGCAATGGTTTGTCACATTAAACTCTGTGGTAAGGAAGATATATAATAGATGTGCCAGGTGCAGTGCTACTTGTGTGTGACAGGTCTGGTGAGAAAAACCCATAGCAGCAATGCCAGCAAAGTAAATTATTGAATTATCTATTCACAGAGTCATAGAATGGTTTGGGTTGGAAGGGACTTTAAAGATCACCTACTTCCAACCTCCCTGCCCTGGACAGGGGCACCTTCTACTAGACCAGGTTACTCAAAGCCCCGTCCATCCTAGCCTTGTAGATACCTGGCCTGTTTAGATACCTAAAGAGTAAAGAAAAATTAGGGATGAGAAGAATCTCCAATAATTTTCAGACATTATTTTTGAAAACCTTGATCTGTGATTGTTTTGCTTCTATTGATTTTCTTCCTATCTTTTGCAAGAGCTTGTTTTGAAGTCCCTTGGGAATCTTGAATGTCTTCTCTGGGGAGAAGGAAGTCAGTTTTAAGTGCAGGCCCTCAGGATTTGTTGTGAAAATCTGATCCTGTTTCTTTCAGAATGAAACCGGACAAGCGTGTAAAGAGGAAAAGCATGTGATGTGTGTAACAGAGCACTGGAAGATAGGAGCGTGTAGGTTCCTCTGGCACTTGAGTTGTTAGAAGAAACTTGGCCTATCAAAACTCATTCACTCTGGAGCATGGCCAGCTGTTAACCATGGTGGTTAGCTATTATTATTAAAATTGTGATAATAGCAGGGCCACCTTGAGTTGAACACAGAGTGGTGTAGTATCGAGAGGCTTGGCCATTGTCAGCCTTGAGCTGCTGCTTTCCTTTTCTTTCTGAGGCTTGTTCACAGAGGTTGTGGTAGATGTGTGCATTGGAGTGCTTCCTACATTGTCATGCCTTGATGGTGTTTGCTGCCATGGTGTTGGTTAGTGCCTTCCTCAGTGCTGATTTCCAGGGCACTGGGAGAGAAGCTGCCCTCTCCCAGAGGTGGCAACCTTGTCCTGGCTGTTAATGTGGCATCACGTACACTCATACCGTCTCAGGAAATATTTAGTTGCCATCATGATGTAACAGCACGTTGCCAGGAGCTTTTAAATTTAATTGGCGACTTCTTTAATGCAAGCAGAATATTAGGCTTTATTTTGACAATTTTACTGAGTAATTGTTGTTATAATTCATGTAGGAGTTAATATGGTTAATCACACTTCTGGATTCCTAAAGGTGTGGCTTCGTGATGGATTTTAGCTGAAGTAAGGCCGTGGTGCTGTGAAGGAGGGCAGCCTCGTGCTCCCCTCGGCCATGGCCCTGCTTCCCACCTCTCCCTCGCACCGGCTATCAGTTGTGCCGAGTGGGGTCGGTGTGCTGATCGGCCTGAAAAATAACCCTGCCAGGGAAAAAAAGGACAGTGATCATGGAAGAAGGGGTAGAGACAAAGGTCTCTGCTGCGAGGAGCAGCCTGGAGGCCAGGGGCACCAGAGCCATGGCAGAGCACGAGTCTCCCTCAGCAAGGCCAGGCAGGGATGGACCTCGGGGCTCCAACCCTGCCAGCTGGGGGAGCGAGATGGCAGCTTGGGTGTCTGATTTGGCCCTTGGGGCTCCAACCCTGCCAGCTGGGGGAGCAAGATGGCAGCTCGGGTGTCTGATTTGGCAGCTCACAGCGGCACCCCGCGCAGAGCGGGAAGGAGAGGTGCAAAGGGACAGCAGGTCCTTGGCTTTGCCCATGCCCACAAAGTGCCGGTGGTGACCCACAGAAGACCGTGGGTTAAGTTTGGCCGAGCGCGGTGTGCTGAGCTGATGGCTTCTGTCTGTATTCACCAAGACTTCTCACAGCTGGAAATGCCCACTCTGCCTTGGTTGATGCATTGGATCTGCTGTTGAAATGTAGGCAACCACCAAGGAGAGTGAGAAACGAAACAGAGTCACGGAACTGCAGAATGATTGATGCTGGAAGGGACCTCTGGAGTCACATAGTCCAACCCCCTGCTCCAAACAGGGCTAGTTTAAACAGTCCAGGGCCTATGCAGTCTGACTCTGACCATCTCCAGGCATAGAGATTGCACAGCCTCCCTGGACACTTGTTTCAGTGTTTGCTGCCAGGGTGAAAAAGTGTTTCCAATGCCTAATCTGAATTCCCTACGTTGCAACTAGTATCAATGTTGCTTCTCCTCCCACTACCAGTCAGCTCCCAGAAGATCCCAGCTCTGTTTTCTCTCTGCCCTCCCAGTAGACCATAGAAGTCAACAATAAGCTTCTCTCTCAGTCTCCTCTTAAAACTCAACAAGCCCAACTCTCTTGGCATCTCCTTCTGTATCCTGTGGTCCAGCCCCCAGCCTGCTGGTGGCCGTCGCTGGATGTGCCAGCTGCACTGGTGCTGTCACAGCCCGATCCACAGGCAAATGCCTTCACCAGGAGGACACACTCCTGGCTTGTCTTCCAAGCGTTGTCCAGGAGGAATCTGTTCTTCCTTGTCTGCAAACCCACTCAGCACCCAGCCAGTACTGCTGCACACCCATTATTCACTTAAAATGGCATTCCATGATTAGTAAGAAAGCAACATGCTTTTTAAAAAAATAAAATCTCTCCCTGTCTTTTGTATATATTTTTCTTGCTGCTTATTTGCCATTTGTGCAGGATTGTATCCTCAAAATGAAGGTGATGCATTTCAGAAGACGCTGTTGTCAGCTGCATTAATGCCTTTCTAGGTTTAGCCATTCTATTCCAATTAAGGGGGGGGGACCCCAAATACACACTAGGTGGGGAAAAAAAAAAAGAATGATTTCTGGACATATCTACTAGTAACACTGTTTCAAAATGCTTGTATTCCTACTTTAGCAGAAATAGAAAACTAGTGTTTTAGTACCCTTCAATACTTGAAAATACCTTTGAAGTGATCTGCCACAGTTTTTGTGGAACGATGATGCTTGTATGCCTTAAACCTTGCATTATTTTGTACTGTATAGGAAATATTTTTGGCATGTATTTTGCACAGTTACTGAAGTTCTGAGTGGATGGGCTTTACTTTCCTTTTAATACTAGAAGAAAAACTTACGGTTTGATGTTACGGAATTTTCTCATTGAAAATGATTTTCTCTCTTTTCCAACTATCAAGTTTGTCACTTTTGTAATAGCAACAATTCTGTGTGAGAGTGAGTGAGCATTTTGCTTTACAGCAGGTTGATTTTAATGTTTCTTGACAAAAAGGAAGGAAAATTAATTTTAATTATCTAAAAATATGTCCCCTGGCTCCAAGTATAGTTCTCAGATAGAAAGCAAGCAGTGTTTTGCTTTCTCAGCAATTTCTGTCACTTGAAGCGTGAATTGATCATGGAGGTAATAGCACATGGGGAAAATCCAGTGGGAGCTGTCTGATTTCATACGTGTTTCAGTTCAAGCACTTATGTTCTTTTGATTTGTGGACTGTAATTTTCACTGACAGTATTAGCGGCTTTTAGAAGAACAGCCCCTGACAGATGACATCCATCTAACCAGCTGCTGCCTAATCTGACTTCAGGCTGCTGATTGCATTATCTGACTGATTTGAAATACAGTAAATATTAATGACTGTTCATTTGTTATTTAAAATAAATAGAAAGTAGTTGAGAGAGTGATGGTCACATTTCACGCTTCTGCTGTAACTAGCTTCTTGTCATCCGTGGAGATGGTATCGACTTTCGTGATTGACAGCTTTTCTTCTCGGGTAATTTCTTTGGGAAAACTCAATGTTGTTTTAATTTTCTTTTTTCTCACACAGCTTTTATTACTCTAGTTTTCAGTATGGTCAGAAATAGTGAGATGGCTCATGTGGTGTAAGGTTAAAACTGAAAAATCAAGATATTCGTTTCATTGTCAATCTTATGGAAATTACCTTTCACATGAATTAGATGTAGTCAAGAAATGATTAATAAAGTTAAGAAAATAACAAAATTAATGTATTACAGATTTATATTCAAGCAGAGCCAGAGCTTCATGTAGGAATTCATGTAGGAATACGATGGTTTCAAAAATCTTACCTCAAGTGGTTTCTGAAGTACAGGATAGAATTTATGACCAAAAGCTGGAAG
>JAOXJM010000012.1:14093811-14112199 GCA_026413425.1 Tringa solitaria
TTAGGTTGATGGTTGGACTAGACGATCTTAAAGGTCCCTTCCAACCTAGACAATTTTATGATCTATGAATCTACAGTAATTACTACAGTAATTCAGTTTTATTTCTTTGAAACCTAGACAGATCTGAAATAGGCTAGGCAACATTATTGGAGTAACTGTATTGGCGATTCTGTGAGAAGCACCTCCCAGTTCTTGCTGTCTATTTTGACCCCAGCATTTGTAATATGCCTTGGCTGTAGTAGTGAAAACAATCCCTAATATTCACTGTTAAATTCCATTAAAACCTTTTCAGATAGTCTGTTTTGCCTTGTTCAGGCACTCACAAATGGGATGGTAACACGTCTGATATCCCTCCCTGAAGGTAAACTGCAGCTCGGGTGAGGCGTCTCTCCCCGCTCTCTGGTGACAGGTTTTGGGTTTGAGTCCTCCTGGAGGAGCTGCTGTAATTTGGCCTCCCTGGGCTGTGCTTTGGTGGAACCACTCTCTGGTTATCGGCCGCTGAGGGAGCACAAGCAGATTAGGGAGCAAAGCTGAAGTTGGCTTCTGCCAAAGCCTCCTCAGCTGTTGGAGGTCCAGTTTAAAGAAGTGTCTTGGGTGCCCAAGTGCCTAAATCCCTTGACTTTGACAGAGTCCAGACATCTTACCCAGCACTGCGAATGTGTTTCTCAGAAATGATGAAGTTGTAGGAGCACGCCTGTTATCGGAGTGGCTGATTCTCTCTCACGCCCCATCCTGGTAGCAAGCCTGGCCTTGGTGTGCCACCCCGGCTGCTCCTCTCGCTCACCTTCATCCCCGTGGCAAAGGAGCCCGAGGAGGCCATGCAAACTGGGGCTTGGAGTAAAACAACCTTTGTGAACAGCAGGCAGTTGGGTGGGGGACGATGCAGGTCCTGGCTTAGGGCTCCTGTCGCTCTGGACCTTCTCTGTTGGCTCTCCGGTCAGGGTGCCTGGCTTGTGTTTTGCTTGAGTTCAGGCCAAAATAAAATGCTATCCAGCTGCCCTAGTTGATATTTAATCTCCTTTGGTGCTTCAGCGTGTATGTGTTCCAGGACTGGATTCCCCCGGAGTGTCTTGTCAAATGAACGTCAGCATTTAACGAGGTTAACTGGCTAAGAGTATTAGCTGAATTACCTGCTTCTCCGTGCTAACAGTACGGCAGTTCACATGGGGAGTGCCCAAGCCATCACGGGTACAACTCAAACTGGCAAAATTATATTTTCCATTGAGTGGGTACAGCTATGTTGAAACTTGAGTGTGTTGAGCTGCTTAGGTTAAATATTTCACTAAATCTACTGAAGTTGTTTAAATAAAAATTGTTGGAATGGATCGTTGTTTCAGGTGTTTTTAACAGCAACTGAAATAAGTACATGAAAAAAGTAAGATGTAGAATACAACAAATTTACAAGTTATGAAAGAGATGCCAGTTTGTCTTATTCTTTGTCCTTTAAAATTTTAATAATAGCATATTTTTATGTGGAGTTAATGAACGCTGAAAGGAAATCAGAATTAAAATTTAAGGTCGTACTTATTTTAATTTTTGTTTTCCATAAACATTGGGAACCAGTATAGTTTTTAGTTGCTTTTATATGTTTCGCAAGAACATGATGCAAAGTTAAGTGGTGTGGGGTCTTCATCTCAAAATATGTGCTTATATGGTATTTTTTTCTCTTTTATGCTTCAATATTTGCCCTTTATAAAGGAATACACATAGCTGTGGTTTCTTATGCTTTGGTAAATTTTATCCTGTAGAAATCTGTTGTGGAGTTCATTGCATACCATGCATTAAATGCTTTTGTACAGATAGCTTGCTTTTCAGCATGAAACATTAAGTGCTTTGAGATCTATTACTGAAAGATTCTGTGCGGGAACTGGGTACTGATATGACAGTAAGAGTTGATTTGTTATGGCACTGAATATTAGACATTCCAGCAGCACTCGGCAAAATCTCATTCTCATTTGTTTCAAAAGAAATCTCTAGTTGATAAAAAGAGCGTTTATTCAAAGCACAGAGCTTTCCACAGATCTTAAGCACTGGTTTTGTGGTAAATATTGACTGGTAAGTCATAATTTACTCTCTTATATTTAATAGATCCATTCATTTGAGGAACGTTAGCTAAAACTGGGATCCTGCTGTTGCAGGGGCATGCTTGCTGTAACGGTGCAACCCCAAAGAACACATCCTACTTTGAAATTTATGTGTGTGTGTTTGTGTGTCTGTTTGCACGTACAGAATGGTGCATCTTACTTGAGTAGAGAGAGATTCAGTTCTGCTAGTGTTTGCGAGAGGTTCCTTGTCCAAAATTCACCTGCAGCTGCGTTGTTGTTGAGTTAGGAACTGTACCTGTGACATTAACACCCCGACTGGTTTTGTTAGTATTGCAAAAGACAAAATGTGATTTTTTCCAAGATCTTGGGCATTATTTTCTGATGCTTTGGGGCTTAAACAACAGGTAACGTGTGCAAATTGTATGAAAATTATAGAAAATATAGAAAAATATATTTTTAGACAAGGCTGAAAGTTCTTTATAAAAGCCCATTTTCCACAGCATATTTACTTGGGGCAGGTGAGCAGAAGCTCATCTCTCTCCCCGCTGTTGTGTGGCATCTGGTTTGCAGGCTGAGCCTGTGCAGGCTGCCCGGGAGCTGCTCCGCACCCTTCAGACTTCTGCAGAGTCGTCGTTTGTAATGAATATTCTCTTTCTGTTCTCAGCATGTGTGTAATTAATGGGAGAAACTATTGGAGAATGAACTACAGACAGGTATAGGTCATCGTAGCCAGGTGTTTAATTATTGTCATTAGGAAGCATTTGGAAGTTCCTGGTGTGCACTTCTAGAAACATAACAGTAACTGGATCCCTTTGGATTTTGATGGCTTTGTCCGTTGTATTAAAGGATGATTAAAATGATTAGATGCACGATGTTGAAGCATTAATTTTCTAAACATCTTTATCAAGAAGAGGTAATACTTATAGACTACTCGATATGTTATACACATCATATTCCTTTTAGCTGATTTTTTTTCCTGCAACTGTGCCAGATTTTAATTAACATACTTGAAAACAAGTATGAAAACTTGTGCATTTGTAATTATATCTTCAGTAGCAATATTATTGCGCTTTCAAAAAGGTATATTTATCATACAAAAAGGGCCTAGAATTAGGGTCAATTATAATCATCCTCAAGAAAATACTGGAGTTACATGTGAAGCAGATGGCATTCCTTTTTGTTGGTGAAAAAAGAAGCAGCCTGGATGAAAATAAACTTTTCTGCGTGGACTCAGGGCTTTGCTGTGAAATGATTCAGAGTGAACAAGGTGTTTTCCACAGAGGTACAACCAGAATAACCCACTCATTGCTCTCTGTGAATGCTTTGAGTCCAGAAAACTTTCATTTTTCCATCTTGATTTTAAAAGCACATCGTTCCTTGTGGCGACTTTATTTGCTATTTATTTCCTTTCCTGTTTCAGAGTAGTATGTAAGAACACGGAGACACTAGCTACCTCTTGTGTTCAATCCCTTTAATTACACTTGAGCTTTTTCTGATTCCCCACCTCAAAAAGGCTGGCTCACCACTTGTTTTTATTGTTAGATTTCAAATAATTTTCTGAAAGATTAAAATTGGTAGCAGCAGTGTTTTGCTATTATGCAGAAAGGTAGATGAAGCAATATTTCTACCTGTATGTCTTTTAGTGAAATACCTATTTTTATTTTTTTTTTGATGACCTCGTTATGATGAAAATTGGTAAATGTTAAGGAAATAAAAGTTCTGAATTCACTTAGCTTTTTTTCTTTTTATTAAAATATTGCAAAATCTATAAATTATTTAGGGATATTTAGGTCACTACAGATGAAGATGGATGAAACAACCGTAGGTGCAGTTTTATGGTGTGTGTTTTCTAGTGTTTGTTCAATAGATAATAAAAAGCATGTTGCAAATGCAAACAAATAACTGTGACTGTTGGATCTTTTTTTTTTTTCTAGGCATTTGGGAAATCTTTCCGTTATATTTATTTATATATAAAGTATGTTAAGGGAGAATCTGGCCTCCTAATTTGTAATACTAGTGTATCTTCTTTGTCTTAAAGAATTCAAATATGATTAACTTCTGTAGAAGGAACACATATTAAAATGCTACAAGCCTTTACAGCGTATTATAGTATGATCTAAGCTGTTGAAATCAGATCATTACGTGAAAAATCGAAGTTCTGTTTTTCTCTTTAGGAAGGTGCTGTTACATGGTAGGGCTCTTCAATATTCTTGATTTGTGGACTCCCTAGACATTTTCCAATAAAGGCTCGATACCTTTATTAATTTCGGAACCATTCTTTCTACTTCTCCATATATTCCAGCCATTGGAGACATATCAGATGTATGAATCCATTTTGAATCTGAAATTAAGGAAGAAAAATTAGATATTTTAATAATTTTTGGAGAGCAAAGACTACTAATTCTGAATGATTTAGCGTGTTAACAGCATCATTGCAAAGGTAATTCTGTAGTGTGTTTCTCTCACTAGTCAGCCAGTTTAAAAAGAAAAAATACTGGTGTATTCCTAAATTAGTTGTCTGCAGAACAGCAAGGTACAGGAGCTTGACTGGTGTCAAATGCATATTTATTGATTTAATTCCAACATTCTAGTTAGTGCAAACCAGTAAAGCTGCAGACTCGTGAAAGTTTAAAAATATATATCTGTGAGTATTGTGGTGTGACATTGTACTTCTCCCTGCAACTGTAGAATAACACATCACAGACAGAGGGAAACATTCTGCTGTTTGCCTACCTGTGCTCTTTGGGGATTTCTGTTCAGGTTTTTGTTCATCCATGTGGGTAAACATGAAGATAGGCTCGCTGTAACTCAGGTGTTTTTCAGTGTATATCTAGTGGCAGCTGTAAGTAGGAAAGCAAAATATTAATAATGTGCAGGAAATTCCATAAGCATAGGGGATTTTGGGTGCTTGACTGCAGTCTCCTCAATAACAATTTAATATTTTTGAACACAGCAGTTCCTGTATATATACGAGATGGACATCTCAGGTGATAAAAGCTTTCTTATCAATCATTTGATTCCCCCTTTATCCTGGAATTTCTTTTTACTCTTGTATGCTTTTTCTTTCTTTTTATTGACAGATAGCTGAAGAAGATTTTTCATTCTCTCAGTAGTGTAGTTGAGCCCTGAAATGTTTTTTTTTTATTTGTAGTGTAGCAGAAATGTATTGTAAAATATTTGTGCTGCATCTTCTCTTTCTGTGCATTTTAAAACACTAGACATACTTGTAGAGAGGCACAAGGAATAGTTTGTTCCCCATTTCAATAAAACCTGTTCTGTTAAGCACAGTATTTACTTTTAAGAGATCTCCCTTCTAGCGCTTTATTTTTTACAGCATTTATTGTGTTTCACAGATTTATGCTGTCAGGCAGACTTGTATGTGTTTCACATTGCCTTGGAATACGCTTTAAGTGTATTTTTCTAAATACAAATGCACTCCTCTTCCTTATGTTATCACAACAGCTAGTGAACCCAGATGCTGTTCTGTGGGAGTTATAAAATTTTCTGGTAGTTTGTATCCTTGGCTGGTATTGCAGAGTTCGGCGGAGGGTGCCAAGCGGTTGAGCTCTCTCGCTTGTTAGGTTTGTCTGGATACAGTTTGCTTATGGGTTTCCCATGATTTGTCTGATGCGTGCAAGTTTTGCGGTTTATTTGTGCACAAAATCCAGTGCAGATCCCTTATGAGACTTGCGTGTGGACATTTATTTAGATGAGAGAAAAATGGCTTAACGCATATTTTCAGCTGGGATGTGGAAGCAGCCAGCTTGCCCCTGGAGCTCTTCTCTGAGCTCAGGCAGGACAGGATGGAGATGCCTCATAGACTGATCAGATCATGCAACTGCTGATATCAGTGCTGTTAAATTACACCATTTTTGCAAAATACACATTTTAAAATGGATATATTTTCAAATATATACATTTTCAAACTTTTATTCACAGTGAACAGTTTACACTCAGACGTGGTTGGGTGTTTGTTTAAATACAGTGCATTGCAGCCTCAGTGCTTTTCTTCATTTAAGAAATTCGCTGGTGTTTTATTTTGCTGTATTAAGTAACTTGGTCTGAATTTAAGGGAGTGAAGTGAGTCTGCACGTGGCTCTGAGGGAGGCTCCCACCCAAGCCTCGGAGAGAGGCACAGGAGCATTAATACTCCTATGAATCTGGCTGTCTCCAGTAAGTGCTGCCCATCTCAAAGCAGTATCTTTCCCTGGAAGACAGTGCTTTTACTGCTAAGCCAAGTAGGTAAAGTCACTTCAAGGGAGGGGAAAGCATTTCACTCGTTTTATGTATTTAGGAAGCTATTGCTGCTTTTTTTGCTTCCCACACTTTAAACTGTTATATCTAATTCAGGATATTTCAAGTTATTATTCTAGACAGTCACTTAAATAAAAATAAACAATTAAAAAAACATCATTAAAAAGTATGTTGTGCCCAAAATGGAGTCAATGATTTGTCCCACAGGACCAGAAAATGAACTTTACAATATTATGGACAATTTAAGATGGGCAAATTTAATTATAGCAGGAGTGTGCAATTACTGAATGAGGTATGAGAGACATGGGAAATGTTCCCATCTAAATAATGACCAGAATGTGCTTGTTCTAATAATATTCCATAACACATTTAGGGCCCTAGGATTACAACACTTTCAGGTTATTAGAAGACAATGATAATAGTGTGTTTTATTACCAAATTACTACCGTACTCTCTGAGGTATGAAGTGATATTAATGACCATTTTCAATAAGGAATAACATTTTGCAACATCAGTAGCATTTAACCATATTAAAATATGTTGTGTTTTGCAGTAAAGCCCTGGGGTACAGAGATGAAAACTAAAGGGTTTAATTTTGAGATGCAATTGGGAAATTATTTGGACATTCAGAAAAGCTTTAGGGTAAAAACACATTAATGAAGTATGTTTTTTAACTATTTGCAATAAACGAAAAGATACATTTATATTACCTGGTTGTAAGTTTGGTTTATAAAAATGTTAAAATCAGTGCATGACCTACATTCTATGTAGTGTGCTATATAAAATTTCAATTATCTAAGTGTCTGTTAAATCTAGAAATAAACCAATAAAAGAGAAAATTAGTACATGTATGTAAATGAATGCTGGCTGGGATGCATATTAAAAATATTTTTCAGAATGGAGGCATCTTTATATAATAGATGACAAGATAAAATTCAGCTTCTCTAGTAACATATCCTTTTAATGAGGAGCTTTGTGTTCATACAATTTACCAACAGCCATTCTTTACAGATTTATCTGCCTCTCTTTCTGTAAATATTGCAATATTTGTTTTGCCAAGGTCAGATGCTCAGACTTGGTGGCGTTATTGTCGTTGATCTAATCAACTGTAACTCTCATACCATCTGGTTAAGTTATTATGTTAATTCCAAGTAAATAAGTTAATTCCAGTCACTCAGAACTGCCAAAGACAGGAAATTTTATGATGTCAAAATATGTCTCTGAAGCTAAATAAACCCTCTGTACATGTTGTATGTTATGGAAGGTTGTAAAAACTAAAGATGCGTTTTCCGGTGGGAGCATTGCTTTCATTTGTGCAAAACAAATCCGAGGTTTATTTAGAGCCATAAAAATATGGAAATCATATTGCGGTTTTATAGTTACTGTAAAATATCATAAAATATTTGTAAGTTACCATCTTAATGTTAGCAATTGAAGAATTGCATGTGATATACATACAAATTGTATATGATATCATTTTATATTATACGTTTATTGTTAAACAGGTGCAATAGGATACATTAAGGATTGGTTTGCAGGCATGACCTTGTATTTAATGTCAGATGTGGAAGTGTCAGAATTGCAAAGCTTGCCATGGATCTGTACAGAAATAAGGGGGGGAACTGGCTCTCTGTTGACTTAGAGCGTTAGTTCTCCTTAAAGATAAGAAAGTTAAATCTATCCTTTAATTCTGTGCTAGATCACGGGAGCTTCAGTTCTGTTCTCCTTTAATATTCAAAGATCCTGATTTGAGTGCTGAAAATTCAAGAGGTTACCTCTTAAGAATCCTTGGGATTTGTGTAAAGCGAATTGGTCATGTTCATTGGTCTCTTGATACTGCATGAGAATGTGTCTTTGAAAAGTGAAGCACTTAAGGCTTAAGCAAAAACCTCTGTTATGAAACTCTGGGAAATTTTAAGACTGAAAAGCAAGAAGTTATAGTTTGGACTTGAACAAGTCTCAGTTCAGCTCCAATTTGATGTGTATCCTTTTTTGCCATTCTGCTTTGCAATGTGGCAATCGATGGCTCTTACGCAACTTTGGACTACTGCAGCCATTGCTTTGTTGCTTATCTCAAAATTATTTGAGTATTTAAGATTAAAATATCAAAGTTTTTGTTCTAGTCATTAAAAGAAACTGTGCGAGAGTATGTCAGATAATAAAGTCTGGAGTCCCATGCGTTTCCATGGTTTAGACCTGAGCTGTAGGGCGCAGAAGAGGTGATGTCTGGTGGCTCTGATACCGTAGCATCGTACATGGGAGCTCTCGTGTCTAAATGCAGGGAGTGATCTGAAAGTCTCTCGGGGAAGGATTAGTGTTTGGTGGCACAATATGCAAATTCCTGGCTTGATAACATGGCGTGTAATGCAATTTGAGATGGAGTTTTAACTAGTCCAGTTTTATGCATATAAACTTAAGAATATAGAGACTTCAATACTAAGCTATTTATGTTCATCTTATGGTTTAATATAGTATATTTGACTGGATATTGTTTCATGCGTTTAGTTAGTCTAGCTTTGAATAAAATGCATCATGTCTCTCTGAACACATTCTTCTCCATATTTTATGTAAAAAAGGTGTGGTAACAAAGCTACTGTTTATAAATTCAAACTGATGTGGTTGAACCATAGCTCAGCTGTGTGAGGCAGGGATGAAGGTAGTTGATTCAGTCTAGACCGTTCTAAGGGTTTTTATGATGATCTCTCTCTTTAGGAGGGAGTCCCCAGTATCTTCACAGTGGAGAGAGAGAGAGATGTGTATATATATATATATATTTTTTTTTAACTTCACGCAAAGAAGAACCACTTTTTCTGTGTTCCTGTATGGGCTGAGTGCACTGAGACACCCCCCACTGTTATTTCCAGGTCCTGGAGAAAATGCTCTGGGGTACTATGGCTCTGGGCAGAGAGCCTCAGCTATTTACTTTCTAACAGGAAAAGAAAGGTGATGGACTTAAATCTGCGTAGGAAAAAGGAGTCTGCCAGCAGGAGAACATGGTTGCTGTGTCGGGTGACAGGAAGAAAATGGGAGCTGTAGAGGGAAAAGGGGCTTACTCCTATCAAACCTCAGAAACAGAGACCAGAAGCAATTTGAAGAGGAGGGAGTTGTTTGTTTTTTGGTTTTTTTTTGACTTGTTCTTTTCATCCCTTGCCCCTGGACAGGCAGAGCTGTGTCCTAGAGTTGTGGCTGGGCTTCCCTACATAGCAGGCAGTGTGGGAGACTGTGTAGGGAGAAGGTGGGAGAGGTAATCCCCTTCTCATGGTCAATGCCACCCACCGCGGAGCCCCGGCTGATGCCAGGATGCCCAGGGCAGGTCTCTGCTCTTCCTGCTCTGCTGGAGGTCATAGCTGGAGAGAAGAAGTGGTCCAGTGTTGGCGAGGCTGGTCTGGACAACTATACCTGGTCTCTCAACACACAAAAGAGTGTTGAGAATTGGAAATATTTACTATAGTCTTAAAAGTATGCCAGGCAGAGATTTTTTAATTTTCTCACTTATAAAATCTGAGTATTTTTAGTTGTACTGCAGCCAGTGCTGCTCTCACCATAGTCATTATCTAGACCGCGGGAGCACAAGCAGCCTGTTGTTGTTTAATTTACTGGAATAAGTGTAATTCTTTAGTGAATAGTTGAAATTATTAGGTGTAGCCAATAGCAATAAATAGCTCAGAAAGTGACATACAAAGCTTTGGTCCAAAGTTTATCTGTTTGTTTTGGATTATCAGAAGATTCCTCCTGGTATTCTGCATAAAATTTTGTCTGTTTAATATCAAATAGAGCTCTGGGTTTTGTAACTTAAATGGTGACATTCTTTTCAAAATGTGGCTTGTGCATCTGATTTGAAAGTGCCCGTTTTGGCAGAGCAGCTCCATTCTCAGTCTGTGTGGAAGATACACTAACTGTGCAGCAGAGGTCACTGTAAGTTTGTGGTTGAGACATTTTAATGCTACTTATCAAAATGTAGTACTGAAAATATTAATATTATGACTAGGAAATTCTTGTGCCTGCATTAGCTTTGAAATGAAACTATGAATATTAAGAAAGGTCTTTTACGTGGAAGTAGAAAATGGAGTTGATAAAATTTCAAGGAAACTTGAATCGCCTTAAGAAATGTGGCATATACCCAGAATTTCATCATCCTTAGTGTTACTTATCAAAATTTAGCCAAATGATGACTTCTGTAGAAGAACTTCCTCCTCCTTCCAAAATATGTCACTCCTCCCTTTCCCCAAAAGCCGGCTGTGCCAGTGCTGTTCCCGAGCACAACTGCTCACACCTTCCCTCAGTCTGCCTGTCCTGCTCTTAAAGGCCACAAAATGAAGTCAAAATGGAGCATGGCTTTCCTGTTGGTTTTGTGCCTTGCTAAAGGCAGCACTGAAATCTCTCTCTTCTGTAACTCAGTGACTGAATCAGTTTCTAACCGTGTTGCGTTTGCTGTTCTGAAAGCAATGTTCATCTTCCGCAACTCCTTTTTGGCTGAATCAGAAGTTCATTTTTCCAGAGACAATTGCCGTAGACTAAGTAGTCATCTTACAGAGAGGTGATGCATGTTCCTGGATGTGCAATATTGTGATCTCTCCAGTAAAGGGGACAGATACAAATGAGCAGGACACCGTTCTCCCCATCTATAGTAGCCCTGTCTGTTATTCTCGTAACTGAACCTGATGTGAGATCTTCAATTCTCTGATGTTACAGTCTTACCCCAGCTGTTTGTCCCACCTGGATCCCTCATGGTGCTGCTTATATTTGCCTCAAGCCATCTATCTTCTAACAAAGAAGGCAGCTGTGAACTCCATCTATTTTCCAAACTCTGTATGTTTTGCCTTGTTCCTTCCATCATCACAGTAAGCTTTTTAAGCTACGTGGCAGCAAAATAACCTTTTGCTGCTGTTTTTCCCCCAGGACTGTGTACCTCTTACCCTGCCCTTGTGTTGGGGGGATCAGTAGCAGTCCTCATCAACTGCTGTTTGGGAATGTTTGTCCGTTTTCAAACAAACTAAAGCAGCCATAGAACTTCTGAGAAATGCTAGTTTAAAGCTTTTTGTTTTCCTGCTATCAATCGCCAATTATAGCCGTGAAAAGTAGTCCTTGGGAGAAATCTCAAAAGTCACCCTTCTTCTAAAGACAACTTCCGATTTTGATTAACTAGGAAGCTAATGAGGCTTTTGCCTCTCTGGGATTTTTTTCTTGATCTTAGTTCTTCAAGGGCTTGTGTAATCTTATTATGGAAATAGTGCAAACAGATGTTTGCAATTTTGCATCCGCTGCAGATCTATCACGGCATAGGCGTGGGAGACTCTGGAAGTTGATTAGTGGAGAAAAGCAGGTGAAGTTAGATTGTCAGGTAGGTGTTTGGGTGGAACAAGAAGGAACTCCAGTTTCATTCAAGAAAATATAGGAAGGAGGAGTTAATTTAAGCAAAGTCATTGCATGGTGGAAACATTTGTGAACTGGGAAGAGTGTTCTGTTAGACCCGTGAATAGAGACTTGTCCAAACATATTCTCGTTTTCTGCTGTCTCTTTGTCAGTTTGCAAATGGCTTTTGTGGTTGCACTGAAGTGAGACTGAGGTGAAGTAGACTGGAAACCCAGCATGGTGACTCTTGCAATAAATCATGTGTATATTTTTGACTTTGGAAACAACCAATTTTGGCAGTTGCCAGAAACGGGAACTGTATTGTTAGTCACCTGCCTCTCTGTGGTCCTGTGTCTTTTCACTTGTAATCCAATTTAGTCATGATTTACACCACCGTATTTTGAAAGCCAAAAAGACCTCACCAAAGAGTGTGCTGGGGCTGGAAGGACATGGTGTGGTCAATGGCATTTGTGTGTTCCCCCTCCCCACCGTGGTGAAGTCTTTTGAGTAGGCCTCACTCCCAAAGAGGTGTCTGGGGCAAAGGTGGGTGGCGAAGAGGTCCTGCCCCGCAGGACAAAGAATTTTGGTTCCAGCTTTGGCAAGGACTTGGGAATCTAGGCACAACCTGTGGTGACAAGCAACCTGCGTGGATGGGGCCTTGATGGCAGGAGGGGAGGCTGTAGCTGGCAGAGTTGGAGATGCGGGTCTCAAGCTCCCTCCCCCGTTGAAGGAAGCAGGTACCGAAAGGCAGGTGTGTGCAGCCATGATCACATCAGAAGTACTGATGTTTCAAAATACGGGTTTTGAAAACAGCACCATTAGTGGGAAGTTGATGTTCTCTTCGTTCCTTTCTCTGCAGGTTAATGAGGCAAAGTCAAATAAGACAATATGCAATAAAAGTACAGAGTTGAAGATGTGTGTAGAATTTCCAGTCAGAATTTAAAAAACACACAGCAGACTGTAGCTGTTTTCCCCCAATGTTTCTTCTCTGTGACTGTAATTTCTATAAATTGCTGTGTCCTATATGAATATTGCATGCTCCCTTCCAGTTGGGTGGTCTTAAGATGAATTGTACTAATTAGGCTAACATTAAGATAGTAACTGCACATAATTTTTACTGCTAGACCGCACCTTATCACAAAATTCCTTTTTAATAGGGTACAAAATAACCTTTTTGAGTTGTCAGCTTGAAATATTCATGATTGTTTCTGTAAAGATGAGGTGACAGAGGTAATGCATTTATTGGATGTGTCTGCATGGGTAGAGGAAGACTTTATACAGAGCATTGATCCCACACAAGGGTTTGCTATCCCCAACAGGTTAGTATGTCCACAAAGTGTCATTCTCTGGTGGGCCCATGCTGAAGTATTCTTCGATTTGTAGTATTTTGGGTGTTGCTGTGCAGATGCAGTTTGGGATTCCTGGCGTGGGTATTTCTGAAGTAAATAACGGCTGCGAAGTGGTTCCGAACAGCTGAGCTTCCTCCTAGTGAACCGACACAAATTGCAGGGCTTACAGCCACTTTCTGTTAAAGAATTTAGTGCCTGTTGGATTTTCTCGGTGTTTTCAGAATGGAAAGATTTTGGTTTGACTGAAAACCTTCCATCCCCCACACCCCCCAAGGAAATATTGATATTGCCTCCAAGAGTGGTTTTGTGCATGGTGGAGAAAAGCGTTCAGATATGGTGGACTGACTTAAGGATCTGGAAAATGAAAAGGCCTTTCATTAAAGAGCCTTAGTTCTCTGTTAAAAATTGAAAATAAAATGGCTTAAGGATTGGAAACAGGCAGCAGCTCGTCCTACAGTCTGAGCAGTGCTCACCTGCACAGCACCAGGGGCTCATGCAGAAGAGATGCTCCTCTCAGTTATCTCCTTTTAGCCCTTGTCAGTAATCAGAACATTTTCACATAGTAAAACAGAAATTGCCAGCTTATCTTCAACTTGGTGATAGAACTCTTTGTATCCGTTTTCTGGTCTGATTCCCAAATTTGGTAAACAAACCAGAACCCCCCACTTGTGCTGTATTTATGGAAAGTGGCCACGATGTTGGGTTTTTCCCAATAAGGCTGATGAGAGATCATATTTGTTTAACCTTTTCATGTTAAGGTGTGGATGAAAATGTGGTGGTGGGAATGTAATTTTAACACCTACCATTGGGAAAATAAATTGGAAATGTTTAATACATGACACTGGTGGTAAATAGCATTCTGCTTGTTAGAACTAATACCTATTGTGTGTGTACTAGATACATACAAGATATGAATATGTTTTATAGAAAAACAGCTTGTTACTATCTTGTTGAAATGTATTTCTTATAACTATTAATGCTCCCATGTGATTGTGCAGTTTTTTCATTCAAAATATGGATATTCTTGAATATCCATAGTTCTAAGACTATGGATAAATAAATATAAATAACAATGAAGAAAAACTTTGAAATACAGCAATAGCTGTGTATTTCAAAGCACAGTCCTTTGTTTGATTATCCATATAGGTGAATTTATTTCCAAAGCTCTGGTCTCACAGGGTCCTCAACTATGTTATGTGCAGTCTTTTAACATGGCTAAGGCAGAGAGTGGCTTCAGAGTCTGTCAGACTTTGTCAAAATTCACATTTTCACAGCAGGCTTCGCAGGGAGGTGTCCAGTGGCTTCCAGCTGCTGCTGTTTGTACTGGTACGTGAAGTTCCCTTCTCTCCATCTCCTGAGTAAGTCATTATGATTGTTACACGTTTATTCCCACTTTGCTTAAAAATAGATTATGAAGGGTAAAAAGAAAAACCAAAGAGAGAGAACCGCATCACGCCAAGCATTCAGTGTTCAGCTGCTGCCCAGGATTCAGCTGAAGTGCAGTTGGAATAGGTGGTGAAGCAGCTTTCAGAGGAGGGAGACCTAATCCCCATGCATCCTTCCTTAAATCCCCCCTTCACCAAACTGAATGTTTCTTTCAAAATAGTGCATTTAGTGGTCTGTGGTATGCAATGTATTGAAATGGTGATGAGAAGTGAAATAAATCTTTTCATTTTATTTCTACTTTGATTAGTTATTAACATTTTGACTCTTTGTAACCCTCTGCAAATTAATATTTAATATGCAAAAGGATAGGGTATGTGAGATCTATGCAAACCTTCAGGTTTCTTCCCAGCAATAACCTTTCTTAAGGGGAAATATTGATCAGTTCTTAGGACAAGTAAAGGGGCAGCTCCTCTGGAGACCTGCACCTATACCTCAGGTCAGGTTGGTTTTAGTTCTTCCTGTGTTAAGTTCCATGTTGGTGCTACCACTCAGTGCTTTCTACATTTCAATAGATACTGAGCTGGTGAGCAAGTTAAGCTCCAAGCAATTACATATTCTTCTTTTACAACCAAGTATCGCTTCTGTTGCTGCTGTTTTGGAAGTGTATCTTTGTGTACTTACATGTGTATAGAATTGTAGCAATTTGCGACCAAAGTCTCAGCTTGTAGCCGGTTATCATCTCCTTTTGAAATAGTCTTCTGAAAGAAATTTTGCACATAGCAAGTAATTAGCCAATTTGGACATGATTGGGATTTTTCGGGGGGTCTAAAATTGGGTGTGTGGAAACTCTGCTTCCCAGCTCAGAGTGTCACTAATCCAATTTGTTGATTTAAAAGAAAATACTGCTTGACTATAAATTTAATGTAGGCAAGGTCACTGGGAAAATTTGGACTCCGCTAAGCTGGGCAAAGAAGGAATGTCTTTGTGCAGAGCACAGGCTCTATCTGCTGAAATTCATTTTCTTGGTGGAGAAGGCAACAGTTTTATTTCTTAATTTCTCTCAATTTCTCTTCTGAGGTTTGTTACGTTACTGCATGCATCTTGCTTGAAGCTTTCAAAACCATGACAATAGAAAAGTGGAGGCTCTTCTGAAAACCTCATACTCTACTAAGAAGACTGGCTGATGTCACTGAGCGATTAATGTGCAATTAAAATTAAGATAATAAATAGCTCAGCATCTAGGCTGGCTTGGACCACGGTAGTATGTACTGTGGCAGTGTTCTCTAAAAAACCAACAAAACCTTCTTTGACAAGAAATTGCTTTGTCTGAGAAGACTAGACAATTTATGAGAGCGTCTGTCACTCTGCAGAATGTACATACTCTTGGTGTGTTTGGTAGTACCAAATGGATTTGCTTTTAAATGAGCTAGCATATTTGCAGCCAAATTTATTTGTCCTCCTGCTGGCTCCTGTAATCAAACGTCATAAGTATGATTGTATAACATCTTAAACTTCTTGACAGTAATGAGCTGACTGCTGCATTTTCTCTGGCACCCTGGGTCTTCAAGCCGTTAGTTACATTAACGTAATAGGCCTTCTACTCTAGTGTTGGTGGGACCCACTTCTGTGAACCTTCAGCAGAAAGTGGAGATTCATGTTCCTCCTTTGACTCTGCTGAGGCACAGCAGTAGCACATGTCCTATGGCATCTCCTCCAGGCTGGGAAACACATACACCAGGAGTGATACAACATTTTGGAGATGTTTACAAAAATAACGAAGGAGCATAATTCAACATAAGGACTGAATTATCGGAGATGAGAGCTGAGCAGATGGCTTAATACTAAGATTTATGAGTCACCTGAGATGTTGAACATTAAATACATACATATTTCTTCCTGTTCTTAGGGATCTGTAAGTTTTTCATTCCTCTAGTACTCTTGTTTGCTGCCATCTGGCCTTTTGTGATATGTATTTTAAGAGTAACCCAATCGGGTAGTAAAATATTTTTGTTATAGGTTTACAACTGGAGAGCTAATGGAAGGTCAGCCGACCACTGTAGAAACTCCTTTCATTTGTGTTATTACTGCTCTTTAGGAACTTTAGGAACTACCACTGTTAATCCCCTGGCTAGCAGAAAAAATCGTCTAAGGACTTTCCTGCCTCAATGCGAAGCCAGCCGGCCTCGGCGGTGATCAGGGGTGTTTGAACTAACCTGGATGCCAGGGATCAGATTTGCCAATCAATCTCCGAAACTCATGACCTTACTGCTCTCTTAAATGCCAATTTAGCTTCCTAAATACCAGACCATCCTTTTTTTCAACTATAATATTTATTTTTAACTTTCAGCTTTATAGCTTCCATTTTTAGAAAATATTAAATTGAGTTTAAGAGAATCTTAATTTCACAGAAAAATTATTAGTTTTCTGGATGTGTGGGGTTTTTTTCTTTCTTTCTTCTTTTTTTTCCATGTCATGGCTTGTTTATTTTGAACAGGGTGTGGATATATTTTCATTTTGCTTGGCTGTGTGCCTTTCCTGCCCAGCCGCAAAAACAAGAGGGAACATCTTTCAATTCAGAAATTGGCAAAAATAATGGAGCAGCAAAATTCCACCCTTGGGAAAAGGTTAGGTATTCTTTTAAGAATGTGAGAAAAGCAGCAAGTTTTGCCTTAAGGTACCAGGGTGAAAATTGATATCTTTGCATAGGATCTTTCATTAACATATGGAAGAACACAGAGAACACATGGAAAGATGTACAGAAAAGTGCTGCTACTTGAAGAAAATTTCAGCGTTTTCGATATTTCTTACGTATATTCACCTGGAGTTTTGTAGCTGGTACTGGATGATGTTTCTGGTTTTCTAAAGTACCTTTGTTCAGAAGCACTGACATAACTAAGAAAAATTATTTTAGTCTGGTATAGTTTAAATTTAAAAATTATTGATCAGTACTGTATGTATCTGAAGAGGCATGTAAACAGCATGTATTGGAGTAGCTTCCTATTTTAATATTTCAAGAATAAACAAGAGAGGATAAATGATTCACTTACGAAGGATCAGAGAAGTTTTAGTCTTGATCAGGGAGTGCGATGATTTATACCATTAACCAGTTCTTGATGGTAGTCAAGTCACAGATCTGCTGTGGCAGCTGGAAGATCCCAAGGGATAATATGCTGCAACTCAATAGGACTTAAAATGTAGTATGTGATGAGATGGGCAGCAGCAGGAGGGTAATATGGGGAGCGGCACAGGAGGAATAGGAGCAGCAGTCTCGCATGCTGTGCTCTTGAGCAACATGGTTTTTAGCAGTGTGGATCAAATTAATGCTAAAGTTAGTGCTTCTGTTGCAAAGTTTCAGTCTGGTACACTCTTTCACAAAGCATGTAAGACAGGGAAGTCTTGTCTGTGGGTGTTTGCATATCTTGAATTCACGTTTGACGGGAAGAAAACTTTTTCTTTCAAAACATCCATTGTGAAATTTCTGAGTTTAGCAAACTGGGAGCTGTGGTAATAGCAGTTGTATTAGTCCTAAGTGCCTGAGTGTGTGTGCTTTCTGTATAGCTACTTAAGAGACAGTGCGGAGAACTGCTGTCATGCTGTCTCTGACAATATCACATACTTCAACTGTAATTTCTACGTTGGTTTCTAGTTTATTGATTGGAGATTGTGTAGGCTGCACTAGTGGGAAATCCCCATAAGGGCAGTAGAGGTTGAGATATGGTAGCAGGAAAAAGAAATCTTCTGTATTATTAAGGGGTCACCAAAGTCTGTAAAAATGTATGAATTGGCCGCTTTCTGGGGGTTGTATTTTTTGCAATATTTAAGATGTAATATACTGGCTGTGATTCCCAGAAGAGTACAATATTCTGATGTTCCGTTGTCACTGTTCATAGTCAAGCTCTATCATTATCATTTATAGGGCGCAGTCAATCAGATCAGCCCTTTACAGAAATGAAATTCCTGGTCAGAGGAGTTGTCATTCTAATTATGTAATTAACATGAATT
>JAOXJM010000012.1:14112209-14133563 GCA_026413425.1 Tringa solitaria
GCAGATGAATGAGGATTAACAAAATGATAAAAAAAAAGAAAAAAAACTATTAAACTTTTCTATATTATTGTTTCCTTTTTTTTTTGTATGCACAAACCTGGCCTATACCATCTAATGGAACAGTTGTTTCACTGCAAGAATTTATGTTTACACGCTGAGTTTCCTATGTGGCAAAACTGTTCTTCATGGTAGGATGCAAGTCAAAAAAGTTCAAAAAATGAAGCAAAGCTAAATGACATACTGTGACTGGATAAATTTATTAAAATGAAATTTCATGGAATGTACATAATGTATAATGCATATTTGGGTAAAACATTTAACATCTGTTTTATATTACTGGCAGTGACACCCCTACAGTAGTTTCTCGAGGAACTTGAAATTGCTAACACAGTTACAGAGCTTTAAGTTACCAGGCTGCTTGGGACTTAATTCTGGCTTTATTGTACATCTGTGGAGTAATTGTTTTTCTGTGAATTTTAATTTTTTCCCTATTTCCTTAGGTTTGGGGGGTTTTTTGGGTGTGGTGCTATTTGTTTTTTTTTTTCTCCATAGTGACAGTTGTAGTTAGCTGCCTAATTACAGAGTCATTGCTAATCTTCTTTCTTCAGAGCCTTGCTAATGGCTGTCATTGGTTAACGAGAAGCTACCTTAAGGTGTCATTATATAATCACTGAAACGTTTCTTTCCATTTCATGGTCAGTGGCTCTCATTACCCCACTGATTAGATCATAAATGCAGAAATGTCCTACTGGAAGTTCTGAGGTTCAGCTAAGGGCAGGAAAGAAGATGCTTTTAATACTGTTTTATTGTCAGGGCACGTTCAAAAATAATACAGAATTTTATTGATGCATTTCACATCTAGGATATAAATTGTTATTGGGGAAAATATTGCTCACAAATGTAATTTGGAATATAGGCACAAAATAATAGAGATCATTCAGTACTTATTATCTGATTTCAAGAACAGGTATTTCTACTTAGCTTTCATAATACATGATTTATACATGTATATGTGTATATACACCTCAAAACTTCAGACTTTGACAAAATCAGTCTTTCACTCTTGATTTCATTGTTTGTTTGCCTTCTTCACACCGTCTCAAGTCTCTACCTGCATGTGTAAATAATTCATAGGTGCTTGTGTAGAATGTTAATAATTACAAAATATGATTAAAATAATATTTAAGTAACCAAATGAAGCACTCTCCTTGAAGCAATGCTAGAATTAAAGCTCTATAGGTACATTTTTTAATTTCCATGTAGTACTTTGTAAGTCTTTTCCTCCTTGGGTGTAATTTCTTGTGGCTGTAAAATGCAAACTGGAAACCACATTTGGCTCCAGCTGGTTATTGGGAGTTTAGCAGAGGCTGGGGCAGCAGAACTAATGCTGTAACGCATAGCAGTAGGGTATTACCCACAGTCTCACTTTGCAGGCAGGTAAGCAGGAGATAATCCATATGTTTAACCAGTGCAGTACATAAGAGGAGTGTTTTCACTTACTGACTATGGGAGAGCATGAATGCTGGCTGGTGAAGACTTTTTGGCCCCTTTCTACTGAATTGCATATATTTCACTTGCTCCCTTCCAGCCTCTTCCATCTTGCTTTTACCTCACATTGTATAGTTCCAGTTCCTCGTTCATCTTGCCCAGGACCTTTTATTATCCAGTCCTAGTCTCTGTTCTCCCTTCCTCCCCTTTGAAAAGATTTCTTACTTTATGCACCCTGCTGTCATGAGCACCAATTTATTAGTAAAAGTGTCTGCTGTACTTGGCATAAGAGGCAAATAAAAGGAGCATGCCCCTAACAAACTGATGATCCTTAGGGAAAAGTTTGTAATCTAAATGAAACAGGGTACTAAAACTTGCTGTTCTCAATAAAGAATCAGTTTCTACAGGTTTCTTCAGTGCAGGTAGTTTATGGCAGGTAGCTGATCATAGTATTTTTGCTAGTGTTCATTTTAGCAGATGATTTATTTGGAAATATTTAATTGTTTTGAACTCAATTTTTCAAAAAACATAAAAATCAAACCCCCTGCAAGATAAATCTGTTTGGTCTTCATGGCTTTTCTGCAGCTGAAGTCAAATACATCCAGGTTAGCTGGTTCTGTGTTGCCATCCTGTCTAAACTTTCTTCCGGGCTAGAAAATTGATAAGTATCTGATAACCGCCGTGGAGACAAAACAGAAACATAAAGATCATATGTTGTATAATCATCCTGATTACTCTGAGCAGTACTATGCTGCAGGTTTCACTAATCAAGATTAATTGTGATCTAGGCTACGTGAACTGCCATGTAGAGTGGATTGTAATTAAATAAAAATATAATCATTTTAACATTGTGCCACTAATATGTATTTACAATAGGTAGTACTTTTGAAAAGACTCTTATTCCCTACAGTGATTAGGAAGCTGAGTTATATTTTCTAACTGCACAGATGTTGTTAAAAGCTCATATTTCAGGCCATAAAGACTTATTATACTTGAGGTTGTACAGCAATAGAAAAATGGTTTGTGCATCTGTCTGTTGTGCGGGACTTGAAAACTAAAAAAAATCTGGAATGGTAGAGATTTATGGAAAACCTAACTTGTCTGTATATATATGTTTTAAATATGGGGTAGGTAATTTATACTAGGGCTTTGCTAACAAAAAAAAAATTGCTTTGACAGGTCTTTACGACTCAAGAGGTAGAAAATATTTAATACAGTGTGTAATAAGAGAATCGCCTCTGTTTCAGCTTTCTCTGCGTGAGTTGACAGGTCTTAACTTGACTTCTTTCACATGGTGTCTTTGAATTTTTATCTAGAATGGCTTGTACAAATGCTCTACTTCGAGGCTTAATGAACCAAAAGGCTTTGGGGTATGTACACTCAGGTTGTTCTGTGTAGGGGCCTAGATCTATATTCCAGAATATTCTGTTCTGTATTCTGACAACTAGAAATGTAATGAGATTAAATATTTCTTCTTTTAATAAGGAAATAGGAGTGCATCCTTGGCAACTGTACAAAAGCATTAAGAACTTGAGCATGTGAGTGGATTTCTGCCCATCTGCAAAATGGGCTTTTTGGGTGACTTCTCTCTCTGCTGCTACTATTTCCACCTCTTGACCATTGTTTTATTAGATACTGCTTTGTTGGGTGTCTGTGCTTCCATCCCCACGCCTCTCATGGATAATGGAGTATACCTCAGAAGATCTTTAATTACGCCAGCTGGGTGGGTGCTCTGCTAACGATGGCTCTGCCACCCTGCAGCGTCCTGCCCGGGCAGGATATTACTTAGAGAAGGCGGTTTATTGACCTTGTGTGGGCTCGGCAGGAGCCACGCTGGGGTTGGGAGTGTATCGAACACTTGCAGGGAGATTGTATCGATGGTGGGGGGGGTGAAAAGCCGTGGTGTCATGAGGAGAGTCGTCTTGTGCACTCGGCTGAGATTTTATCTGAGCACCAGATACAGCGGGCTTTCTCTAAATGTGATTTTCCTTTAGGAGATGTGCTTGTTAAAACTGAAGGAAATTAAATTCAAACGGGCTCTCAGATAATATTGAGTCAAGCAAATAAATGGATAAAAGCAAGGAAGCTCTGGCCAACAGTGTCGGGGGTCTTTCCCCATCCATCATGGCCTGGCCTGGCTGCCGCAGCTGCGGTGCCTGTGATCTCCAGGCCTATGTTGCTTGCCGTGCAAGCTTTAATTGAGTGACCCATGAGCAAAAACTTGGTTAGAAGTCCTGCTCTTCTGCCTGGAGGAAGCATTTTTGAGCCCGATTCCTAACATTTTATCTCCGTGCCACTACCCCAGAGGGCAGGCAGAGCTCAGGTGTGGAAGCAGGGGGACTCCAGGGACCTCTGTGAACACCCTTGGTTTGCAGCCTCAGACAGGCCAGAGTACATCCCTGGTACTCTGTCATTTGAGTCTAGATAACTTCTTTAGGAAATATATTTTCTTTATCTCAGAAAATACTTTTTTTTTTTTTTTTTTTTTTTTTACAAAAGCATGATCAGAATTAAAGAATACAAAGAATGTGGATTTTTTTTAAAACAGTCATATTGAGAAAGACAATTTAGTTTTGCGTCTCAGAGCTGGGAAGAGATAACAGAAACCCTTTTTAAATGGGCTATTTTCATTTATTTGCCCGTATGAAAATGCAAGTACCGTGCTGTGTGTCAGACAGTACTGTACCTACCACGTGTCCCAGCCCTCCTCTTTGGGAGCAAGTAGCTTCACACAACCTCTGGAAGTGGTCAAAACAGTCTTATTTTGTGACTGATTTTGAGGGAGAAGAGTCACTTTAAATTGAGTGTACCTCAAATGCTGCAGTGTCCATAGCAGAGCTCTAACTAGGGGCAAATTTGGGGTTTGCTTTTCCCATTCCTCAGCTACCGAGTGGGTCGGAGGTGTGGGCCGCATGACTGAGGGAGGTTGCGGTATAAGATGAAAACAAAAAACTGTTGCTTTGATGAAAAGCATCATTTGTTCAACTTACAACCACACAGTATCAGAAAAATTGTCTTTTCTAAGCAAATGTGCAGTGAATGTTATTTTTGCAACTGTGGTGAGGTGCTGTTACTTTTCCAACTAAATATAATTAAAACATATGCTATTAAGCCTTAGCAGCTTTAGTTTTGCCCAAATTAATGAGCGAGTGTAGACTTTATAATTATATAGTTTAATATTATTATCTGACGTTTAGGTCCTCTTATGGCTTCTATTTCTTAGGAGGTGGATGCTTTTGGAGTGTACTCCCCCAAATCATGGGCAGTTCCTCTGCTCTTGCACACTCCTGCCTTCCTCTTAATTTTTTTTTTTTAGTGATAACTTCCATTCCTTTCTGTATCCATAAAATAGGTGGTTTCCTTCCTGTAGACATAGTTCAGTAAAGAACTTAGGCAGCGAACAGTTACGCTCATTTCATTGTGACTATTTAAGCTGAAATTTAACCTCGAGTATTAAATGCTTTGCTGAGTCTGGGTTTGAGTGGGATGAGATGATTGCAATAGGAAACGGATCCTTCTTGGCACTTTCCCAGGCTTCCAGGCTTGTAGAGGTGTTGCTAATTTTGTGTGTAGTTAGTTATTGAGGATTTTGAGAAGGGAGTAAAGTCACCTTATCAGAAGATGAGACTCTTCTTTCTTCCATTTTCTCCTTGCTGAAGAAGACCAGATAGTTGAGGGATGTGTCTCAAACTCTTCTTAGCTCTACCTTATGTAAATTTTGGACCATCAGGAAGTAACACTATTACCAGTTAAAATAATAATTTGACCAAGGATTCATTATATATCGTTGCTAAATTCTAATTTTTTGGGGAAAGAAAACCACATCTAATAATTGTTTTCCAGCACATCCTGTTATGACCTTTGAGTTACTGATTTTTTTCATACATCTATTTACCTTTTTGGCATTACAAATGTCTCTGTTCCACTTCCTTTTTATAAAATTGGATGAAAAAGAACTTAACATTTCATTATCCTTAAATATGTTTTATGAATTTCTTCTTTAAGTGTCAATTTTGCCTTGTATTTGGACTTAAGCTGTCTGTTTCCTTTGGCACTTTTGAAACTCTAAGGAAATCCTTGTTGTTGCAATAACAGTCTTAACTGGGCCATACAAATGTGTGTACAACGAAACCTCTTTTGTATCATTCTGTTCCTATATATGTTACACAGTTTCGCCTTCATCTGTACATAGGTGATAATAGTGCCTTTATGACATGTACATACATATTTTGTACATACATATACACACACATAGACATATTCAAACTTACACTATTGTCCCTTAAATTCTTACATGGGCAGTCAGTCTTACTGTTCCCTGGAAGCTGATTTTCTTTTAAAGGCTGAAGTCTTTCTAGGAGATACAGTGAAACGAGATTACAGTTAGATTTCCACCAAGTAATCTATATGGATTGACTATCGCTGAAGGCAGTTTTATTTCCTGAACAAAAGAAATGTAACTTTTTCTGCTTCGGTTTATTACTTTAAAATTAATGTGACTACTGTAAATCAGAAAGGCTTAGTGTGCCAAACACAGTGTGGCTATTTAATACTTAGATGAGACGTACTGGAACAAATGGCAGCAAGGCATTTTACAAAAAGTAATCAGAACGCTGAAAACAAAAGTTTGTGTTGTCTCTTGTTTAGACTTTCATTTTTATGACCAGAAGAGATATTCTGGTCTTCAGAGATGGTTATAATTTATTTAGAAAACTCATGTGATCTGACAGGGGGTCTCTTTTAGTTGTGGCTTGAATTTTTTTTTTTACTGCGCCCTTCAGAGATGCTCTGCAACTTGCTGTCAGCCCTTCTGGGCTGAGGAAGTAGGTGGAGAAATCTTACAAGTTCAGAGAGGTAAACTACAATAAGTACTTCGGTCTAATTGGACTGAAAAAAAAAAAAAAAGAGACCAAATCCACAAAATTACTTATTTGGAGAAAAAAAATATGTGTTTTTCATAATAGAAATGCTTTGTAGGACTTGTTCCCATTAAATTAAGCTGAAACAACTGGAGTTTGTGTTTCTGTGTAACAGGCTAGCAGAGGGGATTGGAAGAGGTCAGGTTTTAACAACAGCTCTATTGTCCAGATATTTATTTAGGCTGAAGACAACTGGCCAGTTTTAACAGTACAGGACATAAACTGTGGACAGTGGGCACTGGAAGGGCTGGGTTGGTGCCGAAACACACTGACTCACACCATTTCTTTCCTGCTGAGCTGCTCTGAAACAACAGATGTGCTTGAACAAGGGTAGGAAGGAAAGTGCGCTGGCAGGCTGGATCTATGTTTGGCGCGGGAAGGAAACCGGGTAATGAAAGAAGAAAAAAGACATGAGGGAAGGGAGCAGTGGAAGTAAACAATAATAAAAAGTTAAAAGAAAGGAATCTTGGCTTTCTCACAGAGCTGTGAGAAAGCAGCTATAGAGTGATTTCACTAAAAACTTCATTCGCCAAAGGTGTTATATTTTTTTTTCTCCTCCCCGTGCTAACCTTATTCAAACTAGCAAATTTATCATTTATGAATCTTTGTCTTACCTATTAATTTTCCTGTAATGGAAAACAGACAAACTTTTAGATTCCTGCTACTGCAGGTCTTATAAGCCCTTTATAACTACAGAAAATGGTAGGCTTTTTTCTTATCTAAATCATTTATAAGGGGGATGGCTGTTAGCCAAGGAGTCAGTGAACAAAGCAGTGAATCACAAAGAGTTGTTTTTACTAGTAATCCGAGTATTAATACATTTTTGACAATCATCTGATTGAACAGAAATATATAGTTGCCTCGAGCTTTTCGGATACAGGGTTCTTGATCCTGGGGAGGGGTGGGTGTTCAGGAGGAATCTAGGAGCATACCTCCTCAGGTTGTTTCTTTTTGTGAGCTGTGTGTGACCTGTAACGTTGGCACTTTACAGTGGCAAGAGAGGCTCCCTTCCATGGTTAGTAGAGGTTTTAGCTTTTCTAAAAAGTGTCTTTAAGCAAAAGTGTCTTTTAGCACCTGTTTGATTAAAATATAATTCACAGCTGACTAAAGCATTTCAAGCAGATCTGTCTCAGATTAGAAAATTCAAAGAAAGGAAAATCCAACTTTTCTCACCAATTTGTGATAGCAATTAGTCAAACTTCCTGTTAATTAACAGAGTCAAACCAAACTTTTCGGTACTGTTTCCTCTACCTGGTTTACCCATAAGTTTTCTTAAGTAGTCCTTTGGAAAAGGAGTCTTAGAAGTAGGAATATCAACTCAGCTGTAGTTTTGTTTTAAAGGGAAAGATCATTTCTATAATTATTCTCCGTCCTAATTGATTTTTCTTTTCTAACAAGGTCTTTTGCACTACATATGAAATAATTTTGTTGAGAATAATTCACTTTTTTCTTTAGAGAAATGACAAGATGTAATCTCAAATTCCATTGAGAGGAGAAAATATTAATAGAAATTTTAGTGAAAACACAGCACAGCTAAAAATAATGGCAGTTTTAGGTGGACATGAAACTAAACAAAGCCCATTCTGTACTTCCATGTTAAAGAAATCCTCCTGTGGGGAGAGAAAATTTACTAGTGATTTTGAGGGGTTATTTCTATGCAGGTAATATAGACACAAGTTGCTCATATGTGAGAAATTAATGATAGAAATCTTATACATATGGCTTTATTTTTGTTTCTTTTTCTTCAGGAAAAATATTTACAAATGATTTTGGGATGATACATAATTTACTGATACAGAAAATTCAATTTTCTTTTTGAAGCAGGAAAGTAACAAAGTGCTTTTAAATTAAACAAAATAGTTTTTCATTCTTAACAATAGTATTATTCATCAGCTTTACCACAACATCATATTTTCTCTCTTTATCTGCATTATGCATATGTATTTATCTATATTTGCCTTAAATGATCGGATTGGTAGTCTGTTCAGTTATAAAGGTGGATCCTCCATAATTTATTCTAAAGTTTGGGAAACAGCCATGACTTGCATCGTTGTTAGATGCTTTGCTGGGGCTTGTCGCAAATGATGGAAATGTCTTTTTCCTCTTCGTGTGGCTTCCTTCAGAGTTTATAGATTTAATTTTTTTTAATCTTGTGATATAAGATCACTTATCCTCCTATTTTTGCATGTTTAGATTTTGCCTCTTTCCTGCAAGTAAACTCCACTGTTTGCAACACCTGATTCTTCATTACACTCTCTCTGTGCCGGTCACGTTACCATCCGCTGTACAACTTGGTCACTGTATTTAAAAGTATACAACTTTTAGGAAAGGTCGAATGAAGGTACTAGAGACCAGAAGATGTAGATGTTGTTCTGATCTTTGCTTTACTGCCTTTTTTAGTCATTTACTGTGACTGTTACTGTTCCCAGGCCTGGGGTACTGATGCCTCACTTCTGTATTGAAGTGGTGCTTTTTCCCCTTGTAGCAGGTTCCTGGACAGAAAGGTCTGACATTCTCTTCTGTGCAACCTTATTCTCGAATGGGGAACATTAACAGGATTTTTTTACGCTCTTTTACTTAATTGTTTTTATTTTTATTTTGGGAGTAGGAGTACATAGTAAATGATGAGCACTGCATAGGAGGACTCTGAGTTGCATTTGCCGAAAGTTCATCTGACAGCAGAGGGAGCCTTGGTTCAGACACCTGAATTAAATGCTTACATTTCAATTATGCAGATACCAATTGTGTATGAATTTTTCTCTAGCGCAAGTGTCTTGTGATTATTAGGAAGTTGTGGCTGGGAATACCTTGTGTCGACCACCAAATATTGAGCCTGCTAGCTTGCAGACTTAATTACAAATCCATGGTTTACTTTTGCAATCTGTTGTGCTCAACAGCACGGGGACTGGTGATAAGTCTATCAGTTTTTACTTGGTCACTAGCACACTACCAGCATTAAATTCTAAATGGCAGCCTCTGTGTTTGCTGTCTGTGCGATCTCTGATAAAACATTAATCATTTCAAGGTTCCATTCAACCCCATTGATACAAATTGTAAAATGTAATTTAGCTTTGAGAATAGAATTAATGTTTTCTAATAGCTCTAAGCTATTCTATGATTTATTGGTTCCACTGCTTGAGGGTTTTTATAATCTAAATTGGTGATTACAGATGATACACAACATTGTGTATCATAAATAGGAATTATGTGTCTGGTGAAAACGATAATGGGTTTTTCTACCTTGTATGTATATTAGTATATTCAGTAGTATATTAAAGCCTATTTTGGAATTGGAAGATAATTTTGCCCACATATAGATCTTCCCAGCTCATTCAGTCAGGGAATCTGCTGCTATTTACTAGTTTTCCTGTAATTCAATAAATATGTATTGCATCAGAGTAGCATAAAATTAAAGGTACACCTGTGGAATCTCATTATCTATGATATGTTCTCCTTTATAGAGTGCTTCTTTTTTTTTTTTTCTCCTTGTTTTTGAGAAGGCAATTAAGACTATAATACTGTTTATGATCTCTGAGGGAATTTTAGTCCAATGATAGAGTGGTGATGAACGTATCTAATGGTTGTGTCTGGGAGGATTATTTTTTGCATAGCCAAGTCCACCATTCGAAGACACGTTCATAAACATGGAGATGATGAAGTCCATTTTTGTGGACAATAGAAGTTTTATATAATTCTATTGAAGTTTTAATATGTGCTGTTGTTTGTATTACCTGACCCAAATTTCCCACATTTCTGCCCTGGAGTGTAGATGGACAGTATTGGGCTGCTCTTTCTGTCATCACTGGATTGGTAGGCTTCCATAATTATTCTCAACAACTAGTGGTTTTAAATGTCTCTCACTGTTACAGAAATTTAAAATCTGTTGTGATAAAACAAAAAAGATAGAATCACAGAATGATTTGGGTTGGAAAAGGACCTTCAATGATCATCTCGTTCAAACCCCCGCCATGGTTAGGGACATCTTTTGCTAGATCAGGTTGCTCAAAGCCCCATCAAACCTGAATTTGAATGCTTCCAATGAGGGAACATCCCTAACTTCTCTGTTGCCCCATAGATGAGGTATCCATAACTTCTCTGAAAGTAAGTGTGACTGCTTTGGGAAGTTATCTGGAACAACTGGCTTGTAATAGTGTTCTCTAAACCTTCACTGATTTATTGAAATTTAAATCTTAGAAAGAAAAGACATTACCCCAAATATTGCTTTTTTCCCCCCTTTTGTTCTTCATAATGTGAAGATATGCAATAAAAGTAAATGTCAAATTTTAGTAAAATTAATGATATAGTGATTTTTGGTAGAAATGAATTATATTGTGAAACAAGGTATTTCTTATCTAACAGTGTAAATCTGTGTGTATTTCTTATTTATGGTGTATACATGTAATTCTAGAGAAACTCACTTTAGACAAGGCTTTCAATGAAACAAGGAAGTAATTTATTATATTCCTATTAGAATTTGTAAGGAACTTAGCTTTCATCGTGATGACCATTTATTATTATTTTTAGTACATAAATACTTAAAGAGAAATGGGTGCCAGCTGTGAATTGCATAAAACCCCCAATTGATCAATAACTCAATTTAGTTTAGAATTTCTTTAGAAAATATAGTGGTATTAATCAGGAGAGAACGCTTCAAGTATAAAATTTGATTTTCTTAGTGGAAAATCAGTTTGCTTTATCAAAATCTTAAGGTCTCTTTCCCCCTTTCTCTCCCCATCATACAATTCTCCTTTTGCAGTAAGGCTAAATCAGATTTGTCTGAAGCAATAATTGGTGATTATCTCCTAACTGCAAGATATAGTTGAGCCTCTTTGGTTAATCCTATCTTGCTTGCCATCTATAGTGAGTCAGAGCAAGGCAAGGAAGAGAGGACTTGAAATGTGATTTCTAAGGTCATTTTTCCTGTGAGGTGTAATTATGTCCAAGAGCTCTGCAAATTGTGGGGGGGACCTCAGCAAAGAGACGTGCAATGGTTTGGGTGGAGAACGAGTTCCCGCCTCGGTGTGACTGTGTGTTTCTGTCGTGCGGTGGGAGGGATCCCAGGTTTTTATTTTTCTGTAAGCTTTCTTGTGTGCTCGTGCGTAACGTGTTCGTTATTTGGGCTAATGAAGTATTACAAGATAAAATTTACCTAATAGGAAAAAATCCCTACTTTATTCCATACAGAAACTTAAAATGAGAAGTTTTGAGGATTGTTTGTGCTTATACAATGTTTTCCATTCTATTAAAAGCCTGGGTTTTCCCTCACACTTGTGAAAAGCTTTATATTAATTCATTATATTGTTATTATTGTAGTAGTAGTAACAACAGTAATAATAATGTTATTATTACTGGGTAGTCTAATAAAATTTGTCTATCTCTCAGTTCAAATCCTGACTTACTTGGTTTATTCATGCTTCTTAGTATCACTTTGTCAAATATGACACAGTTTCTGTAGAAGTAAGGCTCTTCTGAGAGATGCTGAGAACCTTTCAAGTGACCTCTGTTGGAGCCAAGAGGATGATTTATAATTTTATTAGCAGAGTCTTCTCCGAGAGACAGCTTCATTAGATGTTTTATGGGAAAAGAAATGTTTTAGAAGTCCAGCCACTAGTTTGCTCTTTCGCTTTTATATACTAAGAAACCTCACTGCACCCTTAGTGCCAGGTTCTTGGCTCCTTGGCTGGAGTCCCCATGGCTGTCAGAGGAATCCTGTGCAGTGTGGGAAGAGAGCAGCAAAATGGTAATGAGGTTGTGATTTCACAGTTCATGAATTCATTGTGCATCCTCTCTCTCGCTAGTCTGTATTGCTTTCAGTTTTGGAAAGTAGATCAATATGATAACTTAGATATCAATCTTTAGGTAATGTTGCATAAAACTAACAACTGTAAAGGAACTTTATAATAAGTTACTGATATTAATGCTTTGTATTTTTTTACAGTATTTTGATTTACTCTTTAGTGATACTGTGGTGGAAAGAGGAATTTTTTTTTAATGTAAGTCTTTCATTTGTAATCCTGTTAGTGAAAAAATATATATGGACACACAAGCTTCTTCCAGAGCTTTCCTATTTTCAATTTTCCATACATTTGAAGTGGTGCTTTCATATGCTTACATCAGCAAAATGCTTTGTTGCCCTACATATTGCTGTAGAAAATATACTGAAAATCTCTGCTACCTGGTTAAAATCTATTAGCTGTTCCAAAAAGCAGCTGGACAATATTAGGACTGTATCTCTTATATTTGTATAACATACTAGACTGAATTTTCAGGCCATTGGCAAATCTTGTGTATTCAAAATCCATTTATAGCTACTTTGGGGCTGTCCTTAAATCCTTTCTCTTAAGATGTCAGTTGAGCAAAACCAAAGCCTCTAAAAAAGCTGTAGCACGACATCTGTGATTTCAACAAATCTTATGCTTCGTGTGTTTGGTGCGTTGCTTAAGAGTGCTTGGGATGCAGCCAGACTCAAAGACTCTACATCTGCAAGGTTAACATAGAAACATTCACTTCATCAGGGTTATATTAAACAGAAAACACTTAAGGGAGATTGTGGAAAAAAAATTGTATTTTTGGCTTGGAAAAATTTGAGAGGTTTTTATTATAATATTAAAATTAAACCACAATTTCATTTTTAAATAATTATTATTAACATTATAAACTTAAATAACTTTATATTAATTTCTCCCCTGTTCTTGAGATCAGCCAATGTACAGTTAAATATATGATATACTGGAGATCCTTAAAATTCTAAGAATTCAAGCAATTTTTGCACATACAATTGTGGTCAGTACTTATATCACTAAGTTTACATTAGCATTACATTAGCAAAAACGTGCTGGGTTCTTTTGGCTGGGAGGTGGGTTATGCCAACAGCTGCCAGAGGGTTCATTACCTTTTGTTGTCCATTTCTAAAATATGAAAGGAGTAACTGAAAAAAGGATACAGGAACAGTGCTTCCAAGATGGGTGCTTGCTTTAGCAGGTAGTTCATAATTTCAAAATTTTCTGAATATTTTTCCCCCATAATTTTCACTATTTCATAGTTTTCTGAATTATATTTGGGGACAAAGATGGTTAAAGCTAATTACATTGAGGTTGACATCTCAGTCTGTTCACGCTTTCCCCTCGTGGTGAAGACCTTGCTTTTAGACACGTATGTGGTGGTGGGAACAGCCCTCAGCCCGTTGCAGGTCCCGCAGTGCGAGCGCCTGGGGTTCCCTGACTAACGCTGGCACCGAGGTGCTCTGGCACAGGACTGGGACATGAGTCTGTGGGTCCTTAATTTTCATATTCTTGTCTTGTACTTCTTGCTTTCTACACGTGGCAGTAAGATTTCAGATTCCTCTTTAGAAAGTGCTTTAATTACTGATGGTTTGCAATTTGTTTTCATTTTGTCTTGGACAAATTGCAATAGTAGCGAAGTGTAACTTAGGTAAGTTAAACACAGAAATTTTATCCTTAAAAGAAAAAAATATTAATAATCGATACATCATGTTTAGGCCAAAAGGCTTTGACAGTAGTCATATCTTTTTCTAATTTCTAGTAAGCAGGCAACCATCAAAGCTTGCTTTATTTTCTGGAAAAATATTCTCTTTCTCAGAAGGTGTTTTTACTGCTTAGGCTATATAATTAACGCTCTTCCAAAGAATGAGGTTTGGTTTTGTTGAATTGTTAATTGAGTAATTGTACTGAGAATTGGTCTGTGTAATCTCCCCCAACCTCACAACATATCAGTGTTAAAAGACACATGACTTTTTTATTATTTTTTTTCCTTAAATATTTCTTATATTATTAGACAAAATTCAAAGTGGATGAACAAGGAATCATAGGCAAATTTCTGACCTGTTACTGTACCTTGTAGTTCCTGCAAGTCTGTCAAAATGAGATTTCTGAAAACGAGTAACCATTATATAACTCCAGCTAATTTTGGGGGTTAGAATAGCAGTATGCTGCTTTCAGCATTTCCATTTCCAATACTATTGTGTGATGATGCATGATGCATCTGGCTGCTGAGGTCAAAGCAACTAATTTTCTGCTGCTGTGGGTTGTGGGTTGGCTATTCAGAAGTAATAACAGGATTAAAGTAAGTGCTCTGGCCAAGAAATGTTACCATCTCTAGTTGAGCAATTGCAGATTTTGGGAATGGATATGTTCATAGATATTTTGTGCTGCAGAGGAGACGCATATTACCTGATTTGGTTGTTTGAAATCTGCATTCCTATTTCTTACATAGTTACTGAAGATACACTTAAATTTTATTGTTTGAATTTTCAGTTTAATGTAATATACGTTTAAGTATTTTTGTAATTGTGTTTTCCTTATGTTCCCTCCAGAAATCAATGATGAGATGCCTTTTTTTTTGGCTAGTCATTAGTATTCATGGTTCTATCAGACTGCAGTTCAAACTCTTCACTTGTTTTTGTCACAGAAGATGATGGAGCAAGGTTGCTTAGAAACACTTAGCCACACTCGCAATGGGAGTTATCAATCTGTTCTGTGTATTCACCTGCACATGCAGGGGAGAAAATTGAGTTTCTCTTCTGATTATACTAATTCATTGCAAGTTTGTTTTAGCAGTAGTATGCTTAAACACACATAAACATGAATTTTCTTTCATTAGATATAGTGAGAAAATGTAGAGTAAAATATTGGCTCCTTATAGAACAGTGATTTCAAAGTGTGAGAGGTCCAATTTGCTTGTATGCTCTTCAGAAAGAAAGTTTTACTATTGTTGACTGAGGTAATTGAGGAATTGTCCTTTATCAACAAGTTGCATAAATTGGAGATTATTTCATGATCTATAAAATAATTTTTTATAAAGTTCCTAGCTTTAGCATTCACTTCAAGAAAATAGTATGTTTGTCTGACAAAAAACATGTCTGTCTGACAACCAACAGCAATTCTCTTTTTCCCTAATCCAGTGAAATTCTTGATCTTTTAAAGAGTAGCCTAAAAATAAACCAAGTCACTCAAGTTATACAATTTTTGGTCTTTTCAACTATGAGTGACTTGGCCTATTTTTAGGCCAGCTGTAATTATACAGTAATGTACTGGAAAAGATAAATGTAGCTTTTTATGACCCTAACTTCTAAGCAGTCCAATTATTACACTTACTAAATATGCTGAAAATGCATATATTTCCTCCTGTGAGTCTGGAATAGACTTTAGTATCTTTTCAAGACTTAAATATTTTGTATCACTGAGCTTCCACCACTTCTTAACACACAAGCTGTTTTATGGTGGGTTGTTGATGTGTGACCCTGCTTTATCTTCCTTTATGCTGAACTCATCCTCTTACATCCCAAAGAGCAAGAAATCAGATTAAAAGTAAAAGCTGCACAATGAAGCGCTTCTGTAAAGCTACGAAACGCTTATGGCTAGTTTGTACAATAAAACAATAGAAAATAATTCCTATAACTATAGTGTTGTCAGTCTTTTAATAGACCAATAAAATACCAATTGTGAATAAGTAGGAAATAATATAATTCTCACTTTAAAATCATCACTATGATTTTAATAAAAATCAGATTCAAGTAATATAATTTATTAAAGCATATTTCATGTTGATAATGAGTGAATTGCTCTATTTCTCTGGTGCCTGTAGACTTAGATGTCTTTAAACTTTATCCTTGTCTGAATTTGCTGCATGCTTAAAGTCATTGAATCTGGATTTTCATGTAGAAGATGGATTTTGGAAAAAAAGCAACATCCAAACAACCAAGCAAAACAACACAATAACTTAATCTGGAATACTTTCATTAAAGTTGCTACTGGAATCTGTTTAGCAAAGCGTTTTTTTATTTATTATGAACATATCACAGAACTAGAGAGGAAATGGTATCTCTAGTACTGTGACTTGATGGTGCCGATGTTGTCTCCTGTGGCTTTTCTCTACATTAGATGTAGGTCAGAAGAGCTGAAGATACCAAAACTGTAGTCTTAGAAATGCACATTTTTCCCTCCCGCGTTGTGCTATCCCAATATATTTTTGTGCTGAACACTACTTCACATTATGAAACAGGGTTTGCTATATTCTTTTTAGTTTGACTATACATTGATTTCCTAGTCTGTGCCAAGTCAAGCAGGTAACTTGGAAATGGTCAGGAGGCAACGCTTTCCTGAAAGAAACATCATGGAGAAGAGGCTGCAGGAAGGCAGGTGGGATGTGCTGCTGTGGTAAGAGACCTGTAGTAAGAGCCTTTTACAGTGGCAAAGTAAAGTATGACTTCTGAATTGCACCCTTACGGTGTTGTTAAGGTGTTTGTAGGAGGCAAGGGATATGTGCTTGGTCACAGTTCATCGGTTGAATTGTAACTCGCTTGCTTGCAATGGTCTAATTGTGCCCATAGCTAATGTGGTCCTTTGTGTGGCTGGTGGGAAGTGGTGGAGGAAAATGTGGATTTTCCTTTTTTCACCCTTTAATTTTGCAAATATGCACGTTGTCTGTGTGCTTAGCAGCGAATGTTCCTTTTCAGCATGGTTTTAGTTAGTTCTCTGCTTAACCCTTTGACTGACTCCTTGCTATTTGCTGGGCTGCTTTGGATTCTGAAATGCAAAGTTTTTCACTGTTTGTAGTACTTGTATCCTCCCAGAGCAGTAGGGCAATTGCCTTTTAGAGAAGAAATTAGAATTAAAAATAGAGTAATTAATTCTTAATAGTATTCCTTAGTATTGAGTATTTGTTCCAAATTAAAGTGGAGCTAAATTGCAAATTACTAGCATTCTCTACAGAAAGAAGACCTTAACCCAGCTCTTGGGCTGTTAAAAGGAAGTGCATTTTATGGCTGTTAAGTATCTTGAGATAAATTCCTGTGCCTTTTTCAGTAGAGAACTATTTTAGGTTGTTCAGACGGTGTGTGAAAACAATCCAGGATTAAAACCATCCATGTCACTAACTGCTAATAAAAATTCACTTAAAAGTTGTGTTCTGAATGAAATCCCAGCAGAAAATACAAAGCCTCCTACATGTTTTTATAGGAGAAATTCTCGAGGGAGAGTTTGTGCATCAGGCAGAGACATGGGGAAACAGAACTTAATCTGTTCTCAAGAGTAAAACCCAGATGAAAGCAAGTTGAAAACTCTCTAATTTTCTTCTGAGTTTGCTAATCTCCTGTTCTTTCTTCTGGTTCTGTGATTGAGTCCCACCATTTTCCTCTGTCAAGAGCAACAGCATTTCGTAAGAGCATTTTTGTGGTGCCCAGAGCTGTGCCCGTTACCTTCAGGCAGCAAATGCAGTGTTCACCACAGGCTGTTGGCATCATTTCAGAGCGTCTGACACCAGATCTTGAGATCAGGTATTGCAGGTTGATTGTTAGGAATGTAGGAGAGGGATGGGATTGACATGGGGCTTTGAGCAACCTGCTCTAGCGGGAGGTGTCCCTGCCCATGGCAGAGGGGCTGGAACTGGATGATCTTTAAGGTTCCTTCCTACCTAAACCATTCTACGATTCTGTGATGTGCTGTGTCTATGAAAATGGAGTTGGCTGTTACAGACTACACGCTCCTCTTGTTTATGTGCTTGCCAGGGTGCAAGTAAAGCTGCAGAGGGAAACATTTGGGTGATCCGTGAATGGTGGCTGACCTCCTTTTACCCCCCCGATATCTTATTTGGAGCTTCAGCCATGCAAAATTAGGCTTTCTATTAATATTTCATAGCTCTAGGAAGTAGGTATCTTGCTTATCTCTTGGGTACTCCCTTATTGCTGCCCCTCAAAAAATCTGAGATGCTCGACACCAGGCACAGAATTCAGTTTTTGGTATGACAGTGAGTGATAACAGAGTTGCAGGACCATTTTTAATATACTTGAATGAGATTTTGTGTGCATTTGGTTTTCCTTGATCTCATTTTTTACTGCTTAAGAGACTTACTTAGTTCACTTTGTGTTTTGTGACATTTTTACACATTGTTTTTGAGGAAATGCATCTTTGTTTCTAAAACAATATATTGTTGCTGGTTTTTTTGCAACATTATAGCGAATGTTTGTTTGTTTTTTATCCTACTCATCTAGGAGAGTGGTAAACCTATAAAGTTTGCTGAAAAAATCCTTATGACATGGAAAAAGGAATAGTAACTTGTACATTTTCTGCTTGTATACGTTTTTCCTTATGAAGAAGATTTATGGTTGGTAATGTGACCCTGTGAGTTGAGCCACTTGCTGCAGAGCCTGATTTCAGCACCTAAAGCAGTAGGAATGCTTGGAATTCGTGTTTTGCATTTTGATTTCCATCCTATAATGTTGACCTTTAGTTTCTCTTCATTTTTGTCATGTTTGCCTTTCTTTGTGCTTAATGGTTATCAGCGTTGCTCTTTCTTCATATTGATAATGGTGTTCAGTAACTTCTGTCTTTGTTCACTGGGAGAGTTAAATGCTTTAAACCTTGATTAAATGCCATGTTAGATGTTGAATTATTATTAATAAAACCACTGCTCTGAAGTCACGCTTACATCTCAATGTATTCTTTATGTTCCTCTGGTCCTGTTGACTGTATTCGGAACGCATTTCTGGTGCTGCTTTGATTGCACAGAGTGAAATGGAAAACACTGTGAAAAGAGGGAATATTGATTTTTCTTTTACTTAAGCAATGGTTTTCCAAGTGACAGAGCTCAATTATATTATACTGGTTATAGGACTATTTAACATATGCCTTTTTAGTGAAGTGATTCTGGCCAGTAATGTCCTGTATCTTAATTAAACCAGTATTGTGAGGGCAGTTGGGTAAAACATACGTTTGAAAATGTAAATGTCAAGTATATTGTACCAAGGCTTATCTGTTAAATACTGTGAGGTTACAGCATGGATGAGGCTGCCGGCAGTAATAACAATTGCTCAGCCTTTTCTTCTTCTCTTGCTGTGTAATTAGATTGTGACGTTGCCCATTTGATAACTACTGGAAAGCGCAAATTAGAGTAAGTTGGAAATGAATGTATGAACATGGTATTTAAATTTTTAATTACTGAGTTGGAGTAGATGCTCACATAAGGGCAGCCTGCAGGCCTCTTGCAGAAACGTTGTCAGAAAATTTCAGTTAATGTTGAGAAAAATGCTGAGAGAGAAGTGTCTTTTGAATAGCAAAGACAGCTCAGACACTTAAAGAAATTAAAAGCACTTTTTAAGGTAAGTGAGAAGCTGGCAGTGTGTAGTGCAGGCGTGGTTTGCCTTTATGTAGAATTTGTGCTCTGTATTTACTTTGTATTTTGAGGTATCCTGGCCTTGTGCTGGGTGGGCATACGGGTCTGCGTGTGTGTGGAGGGAATCTCAGACTCACCTGAGGGAGCGGTAATGAAACAGTGACTGCCTGTTTGGGAAACACTGTATAGATTTAGTTAGGTGGGTCGCAGATTCTATATTGGTTTAAAACCTTTACAAATAAAAATGAAAATAGAATTAATGGTAGTAGGATCTCACTAACCTTGTATTTCTGCATTGATTTATACATGTTACAAGATCTAACAGGCAGGAGTCTTTTACTTCCAGCTCTTTCTTTTCTTCCCTCATCCCCAAGGAGCCGTCAGTCCCACCAGTGCCAGGCACGGTGAAGCTAGTGTATGTAAAGAGAAGAGCAATCATTACTATCAACTCTATCTATGCAATGCAGGCATGTTTCTCTGTGGCAGGAAATATTTTAATAGTTTGGGAAGAACATTCTTTTTCAGTTTGCATGTTTCTGCTTCCGTTAAATAATGGGGATGGTTCTGAGTTAGGACAGTACTTCATGCTGTACCATGGGTACATATGGTACCCATATGGTACCAAGGTACCATAGGGATGGTTTGCAACTTCTTTCAGAAATATTTTCCAATTAGATGAAAATATGTTAGTATAACAGTGCAATAGAAATAGCATGCATCTTACACAGTAGCAGTTTTATATTCCACTTGTTTTTCCCTACCTTAGTGTAGACTATTTGAACAATTCTTAAATGTAGAATACAAAATATTTAAATCTCTTTGAAGTTAGCAGAAGAAAGAAACTTCTCTATAGTTCAGCAATCAAGATAAAAATATAAAACACTTTGTTTGAGGGATAAGTAAGTGGCTGTCCTGTTATCTCAGTGCTTCTGTGTTGTTTTGCAGGATGTGACCTTTCTGTTCTGCGAGCTCATGATAAGGGTATCTGTAGCCGTGATTCTTTCTTAAAATAATGCATAGAGACTAGGGAGAAGAACAAAACCTAAAGGCTTCACCTTGTAAAGTTTGATGGTATTTACCTTCACAATAGCTATACTTGATTGATAGCGTACGTGTGTATGCCGTGGCTGCCAAATCCTGATGCAGGTTTGACACAGGCTGACTTCTAAGGCTTTTCTTCATCTGGGCTGGTGAAAACTGGCAGCTGGGGGAAGGTTGTTGAGTCATCGGGCAGCCTGAGTGTAAACCTGCTGGTTTGGAAGAAGGTTAAGAAAACAAACAAAAGACATCGCGCCGTACTACATGAAGTTTTTTGAGGTTTTTTAAGAAGTTCTGTTCTACTCTACGTGAAAACAAAATAGTGTTTCCAAGCAGGTTAAAAAGAGGAACCAGCAGGACTGTCATACCTTGGGAAGATTAATTTAGGCCCTGGAATTTTTGAACTTTTCCTGATCTTTCTTGAGTTCCTGGTGTTTGGGTTTTTTTCCAACTGAAAGGTTTTAGAAATAAAGGCAAAAAATGTTGTAGTTCCACAAAGTTTTTGTGGGTTTATGTTCATTCTTCTAAGAAAATGCACCCAAATTTTACCCCTTGCTTAACCTAGGATGTGAAGATATGTCCTTCCTGTCTTTAAAATGTGATTTAAGATCTTTTTTAAGTATTTTTCTCTTACTTAATAGATGTAACTGAATGTCTTATTAACACATACAGTTTTGATACTCACAAAATAGAGAAGATAGAAGCCAATTTAATTTACAACCAAGATCTTTTTTCTTTTTTTTCTTTTTTTCCTTTTTTCTTTTTTCTTTTTTCTTTTTTC
>JAOXJM010000012.1:14149092-14183195 GCA_026413425.1 Tringa solitaria
GCTCTAGGCAATCCTGCTTTGGCAGGGGAGTTGGACTAGATGATCTCTAGAAGGTTCCTTCCATCTCCAACAATTCCATGATTCAGTGATACTGCTTTGCTTGGTGTCACTCTCAGCTGCCTGAATCCGTTCTCCACCTCAGTCACCTAATTAGTCTAGTGCTTTAGTATATAATGGAAAATAACTTGTGCATGGGATTTCAAAGTGCTTGAAAAGATTTGTGTTTCACAAGAACAAGGTAGATGGATCATTAATAACGGATGGACGGATCTGGAATACTAAATCTAAACAGCCACCCGCTTTTGCAGCCCCTTATGTCTCCCAAAGGCCTGTGGTGGCAGCTCTGCCCTAGTTAAGGTAAGAAATTCTTTCCTGGTTGATTGTCAGAGCGTAACGGGGATGCTGAGTGGGGTTATTCACTGAGGAAGGCAGAGTTATACTTAGTTGCATTACTAGGTTGTGTCTAAAATGGCCTGCAAAGGAAAACTGGGCTGTGTTCCTTGTAAATGCCTGGGAGGGGCAGTTTCAGCCAAGAATAGTACAGGGCTCAGTGGCTAAAAATCAAATCATCAATTTATTCTCTGCTTGCAGACAATTTCAGGGAAACTAGGGCATGAAACCCCTTATTATTTTCAGCTTTTGTCTAGACTGCATATCATTCCTGAGGGTTAGTACCTCTGTGGGTCACACTAGGACCTGCAGGTGGTCAGTGATTACGGTTACATATGTCATTTACGTGGTTTTGGGGATTATGAGTACTTTCAACAGGAATTTTTCCTAACTTGCTTTCAGTGTTTTAATTAAAATGATGCTGTAGCTTTCCACATAGTTTTCTGTGTGACACCAATAAACACTTCACTGATTGCCTATGTGACTAATCCAGCTGGACACTTGTCAAGATAATCTAAGATCTTTTCATATGTACCAGAGTAAAGATGTCCGGCCATCCAAATTTTTGTCTGTAGCCTATTCATTTTTTAACTTGAACACCGTCAACTCTTGTTAGATTGTAGAATCAAAGATGTGAAAGTGACCTATCATGTCATTTTAATGCAGTTTGAACTACGCTTCAAAAGAGAAATCAGATCATAGAATGCATGGTGTTATGAGCACCTTTGTGTCTTGCTTTCAGATTAGCTTTAAAACATTACCCTTGGTCTGGAAAGAAACCAGTGGACACTATATTAACAACCACATCAGTCTCAAAGATTACATTTTTGTAGCCTTTTTGTCAATTGTTCCTTGATTTAGGCCACATGGTTAAGATGATGCACACCACGTAATGTAATTGTTCCTCTTTGAACATATGTTCTATAGATTTAGTGTTTCTTATATATTGTAAATGATAATTGATGGCAGTCCTCACATTTGTTAACATCTAATAGTTTAATAATTGGAAGTGCAGGTCTTTAGTGGAATTTTACAGTGTGGTGGGTTTTTTTATGTGCTTCTCTCCATTTCTTATGTACTTCTGCAGTTGAGTAACGCAGATGGATATTTATGTTGCCTAATTTTAGGCATCTGATTTGTGCTGAAGTTAAGCAGCTCTCCTCATGCCAGTACAGCTAGTGAAAGGCAGCTACACTCTCCAGAGAGCCATTCAGCATCGGGTACGCTCAATTCCCTGCCTGTAGGCTTCTCAAAACAGGAATCTAAGATTGACGTCTGAAGTTAAGCGATGCTTCTCCGGGAAAAAAATATTTCAGAAAGTTCAGTCAATTTTTTTTTTTGTGGTTTAATCTTAAGGTCAATTTGCCAAGTTAAGTCTGCTGCATGACAGGATCTAACCAGAACGAGCTGAGTGCGTAGAAGACTGTTTGGTGCGCAGGTTGTAGGAAGTATGTCTGGCTGCTGAATAGGTGCCAAGTGATTTAGTGCTTGGTGCTTCTTGCTGGCTAGCTGTTCTGCTAACAGTCTTGCAAAATCCCAGACTTTGGGGTATCAGAAAAACATCTTACAGAATATATGTGAAATGCTACTATAGGTTTAGTTGGCATTGGTAACTGGGTTCTGGCAGGAGTGAGTGATGTGTCTCGGTGAAGCAGTGTAGCCTTAATATAGTCACAACTTGTACCTTTAAAGCATATAAAACCTTTTAGTTTGTAACTACCAGTAGTTGGTGCCTATTGCAGGCAAATGACTTCCCACAGAGAGTAAAATTGTGTGCATAGTCTCTGTTTTCTTATTTGATGAATCAGACCTGGACAAAGAGGTATGAGTAGGAGCTTACAGAGGTCCTCATTCAGCAACAGTAGTCTTGGGTCATATGTCCTACAGGTGGCCCTCCCCTCTCTCTCCTCCTGTGGTGCCCCTGCTTTGTGCTGGTGTTGGCCATCCCTGCTTTCTTTGGTTTTGAAGGAAGGATGTGCTGCTGGAGTTGGCAAATAAATGCCTGCACAGTGGAAATGTGTGAGTCTCCTCCCTTCCCCTGGGCTGTCTGGAGGCTCCGGTCTGGCCTTAGCCAGCATCTGTGTCCAACTAGTGTGGTACTCTCTCTGTCCAAAAAGTTGCCTGGTGTCCTCTGTGCTGCCCATTGGCTCCATACTACATAGTCCTTTTCCAGGAGAGTTGCCCCATGCTGAACTTCAATGTGGATGGTGAAGGGAGTTGCAGTTCTGGATTTTAAACCAACCGATTCCCATTTTTGGGGAGCAGAGCCGATGGACGATACATTGATCTGAAATCTTTCATCTCAAATTTGATCATTGGTCTTAAATTATTTTACTACCAAAGGGCGCAGAAAAATGAGAGATGATCCAAGCTTTCCAAAGTCAGTCATTTAGGGATCAGAGGAAGGTGGACGCAGAAGCATCCTGTTGAGTTCCAGCACAAGGTACCTTGTGCCAACACTGAAACGAGCTGTTTCCTTGTCTGACTGTGCTCTGCAAGTAAACCTTGCAAGGGGAATTTAGAAACCTGTAGTCCATATCAGCTCAGTTTGAGCTGTTTCTACCTGACATACTTGCATGTGAGATATACTGCAGTTTTATGAACCAATTAAAAAACAAAAACCTTTCTCAGTTTGATCATATAAAGTAAAAAAATCAAGTTGAATGTGCATTTCTGGTGAGAATTAATTACAGCTTGATTACCTTAGTTGAGTGGTTGTTTTTTTTGTTGTTGTTGTTGTCTCAGCTTATTGAATTACAAAATATATGAGAATCTTAATGTTTTACTTCTGCTGTATTTACTTCAAGATTTTTATAAGAAAAATTCAGCAGTCTGGGTAAGTCTGGTTAAATTAAGTTTTTAATGGATTTTAATTGCTCTGTAGGCACTGGGTTTTTTTTGTGGTTTTTTAGATTCTTCCTTATTACTGGATTTCTAGGATCAAAGTGAACACAGTGAAAAGGCAAGCGTGCTGTTAAATATCCTTAATTATTTTGTCATTCTCAATATAGTTTTATTTCACAGAATTTAGAAAATGTTCTAAAGTAGCGTTGGACTTGCGTCTGAACGACAAAACTCAAATTCAGGGCTTTCTCCTAGGAAATGCTTGCTGGAAGGTGAATGGAAAAGCACTTTGGTTTTAAGTGTAATTTATAAGGATCAGCAAAGTGTAAATTAGATTCCAATGTACTTCCAGTGCAATATTTAGAGCAGCCTGTGTTGAACTGTTTATTGCTTTTGCTCACAGGCCTCAAAAGTTATTTTTGCTTTGTTTTGGAGGGCCTTGGTGACTGATCCAAGCTGTTCTCTGCTTTTGAAACATGAACGCGCTTTGCATTTCTGCACCCTCCATTCCCTGTGTTTTTCCACTTCTGTGCAATCAGCTGAGGGGGAGCATCCTCCTCCTTGTACAAATCATACATGTCTTCTGACCTGGCCGTGTACCATGGTCCCAGGACCTGTTTTGGGAAGCATCGAGCCCCTCTTGCATCAAGGTGTGTTGTGCCAGGACATGCACTGTCATCTTGCTCAGAAGAGCAATGTAAAACACTGAATTTGAGTTCTTAAAAACACTTGTCCTCTTGAGCACCTGGTGCTTCAGCTCTGCAGTGGTTCACACCAGGGCCACTGTTTCTTCTCCAAGTTATGAGTAGCTTCACCTGCTGCTCCCCAATTATAGGTGTCTGGATACTCAAGGAAGTCCCTTTACTCAGCTGTGAGTTTTAGGGATGGGAGTGGAGTGGGACCAGCACATAAATAGCCCCAAGTGGAGCTGAAGTTTGCTTGTGGGACGCAGTATCAGAAAACCAAAGTGACTGTACTCGGTTGTTTTCTCATAGGATGCTTCACATACCAAAACCTTGATGGGATCTGCCTGGGAATCTTCAGTGTACAGTTTGCTAAATTAGAACTGAAGCAATATAGCTGATAACAGACACCAAATAGACTCATAAACTAAACTTCCTTCATGCAAGACAACAGATGAAGAATGAACAGAAACATATAGAAAGATTGCAGCTTTCTGGCAGTGGTGGGGGAAAGAGGGAGGGAGTAACTGCAGTAGCTTTTTTGGGGGCAGAATTAATTGGCTTCAGAAGAAGCAACTGTCATGCCTGCTCCTCAGCACAAGTCATTCCCTGAATTTCAGCTATAAATTAATGACTGGTAAATCCCACCACGAAGGGGGAGGCTGCTTTGTTATGTGCTGACTCTGAGATATATCACTGTTATCTTCTCCGTGCTGGTAGCTCGTGTGGATGGGAGTCATGGGCTTTCATTCCAGCGCTGCAGCTGCTGTATGGTCCTTCTGGGCTGGTCCTGAAGCCTTCCACTCCTGCCTCCCGTGGCCATGAGTCTTCTCCTGTCCTCCGCATCCCTGCTCGTGTTGCCACCTCCTGCTCCCACCCTGAAGCCCCTTGATATCTTTTAATGCTGTCAATATACAGGTTTCCGGAGAAAAAAGTTCATTAACTGTCCGCTGACTGGTAATGGAGCCATCATGTACCTGTGCTTTATAGGAATCCTTGCGCTCTTCTTGTGTAAATGCACATGGGCTTATTTTCCACTCATCTCCAAGTGCTGTTGAAGAAGCAGCCTTTGAACAGGCATCAGAGACTGTAAAATGTCTGTATTGAACAATGCTAAGCTACCAGTGCCAAATTAGAGATGGCATGTGTGATAAATCTTTTTAAATCATGTTGCAGTCCAGTGTAACTTCTTTCCCCTCCTTTGTTTCTTCTTTTCCTCCAATCTCTCCATTATGTGTGAACGTGAAAGGGTGGCTGAGACAGTCTAGGCACCATTTGCCTTTCTGACAGTTATTTATCTAGTCTGGTGTCCAAAACTGTCCTCTAAAACATCTGGTGTCACCCTTCCCTACCTCAGAAAATATCTGTACCCAGACGTCCAGAGCAGGGGGGTTACAGGGAATACCCAGAAGTGACTCTGTCTTTGGAACGCAGTGAAAAAGTGCTCTGTTCAGTTGTGATTTCTTCTCAAGGTCCTTCTGTCATGTCTGCTTTCATGCCCTTAAAAGTTAGATAGGTGTTCTTGGAAAAGTTTGGCATTTTAAGTTTTTTTTCCCCATTCTGCACGTGGAGTTTTTGCTTTTGTCGTTGAGGTCATGTCTGACAGCCAGCTGGGTGGGGGACACACAGCCCCTCTTCTCCCTGCCTGTTGGTTTCCCTTTGCTGGCTGCTCTTTGCCTCTGCCAGGCTGAAGGAGCATTTGCCCTGACACGTAGTAGGAACAATTTTCCTATGTGATTTCTGGGGTAAAATTCCAGTTTGGCCACAGCTTTGACACCCGTAGCCAGATGATGCCATTGTCTGGGGTAAGCGCCCATGTGTGTCCTGGTGTGAGCAAAGCAGCAGGAAAGATTCACGTTTCTTGTTTGCTTTTTTTAGGCAGTTGCACAAGTCAACCTTTGAAGACTAATCTTCTTTTCTTCTGTATTAGTTATTCTGGAATTATGTATAAAATGGAACTACTACAGATTTGGAACTTGGGGATTTATCATTTGGAGTTTTAAGGGACTTAGGATAGGATTTGAACCTCAAATACTCTTGGCAAACTAATGGCATTTGAAATTTTGATTTAGATCAGCTTAAGGACAAAATGCTTTATCAGTGATCTGTAAATTGCATTAGCTACAACTCAGAACACTGAAAAACTCCCTTTTCGGCCATTTGCCACTTCTCATAAGGAATTTTGTAATCCGATAATGAGGCACGTTGCCTCGTATTCTGTTAACATCATACAGTAGCTTTCAGATGTGTGTGCCCAAAGTTAGGTCTAAGAAAAGCGTATTGTGGTGGTTCCTGTTTTAATGGAAGATGTTAGAGCTGTTCTGTGTGTCTGAAACTTAAGTCACTTTTAATGAGCCTGCTCTTTACACCAGCCAAGTCAACAGCTTTTGACATTGTAGACAATAAGAAGAATGTGTAATGAAATGAGAGTTCATTTCCTCAAATTATTTTAATATTTTGTTATATATAAACACTTAAAGCTGTGTATCTGGAGCTAGTTAGCACCACCGTTTTCCGGAGAAAGACATATGGTATTTTACTAGTGCACGCAGTGCCCCAGTATATACAAAAAGGTGAATTTTGGATTATTAGAGCTGTCAGTGATGGATGGAAGAGGGAAAAATGGAGAAAAATTGCCTCTCTTTTGCTATCAACCCACCTCACTGGCGGCGCAGGCTGTCACACGGGCACGTAGCTGGGGGAGTGGGGCAGCGGGGACCGGCAGTGGTGCTGCCTGTGTCCCCCCACCCGGCTGCACGCTGTGAACTGGTGGTGATGCTGGAGTTTCATCATGGGGAGGCTTCCCCTCCTTTCCCCCCACTTCTGCCAGCCTGCTAGTTTGCTATTATTCTTGCTCGTCCGCTCCATCGGAGCTGTGCACGTCCTGCACGTCCCCTCTCTCCCGCTCTGTCGCTGTGCCCTTTGCATTTTTACGTTATATCCCGTTTTGCTCAGTGTTCTCCCCAGGACGTTCGAGGTTCCCGTCTTGGGAATTCCTGCCAAGTTCTGATCCCAGCATCTGTTCCAGACATTATCCAGATGCTCCAATGCTGGGGCCTTTAAAGACGTGGCTTTTCTGATCCTGTGTTTCTCTGAAACCCAAGTAACCTGAAGCACAGATAGGATTGTGAAAGTGTTAATCTAATTGTTAAACAACAGTAAAGTCGTTCTGGAAATGACGCTTTTGACCACAAGACTTTTTGTAATTGCTGGTATGTGCTGAATGTAAATGAATCCATTCTGTCTGGGATGGAGTTACTTTTGTGTAGCTGTGGCTAGATGGAGCTGTCAGAATGCGTAAGGCGGTTTGATTTATGTGCCAAGGCTCCACGCGTTAGACTTCCCTGGTATGTGCTATTCATTTTATGTACTTACAGGGTTCAACGTTGATGCCCTTTTACTGTTTTAGCATAGATGATATAATGTCTGGTAATTATTTTGGAAAGTAGAGGACTCATTTGGGATACAACAATTAGGCACAGAGACTGTGAAATAAGGTTTGCTTTCAGTGAGGGGCAAGATTATCTTAAAGCAAGGACGTTTGAAAAAGTAATCAGTGCATAAATGTTTCTGATTAAATGCGTATTTTTTTTGCATTTATGTGGGCAGAGTTGTTTTAATAAGTGAATGGTCTCGGTGAGGCAGGTAATTTTAAAAGTGGTCTTGTACATCAGGAAAGGTGACCCCTAATGAAAAACATAAAAACCATTCTCTTTAGAAGCTATACTTGTTCTCATTTTTTCAGTCTTTGCCTTTTAATATTAATTACTAGGATGTTTTAATTAAAAACAGATCTTGGAGGTATTATCTGCTTCCTCTGTTTAGTCCTTTTAAATGTTAATCACTTTTGACAGTATAATTTACCCAGCTACCTGTGTCAACCTCATGCAATGCATCTGCTTTGTGTGGCGCCAAACTACAAATTCCACCCCAAAAAGGTTTTCCATAAGTTCATACAATTGCAAAGATTAAGTCTGGCAGGAGAAATACAAAGAAAGAAGAATTAAATGAAGACCTAATGAGACGGGGAGTCAGAAAAGCTATTTCAAGATGGCTGGAGCTTCCGAAGAAATGATTCTTATGCTAGTGGTAACCAGAGCAAATTCACTTCTGTTTCTGATGGAAGACATTTAGAGAAGAGTGGAAGGTAAGAGGTGAAATTAGAGGTGGCCTTGGAGCTGATGGAGAGTTTCCATTAAGCAGGATGGCTAAGTGTGCATAGAAGAACACTTTAAAAGAGCTAAAAGAAAAAAATAAAAATCTTAACACTCCCCACTTAAAAAAACCCAAGCAACCTCAACCCCCCCAGCTATTGTACTACTCGCCATGGTATTAATTTTATCCCCTCTGGCCTTCCCACCACAGCTGTTCTCCCCTTCCCTCCAGAGGTGGCCCACGCTTGTCCTTTGCCAGGCAAAGCAAAGCAAGGTTCCTCAAGCTGCCTTCAGCTGTGGCTGTGGTTCTGTTGAACTTAAAATATTTTTAAGCTGGAAATACTTTAAAGCAAAATGGTAATATTTTTATTAGTCACGAATCAGCAGAGAATCACAAAATCTTACTCAAAGGGAAGTTAACTTAATGAAATATCTAACTATGCCATAAGTGTGGAAGCAGAGCGAGTTCTCCTTTGATTTGTTTTGATTGTATGTTTCTGTATAATTTACCAAGAAATGAAATTCAGCAACAAAGTCCTCCCAAACGTGCTGATTTTCAAGGACTTAGATAGCCATGCCTCTCCTGGCTATTGAAGCAGCTTTTCTTTGAGCTGAGCCCTTGAGACTTCAATTTTTTATATTTTTAAGGGTGTTAGAAAGGGAATGTTGGGTTCTGAAAGATTTGGGGATTTTTTTGAATATACAGTAGTAAAAATTAAAGGGAATGATAAATGGATCAGAACACCATTAGTTCAGCGAGCACTATTCAGAAGAATTTATTTGTTTGTAGGTTTAAAATAAATAATCTTTTGCTGCATAAGTCAAACAGCTTGTTTTGTGTGATGTTTCTGAATGGCGACGTCGGTAATCAGATTCCACACACGCTTTAACCTTGTGCAAAATTTAATGAAAAATAGAGTTACTAGTGAATATACTGTTTTGCCAGCTCAACAAAAGATGTTAAGTTCTGCATATTTTTGCATAATAAAGATGAGTGTTGACAGTGTAATGATCCATTTGGCACAGATAAAATCATGAATGATTTTAATAACCTTACAACAATATTTGAATTCACTATGAAATATAATATAGACACTTCAGAGACAGGCCTGCTGCCCTGTCATGGAGTGCCAGCTACTTATAACCTTAATTTTTCTAGGAGAGAAAAGAGGAGAAACAAAGAGCCTATACGAGCCCAGAGGAGATGAGGAGGAATTAGGGCATCTACAGGATGGAAGGGGACCTGTTTCAGAGTTCTCAGTGCAGTCCTTTTCCTCAGGTTGAATCGGATGGGTTTTAGCAATGCTTGTATCTCCTTCCCCAGGCTGGGTGACATTTACATTGTGTGTTGGGAAATGCATTCATGGATGTGGGGTGAGCAAGGTTAAATGTAAGACTGATGATGTATTCCCAAGTTTGGTAGCTTGAAATGATTGTTCATACAAATGTAATTTCTCTTTTGAGTGTCACTCTTTTTAAAAAAATGTTTTTCGGATTCATCTAGGTGATGTAGGGGCATTGGTCCTAGTTTCCACGGTGATTTAGGGACTTAATTCTCAAAATGAGTTCTGAAAATAAGGCTGGAGTCTTTAAAGCTTTCACACTAAATGATTTAGTAATATAATTCCATCAAAAGTCCCTATTTACATTCCTGTCTCTGGTTATAATGCTGGAGTGCTGCATCCCTACATGCATCCCACTGTAAGGTGGGGGAGGCGTCTGCACCAAGTAGTCAAGAGTCATGGACTGATGCAAACTATCTTTAGAGCAATATCAGAGATCTCCTTTACTATTAATTCCTGCATCTCACAGAAACACAAGCACTTGACTTCCAGTGAATGTGTTTTAAAGATGAATGTGATAGTACCAACTAGCTAGTTTCCTTCTGAGGTGCTCCCTCCTTACTCCTCATTTCCTTCTGCTGCTTTTTGGTGTTTGTGTTTGGTTTCATAAGCATTCAGAGGTCAGATTTGAAAAATCATCAAGCAGCTTTTAAAAGCAGAGTTTCAAAAATACCTTGGCATCTAATTTCTAATGATTTTATGGGCAGAAAAGAAGGGGAATGCCTTTCTGCAACCTCATTTGCCAAATTATTGTTGAAAATGTGGCTCCAGATCATTTTGAAAACGGTTTTGGCACTGGGAGCCTGGATTTTAGTGAAAGTCCCTGGGGCGAAGTTACTACGTTGTTTAACTTGGTGTTTTGTGGGAGATAAACACAGGCCTTTTCTCCAGGCAGATTACAGTGTACGGTAGGTGGATATCCATCCGGATGTGGATGCACCAGGCTATTTCTCCTTTGTAGGGAGATGGCTATAATCCTCTTGGTTGTAGAAAACCTAAAGGTGGTTGAGAAGAACTGTAGTATGGCCGTTTGGGATCCTCTCCCTTTCTAGACTATCAAATCTTGTCTGATGGGTGTCTTTTACTCAAGACCAGGGCTCCTTATCTGGCATAGGTTCACATAATAATTCTGGTGAGTCAAGTCCCCTCTGCCTGGAAGGGGACAACCTCCACGGATTTCCCACTACGTGCTACTTGCCAGCAGCCTGGCACTGTTGGGCTGCTACCTTTTATTCTTCATTTTGTTAGGATAGTCCTAATGGACTCTTAATTTAAGTTGCTTTGTTTTCACTATTGTTACATTTTAAAAGAGTATAAAACGTTAGTCACAAGTGAACAATCAGTCGTTTGCATGTAAGATTTTTTTTTTAGAGCCTTATTTAAAGAAGGGGAGGCATGAATTATTGCCTAATGTGCTGATTATTTTTGTCATTATGCACAAAATGAAGATTTTTTTTTTTTTAAATACTAGAGGTAAATGTCTCTTTCTGACGATTTTTAATACTAGATAATGACGGTAGTTAAAAAAAATTCCTATCTTGTTGTTTTTAAGACTTCTGAAAAGTTTCTTGGGGGGAAAAAAGAAGGTGTTATACGAAAGGCAAAAGGTACACAGAGTTTCACCTTTTGAACAGACCTTGACGTTGATTTAAAATAAGTCTAATTTAATACGTATTGTATTGCACACCGAAGATAATTTAGGCTAATGTCAAGGACAAGTGTTATCTATTCCTTTGTTGTAGTGAGGTATTGAAATAATGAGTGGAACAGAAGGGAATCAGAAAATGTTTGAAGTTTTTCATCTATGTCTCTAGATGGGTATTTTTAATCACATTCTCCTGGCTTTTGCATGCAAATTACATTGAACAGCACACTATATAGAATGAAGAGCTGTATTTTACAAAATCTATTTTCTTGAAGTTTAATAAGCTTGCAAAGATTGGCCTGTGCTTTAACTAACTAGATACCTTTTTGTATCTCAGCTGAAATGAAAGTCTTATATTTTAAATGCTGCTGTTTTGATCCTGTAACAGGAATGGAAAGCCTGGTCTTTTTGGAGGTTACTGAAACCATTTTTTTTCTTGGTACTCAAGAGCTGCAGCTCCCAGTGACAGATGAGACAACTGTTAAGATTTAATACATCTTTATTTCAGCACTATATTTCACTGTGTGACACCAGCCCCTCTAATAACCACAGTGTCGGGATTACTTACTGCATAGCGTCACTGTTTAACTGCTGACCTCTGTGGCAGAAATAAAATACCAAACTCCTCTATGGTCCATGCTATTGACTTAGAAATCTGCTGATCTGCACCGTCATGCCATGCCCACAAGCTCAGCTGCATGGAAGACAATCAGGGTACCTTTTTTGAGCCTTGTCCTCTTAGGAAAGGATGCAGACTTTTATAGTACACTCTAAAAATGTAAAATTGCTTCCAAAGTAATATTAACAACATTGTCCTCGGTGTGGTTCACATATATTAATTTGTGCTGAGTGATCAAAAATGGAGGAGATGAAATTGGCTCATTCACGTGCTCGCATGTGTCCCTACTTTCCAAGCACAGCACTCTCTCTACTGATGCCGTACTTTCTTTATGCACCTCTTTAAAGCCAGGATATATATATATTTTTCCCTATTTCTTTTCAAAATAAGCTAAGGAGATACTATGGTAAATCATACATTGTGGTAATTTTGCAGAGTATGTCCTTAGCCTTGAACAAGGCTGTTTTTGCAGAGGGATTTTGGAAGAAATCTTTTCCGTGTAAATTGAGGATTTAAGGAAATAACAGGGTAGCATTATATTCTATATGCTTTCAGAGGAAGAGTCATTGAAGAAACAACCCATTACAAAGATCCCATGATAAAAAAACCTGTGATTGAAAAACTTTCTAATTTAGGACAGAGATATTTTTCCCAGCTGTTCTCATAGCCAAAACGAGCACAGAATTAAGCATTTTGGTACCTGCTGTGAGTGGGGACTGTAGCAACTGAGGAAAGCAAACTTCTCTCTAAGTGTAAAATCTCCAATTTTGCTGAGAAGCATCAAAGAAAAAGATTGTTTATAAGAAATGAGGATGCTCTCTATTCTTACACTCTCATGTTACCAGTAGCTTTGTGTTTAGTTGCAAGTTGTGGAATCTCTTACCCCATCATCTTAACCAAACCACTTTTGCAGTGAGATGGAGTGTTTCTGCTGTTTGGATTTTGCAGGGCTGCCCCTGTCCCATCAGCGATCAGAGAGCGGCGGCGGCACTGCCCGCTCTCTCTCCAGGGCTCAGCTCAACAGCTGCAGGTACCGGTGCCGAATAATGCGTTCAGTCGTTAACTCCACTGAGAAGACTGGAATCAGTAGCTAATTCATACTGGTTGTGAAGCCTTCCTCAGCGTGGTTAAAGCAGAAATGCAGCATTCAGGAGCATGGGTTAACGTAATGAACTTCTATCTGTTCCTGGCCCAGGTCAGTATGCCCTATTGGAAAGAAACCCACCTACTGGCATCTGTGTCCTTCTCCCCATGTCTGTTAACTTCACAAAATGTAGGTTGCTTCTACTTTTCTTTCTGCCAGCAATGCCTTCTGGCCACGTAGGACAGGGCTGCTGGCGTGTCTGTCTGTAGGAGATGAGAAATGTAGATGTTTTTATTGGCCATGGAAGTTAGCTAGTGATGAAGTCCAAGATCCAGCCCTGGTGGATCCACCACCAGGTGGTTCAGTTGGGTGAGTGGGTCAGAAGAACTTGGCAGGATAATCAGTTTGTGTGTGCTCTGTATGTCCTTGTGTCTGTCAGGCCGCACATGTGGGCTGGTGGCTGAATTCTTGTCCAGTATATCGTGCAGAAGTGGGATGTCTGGTATAGTCAAGGTCTGAGGTCATGAAAAAGCAAATCCAGCCAACCTGCAAGCAGCTCAGTGGCAGCTACCTCTAGCAGTTAAATAATACTTTAACGCTGCTCAGTTATTGTCTTGTTTTTTGTTCTAAACTTCAGCCTGACTTAACCCACGGAAGTCAAATTGAGAACAATTCAGGCAGAATATACACAAATTACTTTCCGGGGTGTCATAGTCATGCTTGCATTTAGTCTGTTGCTCACCAATAGAGGGGAGAAAGGAGAAAAAGTCTATGTGATATTAAACTAATATGTTTTAAATATTTTAAAATTTTAAGTATATTTAGTAGTCTGGGAACTTACAGGATAGTGCCTAAAACTGCATTTAATTCCTACTGGGGGAAGATTGGATTGCCGTTTAATATTGGTTCTATAATTTCCCAGATCAAAGTGCCGTAGGGAATGAATAATCAAAAGCAATGTTTTAATAAAAAGCTTGTATATTTACTTGAGAATAATTTCTTAGATTTAAAGAATCATGAAAGCAGAAGATTTTTAAACTATCTGTAAAATTAAAGTGTCCTTTGAATTAGTAGATGAGTTCTGATCTTGCAAATGTAATTTAACTTGATATGTGATGTTGAGCTTTGGAAGTGAAGGGTGTTTACTTAGTCAGCAGGTTTGAGAATGACTTTCAGTGAGACCTATGATGTATTTTCCAGTAGTGGTCATTTTATATCATGGTGTTTTGAAGGGGCAGATTATGTTGAGCAAAGGCAAATGCAGAGTCCTGTGTATGGGCTAGAATAACCCTGTGCAGCAGTATGGGCTGAGGAGGCCACTGCCTGAATAGGAGCAGACCTGGTGGACAGCCCAGTGAACATGAGTCAACAGTGTGCCCTTGTGATAAAGACAACCTGCTCCATCCTGGGCTATATTAGCAAGCCTGTAGCCAGCAGGTTGAGAGAAGTGATTGTTTTTCTCTGCTTCTGGAGTATTTTGACCTCCTCAAGACAAGCAAGACGTTACCATGATGGTCCAGCTAGAGGCCACCAGGGTGAGTTAAGGGGCTGGAGACCATCACAGGGAAAGGGAGGCCTTCAAAGGTGCTGTACGGCCGTGCAGTTACCTAAGGCATGGCATTCTTGATATAGCGGCTCTCTATCACGTATGGAGAAGATGGAGCTAGCTGTGAGACCTGCTGTATCAGATGTGAACAGATCAATGATCTGCTCAGCATGGTGGCAGAATTGAAAGAAGAAGTTGAAAGACTGAGGAATAACAGGGAGAAAGGCAGCAAGGGTCCAAGAGCCCCTGTAGGCACCCCTGTCAGTCTGAAGGCAAAAGCATAAATGAAAAGAGCAAGTGGAAGCAGGTTCATGGTCGGGGCACCAGACAACCTCCCACCTTACCTACCTCATCATGTCAAGTACCTCTGAGGAACAAATATGAGGCTCTGCTTGAGAATGGTCAGTCGAGCAAGGAAGTAGGTAAGGAGCACCGTATAACACAGACGCCTCCTAGGCCAGAAAAGCATACACCCCGGATCACCACCACAGCCTCTAAGAAAAAGTGAAGGGTTATAGCTGCTGGGAACTCCTTCCTGAGGGGGACAGAGGGCCCAATATGCTGGGTGGACCCTCCTCCGAGGGAAGACTGCTCTCTTCCTGGAGCCTGGGTGAAGGATGTCACCAGGAAACTTACTGGTTTAGTGCGGTCCTCAGGTTGTTGTGTGCCCTTGCACAACAAGTATGGGACGCTGGAGGTTGAGGCGAATGAGAAGGAAGAAAAAACACCATCTGGGGGGTTGCCTGAAGCCAATCATTCCCCCCCTCGCATCAGAACTTCTACCATAAGAAAAAAAGAGAGGAGGGTAATTGTTATTGGTGATTCCCTTCTGAAGGGAACATAGGGCCCCATACGTCAGCCGGATCCTTCCCACAGGGAAGTCTGCTGCCTCCCTGGGGCCCGGGTCAGAGATGTTACCAGAAGGCTGCTTAGTCTGGTATAGCCTTCTGATTACTATCCCCTAGTAGTTATGCAGTTGGGAAGCGATGAGGTTGACACCAGAAGTTTAAAAGCACTCAAAAGGGACTTCAAGACACTGGGAAAACTGGTTGAAGGATCAGGGGCACAGGTAATTTTTTTCATCAATACCCTTAATTGTAGGTAGGAATACTGAAAGAAATAAGAAGTCAGGCATAATTAACGAGTGGCTCAGAAGCTGGTGCCACCAACAAAATTTTGGGTTTTTTGATCTTGGGGAACTGTATGTAGCACCTGATCTGCTAGCAACAGATGGAGTACATCTGCCTTGGAGAGAGAAAGATCCCTTGCACGCGAGTTGACAGGGCTTGTCAATAGGGCTTTAAACTAGGCTCCAAGGGGGAAGGGGAGGTGGAAGATGACGATAATATTAGAATGGCCTGTGGCAAGATGATACGTCAGGATTGGAAGGAAGGGGTGATAGCAAGGACCTCCAACCGGTTGTACTGACGCATGCTATGAACACTTCAGCAAAGGCCAGGTCTTGCAGAGCTGGACCAAGAACTCCTGAGGTAATAGGAGACAGGAGGGTAGCTGCCACAAAACGCCTTGGGCGATCAGTGGAGTGCCCCTCTAAGAAGACAACATGGCCGGCAGACCGACTGAAGTGTCTCTACACCAATGCACACAGCAATGATGTCTTCTTACTTCAGCTTGAGGAGGCATCGCAGACTAGATGACCTTTGGAGGTCCCTTCTGGCCTGGATGCTTCTATGATTCTATTTTCTCTGAGATGCACATGAGTAGTGCAAGGGACAGCAGACACAAATTGCAAAAAGGGAAGTTTCAACTTGATACACAGAAAAAAACTTCTGACAACTAAGAGTGGTCAAACACTGGGAGAGATTGCCAAGAGAGGTTGTGGAGTCTCCATCCTTGGGGTTTTTCAAACCCTAACAAGATGTGGCCCTGAGCAATCTCCTCTCACTGACCCTGGTTTGAACAGGGGGTTGGACCAGATGATCTCCAGAGGTCCCTTCAAGTTATTCTCTGATTCTGTATGAGTTTACACTATAATCCACAGAAGATCTAACACAAAGTGTTAATTTGATGGTAGAATGGGACCCTTAAAATGTCCTTCTTATTTTTCCAAAACCAATAATGCAGTAAAGTTATTATGAGAATGTCAGTTGTTTGGGTCCTGTCTAGCTACATTACTTTGAAAAGCTGTTACGAAAAGCTGGTTCTATCTTCATGACTGCAGTTGATTAATTAGGACAGGTAAAGATTTTCTTGAAATTATAAAGGTTTGTTGTTTGTGTAACAATTTGTCTAAAGTGGAAAATGTGCTTGCCCTTTTTCTCCTTTTAAAATGTTGCGTGATCTGTGAGTCTGTTGAGGGGACACTCAAGTTGTACATATAGCACAGAATGCCTCTTAGATGCTGCTATTTTTGCTAATTGATCTTTTTCTTATGTCTGTGGGCAGTAGTGCATTATTTGTGAAAATGTCCATTTTTTTTCTCTATTTCCTCTTACCAATTCATTGAGACAGCAGTTATATATAAATGGGTTTTTAATGAGCCATGTAGAAAAGTGAAGCTCAAGGAATAATAAGTATTTGGGTCTGCCATGGGGCTATTAAAGTCAGTTCAGTCATCAGAAAGCCTACAAATTGATTTCATATTTAGTTTATTTCATATCTAAATAATAATTGGATACTCCCTTGCTAATTATTTTCCTGAATTTATGTTTTTTTTCTTCTTACACTCATTTGTTCATTCACAAGCAACTTGTATTTCAGGGCTTTTTGGAGGCTGAGGTGCCATTAGATGAAATTTAATTTACTGCTGGGCTTTGTTAAACAAGTTCCCTTTAGTTCTGCATTGTGACATGGGCTGAGTAATATGCAGATTGCTTTGGGTACACATGGTTTTTGCCAACCCCAAAGAGTGAATGTAGAAATTGGTTTATTTTCTCTTGCAGTCTACTTTGGTTGTGCTCACTGCAGAGGAAATGAGTAGTCAGTCCTGTGGTTGCCTTGTGGGTTTGTCATATAGGCTTGCTTGAGGCTGGTAAAGTCTTTTTCAGAGGCAAAGGATGCCAGTGATGCTCGCGTTTAAATTTTCTGCCAGCCTCCTCCATGTTCTCTTTCCAAATGGTTGCTGCACACGTCTGAAAGTGTATGGCAGTGCTCTGAGAGTGATTGCAATCTCTCACATCAGCGGATGAGGTGGCTTTCAAAGTGTGCAGAGACCTTTACATTGAGACTGCAGGACAGGGCTGGGCTTGACCCTCTGGCATCAGGTTTTAAAGGAAATGCTTGAAGTAGCTATTTTAGGTGGACATCTATTGACCAGGCTAATTTAGATTTTAGAATCTCATTTGGACCATCAAAATCTTTCTCCTCAAGGACCAAAGTCTCCTGTGGAAAAAGTTATTTAGTTTAGTTAATAAGCATAGACTGAGCACCAGAATCCCTGCCAACGTGGGTTCCTCACCAGAGGAGGGTGTTGAGCAGCTCCCTCACTTGAAGCTGCCTTAGAAGGGCTGTGATTTCTATTTTGCTGGAAGCAGAATAATAATAGTTTTGTGAAAGGCAGGTTTGTATATGAATGGCCATCCTGCAGGAGAAGATGTGCATCATAAATGTCAGAAGAGCATAGCAGCTGTGAAAGGGAAGACCACATCTGGAAGCTGTTGCATGTGCCAGGAGGGGAAGTGCACGGTTCAGCCAGGGGAACTGAGACACTTCTGGTTGCTCAACAGATCAACTACTGAGCAATTGGTCACTGAACAGCAGAACAAATTGGGAATGTCCTTATATTAAATTATCTGATAAGTGTCCTTCTGGTGAGAAGAAAGCAGATATTTAAAATCTCCTAATCATTAAAAAAGATGAGTGATTTCAGTTTCACTCTGTGTTAAAAAGAGCAAACAAGAAGCGCAGAGGATGTGAAAACCAGAGGACCTGAAGACGGGAGGATGCGAACCCCAGATCACTTGCTGTCTTTCTAGCATGAGAATCGAGCTGCAGTTCTAACTGATGTTAAAGTATTTCTGAAATCATTACTGATGTCTATGTATGAACCAGTATCAGATTCATCAATAAATATAAAAAAGAGTTAACAAATTTTGGCAGGATACTTAGGTATATGCAAAATTCAAGCGATCTTTTGGACAATCTTACTTGTGATAGTGGGGGGAAAAATACAGCAAAAGTTTCTATCTTTATGAGTTTCCGTGAAGTGGAGGATTTCTGGTTTTGTGATTTTTGTGCTGGAGATGACCTGATTGCACCATTTGATAGTGATGAATTGGTTTATAAGGTCTTAGCACTTAATGAAAATGTAAACAAGCATTGCTGGTGCGAATAGTTTTTTTTTAAATCCAGTTAATTAACATTCAAGTACTTAATCTAGTCAATTAATTAAGACTGCATATGTGTTTACTAATTTTTAATTACCTTAGAATAGACGGAAATTGTAATAATTAATGTTGGAATGCAGACTGCTGCTGCTGTGTCAATATTAAAATAAATCAGTCATCTTGCTTTTTATTTATTTAAGTATAACCTGGTTAGTATGATATGTTGAGTCCCAGATAGAGCAATAGAGAAGCTCATCCTGGTGTCTCTTCCAGAAAGAACTAAAGGTTGGAGTGTAATTAATTCTGTACTAACATGGTGTTGTGGGAGGTCAGTCAGATGTGCTATAGAGGGCTGAATGCAGTGATCTGCTGGAATGCCTTCCTCCTGTCCCAAAGCCAAAGGCATCTCAGTAAAACTTTGTTTTGATATCTCAGGCTGTAGAATAATTTCTTTGTAAGCTGTTTGCTTGATGAAGCTAGTATATTTAGCAAAAAGAGTTGAATGATGTTGTTTGCCCTTATTTTTTTGTTTGCTGTAGAAAGAGTCTTTATCAGTCAAGAGAGAAGAGCATCAAATTGGTAGTTGGTTTTTAAACTGTACTCCTGTATCTTTTTTTGTCTTTGGAGGATGATGGTAGCAATAAAAAAACACCTCTTAAAATATGCTAAGGATTACAACTATGGTTTTTGCCATTGCAGTAATTCTTGAGTTTACTGCAGTTCTCTGGTTTTTTTTTTAAAAATGCTGATGGTCAAACACTGAATGTTCTTGCTTTTAAAAAAAAAATAAAATCATGTTTTGTTGATAATTCATATATTTATTGCCTTGGAGTTTAAAAAAATAGGAGTATTTTAGTTTATGCATATTGACCTTTCAAGGACTTTCTCTTAATTCATTGCTGAAATGGAATGAATCTTTCCCTAAGTTGTGATCTGAACAAAGCTGCTGTCTTTATATTTGAAAGTGCTACTGAATATTTGAAACGTCTTGTTTTTGTTTTTTTTTTCTTTTTTTTCCCCTCAAAAAACTAGTATATGCTCACACTGGGAACCAAATTCTTATCTTGTTCAAACTGATGATTCCTCCTGTGCCAGCTTACGTTGATGAAAAATGTGGATCTGTATTGAAACCTCTTTTCCGTTGCTTTTGCTATATTATAATTAGAAATGTAAACATGCCAGTCTAAATTAAGCCTATCATTTATTAAATTTCTTTTGGGAAGACAAAGTAGTTTGTTGCCACTTGATTTTATTTCTCTTCTCCAGATTTTTAGTTCAGTGATTGAAAAATGAAAATACTGTGTCCTGTTACCCCCAGCGATTAAAACTATTGTAACCTATTTAACCCGATTTTCATGTCTTTGATGCATTCAAATTCAGGTCCAATGGCATGGGGGTGGATATAACTTCTTGTTGTTATTATTATTATAAATACTATTATTATTTATGGTTATTGTTGATATGAAATTTGGTCTTTGGCTATGGGGCTGTCCTTAAAAAGATTCAAACAAGCGGAATGGCTCCGGTTTTCACTGAATTTTGGTGGAAGATCTTATAGAGAGCTAATACTGTTCTAATATTGAAGAGATAAGTGATTTTCTTCTTTCTTTGTGCATTATTACGGTTTGTTCAGCCCTCTGCTGATTCCTTCTGCATAGAATGGGTGGTATGATGAGTATCTCAGGTCACTGCAAGTGATGAGATCTAAAACTGAAGGACAGAGAGCAGGATGCACAGCTCATGTCAGGTATTGGCAGTAATGACAGAGTGATTCTTGAAAGCAGTATGCAGTTTCTTGCGTTTGAAAACTAACTCTGGGCATGGTTATGGCAATTTCAGTCATTTATTTCTTATTTAAAAAAAAAAAAGGTCAGCATGGAAGCAGTCTCTCTACAGAAACAATGCTGTTGTTTCCAGAAAAGATAGTCATCTTTGTTTTTCACTCTTTGTAAATCTGATATTTAAAGCCCAGAAAAATACCATAGGTTTACCATTGGCTTAAGGGCTGATAAAAGCTGGTCTAGTGATTTGCGTTCCATACATTGCCAAAACATCTCTTTGGCCTTTAAATATGACTGGCATCTCACTGACAGGCCATTTATTTCCCTGGCATAAAGCAGTGTTTATTGCTGTGGATTCCTGCTGCAAAGGATTCTTCATAGGTCCAGTGACCTACTCGTGTGGCTTCCCCCTAAGTAGCCGTAAGGTGTTTCTTCCTATGATTTTTCTTTTGTTTCTTGTTCCCACAAAAATGGTAGTCGAGGTGTGATTTCAGAGCCTCCAGGGGCATGAAAGTACAGATTTTTGTGTGTTCTATTCCTATCCTTGAAGAATTTCCCTTAATTAAAATGTGTTGGAGAAAGCAGAAATGAATGCTCGATACCAGAATACAGCGGAAGATGTTCTGGCTCTCCTTGTTTCCTGTGAGCTCACTGCCATCCACAGAGTGGCACAGCAAGCTCTGGAAATCAAGATCCGACACTGTCTATTTACGTTAAGTCTTCCAGTCCTGAAGACTTTCTCACTCATTATGAGGAACGCGTGTACCTTTGTAACGCCGTTTCGCAATGAGCTTCCTGACCTGCCCAGCAGAGCTGATGCCAGCCTGGGTTGAATTATAACCTGCTACCGTAGAATAAAATGTAACGCTAATTAGATTTGGAGAAGACTAACATGGCTTGTATTTCTTCACATGTTGTATGCAAAAATGTTACAACTTGGTATGATTTTTAAAGGAACTGAAGCCTTTTGAAGGTTTGATGTTGTCAAAATGGCAAATACCTGCGAAAATACATAAGATCAAAAGCTAAGCTTGAAATGAGAAACTCTTTTTTCAGATGTTCTGAAATCATAGGTTGTAGGCTGTCTTGAATAGGCAAAAAGCTGGAGGCAACTTGCAGTACAACATACATACGTAGAGATTTACATGCACGTAGCTTTTTACATATATATAATATTTATCTAAAATACTTGGGTCAGCATGCATTGAGTAATACTTTTCAATCAGCCTCAAAGGAACAGAATGTAATTTGGGGATTTATCTTGATACATGCCATGCGAAGGAGAAAAAGATTTGATGTTTCATGCCTAGAATTCTTAAATGCATCGTGTGTGTTTTGTTCTAATACCTTACACATTGTCACTTGTGGATTAATTTATTTTCAGTTACTGGAGATTGATAATCAGCTTGTTATAAAACAGATAGTAAAAGTGTTGTGGTAAAGTCTGCTTCTTTGGAGAACTATGTTTCAAGTTATGTAAGTATTGGTATTTCACAATGTTTTAAAAAAATTAAATTTCCAATATTCTTGAGCTACTAACATTTTAGGTGTTGTCACATCTCTTTTGTTGCTCTCTTGTGTGTAGATTTCTCAAGAATAAAATAATGAATTGTATGTTAAAAACATGTTCTAGCTGTCTGCAGCTGCAGCCTAGTTTTCTTTCTGCTCCCTGCCTTTCAAAGAGCACTGGAGAGACCATGGACTTTTTACCCATTACCAGTTCATTCTTTCTGTTTTGTATGTGCCAGACCCTAAATTTGCATTAGCTGTGGAATTACTGGCAGAAGTTTGCTACTCTCTGCAATTTCAAAACTACTCGTTAAAAAAGCTAATGCCTGAAAGTACTTTCAAAAGCTGAATTCCCAAATGGTTCCACTTGGACTTACAGTTGTGGTTTTCATTTTTTTTTTTTACTGGTGTTTGCATAAGCTAGATTTGAGTAAAGGGACTAATACTAAAATGTGTAGGATGAGATGATGTCAGATTCACTTAAAAAAAAAAAGAAGAAAGAAAAGAGAAAGTGACCTCTGATTCCTTTAGTTTATACAAAGCCTTAAGTGTTGTTCTAACAAAATAAACAAATTGCAGAGATCAGCATAGGTTTAAGTTGATTTGTTCCATTTACCCTACCAATTTGGACAGAAGAATGTAATGCTTTCTTGGAAATGTCTTTCAAATATTACATTATAGATTAATTTATAGGCTGCAGAATGCTGTTATCCATAAAACTTTTTTACTCATCTTGAAAATTAAGTTCTAAAATTAAATGTGTATAAGAGCTGGCCTTTTCTCTTTCAGTAGGTCACAGAAGATAAATTGGAGTAAATTATTTGTTTCAAATAAAAGCATTCATTTACAGCGAAAAGAATATCTTGGATTTACCAAAAAAGACCGTGACGTTTTTCCTATTTCCCTTGCAATGGCAAACACTGATTTAGTAAATCTTTATTAAATTACTGAATTGACTAAGTTTCAAATTGGGTTTGAGTTCTTAGGGTTGTCTTGGAGAACTTGATTTCAAACAAAAAGAGAAATATCTCCGAAAATTTGATGAAAGGAATTTTACGAGGGAAGCCCACAACTTAAATCGTATTAATAGAGAATAAATTAATAGATAATAGATTAGTGGATGATAAATTGCAGCGTATATGACACTTTAAGGTGGTTTCATATTTTGCCTGTAGCTTTCAATGTGTATTAATGTTATTTTTTATTGTACGTTTTTATTCTATAAAAATGTGATTTTCCTCATGATTTGACTTTGTAGTAATGATGCATATAAAGGTATCAAAACACGGGATAAATTCCAGTGCACAGGCATCGGTCGACACTCCGGTAGTTTTCTGCAGTTCCTGGTGAGATGCGGTGGTTTGCTGGGGAAGGTGCGACCCTTCCTTTCCTGACTTGATGCCGTTCACTCTGCGGCTGGAAGTGATGGGCTTTGTGTCCCATCAGAGCTGTTGACCCTTTGTACTATCAATTAATGGCTGCCTTTCCTTGGGCTGATGGTGTTGTGATCTAGGCATTGATCTGAGTCTCTGCTGATAGATGTTTCTTGCTCTTTGGTGGGAAGAAACGGTGAAGTGTTGATCTGCAGCGGCACTTTGATGTTGCTGAAAGTTTTTTTTTTTTTAACAGTAGATTATTCTGTCATTTGCAGCTCGTAGCTGTGTTTGATGAGCAAGATCCACACCATGGAGGTGACGGCACCAGCGCCAGCTCAACAGGCACGCAAAGCCCGGAGATTTTTGGCAGTGAGCTTGGCTCCAACGCGGCATCAGCCTTTCAGCCTTACCAAGCAACAAGTGAAATTGAGGTCACCCCTTCAGTCCTTCGTGCAAGTAAGTAAATGTTCTCGGTATCTCAGCGTGTTTCATCTTAATTTACAAGGATGCCAAGTGCTGTTACCCATTCATGCTGCTGGGAATATGATTCATTATCTGTCCTTATCCAAAGCTGATCAAAATTGAGAAACTGCGTAAATGCTTGTTGCATGCAAGTAAACAAACCTTTCTGTTTTAATAAATTATTTATAAATGGCTTTTAGGAGCAATAAGCTCCGTCTGTGCTGCCACTTTAAAATTGTCCTCACACTGAAAATCACAGCAAGTTTCCAAATGCAATTTTCAGTTTTGCAGTTTTATTCCATTTAATGAAAAAAAGGGTAAAAAGAAACTAAAGATAGGAGCACTTTCCACTGAAACTGCCAATGTTGCTAGGTTATGCTTGTCACCTTTCCATGAAGACACCTGCTGATCTGTGCATTTACTGCGTTGCAAAAATACACTTTAAAAACCAGAAATCGTAGCCAGGAATATCTCTTTATTTTGTTTATTTCAACATGGGGAAGATTTGTTGCAAAGCCATGAAGGTAGGAATTCACAGTTCTTGCTCAGGCAGGGTCTTTGAATATTTCAGCTTATTAAGAAGAAAAATGCCAAATGAAGTTTACTGTGTAGTTTTCATTGTTGTTAAAAGTACCATGCAAACAAGACAGTGTTGGATAAAGCATTGTGCCCCTCTTACTTTAGTGTTTATCATTTTACTCACTGAAATTTTGAAGCAGTGATCCCATTCCAGAAAATTCTTGTCAGAAGTCATTACCAGTCAGTCCTTTGGTATTCTACAGATAATAGTGTTTTAAACAACTATTTGTAATTCCCAAGAGATAACTTTTCTATAGGTGTTCTTTTAATGGATAAAATCTGTGTTTTAAGTAATCAGGTAAAATACAAATGGAAAAGTTAAAACTCTTTATTAAGTTTGAGGGGTTTTGTACCAGAGTGTTTTCTGTAAAATTAAGGGAATGTTTAACAATTAGCTTGCATAAACTTGAACATGCATCTTTTCAAGCTATAACTGTGCTTTGTTACAACACAGAGTTAAATTAGGGAAAGGATTAATGGCAGAATAAAGAAGCATCCTGGAATTTCGGCACCCTTCTGTTTTGCTGTCACTAGGGTATGCCACTGCTTAATGCATATCTCATTACCATGCATAAGCCAAAAAGCTGTCTTCCTGGGTTCTCAACTTAGGGGGGGTTAGAGCAGACAAATACATTCTCTCCTTGGTGTGATTATCTGGTGTATTATACAGTGCACTGATGTTAGTGCATCAAAATCATATAGCGCAGATAAAGTTCAGTGATATATTGGACAGCTCACTTATCTTCACTGTCATTCTGGAAAATCCGTGGAATACTTAGCTAGTCCACTGATCGCTAGAATGACCAAAAAGTGCTTTGAGACCCTACAATACAAAGGTCTATAGAAATGCACAAGACTTTTAAAAATGTTAGGAATTATAGCTCTTCTGACACTTTTTATAAAGGCGTGCAAAAATAAAATGGGTGAAACAATTTGTCATAAATGGGTTATCACAAATCAGGGATGTTCTCTTGTCTAGCTAATTCCTTTTTTAGGAATAGATAATTAGATATATTTTGTTTTTAAATGTTCCACAGGCTTAGAATCCCAGTCCAGTAATACTATCCCATATTAAACATACCTATTTCAAGAATTTCATTTAAATATACATTGAAAATGGAAATAATATCCCTATTGTGTTTCCTTGATAACTTGTGAAGTGAAGCATAGCATACAAATGGTATTCTCAGTATTTCAAATAATTATCTTCTTACTGTGTAAGTTCTATTCAGCAAATAAAACCCATCCAGTTTTGTGGTAGATGCAGATCCTGATTATTACATGTTGACAAGGTCATATATCTATTAATTGGATTGGAGATGGGATACAAAATTGCTGTAATTATTGTAATTTTCTAGCTAATTGCAGGGTTGGCGGTGAATATTTTACTTCTAACAAATGAAAAACAGTATTCCGTCTGAAATTGGTTTATAGCATTTTAGACATTTTGTTTTACATCTCTGGTGCTTTTTGCTCACGAGCTGAGCCCTGTTTCTCAGCAGTTCTCTGGCAGAAGCGTAGCTTTGTGCCGTTCTGCTCCCGCTCACCTGCACCCGAGGGGGACGGAGGCTCCGTTCGGAGGCAGCATCTCGGCACATTAGGCTGGGGCTTAAGGGCCTGCTGAGATTTTCCTCTCTTTGTTCTGGTTGCCATGCTACCCCTTTTGTTTGTTTATAGATCACACCATCGCTCCTCTCCCAGCAAGGGAAAGGTTAGCTAGATCAGGTCCAGCTGGAAAAGTAATATTCATCTGGATTCCCTCTTTTCCCATGCACAAACACAGCCTGTACTTTGCACATGGGGGGGTGGTGTCAAATTGAATCTTCCCATCTAAATGTGGAAACAAAAATGAGGCCGGGCCATACCCCCTATGTCGTTTTGCAATGTGAAAACACAATTTGTCGATACAAGCGGTTGATTTATTTACGTTTCTTACCTAGCTCTTTCCCTTTTACTGCTTTTCTGTTACCCAAGTTAAACTTCCTCTTGGAGTATTTCATCACTTGAGCTGCGTTTTTTTTTAAGCATACAGTACACAAGGCTTTTTTTTGTGTGTGCCTGAGTGCTTTCCGAGAAGAGGTTGGAAGCTCACTGCAGAAGATTGTTAAAGCAGACTGATGTTTATTCCCTGCTGAAATATAAACTGGAGGCGCAGGTGAAAATTGCCAAACCTAATGAGCAATTTGGCAGATAAGACAGGATGTCAGGCAGTGACAGTTCAGCAGCGGGTGCACTGCCTGTGAACCAAGTTGTTTGTTTCACAGTACTGCATTTAAATATTGTAAATAAAACCTCTTTCCAGCTACATGAGATATTGTGAAAAGGGTCATCTCTTTGTCTGGCTTTCCTTTTAAGTTATTTAGCTTCATTAAATAACCAAGGGAGGTCTTGGTTCTTGGTCTTGGTGTGATTATATGTTACAAGTCTCTCTGAACGTTTCAGCAGTTACAGTTAAAAAGCATTTTTAATTTAGAACATTATTTGGAAAATATATTTAGAGAGCTTTAGAGAACTGTGATTTATTTTTTTTTTCTTCTTTTGTTGTTTTCCTGGCCCAAAGTAGAGAAGACTAAGGGGGCTGGGAGATCTTTCTTGCTTGCTTTAGGTGTTTAATGGTCAGGTATCGAGAAGATAAAGCCAGACTCTTCCTGCACGGACACATTATTGCTGGAGGCAGCAAACACAAGTTGCAACAAGGAAAATGCTAGTTAAATATTAGGAAAACAATTTTCACCTCAAGAGTGAAACAGGCTGCTCAGAGAGAGACAGGTGCTTGCTCAGGTAGCCCTGGGCAACCTGACCTTGCTGGTCCTGTTTTGTGTGGAGGGGTTGGACCAAATGACCTCCAGAGATCTCGTCCATCCTGAAGTTACCGTGTGATTCTGTGACTCCAAATATAATCAATAAAATTACATTGTTTCCTTCTTGAAGCTATTATTTGTAAAAGCGACTGGTGTTCATAGTGAAATATTTAGCGGGCAGTTGTGCACAAGCGTATTGTGCGCGTGCAGCGTCCCAGCATGGTTTAGTATCGTACGCGCTTGTGCCAGCGTGACACAGATCAGCTGATGGTGCCTTTTCCCAGACTGCTGTTGGCACGCAGGATGTCTTTGGTAGGTGTGGCAGTTCCTTAGAAATGAGATATGGGGTTATTGTAAGGCTCTCCTAAAGGCTGGAGGGGGAGCATCTCCCTGAAACACTGGCCAGAGGGAGACTAAGAAATGACTAAGAACTAGCTGGAAATGGTATGTCAGCGATCTGTTTGCTCAAGTGATCTGTATTATGTATTTTAGTAGGACTCTTGGCATAGGTTTCATATTTTGGTCACAGAATCACGGACTCTCCATGGTTGGAAGGGACCTCTGAGATCATCGAGTCGAACCACATAAAAAACCAAAACAAAACCAAAAGCAGACTATGGGGGAAAAAAAAGGTCTAGATGAGAATGTTGTGAAGCGAGTGCACAGCTGGCTGTGAAGAAGTACTAAAAGTTCAGAGGAGCAACGAGCTTGCTGCAGCTCACATGGTTGTTTACCCAGCAACATGGCTGTTGCTCTTGGGTTCCCTGTGTGCATGTGTGTTCTAACCCTGCAATAAGCAGCAAGTTTATTCCTCATGGGTAAGAGCACACATGCAGACTCTCACTGTGAATTTGTTGAGATATTAAAGTTCATGACCTTGCTTACCTTTGAATTTGTGGATCTCTCTGTGCCCTCATGAGTGGTTTTTAGTAGTTCAGTGGCAAATTAGTAGGACACATCAAGTATAGCCCCTGAGGGCTCTTTTAGGTTAAGGACTGTTCAGTATTTTAATTAATCTAGAGTATAGAGTATTGCATAACAAGCTAAGATGGAGTTTCAGGCACTTTGGATGTCAAGGTTTCAGTTCAGCATTCTCTTCATACGTTTATAAACTGTTTTGAAATCGATGAGATGCGCACACTCATTGCATCCAGAAAGAAAAAGGTAATTTGCAAGGCAATAGTAGTGACCAGGTAACTAGATAGTGCTGCCAGAAGGTTCTGGGCGTGATAGTGCATTATGATCGTGCATCTGGGCATTCTGTTCTTCCACCAAAGGGGAATGCTGTTGTGGGCTCATTGAGGTAGTTGTGAGGAGGAAGACTTTAGCTGTGACAAGTTGTGGTGCTGGACTTGAAGAATTGTAAACAAGTTGGAGAGAGCTGAAAGAGAGCAACAAGAGTAAGATGCTTTGGGGACTATGACCAAGCGTTGGAAGGACTAGTTTGTTTAGTGAACAAAAGATAAAAACTGGTAGGGTCTTCAAATGTATTAATTTTTTCTCATTCTCCATGTCCGCTAAGAGAAGGGCAGGTGGCATTTTCTGGGGAAAAGCCATTTTTGGTAACCAAGAGGCCTGAAAAACATTTTTACACCTCATGTGTGTTCTGCGTCCATTGCATGCTGCTGAGCGGTGCCATGTGCTGTGCTGTAAGGCAGGAAGGCAACCAGCTGGTGGTGGCACATCTGTCCTGTTCCTGGCTAAGCCATTGTGGTGTTTGGTAACCACGGGTGAGCCACTTCTGGCATCTGGTTCAAATATGTGTGTGTCTTTTCTTAGCGTCTCAATTTGAGTGTTCAAAAAATCCAATACTAAGCAAAACAGTTAAAGGTGTAAGTGCATAAATAAGTGTTTGAATTTCAAGTACTTTAAAATTGCTGTTTTAAATATGACACTTCACTGATTTAATACAAGTATTTATCTAGAGTCCCAAATGCATATTCTCGGAATTAATTTGTTAATATTTCTAAGTGCCTTTGTTTAAAGGCTTGGAGCACTGCAGGTTAGTGTGTTGGCAAGGAACTGTAGAGGTGAGTTCATATTTGTCCCAGTTTCAAAAATGATGATGGTTTCAGCACTTTTTCCCACATACGTCCAAACTTTTTCATTCTTGTTTGTATCTCTTTGAGTCCTTCAGCTGTGAGTCAGTTTTATGTATGGAAATAAAGTCATTTTCAAGTGGCGAAGAACTAAGGAAGCAAGAGATTAGAAGAGGGAGGAAGAGAAAGATGAGTTCATCAAAAACCAGATGTTTGGAGCTTTATCAGCTGAAGTTATCTCTGGGGTTAAATAGCTGCTTACAAAATGTAGAGAAAGTCATTCACATTTATAATGAATGATTATGGCTTGACAGGCAATGCCTGCTAAAGTCAATGGGAGGTTTTCCACTAGCTCCACTGAGCTTTGAGTCAGGTCAGCTTTCTACCGTGAGTCTCCTCGGTCAGTAGCCTTCATCAGCGACCAGACAGTGTTCAGGTGCCCACTATTCCAGTGCAGTTCCAGGAACGAATTCCAAAAGCTTTCCTAACCATCATTCCCACTTTTACTTCCTTGCCAGGTTCTCAGATGTTTCCTTTCCCATGTTGAATAATAAATATGAAAAGAACCTTGAACTTGAGGCTTGCACTAAGCTGCTGGCAGCTGAATAAGGAAGGTTTCTCATGCATCGGAGTTGGAGGAGAAGGTTTAGCAAAGTCTGTTTCCTCACCTTCTGGTGCTCTCGTCATTCAGGAATTCTTATCGCATATATCCTTGTAGCTCTATCAAGGATGTGATTGTTTTAAAGCCAGAGTTATTGAATCAAAAAATCAGTACCAGGTGCTGCTTTCTTCCATGAGGCTAAATTTGTTCTTTCTACAGCACAGTTCTGACTTGAGTGATCTCCAGTTGGTGTTTTCTCCAAGCATAGAGATCTGCTGTTAATTTGGGATTGTTAAGCAGTTTAAAAACCATGTGTTTTTGATGAGGCCGTGACACGTTTGTAAAAACAAACGGATTTTAAACTGCTTAAGTTTCTAAATTAACCTTTAATATCTTCAATCTTCTCGGTATACCATCAAGCAAAATACTGTAGCTTCTAGTAGGATTAAAAAAATCCCTGAAACCAATAAGGTAAAGAATTTTGGAACTCTAGAGGAAACCTAAATAATGAGACATTTCAAGATGTCATTCCATATGATGAGGGCTTCTATCTTTGAGTACTGATAATGGGGAGTAATCAAAAGATGGTATTGTATCTGATACCTGACGGTATTTTGTACCATACCTACACAATGTAGTACAATAGAGATAATAAGGAAGGGTTAGGAAGATGTGAAGTATTGAATTTGAATAGTTTAACAAGTCAGGTTTGGATATTAGTCTAAATTGGACATCTTAAAGAGATTTAATGATCACTTGAACAAGAAGCTATTATGGAAATCACAGCTGTATTCTGAGCATGTTTCGATATGCATGTGTGCTGGTGTTGGTGTTGCTGGGTTTTATTTTCCCCTACCACAGGCCCAAGGCTGTAAGATATTAAACTTAAAATATATCCTTAATTAGACTAAACTTGTACTTCAGTGAGAGCGTTGTTGCTTGCTTTTGTTCTTAATTCACAAGGGGTTCTTGCTCTCTTCTTTATTGCATGTGCAACATGTGAACTCACATACTCTTTTTTCAGACGGGGATGTGTTTTGGAGATAGACCATCTCTTTTGGTGATTACTGCGAAAAAGTTGCCTTAAATTTTGTGTCTTGACATGTTCTTTTGAGGGGGATGAAACAGGGACAGATGGTTGCTAGTTGAATAGGCTTGGTTTTTAGTTTGTTTTTTATTTACTCTCTCATGCACTGAAAAGGGCTGAAAGATGATACAGAAATAAAGGAGTAGATGAGAAATAACTTTCTGATAATTTATTGCCTTATTTTATCCTTTTAAAAAGATAAAATTTGGTCTTGTTCCCACCCATTTCTTGTTGTAAATCTTAAATGAATTGTGTAAGTAAGATGAACTCCATCTTCAGAAATGCTGTGGGTTCATGTTAGGGGCAGATCAAGCATTGAGGGTAAGAATCAAGCGTATATATTTAGATGTATTTTTCTCTAGAGATTTTGGCCCCCAACAGCAGTGGATGCCGTGGAGGTCAGAAGCCCAGCTTGAGCCCGTGATCCTGGCCTGAGGTGAGATGAGACATGAGCCCACCTCCGGCCCTCCTGCTGGCTTGGATCAGTGTCCCCGCCTGGCCCGCAGGCAGGGCTCCCTCCTCTCCCCCTCTGTGACACCATGGGGACAGTCGGGGTCCCCCTTTGTGACACGGCGGGCACCTCGCTGGGGTGGTGTTCACCACCAAGGCTGATGCCAGAGCTTGGCTGTTTGGGATTGGAGGTGGATGTGGACTCGGGCTGTGTTCCAGGTTTGTTTCTTGCCTCCGTTATGGATGTAGGCAATTGATTCTGTCAACATTTTTTAATTTATAGAACCAGGAAATGATTGTATGTGTGGGAAGGGAGTTGGACACCATGTGGGTTTACAAACAAGCAAAAAGTGGTTCTTAGGTTAAGATAAAATATTTGTACTAGTGCTTGCATGCATACAGTAAAAGGCTGTACAAAGACAGCACTAGTAAGCTATTGTGTTAGCTTCTGGAAATTGTGCCTATGAGTCAGGGACTAGGCTTCTCAAAACAAACTTTGATCAACCATTAAAACCTTATCCTGTGGGGTTGGATTTGATTCGGCTCTCTGTACAGCACTGTTTGCAACTGGAATGAAAATTGGGACTCTTTTGGCAATTGCTGGGCAACAGCTGATTCAAAGCAGACATAACGGATGAGGTTAATATCAACAGACTCCAGGTTCTGCATCTGAGCTAAATACTCAAGGCAGTCCGGTTTCTTATTTCTGGAGAGGAATGGATACCTTTAGGGTGAGTTCATCTGACCTGTTCTACACCGTATTTTGGGCTGAGATGGAGTATGGCCTGGACTAGCTGCACTGGCTCACCTCCATTCCTGAGAGACAACAGAGGTGACCAGTTCCGAACCAGATGCCAGTGGATTCCAATCTGCGTGTGATTTACCTCACACTGTAAAACGAAATTTTTATTTGAAAGATTTTAAATATTTTTTTTAGTGAAGTAGGATGTTGCCTTTGTTGCCTTAAAAATAGTTGGTTGTGTTGGAAGAGAAAGGCTAAGTGGCACTTTACAAACCAACAACTTCTCAACTTGACCCACAGAGCAAGGTCTTCCTAGGACCCACAGGCCCTAGGAAGTTCCTACATAGCCGTGATTATGCTTGGGAAGTATATTTGGATCGTAGACTGTACATCATGAATGCAGATAGTTCCATGTTAACTTTTTTCAGAGTAAAACTGGGTTTGAGAAGCTTCCATGGAGTTTTATGGTTAAACCAGCAGTGTCATCTGCCTTGGGTCTGACACTGGTATCTAGGCACTTTATGTGGTGCTGCTCCCCAATGGGTAAACCTCTGCAGAGATGCAGCTGTACTTTACTTTTTCTTGCCACAAGTTCTCAGACCTTGAGGGTTGTGCCATGTGGCACTGAAAAGCCTGCTTAGTCTGACAAACATGACACGGAGTTAATGAGCACTTAAGGACTTCCATTATCTTCACTGCTCTTTGGGGCGAGAGCCTCTGTACCCAATGCATTCCCTTGTGCGCTGTCTGGGTCTGGTGGCCATCCTGCCCATACCACTCTTCAGGGTGTCCCAGCTCCTCGTGGGCTTGGGAGAGGAAAGCTCTCTGTATGCACGCCCAGCCGCTGTAATGGGTGGCTGGGGAAAGGAGCCGTCCCTTGAATATGGGCTATTAAAGTAAGTACCTTTGCAAGTTTGCAGAGAGAATAATGGTGAGAAACAACTACCGAGACTGTTTCAAATGTTATTTCATTTGAAACAATGCTAGCGGTTCATTTTTAGTGGATTATAAAAGAATAAAATTTATGTTCACCAGTTTCTGGTAAGTTAGAGAATGAAGAGACACACCTGCCTTGTTAACCAGCCCTGCACGAGATACAAATGAATATTTCCATGATTTTTACTAAGTCCTCTTTTGATCTCTCTGCTTTTGGGCTTTTTGGAACCAAAAGCTCAGAAATGTTTTTAGCATGTGAAGGCTTTATCCACCAAATATAAAAATGACATTAGTTTCTTCTGTTCCAACCCATTTTTAGCTCTGATGTTTAAGACCTTCATTAGATGACAGAGGGATTTTAGGTCAAGCACTGCCTGACTTTTGCGATGATTTCCATCTGAAGGGTCTTGCATAGTGAAGTCTCTTCATGTTTTATTTAAAATTTTAGTTGGGCTCTTGACTTGTGGAAAAATAAATAAAAATGAAGGGCTTACTAAGAGTGCTGCAGTGAAAAAATTATGGAACTGCTTTTTCAAATGAACTGCGTGACATTTATCCGTGAGAAATATCCATTAAGTGAGTGAATAAAGTTATTGCTCTAGTTTGACATAGCAGGCAATATTTCTGTGAGTATTGTACATGGAGATGATTTACCCCTACCTCTGTTTTAAGTTCACCTTTAAAGTAATATAACATAAGTGGACAAAGTCTTCTCGTAATCCTGCTTTCCCATAGCTCTTTGCTCAAAAGGTAACATTACAGTGAAATAAGTATTTTCACTTTGTCCATAAGGGTAGGGGGAAACCTGTTGGCAGTTAAGGACCCTCCTTGATGCAGTCCTGAGTAATGTGCTCTAGGAAATACAGCTTTAGCAGGGGAGTTGGACTGGATGATCTCTAGAGGTCCCTTCCAACTCTGATAATTCCGTGATGCCACGATTATTGCTGGTACTGAGATAGTATTTCTGTTTTGCCGGTGGGCAGTGACCAGGGGTGGGGGAATGCGTAGCTGAAGGCTCGGGGAGAGGGTGTCTCTGCCAGACTGCTGGCTCTGGGCTGAGCAGGGTTGTCTCCAGGAGCTGGAGGAGAACAAGAATCACAGAATCTCCGTGGTTGGAAGGGACCTCTGAGATCATCGAGTCCAACC
>JAOXJM010000012.1:14188427-14218199 GCA_026413425.1 Tringa solitaria
CTCAAGTTGTGCCAGGGGAGGTTCAGATTGCATATTAGGAAAAATTTTTACACTGCAAAGGTTCTGAAGTTGAGTGTGGATTGGGGAGCAGCCCAACCTGCCCTCCTGTCCAGCAGCAACGTGTTTGTAATACGTGCACCCGAGAGTCGTTCCTCCGGCAGTGGCCCTTCCTCTTGCTGGCTTTTGCATGATGAGGAAGAGCCCCTCTCTCAGAAATGTTCTGCTATGGAGAGACGGGCACAGCCCTCCCTTATTAAGATTCAGACTTGATTCCCAACATGTGCTTAGGCTTGGCCCCCCTATGAAACTTGTTGAGATGGTTTGAATTTTGCATGTGTTATGTCATCAATGGATGTTTTCTCTGCTCCTAAATTTGAACTTTGAGTCTAAGAGACTTTAAACAGCCTTTGGAAGTGTTTTCAAATGCTTTAAAAATACATAAATCCAAGTCTTATCTGCAACACAAAAGTGAACTATGCCATGAATTAATAACTTTTAAAATAGTTTTACAAATTTCAGAGAAGAAACACAAAGTAATGAACTTGTTCTCAAAAAGCTGTTTTGTTTCAGAAACATCTAAGAAAAATTTTTAGTGTTTATGTGAATGATATGGAAGAGAATGTTTCAGTTTCTGTACAGACAAGATCCCAGCTAAAACTAATGTGTGTCTGTATGAATGCAAATTTACTTTTGTTCTGGGATGACCTTAAAAAACATCTGCATGAGGGTTCTCTGTTTTAAATAGCCTTTTTATTCGTAGAGATGAATAAGTATCTTCCATATTATTTAATGAGGTAGATTTTTTTTGGTATTTCATATGAAATATTAAAAACTAGTTCTCATATAGTTGTTAGTACTCTGCCTTCAGAAATTACATACACATAGGTAAATAAACAATAATAAGCTATTTTTCTGCTCTCTTTTACATAAAATTCAAGACAGCTACTTTTATTAAACAGTAGATTTTAGTCAGAGGCACTATGCCATTTGTAATGTAAAAATAGCGTAGTTTGTCAAAATATATGTGAACAATTTCTCAGAGTTAACTTTTGGATTTTGAACTAAACACTTCAAAATCACAAAGGTGATTTCCTGCTAGAAGCACATTGGCTGCTTCATGATCCTGTGGATGTTTTCCTACTCACAGCCATTTGTACATCTTCCCCATGTTTATTCTGTGAATGTCCAGGTGATGTGTACAAACCCCATAAGGATGCATGGATTGCAAAATCAATATGCTAGGAGGTTTTAACACCAGTAAGCTTTCTAAATTCTAATGTTAGATAAAAATATTGATACCAAAACTTGTTCCCTAAAATCCACTGCTCTTAGGCAGGTTAAAGAAGTAACTCCATCAGTACAGGAGATGGCTCTCTTCTCCTGTGGCTTTCTTTTTGTGGATATGAAAGATAACTTTCTTTTGAGGAGTTGAAAAAATCTGAATTGCGTTTCACAGAGACTTTGTGAAATACTTGATTTAAAAAATATTGTTGCAGTGATTTTTATTTTTGGTCATAGCAGCAGCATTTTACAGATGTGCAGCTACACACTGGGGATGAGAAGCCTGTGGATACTGAGGGTTGGTCACCATAGAGTTTTTAGTCATCATTTACGTCCTGACTGCATCAAAGTGCAGCTTGGACACTCTCATCCAGAAAGGGTAGCTCCTCCTTTGCATCTCCATGTTGACAGTTGGATGAATGGTCACCTTTTCATGTTCCTCTTTTACTCCTGGATGTATTTTCTCTCTGACTGAGGTTGTCACCATGACACTGCAGGGCTGTGTCTGGGTGCGAAGCACTCTGTCCATCAGCCCACGTGCAGGCAGCCCTGGCCATGGCCTCACGTGGACTAGAGGAACTGTAGTTGCTTTGTTTCCCCAGTTTCTCTTGTCTGTCCTTGGTAGAGGTTTTTCAACTTGTTATCTTTCTGCAGGGAGGTCTTGGAGGGAGCGGGGTGTATGTAGTAGTAGCACAAGACTTGACAGGGTTCAGGTGCAGAAGGAGGCATTCAGTTGCCAGATCACTTGTAACAACATTTTTCTTCTGCTCTGTGGAAAATGCAATGTGTTTGAGGGGTTTTGCAGACTACTCTTGTCCAGCTGACTACTTGCAGGGCTTTTGCTGGATATCCTGTCCTGGGCTATTGATTTTCCTTTGAATCTGTTGGTATTCCTCATGTTCAGGCAACAGCCTCCAATATTTCATGCTAATGGAAAAGGAACAAATATTATACACTGGTTGTCCTTTCCTTTTCTCGTTTCAGTGTATCAATACATTTTGGGCTGCAGAACAATAAATACCTTATTAATCTCCTTCAAAGAATAAAACGGAATGAAAGCTCCTTAATAGTGTAAAATGAATAATAATCATCATAATTTTAAAAATAGCTATCATTTTTGTAAAATAAATTTTGTCCGCCTCATATTGCCTTTCTGCATGCAGATATTTGAAATTGTTGTAGCACATTCTAGGATGAGACAAGGAGGGAGGCTTGTGGTGTGGAGACAGCTTGGAAAAGTTAGCTGCTGGGAACCTGACAAATTCTGGCATGAAGTATATACCATAGTATTTCAGTAAATATCTTCTGTTAGTTCTGGCTAAAGCTGTTTCTCCACTAAGAAAGATGATCTTCATCTCTGGGCTAGAACCAATCACAAATTATAATGAAAATTGGCAACCGCAAGCATGAAAAAAATCATTGATCCAAAAATTCATGAACTGTCTTTCATGTAGTGAGACTTCTTTTTGAACTTCAGCTGACGCACTTTCTGTCTGCTTATTCTTGGTTTTGAACTTTTAGGAATAATTTTTGACTCTCTTCAGCAAAGTGAAGTTAAAAAAAAAAAGGAGTGAGAGGTATGTAATTTAGCATGCAGCATAACCTCGTGTTTCCAGGGTTGTAAAAGGGAGGAGAAAAAGAAAGAAAAGGGGAGGGGAGAGGAGGGCTGAAGAAAAAGATAGATGTAGCCAAAGTTTCTCCAAGGTTTAGAACATTTTCTGCGTTTCCAGAAGAGAACAATTCTGGGTCCCTGTTGTTGGAAGAAACTTTGTAAACTGCATGTAAAGGTAGACAGGAATGTTCAACTTTGCACATGCTTCAAGGAGCAGCTAGTCTCTGACTGCTCATTATGCATGGTTTTATAAAGGGAGGAATATAGTTTATTATTATAGTCTGTTTCTAGTAAAGAAGAATTAAAGATGTCTGTTCGTCTGTCACCCCTTGGAGGAGAACAGATGTTTGGTTTTATTGTCCCATTGTGGGCATTATCCAAACAATTTAACTAACAACTTCCAATGTAGTCTAAATTGTCTTACTCCCTATTTGGCTACTGCAAACACCGGAGTTTTCATCAGAAAGTGATCTTTAACCTTGAGAGATAGCAAGAAGGTTTCAGTGTGTTGTGCTGGTCGCTGGAGCTTCTTATTCCCCACTCCTGTAATTGGAAAGAGCTTGTTGGGATGCCGTTAGGTTTGTGTAGTCCCCAAACTTTACAGCTTCCCACACCATTCTCCAACGTGCCCCCAAAGAAAGGTCAGGCACAACATCACATCTCTTTGCCGAGAGCCGCACTCCCTGCCCTCCCATGTCGTGGGCATGGCAGCTCCGCTACCGTGCATCCTCTGGGGGTTAGGAGGGTTGGTGGCATTTCATCTCATTACTTAAACACGCAAATTCTTGATTTGTCTTTGGGGATTCAGCTTGATGCTTGTAGCTGAATGACAGAAAATAATAATCTTGAGACCTTTATGCTCTGTGCTTTGCCTTTGAGCTGTATTAGTCCCTGCGTGCAGAAGAGCCTTCCGCTAAGAATTGTCTGTCTGAGCACATGGGGTGGCATGACATGGCCTTTTCCTAGTTCTGCTTGAGATCTCTTCTTAGTCATCATCATCAGCTCATCAAAACAATAACACTTTAAATGAGAGTGTGTTTCATGGATGTACCAACATGTTTCTAATAATCCTAGTAAATGTTTCTGTCATGGAAACAAGAACAAGTGCCATTAAAATTGCAGAAGCTGTTAGTCATTTTTAATAGTTGTTCAGAACTATGTTGACTCTTTCTTATTATAGATATTAGTTGTAATTTTTTTTTGCCGTGTCGGAAACTTGATAGTGTGCAGTAGAGGCTGTTCTTTCCTACGTGTTCTTTCTTTTTTAAATTTTGTGCATATAGCTATGAAAATGTATGCACAGGTGATTTGTGACAAAAAAAACCACCCCACCCTTTAAATGTTTGTAGCCAAGTTTTGCTTGGTTTTGGTTAAAAATCTGTCTAAATAATTTCTGTAATGAAGCTATGAGGATTTTGAGGTAGCGGCGGTTTAGATTCTCCTTTGGGTGCTAGTATCCCAAAATCGTTGCCTTCTCCAGCTTGACAGTTGCCTGTGAGCTGGATGTAAGCAATCATTTTTATATCTCAGAAAAACCCCAGCTGGGTTTTTGACGTACTTTTGACTGTACGTCTCCACATGCTCGCCCCAGCTTGCGGGAGGAGAGGCCAGGTGCCCAGTGCCCGCTCCACGGAAAGGTGGAGGTGCGCCAGATTTACAGCCAAACACTTTGGAAGATGGAGCATTCATCTGATGACTGGCAAAGAAATACCTCTTCCCTCACTGTTTCAAACATAAATGAGGTAAACAACCATCATACATAACTTGTTCACACTTCACATAGTTAAGATACCAATAGCATCCTGTGCTGCCTGTTATTTTCCGTGCCCTGTCTACATACTGTACTATTCGGGGATGTGATGTCTTTACTTAATCCAGAAGTTTGGTTGTGTTTTCTCTTCTAAAGTCTAGTAGAAATGCTGTTGGTGTTAATTTCATTGCTATTTGCCCAGGAAACAGCCAGCGGGTAGGGCTTCCCTCTCCAGGCAGGAGCTGCAGAGGTGATGCTGAGGGGCAGCACGGGGGCTCTGCAGACCATTATCTTCCTGAAAAGTCAATTAGCGCCGAAATTCAGTGGATGCGGCATTAGGTTCTGATGGAGAGTAAGGAAGGAGAGAGATTCCTGTACCAGCTCTGTAAGGACTAGTGTAACAAGTCCCTTGCTAATTACCTGCATACCTGCTGAATTGCAATTAAGCATGTTTAACTCGTTGGTATCTGGATATGATCCACATAGGAATCCCAGTCTGACATATGAGGTGAAGCATGAGGCTGTGTTGGCAACAGATGTTGCAAGTTGATTCTAGTGTAAGTCAGAAACAGATTTAGACTGACAAGTTGTTCTGAACCCCTAATATCTGGTACTGCAGAGTAATGGAATTTCTACCCGCCCCTTTTGCTCATATAAAGGCACAGTGATGGCCTGGAGACCAGAAGGGTGTCACGACATTGGCAACCGCAGAAGGTTTTCTCTGGCTGAAACTCACTGATGAAAGAACCATAAGATGTATTATACACATTATGTCATTCCTGGTTCTTCCCGACTGAGCTCTTCAAGTTACAATCTAAATCCTATTGTTACATCTGTATTTCTTCCCTTCTGTCTAGGAAAAAGTTGCAAAACTTCTTCCTCCAAGTCAGCCTTTCTGAGCCTACCCAAAGCATTTAGACCATAAACAACGTACAGTTTTCAAACCACTGCATTAAGTTCACCAACAGGAACAATTTCATCATTCAGGTTTGGGGGATTTTTCAAAGTTGTGGTAAGAAAAATATCTGCCAACTTCCTTCCTGTGTCTCAGAGTGGTGAAGCGTTATCAGCTCAAAGCATCTAGGAATTTGCTCCTGTCACTGCGAACCCTTGCCTGCACTGCAAAATGACTTGTGAATGCAGATGCAAAATACAGTGTCTTCATTATAATGTAACTAAATATCAATCAAGAGTCTTATTAGCAAAGCATGATCTTTGATGTAAGCAGAAAAACTTCAGCAGGAGCAAAGTTGATGATGCTTCTACTGTCACACAAATGTTTGAAGAAGTAATGAGTGGGATGCAATTTTGCAAAAAAAAAAATGTAGTATCTGGAGGACTAGAGTGCATTTTTCCTAGATTTGTAGCAATAGTGTGAAAATAGGTAAAGAGGTAATCCAGCATGTTTTAAGGAAATCCTTGAAGAACGTACCCAAAAAACTGAGACTGCAGCTCATTAAAACATACTGAAACATAATTTTTTGACAGAGATGAGTAGAACATTTGTAAGATCTGACATTTTGTCTTTTCTTTTGGCATGCAAAGATATTTGCATTTAAAAAAAAAGCCCAGAGAAAAGAGTCGGAGAGGGTGTAGGTAATTAAATTTTAATTTCAGTTTTAAAGATCTTTCTCTAATTAGCTTTAAAAGTCAGTGTCTAAGTAAATTGAGTTTCAAGGTGCAATCATCTTTTTCCTCGTGGATCTCAGTATTCAAAAGTAAGAAGAAAGAATATTAGAGAAATAGAAGGAAGGTTGTTATTTTAAAGGCCTTTCAAGATAAGGATTTAACATTATCTCATTATTAAAATATAACTGTGGCAGGTTGATGTTTTCTTATTTTTGAATTTCAAAGTCGTTGAGGAGTCGCGGTTGGGAAAAGGGGAAAACTTAGGTTGTATTAAAGGAAATTGAAAATGATACTAAGAAGGTAAGGACTTTTCTTTCCTTTGTTTTGCAGTAAGACTTATTTTGGTGGATTTTTGTCTTTTCACCGCCATCCATTCTTCCAGAGATGTTCTTACTTTTCTATGAGTTGTTTTTGCTAATATCGTGTCTTCTATTTCTTAAAGGTATGGTAGCATGCAGTGGGGTTTCGTTTGTACATTTTACAGCGCCAAGCGTATTTTCTCTGCATTTATATGATGGTTAGGGACTTATGCACACCTGTCAGATTTTGCAGGCTGAGTGTAAGAGTCCCACGACCTGCCTTGTTCATCTGCCATCTGTGAGACCACGTTGTGCATTTTTAGTGCCGTGGTACGGCCTCTGCCCCGCTCCTGATGTGGCTGCCTGCCAGATCCCCAACTGCACGGGGCAGTCGTGTGAGGAAAACAGAATAATCGTGATCTGTCATTGTTTTAATTTGCAAACGCTTATAAATGTGCCATTTTAAAACTAAAGAAAGCAGAGAGCAGTATTTGATAACATTGGAAATATGTCTGTGAGGAAGTACATAAGGTGTTGTTTGAAGATGAATAGCTAGAGGAGTAACTGAAAACAGTTGGGTTTGCACATAAAATAAATATGTGGGATCATGTGACATTAACAATGATTTTTTTCCTCTCTGTAAGAGGAATGACAGTCTTGTTATTTAACCAAGACTTCTGAATGTAGAGAAATGCATTTTAGAAGTTGATGTTTTTAAGCAGAAGTATATTTTCAAGTAGAGAAATGCTAATTATCTAAACTGTCAACTTAAGCTGAAAGAGAGCGCCATCAATACTAGATAGTTGGCATTTGTAGGTGAATGATGCACAATTGATGTTATATTTGCAAATGTTAAAGCATGTGAAGGAAATTTAAGCATCTTGGAAAGTTAATGTAAGCATAAAGGCTTCAGTATGGCTTGAAAATCAGTGTGGAAATCTTAAAAGTTGGAGGAAATCTTAGTCTAAAGATTGTTGTCCAGTAGGCTGTCATGAGGATCCCTGTTAGTTTTGGTTTCGTTTAACATCTTTAAATCTGGGAGAAGCAGTACTGTAAATAGTATGTTAATTACATTTCCAGATGGTGATAAACTAGGAAAGGAGAATAATATGAATGGAGGAAAGATAAATATCCCAATAGTGATGTGGCACACATACTGGAAAAATGTAACAATTTCATTCAGCCTGAATAAGTAGAAGCTAACATATAAGAATATTGATCTAAACTGAACGTATACTTTAATTAACGTGACAGAGATGCTAAAGTGAGGCCACGGAAAAAGCTTTAGGATTTCTGTGGATGTTCTGGATTGTTACCATGATATAAGGTCCCGGTCCAGTTTCTCACACATAACAATAAAATACTCACATGATTATTGTTGACTGCATTAGTGTCAAAGTCCAAAAAAAAGCCAGCAAGGATACTCCCTGTAAGAAAGCACTGCATGTGTTTCATAAGAGAAATACACTATTCTGGGTGTCTTTTGAACAAATTAGGACCAGAATAATATTTACAAAACTGAACAGCAACAGAGAATTCAGAGAGGCAGAGGTGAAGTAACGTGCTGTGTAGCACTGTTTAGGGGAGAAATGCTATAATTGTCAGTGATAAGTGAAAGGAAAAGATAGTTTTGTAAGTGAAGAGGAGATGACTAGTAATAGGGGCATAAATTTGGGGAAAATAATACAAATTCAGAAAACAAGAATTCTGAAAATTTTGACCAAATGAAAAGTATTTACAATGGGAAATGCTGTTTGTTTTTGGTTTTTTTTTTTTTTTTTTTTATTAAATAATAGTTACTTTAAAAGTGGAATGAATTCTAGGGGAGAGAAAAATAATGCACTGGACCATGAAGAGAGAGTGGATGGTGTGTTACAGGTATCCTTTGCTATCATGTCCAAAAGTATGTTTCTGAAAAAATCTGCAACTGGTGTTGTCTTTGCAGGGCTGCTGCTTTGCATCCCCCCCAGCAGCCACCTCCGTATCGCATCCCTGAGTTTGCTTCTGCAGGACAGATGATGCAGTTCTCCGGGGAGTAGTTCTTCACCTCTTCAAACAGCTTATGTTTTCAGTATTTCTTCTTTTCTAATTCGAGATGCCTACATGTGATTTGCACTGTTCTGTTAATCTTGTAGAAAAGTCCTGGCTTATGTTAGCTGCTGCTAGAGTTAAATGCAGTTTGTAGGTAAGTTCACGATCAGCTGGGTTTTGTCTCCTACTGTTTTTCTTCTATCTGAAGAGAAAAAGCTCTGAAAACGTGTGTGGTATTCCAGTTGACAACAGCCTCAGTGGTCTTTGGAAGTTACCATTGTTTTGTCTCCAGAGGTTTGCGAGAATGAAAGTTGAACTGATTCGGGGATTTGAGCTTTTGAAGGTCAGAAGGGATGTTTGGCTCTCACTGTGTCCAGCTGAGTGGAACGAAGAGCTGAGCTGAACCTACTGAAATTGGAACCAGGGCTCGGGGAGCTGTGCTGGAGTGTGAAACTCAAGGCTAATCTAAATATTTTTTAAAAGATATTTCAGTTAAATACAGACAAAGTCTTAACTTGTCATTTTAAGTACTTTAAGCTGAGAGGCGCAGTCCTGCTTTCCTGAGCTCCAGGTTGACCCTGATTCATCCTTTCTCTTGGATTTCAGACGAGCATTTGAGCGGTACGATGAGCTGGATGGGCGACAGAGGCAGTAAAACTGCTGAGTCTCTATCTCCCATCCACAGAGCAGTTTCTTGATGCCGAGGTAGGATCTATGTATGTCTTGTGTGTACAACACACCCCGATGTAGATAAATATCTGAGGGTTCACTTTCAGGATCTCTGTATTTCTGTGTTGAAAGCTACTCATTCCTACAGAGTATTTTGGTTTTACTGCATCATCGTGTTCCCAGACAAGACTGGAGTGTGGGGAGAAAAAAACAGCCAGTCCTGTTCAGGCCTACTCGTCAGTCATGGGCCTGATGGTCTGTGTGAGGTGGCCAGAAACGACCAAAAGATCATTCTTCTTCTCTGTGCTTTAAATTCACCGCACACCAAACTGTGCGAGCTGCTGGGGCACTGAGGAGCTGAAACACCAGTTGAAATCTTTTCAGAGTAAAATTGTCTTGGCTGTGCTATATAAATATATGTGTGTATTTTTCTAGTCATGCCCTCCAAGCTGACATCTGGGAGGAAATTGGTATGGGAAGGTATATATTAGCTCTGCTCTGAGACCACCATCCTTTGTGCTGAATGCCTGCATGCAGGACGACATATTCAGCTTTATGGATGAAATTTGCCAGATCCTCAAATGCTTTTGCTCGTGAGCATATTTGAAAATCAGAGGAGGTGATGACCCTTTTAAAATAAAAATGGAATTGCTGGCAGGAAGGAAAGGTAAAACTGTGTTTTCAACCTTTAAAGATGGTTATAAAATGCGTATTGGCTGTTTTTATAATTTATAGTGAAACTGCTGTTGCTTTTAATAAAATGAGACTTCCAGTCAGAATTTCATGATTATGAATGTGAGCATTTTGTTATCCAGCTTGGATTTATCCTACAAATAACCATTTTCAGCAGAACTGTGGCTATATACATAACTTAATGGGATTCTCTGTCACACATAATTCTTTCTGAAGTTACAGTGTTGGACTCACTGCTGAATACTTCAAGTCCTTGAATGTGGCTCAAGAACTGAGTTAGTGGTAACTTTCATGATTTTTAATTTAATTTTTCCTTAATTCTTAGACTTTTAAAACTTCCTGTAATTCATTATTAGATTTACCGTTTCAAGTGCTTATTTAAAAGGCACCTTAGCTGCAGAAGCAAATCAATATTTACAGTGCATTAGTGCCACGGAGAATTTGAAGCCTTGTGATTAGAGTTCATTGCTGTTTTATCCACTCTTCAAAGAAACCACAGACTTCAAACAGTATCAGCCATCATCCTGGAATCAGTGACATTGCATCAGTCCCATGCGTACTTCATCTTGTGGTTTAATTATTAAGTTCCTTTCCTTTGATTTTCCTTTTAATATTTTCAGTATAACCTCTTCAAATCTATAAATTCAAGTAAACCAGAAGATTGTAACCAACAATATATTGGTCAAAAAATCTGTTAGATATATTCTTGTATGTTGTTTTGCTGGAGAGTATCAAAACCAAGTTAGAACGGTCTCTCAGAACAGACTTGTAGGGAGGAATGTAAGAGATTATATTTACAACTCGTGGTTAACATAGTGTGAATAAGATTTAATTTTCGGATTAATACCTGGAGTGGCATTGACCGTTGCCAAGCAGCATGCACTAGAGCTAGCTCCATGTGCTTGTCCCATTCCAGCAATAAAAACTAAATAAATTACCGTATGTTTAAATTTCTAGTATAACTGGGAAATGCATAGATCTAACACACCCAAATTATTGTCATTGATAATTCACGTTATTGCGAAGTTCAGTTAGTAATACAAATGACATTTCCTTACGTATGGAACTGTTTTCATAAGGAGAGACTAGAATTGATCACATTGTATCTTTATTTTGACAGAATACCCTTTTATAAAAAAAAAGATTTCAAGGAGTGTTCAATAAATGTCTGAAGATATCTCAATAACTAACCTTACTGAAATGAAACGGGTCATATTAAAGATGGCTCATCAGTGAATAGGTTTTGTAGAGAAACTTCTCATGTTAATGTTTTCTCCGGAGCATATTAATATTTGGGAATTCTGTTGCATAATTTACTTACTGTGTTGTGAAAAGTCTGTGCTGCTTACCGTGATGCAACCTCTCAGGTTTTCACTAGAAAGAAATAGGCAAGGCAGTGATAACTGCTCGCTCGCCTCCAAAACTGCTGACTTGAGTTCCAGTTTCTTCCTTTCTTTCTTGGTTGGCAATTTGGCTTCTTTTCTTACAGAAGTTCACCCAACTGAACTTTTGTTTTCTCAAGGAATTTGATGAAAAAGTGTAAAAATACAAGAACATTTTGCTATCACCGTGCTTATATATAGACGTACGAGCATAAGGAGCAAGTGAACTCATGTTTGAAAATTGTACTTCTCCGTTGTAGGGTGGGTAGCTAAGGCAAACAGGATAATATGCACGGGCTGCTGCTTGGAACAAATATAGATTGGTAGTTTTCTTAAGTGGTGCTACATACTACAGAGCCACTTTCTTGCTCAGGGTAATCTAATAAATGAGGAGGTATGGTCAGAGGCTGCGCCAGCAGCACCATCACTGCTGCTAATGGGTCGCTTCATTAGGGGTGATGGGGCTGGTGCTGGGGCTGCAGCTGTGCCACCTCTGTTACAGATGTCTCCTGCCATTTGATGGTGTGCTTTTTGTCATCTGTGGGGAAAGCACTTTCAGCTGCTTCATGAGACTTGAAGAGGCTGAAGACAAGACAATCAAGAAAAATCCTCTGAGTTTGAGTATATATTGAGTAATCAAAATCGAAGTAGAGTTAACTCAGACCATAAATACTTTTCTGTGTAATTAAAGTGTTCTTTCTTGAAATAGTCTTTTAATTGCTTCTAGTTCTGTTATATATATATAAATATGTACAAATACACTTATTTATAAAATAAAACATTGTATTTTCTAGAAAATATTATGAATGTTTTTGTTATGAAGACAATAACTAAAAAAGAATTCTCAAAGGAAGGCGAAATAGTACAATGATTGTGGGAGAAAACATAAGTTAATTCTCTTGTTATCCTTGTATACTAGGGTGGACATGAAATAGAATGACTGTTTGGTGGTTCATCCTGTAACACTTGTGTGTATCTCAGCAGCATAAGTCCTAGTGATTTAAAAAAAAATGCTCACAGATTTTCTGTATGGCATCACTTACTGCATTTCTCACTGTCCTTATAATGCCACGCAAAATAAGATTGTATATTTTAATACTGTTATACATAGTGTTAACACAATGCTATTGTAAAATTTGAAACAAGTCACTTAAACCCCAGTTGTCATTTCCCTGCTGGTATTATGGGAGGTGCACCTTCAGCTTCCTGGAGGACTGTTTCATCAAAGCATTAAAAAAAAACCCAAAAAACCTGGTTTTCATTCTCAGGTGTTGCTCAGCGTGTCTTTCCCAGTAATTCTGCTGTTTACCCGTCGTAGCTTTCACCTTTTCCTTTTCCACTTTGCTTTCAGGGTTTCCAGTGCAGCAGTAAAGACAAATTCAACTGATAAATCATGTCCCCTCCGTTCTGGTGCTGAGTGGGAGAGTGCTAAGAGGTCGCAAATACAGGCAATGAAACTTCTGTTTGGGCAAGGAAATGATAGATATGTGGATATTTCTTGTAGGATAATAAATGAAATTGGAAAAAATTAAGTTGTATTTCAAGAGAAACTAACCTTAATGTGCCATCAAAGTTTCCAGAATGGATTTGACCTCTACATATATTAAAAAACCCTATCTCTTTCCAATCAGTCTACCTGCCTGCTGCATCGTTTATTACTAATGAAATATTTTTCTCTTGTCAGTCATGCCAGCTGGAAGGCTGAGGGAATCAGGGTAAATCAGCACAGATCTTGTTGCAGCTGTCAGGAAGAGGCAAAGGAAGAATGCAGAATAGAAAGCAGTCCCTTCCATAAGTTTTGAGAAAGAAAGGGAGAGTACGTTTTAGGTGGCGAGGAGGCTGCCTTTCGCTGCAGGGAGGTGGCCGTGGCAGCGTCTTGGAAGCTCCTTGTGCTGGCAGAGCCCGTGCTGCGGCCGAGGCAGTGGGGTGGGGGACACAGCATCCTAGTCCACTCTTTCCTTTGTCACCAGGCTGTTCAATTTAGGCCTTTGGCTACTTGCTCTTTAAAATGCCTGTAAGTCACCTTAGCCTCTTAGTTAAAGAGCTTTTTTTTTTTTTCCAAGTTGTTTGAGCTGTTTTTTGATTTTGCACAATCGACAGATAGTGTTTGTATGTGTAAAGCCAACGAGCTGTGCCAAGTTCAAAGAGTTTGTTTTAGCCCTTGTTTTCTCTTTGTGTGGCCAAGCGGCAAGGTTATGGTTTTGAGGAAACAGACCTTGTCCTTGAGGAACTATGCTGAGGTCAATAACTCCTTACTCTGTGAAACCACGTTTGGTCAAAACCACCCATCCAGAGCTTGAAAAAATATTTTTCTTATGTGAAAAACATTTAAAATCTAATCAGTGTTTATTTACTGTCTGTTTTATTCTTCAGATATGCCTCTTCATGTCCGACGTAGTAGTGACCCTGCACTGATTGGCCTCTCAACCTCTGTAAGTGATACAAATTTTTCTTCAGAAGAGCCTTCACGGAAAAACCCTACAAGGTGGTCCACAACAGCAGGCTTTCTCAAGCAGAACACCCCTGGCGTACCCAGTGCTCATGAAAGAAAGGTATATTTCTTTTCCCTTCTTTATCCAATAAATGACAAATGTACATGAATCTTGAATTGCTGTTTTGTCCTTCTCTCGCCTGCTTCTGGTTTAAACTTGTGTCTGCGGACCTTGTCCACCAAAGCCCATCATCAACAGAGGCGTGTTTGAGTCACACACATTTCCTGCCCTCTGGACACTCTTGGTGATGCCCACAGCAGGAGCTCTAAAAACTTGATTTTGCCATTAACTTTAGTTGACACTCTGATTACTTGCCAAGCAGGACCTAAATGCTGGCACACATTGTTTTTGATGCAAATAGCTCATATCTGTAATGATCGTTACTGATCTCTGATAGAAGTTCTAATGTCAGTGAATAATGTGTGTGCCCACAGCTGGTCTTTCTGACTTCTCATTGCTAGTTTTCACTTTCTGAGGCACTGGTCAAGTAATTCAAAACACAATTTGCAAATGCTGTCTCTCCTTAGAAACATTCTTAAAACAATGAAACGCAGAGTGAATATTTTTTCCTTCATTTTTTTCAGTATGATTTCAGTATCTCTACATGAACTGCATTATTAGCTAGAGAAGTCAGCAGGAAGCTCTCTTCTCAGTGCATTATTGAAAAAAAAAATTGGAAGAAATATTCCCTCTGACATTGCCCATAATTGTGATGGCAACTTGCAAACAAACTCACAAGGAAAAATGTATGTGTATTTTCCAATAGAAAGCAGTAATTTTCACAGAAAGTTGCACTTTTGGTTACCATTCTGACTGCTCATCACAAAATCCTGCTGGAAAATATGTAGCTTATTACAGCTATTTTATTTTTTTCTTTATTAATTCCGTGTAGTATAAATGCAAGCTAAGACACTGCAGCCAGGGCTCCCACACCCCGAATAAAGAAATCTTTACATGCTGCTAATAAACTGTGAAGTATCTTTGGTAGGTTCTGGTTATTTCAAAACATTTCTAAAAGCACAGTGCTCATAGGCATTGAGATCTATATTCTTACAAAGGTGTCAATTTAACATAGAATCGTTAGGTCTTTGCTTGATAGGTATGTCATGGTAGGTAATGGTATATTTTCTGCCACTGTACTGGTGTGGCACAAAAGCGCATGTTGTTTTGAAAAATATCTTTATTCTGATTTGGAGAAGAAAAATGATAATCTAATCCATTTGAAGTGTTAACGTTTTCAGTTAATTTTTCTGAAATCCTAACGAGACTGCACTTCGTTACTCCACAAGCACAGCTATGGAGGGCCATACATAGCATAATCAGATTTCTTTGTGTGTCTGAAGTTAGCAGAAATTGGAGAGAATTGAGCAGCAGCTAATCTTTCACACTAGTCTTCTTGCATCATTAGTTGTTCAGTATGTACTTACTCTTGATTTTCATGAAAATATTTCATGTCTACTGGAGCATGGTGACCAAACTGGAAAGGAATGCATGTGATCTCATGTAGTGATGGGAAGAAAGGCACAAGAGCACATTAAATCAAGAAGATTGGAAAGAACTATGTAGGTTGGTTAGTATAGTAGATACTGTGTTTTCTTTTACCTTTTTTGCACACTGTTGTTCCTTTGAATAGAGCAGATCACTGAGTGTGCTATTTTTATTAGGTATAATGCAGTAAACATCTGGAATTAAATAGTAATTGCTTGTGCAACATATATTATGTATTAATCCTGATTTCATTTGTGCTAGACTGTTTTTTTTGTGTTTTCAGCATCTTGATTTCTTCATGCAAATAAAGATTTTCTAGTGAATCCTATTTCTTTTAGGAATGGGTCCTAAGAGTTCTTTTCTTTCCTAGTATTAGCAACAATTTCATTTATAGTACTATTCTGAAAGGTGTGTTTTTGAAGTCTCTGTCACCAGTTACTTACCAAAGTACTAAGACTGAATTTTTACGAAAGTACTTTGTTTATTTGGACTATAACAAGTCCTCACTACTTTTCTTCTGTTAGGTTGTTTTCTTCAGTTACTCGGATAACAAAAGGAGGTGGCTGTGCTTTGTTCCAGACTGTTTCGTTGATTATAGATGACACAGACATTTCAAGCAAAGCAATGAGAACAATCTTAATTTTCTGCTCAGTGCATTGGGCTTGAGCACCCATATATCTTTTGTGGGCGGTTGGCACTACGTAATGTTTTCACTGCAGTTCTCTCTCTTGACAGCACAAGAACATATGTTCTTGGGCTGAGATTTGCAGCACAGTTGTAGATTAGCAACTTTGCCCCAGCAGTATCTTGCAGAAACAAGAAAAGGGTTTCTGGGAGAGTTGCCAAAAGCTTCATCCACCTACTGACTCTAAGAAGTGACATTACTTTCAGCCCGTCACCTCTAAAGAGAAATAATTGACAGGTAGAAACTCTGTCCAATTTTTGGAGGAATTAGCAGAGAGAAACTGCATGTCTCTGGCAGAAGGGATTTATTTCTCGGGGGCAAGCGAGAGAAGACTCCTTATTGGTGTTTGTTTCATTTTGGGTAAGAAGAATTTGGAATGGCAGGAAAATGGGCAGATGCCCAAGATGAGATGAAATGAAGGGGTGGGAGTGCTGCCATGCACCAGGGGCTGTGAGGAGCCAGGACATATGCCACTAGTTCTGGGCAAACAGAAAGGGAAAAGGGCACTGGGGAAGAGGAAAAAATGTGGGATGTTTGAAGGATCCTGTTGAAGAAAATGTAGTGCTAACTGTAGTTATCAGGGTAGATGGAGCCAGACATGAGGCTCTCCCACGTCCTTAAGAAGAGGGTGACCAGAGAGGGACAGAGTTTGGTTTGGAGGGGCCTGCATAGGTCCAGAAAGATTTGAATGTGTGTTGAACTTGAGGTGCATTTCTACTACAGTAAGTAGGATATTTTGGTATGAAACCCTTGCACTAAATTGGATGTGTGCTCTCATCCATTTTTCGTATTATCTCAATGTAAAGAAACTTATTTGTTGTCAGGGTATCGCAATACTCTCTGTGTTTCCTTAGAACTGGAATCTTGATCACTTCTGGTTTCTGTGTAGTTCACCTGTAAGAGCAACTTGAAACCAAGCCTTCTATGTCTCAAAGTACTTATTTATTTGAAGAATTATCATTGTTGCTGATTATTTACAAATTATTGGAGTGTTGGTAACTGTACTTAGCTAGGTAATTCTAGACCTCTTCCTTCTGTGTCATTCCTGTGAGGGGTCACAACCTAATGATTAGGTCTCCTCATCTGTGTAAGTATTCACAAAATTAGCTCATGATTATCAGCAGCTTTAGTAGGTAAATTCATTTCTTGTGTGGTTTTTTTTAAGCTGAATATTAAAATCACTTTCAGATACTTTTTTGTGTGTGAGAGACATATCTGTATTACCTAGTGATTCACGGCTTGACTTAATCCTGTCTCTTGCTTCCTTGAGCCATTCTATTGAAATAAGAAGAAATCTTTTAGTAAAAATATCTTCTCAAAGGCCTGCAGTAATACCTGATTTGCAAGCTGCAATTTTGTTTGAATTGTGTTGAACTGTACAGCTGAACAGATTGTATGCAGCTGAAGCATATCAAGTGCGCTTTTTTCACTGCAGTAAAATGTTCTCTGATATTGTTGTTTTCTGAGTAACTGTTAATTTGAATCACATTCTTAATGTTTCAGTACCAAAGCCTATTGGCTTAACTAGCTGTCCGTAATAGGTGTGAGCTGCATAAATGAAGATCAGGTTTCTTTTCCCTTAGATGTTTGTATTATTGTATTGGAAGAACATAATTGCAACAACCAGATCGGTTGCATCTTATAGGGACTGTGAAAGAATTATCCCATATATTTTCACTGTGTTTTTTTTAAATGTGCATCTCCATTTGTGATGAGGAATTGCATATCGTTACAAATTAGTTATCTGCTTTGATTCTGCTTCTCTGAAAGATGCAAGGTGTATCTAGTTAACCTGCCTTGCTTTATGCAGGGGTATACCATGGCTAACCGGCTTATGAAAAATTTCCCACTGTGACTTTCCTGAATTTGATTCATGCATTGTTGCATCAGAGATAACAGCAGAAAGAAGTGAAAATGTACACTAAGAAGGGGAGCTCAAGAGAGAGCAATGAGAGAGAAAAATGATTGTGCAAGGGCTTCTGTGCCTCTCCCGCTCCTGGGTTCACCCACCTGGAGCAAAGCAAATGGCGTGCAACATGCTCTGCGTGGTGGATCAGCAACAGCAAACACACAGCTGAGTGTACTTGGCATATCATTTTTAAATTTTTTTTCTTCTCTTTTTGCCTTTGCCTTTTAGTCAGCGGCCAGGTTTTTTTGCTTGTTTTTAAATGGGTTTGCTCATATATATATTTTAAGGTTGAAAATAGCCATGACTTTTAGGATTAATTATTTTCAGGATGTACTTTCTTCCTACTTGGAACCATAATCTTTTTGGGCTCTGTAAACTGCAAAGGAAGAAGTTGAAATGGGAGTATGAGTGTGATCGAAGTCTCATCTAGTGTCACATCCCTTACCTGTAAAACATTGTATTTCCCACCATCTCTTCTTGCAGATATTTTTACTGTTCCTATGGGTTGAGCCTGATGAATACAAATTTTCAGGTTGTTGGACTGTAGTTTGTTTGGGTTTTTTTTTTAAATTTATGTGAAAGATGCATTTCTTTCTAATCCTCTTTGTAAACAGAGTAAGAAAAGGTTCTCTAATTAAGTATGTCCAGGTAGGAGAAAAGCATGCATGCATTATATGAAAAGCTTCAACAATAGTGGTATGTCAGTGTCAAAACCAGATTTAAAGTGAAAATTAGTTTCATTTAGCTTTGAGTCTTTTTAAACACAGATTAGTGAATTCTGCTTTATCACCATCACCAAAGACACAGTGTTTCAATAGATTTTAACTATAATTCAGAGGATTGAAGAGTTTTATGTTAGAACTGTGCGTGTTAGTGTCATTTTATAGCCACGGATTTTGAATTGCAGAGTATAAATTGATTAGATTGACTGGGGAAGGCTGTGGGCTAAAAAGCTGAGCATCATTCTGGGCATAAGAGACAGAAGTGTTGGTGGTGCTTCTTGGGAACCTTCACTTCACCTTCCTGCAGAAGGGAGGTAGTGTGTACCGATGAATGTTGTTGGTAAAGTGCTGTAATACAACAGAATCGGCTAAGGAGAAATACAGAGTATATGCAAAGAGCCTGGCATCTCTTGTCATGACAGGTCTTAAACCCCTGCATAACGAATGCAGCTTTCTGCTTTCAAAATAAAAAAGCAATGTTTTAAACAGAGCTTCTGAAGGATTCAATAGCCATGAATATTTCTTCATCCACATTTGTTCTCTTTTCAGTGAGACGGCCACAATTTTCGTCATTTCAGATGTGATTTCACGTAGACTGAGATTAAGGGAGAATGTGAGAGAGTTATCTACAGATGATGAAATAGAGTGTTTTAATGCAGAAAATGTTGTTATAGGAGAGAGATTAATGGAAATTCAAAAAATGAAAGTTAAGTGCACCAGTTTTCTTTCTTTGTGATAGAAACTTGTCTCAGTCAGCTTGTCACCTGATGATGAAATAGTTTAGAGGAATTGTATCCAAACAGAGTACCATATAAAATAAATATAGATGTGTTACTTTTGTCCTGGGTACTGTAAAATTCATGACTTTCACAGAATCGCAGAACAGCTGAGGTTGGAAGGTACCTCTGGAGATTGTCTAGTCTGACTTTTCTGGTCAAAACACGGTCCACTAGATCAGGTTACTCAGGTCTGTGTCCAGGCAGGTTTTGAGTATATGCATCCCCAAGGATGGAGGCTTCACCACTTCTCAAGGCAACCTCATCCAGTGTTCGATCACCCTTAGAGTAAGAAAGTTGTTTCCTATGCTTTTGATAGAGTTACTTCTATTTCTTTATGTGTCCATTGCCTCTTGAGCTTTCACTGGATACCACGGAGAAGAGTCTGACTTTCTTTACAGAACAGCTAGTGATATTTTAGTGCAATAAAAATTAAACTCTCTGTGGAAGAACTCACTGTTCTTCACTTTCAAAATGTGAAAACAAATACAGCATTTCTCATCATCATCATCAGGCTGGGAATGAGACACATAAAATGAAAACCCTTGCCTGGTGCACAGAGAGGTAACAGCCAACGTGCACCCCTTGATGCTGTGCTATTCTGTTTGCCGAGTACTGTGTACACGGACAGGATTCGGCTGTTTGCATCCAAATGCCAGTCATGACCAGATGCATTAAGAAGCAGGGGAAAAGTCAAGAACAAAAAGAACGAATCCAAAGTGAAGGTGTGTTTTTCTCCATTTATTCTGTTGTTTTATTTCTTTTTGCTCCAAGTCATCCATTTGTGGAAGCCCATCTATCAAATTGCCTCTTTGTCCCCCCAAAGAGACAGATTATTAATGCAAGATACCAGAGAGATCTGAGAGCTGGTGAGTTTTTTCCCAGTTTGGCTCTGAGGCTGAGTAAGTCTGTTGATCACTCTCAGTCTTTGTTCTTCATCAGTAGCATAGGAAGAATATGTCTTTTTCTCCCAGTGCTGTGCTATCCCATCGCTCTTTCTGCGTGATGGGTGAGCGGTGCCCGGGTGAGCAATGCCTGGTCCATAGGTGAGGGGACATGGTGCTGCATCACGAGCTGGGAGTGCCAGGGAGGGTCTGGATGAGCGAGTCTCTTACTGGTGATGAAGGAATGGTGGAACGTGCGCAGGTTGTTTGTCTTTTCACTTCAGTAAATGCGGTTTACAGCACTGCTTTGAGAGATGGTGAAAGCTATACTGAAAACACAAAGCTCTCAAGTACATAGTATAGGGTAATTGAAGTTGTAACGAATGACTGACTTTTCCTCTGCCATTTATCTAAGTGAATGTGTACTTTGCAAATTCCCATGTTTAAGTGTTCAGCTCTATTTCTTTTAATTTTTTATGTTCTTGCAGCTCTCCCTGGGATTGAGGGTGAAAAACTCAGGGCCTGAAAAGGTAGCTTGATAAAAGATTTAATAAGTTTAAAAAAAAAAAAGTTTGGATGTTCAAGTTTAGTGATATTTTTTTGGTTTTAAGTTTAGAAACACACACATGTTTTCACTGGCAAAAGTTGGATCTGAGTTTTGACCTGCTTTCATCTATTTACTTGTAACCCACAGCCATGCATCTACAGTTTACACTTGTAGTTCAAGAGTTTCTGCAGATTCATATATTTGTTTGTTTTGTTTTCTAATTATCAAAGTTGTGTATTTGCGCAAAGCAGGTTTGCTGAATGTGTAGCTAGCAAGAAGAAAAAGTTTAAAGCACAATCCAGGTTGCAGGCTGTGCTTCCCTACAGTGTTCTGACAAGAGTCTGCGCAGTTTAAACAGTGGTTATTTCAGCCTTTTTTTCTGTATTCATTGTATTTTTAAATGAACCTAGGTCATGTTGCAATGAATACTAATCACGCAAGAAGACAAGGAAAGACAACCAGGCAAAGTAGTCTCAGAATAAAATTCAGACCCAACGTGGAACTAATCAATACAAAAGAGTCGTATGGCTGGGGAGGAGATGGTAAGATTTAATTAGTTGGGAAATTCAGCTCCAGTGAATACAGGATTTCAAACCAGGAACACCTAGTCGCCTTCTGGACTTATTTCTGTTACGACTAAATTTGGGGCTGAAACAGATGTCACTTAGCCTGGTTTTGTTTCACAGCCTGACAGAAAGGGGACGATCGTTCTGTGCTACCACCCAATTTTTTTGTCTTCTTATAAATGAGCTCCTCAGCTCCTGTATACAGATGTCCAACTTAAGAGCGTTGCCTGCCGAGCACGAGAAGTAAAAGAAATTTGGCTGAAAGCTAAAACTGTAAGATGGAGAATGATGGGAAGCTGTTTACTGTGAGAAAGGCTTGTAAGTTAATAAACAAGCAAACTGAATCACGAGGATGCCTGGGAGACTGCAAGGAGCCTAAGGTGATGGCGTTGCTGTGAACTCAGATAAAAGAGAAACACACTGTGACAAGCCACCCATCTGGTACCTATTTGGGCCTTTCCCCACAGACCGCGGGAGGGGTTCTGGCCAAGGTCTGGCATGAATTTGCAAGTTGGATGAGGTGAGGGATGCTTTGCCGGGAGCCTTGCAGAGTCCCCTGTCCGTTTTGGTGAACAGGGAGGATGCTGGTGGGGTGGGTGGGGGTTGGTGGAGGGGAGGAACGGCTGCGGCCTGCGAAGGAACAGCCGATTGCCACCGGTTTGGGGCATTCGTGTCTTCGTGCTTCTGACCTTAAATCAGTGCTCTTCTCCACGCTTGTCAATGTAATGAAGAAAGAGGAGGGAAAAAACGCAGTTTAGTTAGTCTGAGAAGACGGAATGGTTGCCTCATCCCCTGGCCTCCTTTCTTGGTTTCGGGACTGCGGGTGCAAGTTTTTAAACATACAAACAGCCATTTGCACCTTTCTAGAGGTATGGCCACTTGAAAGCGTCTACCCAGCACTTTAAAGGATACTGCTGGTGGTTTATAAGATATTCTTCATTTCAAGATCTAAATGTAAGATCCTTGTGAAGCTTCCTGTACCCCATTGTTTCCTGTTTTCCTTAGCTACCAGAATATATTTAATATTAACACTCAAGTTGTTAAATCCTATCTTCAGAGCATAGTTTTGAAATTACTTCATTATCAGTTTTTTTCTCCTCCTGCAATTTAATTTTTGGCTCTCCTAAGGAATCGAATGAAGGGATGTTGACATTTAAAGTAAACAACTTTAAAAATGCTATTTCATCTAAATCCAAATTGACAGTAAAACATTGTATATACTTGGGTACCAAAGCAAATACCTGGTGAAAATGGCAGGATTGTGTATAATTATATTATTGCATTGAAACAGCTGTATTGATTCATATGTAGCTGGGTATACACAGAAGCTCTTTAGTGGCCTTTAAAGTGGCACAGCAAAAGAGAGTATGTAACTTTAGTGAAAAATAGTAGAAGGGGAAACAGGTTTCTAAGCATAATGTGTAGCTTCATGACATTTTAAGTTAACTGATTGATCTGTTTTTCTTTAAAATGAAACTATGGAAAGCCATGCCTTTTTAGTTAAAAAGCTTACAGAAGTAAAAATCTAGCTTCTGAATGATAATTACAGAACATCAACTGCCCTGTGTTATTTGAGTTGTTTTGCATTATCTATCTTGAGGTCTTATTGTGAGATTAATAAGTAAAGACTGAATAGAAGAAGCAGCTTCTTTCCTGTCCCTTAGTCTGAGAAATAACAATGTACACTGCCTGGTAATTTCTGGCTTTGCTTGTATATGTGCAGAGATCATGACATTTTTGATTTTTCTGTTGTAAACAACAGAATGTTTTGGATAGGCAGTCTTATGTTTTTTAGTTTAGTCCTAATTTAACCCGTATTCTTTAACACTAAATATTTACGTACAACACTGCGTGCACAGAAAACTATCTGTTCATCATGGCCCCTAGTTACTGCTTGTTTTTTAAGGTCAAGCCTTGCTTGTCAATCAAAGGGTAACATGGAATATATGAATTGGAATTTGACAACTCTGGAAGTTTCTGAGCATAAGGTGATGGAACTTAAGCAGAACTCTGGCTTTTCAATTGCCTTTCTCCTCGTTGGCATGTAATGAGTTATTGTCGATGCATAATACATAAATTCCATTCGTGGACCTATAGAGAGGGTCATTTCTGAAGACTAGGCTTTCTGAAAACATCAGAATGACTACAGAGTGGTCATTCTTCTCATCTGTTTTCATCACAAATAGGGCATGCAAGTTCTTTATTAGACTATTAGATTTGCATCTTCTCCATCCTGAGACAGTTTTTACCAGTTGCTGGAAGCGACCTGTGTTCTGAGTCAGAGCTGAGAGGAGGCACAAAGCTGTGATAATTCTTTAATGTGGGAATCCTCTTTTTCTTTACTACTTGAAGAACGACCTAAGATCAAAAGTTCCTCATGTTGGTTGTCTGGGACCGGTTCATTCCTATACATACTAGGTGGCTGGGCTTCATCTGGATTGTTGTAGCTCCTGGGATGATGTTCTTCAATACAGTTCAAAAAAAACGAGCTTTGAAACTAAACTGTAAAATGATAAAGTAAACTGAATCTACTGAGAGGAAAAGGAAGCTTGCCCAAGCAGTAGTGTCAGATTCTCAAGATATATGGATATTTATAAAGAGTGACTGGTACAATTAGTTTTGAGGTAAAATGTTGAAATTTGGTACAATTTGTTGTTAAAAAGCTGCTGATGAATGTAGAGAACAGTTCTAAATCTGACCTCTATGTAAGATGATGTTTCTCTTTTAAAAGGGAATTTCTGTTCGTGAAATACATCTAGTGGTTTAATTAATACAGTGTATTTTCCCTATAAAATAGACATTATTTAGGCAGCTGCCTTTTTTTTTTTTTTTGAGAAATGGTCTTATCCCTTATTTATTTATCTAAAGTCTAGATAAAAAAAATAAAAAAAACCCACAAAAACCCAACCAAAGAAAAAGCTCCAGGAATCTGTTTACTAGACCTTCAGACAGTATGGAAAATGGGGATATGTGTATATTACTGCGTTTATAAACAGATGTTTTCATTAGACAGAGAGGTATTTACGTAAACTATATGAATGTTTTGTAAATTCTATGATTCTGTGATAATTACAGCTTTTAGCATCCTGAGAGTGACACCAAATTATTTAGGGTCTAAAATGGACATAGTGAAGCATAAAAAGAAAGAAAAGAAGCCTTTATTGTGATTCAACAACAATAAATACACTTATAGACATGAATTTTCCCAAAGTCTGTCAAATGAAATTATAACCTTAAAAGACTAAACAGTCTCTTCTCTCATCAACATGGACAAATCCTGTCTCAATCTGGGGCCATCACAAGGAATCAAACCCAAGCAAGTGAGAAGCCTTACCCAAAGTGCACAGTGTACGAGGAAAAAAGAATGGATAGCAAAAAAAAGTCAGTACCCGAAAGATCCTCTTTTAGTGAGATCCTCTTTTAAATGAGAGGTGGGCAATTTGCTGTAGAAATAAAGTGAAAACTCAGTTTACATTTTTGGATCTCCTTCCAGAGAATTACATCGAAGAGATCTTCAGTCTGCTCTACTCCTGTTGTATTGGGAAAAACCCAAGTTCTGCACTATTTGGAAAGTGGCCTAGTGGCAAATGAGGTGACAAACATGGAACTGTCACTGTACCCTGTGGAGGACGTTCTGGTTGGGTTAGCGATGTTGGGAGTCCGTAGGGGTACAGCTGTGGGTTAAAATCAGGAGTGAGTTAATGCACTGGCAGCCAGTAATTGAAGTACACAGATCATGCTAATGCATCATTTCATCTACAAGCTCTAGAGTCTTTGATGAGGAGCTTGTTATATATTGCAAATCATCTGAAATTAAAAGTATAGCAAAATTGCCACTTTTTTCCTGTCCTCTTTCACCCAACCCTCCAGCAAAGCTCCGCAGGGACACAATGCTGAACTAAATCTTAAGGTGTTAGATTATGTGTCCTCATTAAAAATACTGCAAAATGCTGCTGCTAAGTGTGGTGGTGATATTGTGAGTTGGCAGTTTTAGTGATATATTGATCAATTTCCATTTCAAACGTGATAAAGCTGACATGGCCCTTGGTCCCCAAAGATGTTTGGGAAAGAAACTTTTTAAAAAAAAAAAATTAGAGCATTTAATTGTAACTGATGATGCATGTCAGCCCCGGTCCCAGGAGGGCTTACAGCTGCAGCTCCGGAAGAAATGAGAATTCCCTGTGTGACCCTTATGGCTTCTATACCATGAAATCTTTTTCTTTATTGTATTGAAATTAAAAGCTACATACACCTTTTCCAGTCGGATGTTGGCAGCATGTCTGCTAATTCTAGATCGTGCTGAATAGAAGTAAAGCTTTCTGGGTTAACATTTGCCTATTTAAAAAAAAAATAAAAATAGACAGACAAGACAACACAACCTATATATATGTGTGTGTTTGAAATAGCAAACAACATTGCAGCTGGTTCAGTAAATCCCAATGTCTGAGCTGCAACGATGTGTTTTTCACCTCCACTTCTATGGTTTAGCACCGCTGCTATCTTTGTATTAGACCTGGCAGCAGCAGTAACGGAGATCCCTGCCTACATGGGATTCCAGGGTAGCCAGCAGCATCTTAGGGTTTTGGTGTGTAGCTGTCGGTGAGAAGGACCATCTGCAGCAGTGTTAAAAGCACTGGTCTCTCTGCTCCTGGTCTGGCTTGGTGCTTGCCCCAGTGCTGTCACCAGTGGGAAATGGGGATAGCTGTTTGCCACAAACCAGTGACAAAGAAAGGAGTGGAGAACTTGTCTATGGCTGGTTGTTTTTCTAATGTTTGTTTGGCTAACAGCAAAATGACTCTGTGTGTGATGGCAACACTGGTAAGGTATTTTATTCCAGTCTGATAATAGTGCCATTTTGAGCTTCTGAGCAGCACTGAGAAACACAAGAAGTTACAGGAACCACATCTCTCTGCCATTCCAGCTCTTACTTCTGCTGTCAGAAAAATTGCTGAGTGACTTTGGTGCCTTGTCTGTAAGATAAACTGGTATAGGGCTTAGGAGGAGAAAGACAATCTTCTACAGAAGTGGGCTACAACAGAAATATTTCAGTAGATGGGATGAGCTAGCCAGATACTTCTGGCCAGCACAGATAGTATTAGAGGAAAACTCATTGCAGAATTCTTGACATTAGTATAGATGCACCAACCAGAGGCCTGTTTGAACTCTTTTAGCTTATATGATTTCACTTATATTGTGTATTCTGGTGTTTAAGACTTTTTACACATGACATTCTAATATAAACTCTGAGCAATAAGACTGTCCTGCATGATTCAGATCAGAGACTTATGTCTCTGAGAACAACATGTCCTTTGATGAATTTTTTTTTCCTTCTTTCTTGCAAAAAACTCCTGTGCGTGGGTAATGGATGCTGTGCAAGGAGATGTTTTTGTGTAGCATAGGTAAAAATGTCAAAAATGTCTCTTTTAAAAGCTTATGTTGAAGATTATAATCATGAATCAATAAAAATGGAATTATCTATAAAATACAGAAGTGCAGAAAACATCTTGTTACATAGGAAAAAACTTCTATTCATTCAACCTAGGCCTGCCAGATAGCAAGTTATTGTTAGATGACAATAACACGTACACCAACTTTATTGGGGGTTTTGTGCATAAAATGATCTTCCGTTATTTCTTTGTGAGATTTTGATTTTGTTGTTCTACCTTTCCACCGCTTTGAACAAGAGAAATTGTTGTTTTGGCTCATAGGAATTGTGCCACCTCTGTCACCAGAGGAGAAGAATTGAATAAGAGAAGCAACAGGAAAAAATCAATTTGTACACACTGTTCCCTGGCACTTATGACTCTGCTAAGGGACAGTTGTACAAAGCAGGGACTGACTTCCACTGCCCCCTTTCTAAGCAAGAGATAGAGCAAATTTCTTATTTGCTCTATGGTTAACCACACTGCAAAACTAGATTTTTTTTTGTTGCTCCAAGACGCAAAACTCTTACTCATTTGTGGGAGGGTAAACTTATTTGTGGTGGTGATTTGTTAGGCTGGTTTCTTGTGCAGGCATTTTTACAAAGTTATCTTGTGCTGGTTGAATTCATTTTAATGCCTTAAAATGGAAGACATATTTTTTACTACAAGGTCTCTTTCAAAAAAAGTTGTCATCAATTAAGAAAGGTTAAGTTTGATATGTCTGGGAAAAGACTGCTCTTGCACAGAAAGCTTTTGAAAACTGTGCTACGTATCACAGTTAGCCTGAGACCTGGATTTCCTAGCAAAACCTGTCATACATATCCACGAAATAAAGTTGTGAAGGACAACTATAAGGGAATTGATGCTGCAGTCCGTGTTTTAGAATATTGGACTAATACTGTGCCAAGCCAAAGAAATATCAATACAATAGATAGGGAAAGGAAATACTCATGCTGATGGAATTGAAATATTGATTTAAGAAATAGTCAAAAATTTGCTGTGTGCTACAAATAATAATAAAAAAAAAGTTCTTTGCTGCGAATGTGCACTGGTATTTGTTTATTTTTTTAGAGATTTTTTGAGATTCCTAAAAGAGGTAGCATTGCAAATATGTAGGACTACAGTCTTATTTTATTTGCTAATAAATGACTATAAGAAAAATAGATACTCTCTAAATTATCTGATTTGGCATGAGAATAGACAAACATTGACTGGAAAAATTACTCTGCTCCTGAAGGAACGATAGTTACAGTATATTTGTAATCCTCTTTTGAAAAGCTAAGCAGAATTTCAGTTCCATATATTATTTCAGTTGGAGGAAGCTAACCTATGTAAGTTATCAGCAATTTATTGACTTTGGGCTAAGGGTAACTCACATCGTTAAGGATGTGCCTCTATGTTTTTATTGGCTTTTAGCAATCAGACTGGGTAAGGACTAATCATCTTCAGAAGCTGAAGAATTTGTACAGCTTGTGGGAAAGATGTGAAGACAAACTCATCAATTAAAAAGAAAAAAAAATCTTTTTTTAATAACTCTCAATGGGATAAATGTATCTCTGTCAGCACAATCTCCATCTGCTGCTGCTTTACAAATGTGACTGTATTTGTATACCTTCAGGCGAACCAAGCAAAGCATTATTATGCAGAATAATAAAGTCAAATTTTGAAGTCTATAGCATGCTATTCTGGTCTAGAGGACAGTACCTGGAGCGGTGAGACAGCTTTGATTGTAAAATTGATTACATACAGAGACTTGGGAAAATTATGTAGTGGCCTTGGCTGTCAGGCTGTTGCGTGGTGCGTTTGCTTTTGGTGAGAATGAAACTAAGGAGCATGATGCTCTGAAAGCCTTGCTGACTGTGTACTTGGGAAGTCCGTGCACTAGAGGTTTGAGGCTGGAAAAAAGGTAGTGAAGCACAACTGGGTGCAGGAGCTATGAACCCACCGAAGGCTTTGCTTGGGCTTCACTGGCGTTAAGGAAGGGGAGCTCTTGCGATGAAATGGCCGGGCAATTGTGTTGTCCTTGGGTCCAGCTGGACCTGTGTTCTCCTTTGTCGATCTTCCTTTTGTATTCGTTAAATAACCAGCTGCATTGTTAATGTGCAAGGACTGGTTGTTTTTTATAAGACACTCTTTTGTTTCTTTTAAACTAGAAAGATGAAAACTACAGAAGCCTACCACGAGATACTAGTAGCTGGTCTAACCAGTTTCAGAGAGACAATGCTCGTTCATCGTTAAGTGCCAGTCATCCCATGGTGGACAAGTGGCTGGAGAGGCAAGAACAGGTAATATATATGTGTATATATATATATTACTTTATCAATCTAATCTTTATGCTACTCCAAGCTATTACAAAGATGTGTATTCTTATGTGATGTAGGCTCTCTAAGTGTGATAAAAGCGCCAGCAGTATGATGACTAAATTTGTATGGGAATTCCTTCTGCTTCCAAAAAAAAACTGCATTAAGACTGAAATGGACGGCTGCACATTATTTCATTTTTGAGTCATAAACACATTTATATACTGTGTGGAATGCTGCTGTTCTTCACAGCTGATACCAACAGAGTTATTTTAATTAGAGAGTATTATTTTGATAAAAATTTTGCCGTTGAAAGCTAATAATATTACTACCGCATAGCCAAATGTGGGGCAGTTTTGGCATTGCACTTTTAAATGCTTGTTATTCTTAACATAGGTGAATACAATCTAAGACTTGAGCATCTCGTGCGTGGCGTCCTTATTTTGGCCCTCAAGCGTTAATTAATGAGACGGTTTCAAGTGTTTGGGGAATCATATCAACACTGATGCACTTTGTCTTACACTTGGTTATGGCCTCCCCGCAAGCTACTGCATATGTCACTATTTAATGAATGCCTGCAGGACATGATTTTTTACTTTTTCACTTCCTCTGACTTTCTTAACAAAACTAGGAA
>JAOXJM010000012.1:14218299-14230297 GCA_026413425.1 Tringa solitaria
ATTTGTACTGCTTTTGATCTTGGGCTGTTTTGAGAAACTAAGTAATTCCAACTTGGGTTTTTTTATTAATAAGTTGGTAATCATAGATGTTTAAAGGTCTGAAATTAAAATTACCTAGCAGTCACTTTATGTATTTGTATGTGTCTGAAATTTTCCAAGAAGTGTCTTCAAACGTATAATGAAAATGCACCATTACTATGGAGACTGGAAACGTAGCAGGAAGCCCATGTATAGGATAGTGCATATGCATATTACCTCATTTTTCTTCTTTATGCAATGTGACATGAAAACATTGAGGTTTTGCATTGAACCTAATTGTATAGATTTTGTATATTTCAGCAATAGAGCATAAAACCAGAATTTGCTTTGTACAGAGGAGCTTCAAAATGAAATGTGCCATTTGACAAGGCCCAAGCTTCTTACACTGTGCCTTCTGAGCGAGGGGATGGTTTGGAGTCCAACACTGGGCTGGTGTCCTGGGACTGGTCTCCTTCACCTACAAATCCCATACCGATATTTGAAGTCTAGCATTGCCACATCCTAGGATATTCCAAACATTCTTTATTCAACCCCATTCTTAGATAAAAAGGAACTTAAGTAATATTACAGAATATAAAAACCTAAAAAAAACCCAAATGTGAACTGTTAACTATTTTTGTATGTTAGAATTTGCTGCAGATTCATTTAAAATTATGTTTTATGAAAAAAACCCCCAAAACCAACCACCCCTCTGTTTTTGGTCCTTGTATATTTTCCTCTGCGTGTTTAATTATAGTGGTAGTTCCGTTATGATTTTCCTCCAAAAAGATGTAGAGTTAGTGCAGATGAGTTCAGCTGCTGTCTCTGTATCTGCCTGGGTTGAAATGGAAAGTTGGTGCCCACATTCGAAGGCATCTCCTGTGATGGTTCTGCTTGTTTGATGTTTTTGAGGCATATTTCCATGCATCATTAGATTTTCACTGTGGCAGTTAATGAAACTGTTGTCTCAGCAAAAGAAGTTGGATTAGGAATCTTAATAGTGATCATCCTACAAAATGTTGGCTACATGAATATTTTAATATATGATGTTTTATATTAAGTTTTGTGCTGACTTTGGTCTCTGAACAGCTTAACTAGTTCAATTTATTCATCAATTAGGTAAATAATTGGGCACTAGTGGTAGTCTGGAAGCATATTTGCTGCCTGAGTTACCTGGTTGAAGTCTGAAATTGCAAATATGTTTCTTCTGAGCAAGTTTTCTGCTTTTTGTTTGTTTGTTTGTGATGGTGTTTTTTGAGAGAGAGTGGGTTAATTCTTTAAGTGCGTTAATGAATCTGCAGACCAGGATCTTTCTGCGATTTCATATCAGCAGGATAATTAATAAGACTGAAACCTGTTTAACAGGATATGAACTGGAGAAGAAAGTCTGTAGTGAGGGTGAGATGCAGCACCGCTCTGCAGAGAGAGGGAGGGCAGGGGCTGGCAGGGGATGGAGTACCAGCACACAGAGATATTCTTCCACTTTTTTGGGTATTAAACTCTGATATCTTTCGGTCTCTGGGGGTTCTTTGTTTTCCACTGGTTAAGGGTTTCAGTTCTGTGGAGAAAAAACTCAAGTGACAAGGCTGCTGTCTGGCATAGTCAATTAATTTAGCAGCTCCCAGTCCTGCCCCCGCATGCCTGCCCAAGGGAGCGGTGGAGGGGCTGGGGTGGGCTGAGCAACCTGCCCCTACCAGGGGTAAGGCAGTGACAGTGCCAAGAAACCTCTAAGGCAGAGCCCATCAGAGATACCAGCGGTAACAACAGTTCTGGTCTAACCTGCCTTTATGGCTCTTCAGAGGAGACAGCTGTAAAGATTGGATTCAACTTGTAGACTCCAGAGGCTTGTTGTTGGAGGAATGCTCTTCTGGCTTGGATGGAGTTACTTCTCTCAAAGGTTGCCTCATCTCTACCTTTTGAATATCAGGCAAAAAAGATTTCCAGGGTGATCTTTGTCAGCTTCTAGCATACATGAACATTCACTAGAATTGTGCTTTGGAGAGTGAAGGTGTGATGTGCCAAAGAAGTGCAATCATTTTTGTGTGGACAACACCTCATTTCCCATGAGCAGAACTATGGAGAGAACGGTAATTCGGCAACATCACAGCCTGTTCAGCAGTCTAAACTGCAAGAGACCTTGTTTCTACGAAATCATAAGCTGCTGTAGCAGGGACTAATAAGGGCAGTGGATTAGATCTGTTCAAGTAGTTGTTAGAGAAATAGTTCTGTAAATTTGTCTAGGTTTTAGTGCCTAAAAATGGAGGAATGCGTGAAGCCTGTTAAAATTCCTGGAAGTAATTGCTTTTCCTCCTATGTGTTGTGCTTTGCTAAATTAGAGTGATACATCAAAGAAATGGAAAAGATTAACTCTGCTTTCTGAGTCCTTTAAGGTATTCTGGTTGTATATGCTGGTTCGCTGCATCTACCTCAGGGTTGTTCCCAGTTAGTTCTACAGCCCTCTGGTTGTCCACAGGGCAGATGACCCATGTATTTCTCAGAAAGTTTTGGTGTATCTCAAGCCTACGCAGTAACTTATGTGAAACTGTTTGTACCAAAAAATCATTTCACCACTGTAAAAAGATTGTCAGGTACTAGGAACAAAATGAGCAATCCTTAATTCAATTCTGAAACATCTTTAAAAAAAAAAAGAATAACTTGTTTTTTGTTCTTCACCTTGCCCTTCACAGCACTTTCTTTTCCCCCCACAGCAACCAAACTTTGAGGAATAGTTGAAAAATCTTATTTCCTCATAATTTATTCATATATATGGTAATGTCACCTTTATTTGAGAACTCTTTTTCCCCTCAGTTCACCTCAAGGCTTGCTCAGGCCCTGATCAAATCTGGACTCGTGCTGTTTCCTACCAGGGAGACATGAAAAGGGAATGTATGAAAGAGTAAACTTTTCACCAATTCTTTAAGTACAGAGAAAACTTCTCTTGTGTGGTCACTTTAGTTTCATTAGTCAAATATTGGAACTGGGAGCAGTTGAGACACGTTAGACTGCGATAGCATATTCCTTGCTCTGCTGGTGAAGCCTTTTTCACGGAAGGAGTAAGAGGACCAGGCTGCCCCGTGCACTTGGGAAGGGGTGCGAGAACAGCGGGAGAGGGAAATCCTACAGTGGCCCTGCTTAATTATGAAGCTGTTGCAAATACAATGAGATCGGGTCAACTGAAATTATATGCAAATTTATATGCATAGCTATTGGATATATGTCTGTATCTGTCACTGCATGAAGGCAAGCTAGGAGATGGAGTTAAATTTCATGGTTATTACTGAAGAACAGGTCTGATTCCTAAAATCCCAGTAGCTTTCTAGTATCTAGCAAAAAACAGAGAAAAAAGCAACACAAATGTATTCTGAAATGGGAAGAGAAGTTGGTTACTACTGCTGTCTTCTTGAGCAGAAATGTGCTGCACGGAACACTTCCCCTAAGTTATTCTTGTTCATGACATCTGTCCATAGTAATCTGGTACAGTTTCTCTGGTTCCTTTTTCAATGAGATCAGACGTGCAAGTAGCATATGGTCTTACATCCCCAGCTGTAGAGTACCTGCCTTCAGCTTGTATTTTCAGCAAAATAAGGCCTGCTTTTAATATGATTGAATATGCTCTCTTAAAACATTTGGATGCTATAAATTAGTGCGTTTCAGCACTGTCGGTTGGAGAAAAAAATAATCAGCGCTTCAGAGGTAGGTTGGTGAATTTAAACCACTAATTTCCTCTGGATTCTTATACTTCAGCTTACCCATGTTGTCAAATTTTTCATTTAACAACAAAACCCTGGTTCTATTTTACACCTTGATGTAAGAATAGAAGGCAGAAATACAGCTTATTTTGTTTAGTTCTGAGTGTTTCATAGTGGCATAGCTAATGTATATAAATATTTTTATTTCACTAGGATACTTCTTTTGTGTTTCTCCTTGTCTGACACGTGGGTGTTGGGGTTGGTTTTATTATGACTGTAACTACAGTGCAAAGGTCAGCAACTTCTGTGTTTCATGGACTGGAGATGGAGAGGGTTGGAGGTTCTTCTTATCTCAGACTCCTCACATGTAGGGCTTGAAACTGCTGTAAAAATTATTGTCATTAGTAAGGAGCTGTGCTTTAAGATTTGGAAAAAGAATTAGCTAAGCTTCAGTTTGAGGAATCACTTTTAACTTGTTATCCATTACTCTGTACAACGCCACGATAGAGTCTCATTGCTTTCCTCCCTATCTGAGTATGGGCACTTTATAATTTGTGTCTTGTGATAACAACCTTAATGAACACAGAAACCATGACAGCATATCAATTATAAAATACAAAGATCGTTTTAAAGCTTGTCATATTTCTTATAAAGAATTTCTGTCACAAAGACAGAGATATGCATGTTTGAACCTCTAGGCCTAATGCTGTCTCTTTTTAGGGGGTCTTCTGTGAATGGTCCTGTACAAAAGGCAGGGGGTGTAGGGATGTAGCCAGGAGGCTACCCAGGGATTGTAGAACCAGGCAGGACTACTCTGAGGCTGATCATGGGAGGAAAAAATGTCACCAACAAGCACCAGAGTCTAGATCTTCATCCAGCCAAGGCATGTGTACGGTCGGCTGGGTCACTTCCAGGCTGGACCTTGGAGCTGTGTCCAGTCGCGGAGGCTCTGGTGGGTCTTGAGGTGCCCAGTTCCCACAGACGTATCTTGATCTGGGATACTTGTAGGAGCTGGTTCTGTATTATGTTTAAGAAAGCTTAAAAAGTGGCATGGGAGGGTAAAACAGCTCTTATGATGGGCATGTAGGTTCTCTATTTGTGCAGTGGTGATTTCTGCTTTTTAAAGTTAAAATCTTTACTTTAAGGTTACTTTAACCTTTTTAAGGTTAAAATCTTTAACTTTAAGGTTAAAATCTTTTTCTGTAGTGAGAATCAGAATCACAGGCCTTTTCTAGGTTTAATTCTGACTTTGAACCTAACTGGCTTCAGATCCAGATTTCTAAATCTAAGTTTCATTTCCATATTTAAAAACTATTTGATTTTTCATTCAGACTTGATCTATTTCTGATTTTTCTATAGACTCTTAATTCCTACCCACCCAGAAGAGTTGTCATGTCTTTTGGATTCAGAAGAATATCTGTCTTATTTTGTCTAAAGATAAATACACTAATGCACATATTTATTAAATCTTCTCTAAATGTATATGTGTAACCACAGAAACAGAAATAAGAGACCTGAAAGAGAAAGTCTTATCTGTATGCTGTATGCATCAGTATGTACAGAGACAGAATCAAATTTCAAACTACAGCATGTGTTACTTTTAAGAAAATATTAACATGGAATTTATAAGTCTGTGCACTTTTATGCAAAATGGACATTTGTGGATATGTCCTTAATTGTGTATTTTGGAAAGAGATTCTTCTTGCTATTTGTCTTTGAGTCATGAACAAATTTGAAGTTGTTTTTCAGTGCTATGGGCTTCAGTTTATATGAGGTAGGAGGTTGGAATAAACAGCTTTATTGCTTGGGGACAGCTGTAGTGGTGACGCTTTTATAAACAATGTTTCATGCTGGCATCTATCTTGTTCTCCTTTGAAAAATAATCTGTCATTTCATACTGTGTATTAAATAGGTGAGACAGTTCAGGGGCTGCAATCTACTTTCAGTTACATGCTGCTGTGTAGATATGAATTCAGTGGCAGAATGTAGCTGTGTATGTGGAGAGGTGATGATAGTCCACAATTTGCAAAAAAATAGAAAAATCGATTTTACCATAAAAAACCTCATGGATTTTAAGTGTTGTAGAAAAAGATGTTTCATGTTCAGATGTATATCCTCACACTCAAATGCTCTCACTCGCATAGATACATGTACACATGCACAGAAATATGCAGATGGACTGGACTGAAATTTAAAGAATTGTTGAACAGCCCGTATTGGAAGAGACCTCAAAAGATCATTTTGTCCAGCCTTTTGTGGGAAAAGGAGCCTAGATGAGACTACCTAGCACCCTGTCCAATCCCATCTTGAAAACCTCCAGTTCTGGGAACTCTGCCACGTTCTTGGGGATGTTGTTCCAGTGAATCGTTGTTCTCACTGGGAAGAAAAATCATCTTCCTGATGCAACTTGTGCCATTAGCTCCTTTTCTTCTCCATGTGGTTCCGTGTGAAGAGACAGCCTCTGTCCTTGTTGGAGCCGCACCTTGAGTAATGGAATACTGTGATGAAGTCCCTCCTGAACCTTTTCTTCTCCAGGGAGAAAAGATCTAACTCCTTCAGTCTTTCCTCACCGGGCAGGTTCTCCAGCCCTTTGATCATCTTTCTGGCCCTCCTTGGGACCCTCTCTAGTCTGCCAGCATCCTTTGTGAATTGTGGGGACTAAAACCAGATGTGGTGCTCCAGGTGCAGTCTTGACAGGTGCTAGTATCTGCTAGAAGACCTTTAGTGTTCTACAGAACCTTTCTGAAGAGCGTTGGCATGCAGGAAGAGCATTTTCAGACTTGCTGGTAACCATACGCTGCTCTTCTCCTGCCCTTTGGGACTAAACTATTTAAATAATCATGTTGTTGTGGTAGTTAATGGTAATAAATCAATGATAGCAGGGATATAAGCAATACTCTTTTAAATTACATGGATATACTGTAAGAAGCTTTAAATTACTGCTGTTAGTTTTCTGACAATTTTCTAAATATTTTGCAAATCAGTATTATCTCTGGCTTTTTTGACTGATGTCTGCCTGTGGTAGCAGGTCAGATAAGGACATCTGAAAATCCTTTACTGGGCCTGGAAAAGTGTTTCGTCTAAAAGATGTCTCAGGTCTTCCTTTTCTTCTTTTAGGAACTTGTTTTCTTTCTTCATGCTGAGGAGGAGGTTTATCTTCTCATAGGTTTTACTTTTTAGTCCAGGCGTATATAATGTATCCCAAGGAGTTGTTTATAAGGGAAATGCTCTCGCTATTTCCCTAGTGTGCTTGTTGCTGCTACCGTGTCCTCAGAAGCCCCGGTGGGACTGTGTACAGGTTAGGACCGAGCAGCCCTGCTCGAGGGGGTGGCGGCTGCGTGGGTCCCGGGGGCTCGGAGCAGCCCTGCCTGCCTGGCTGAGAGCTCGGGGACCGGGGGGGGCTCAGTGTCCCCCCCACCTCAAAGCGAGCGATACCGAGCAGGAGCCGCAGTTACGGCGTGCCAAAGTAGTGCAGAAGTGAAATACATTAGTAAAATTAAAATTTGTCCTCATTCCCTCGGCGGGTAATACAGTTAATGAAAATAGATCTAACTAAATTAAGATAATTTATTTCATTAGTTTACAGCACTGTAAAACTTTTCAGGGCAGTGCAGCCCTTCCATACAAACCTGAAAGAGATGCAGTTCTACTATTCACTTCAAAGACCATAAAGGTTAAAAGTTTTAAGTGTATTAAAGCAATTCTGTTAATTGTGCCTATAGAGGATTCTCCCTTGCCCTTGGTAAAGTATTCTTAATTTAAAATTCACATTATGCTCGTTCTGCATTCCAGCCTTTTAACCAAAGTGTACATATGTAAGTGATTACTTGTATCTTTGAGGCTTAAAAAGAAATTCTGCATTTTTGTTTCAGAAGGTGGTACTGGTAGTACATGCCACTGATATTTTCTGCTTTTTTTCCTTTCATTTTGTGTTCTTATTTTCTCTGCTCTTCCTTTCTCTTCTTCCTGCATACCTGCTTTGTGTTCTACAATACAGATGTCTACAGGACAGCAACCAATCCCTTGGAAAGAAAGAGCTGACAGCTCTAAAATCCAGCTCCCCAAATCCCTTGTCTGTTTTATTTTCTCGAGTCTTGCTGATGTCCTTTTTCATATTCTGTCAGAAAGATACCATTCAAAATCAGAAAGTTATCCCAAACACTGTTTCTTTTTCCCTGTTCCTTTCAAATTATAAGTAAACCCAAGATTGAGAGTTTGCTTGGTTTTGTTGCCATGCCAAACTTCTATAATTCCTCATTAGAAGTCAGTCTGGCCTTAGCTTAAGCTTCACATTAACTTAATTTTCAGTTAACTTAATTTGCATTTTAGAATTGGCTTGACTTGAAATGGAAAAAATACATATTTTTTTAATAGCCTGATATTCTTCCTGGTACAGTTTTTCTCCTAAATGGCTAATGTTTTTATTTAAAACATTGACATTATTAATCTGCAGTGGAAGTTGTAGTCCTTTTTGCGATAAAATAGAACAACTTATCTGGACAGGAACATGGATCTTTGCTTCTTGCTGTATTTTTTTGGGCAAGATTCAGGTAAATCACTGCTGAATCAGGCAAGTCAGTTAATTCCAAACAGAACAGAAATAAAGTCAGAGTGCTTATTTTGGGCAAGGAAAAATGACAGATTGTATCTGAATGGGAAACTTACCTCATTTAGTGAATAACAGCAGGACAATTTTTATACTTTTTTCTTCCAATGAATTATTAATTATGAGAAAGATGCTTTCAGTAAAAGCGCCAAGTTTGTCCTGCCTCTTGTGAAAGTGAGAGTTAATTTATCTTTCATTGATGGAAACAGGAAAGGTGCTTATTCTTCAAAATCCTGTGTGAACAGGTCACTTTAATGACATGGTTGCACTTTGCTGTAAAGGGGAATGGTACTCTGTAACTTGGAGTTAATAATTGAGTTATGTGGAAGTAATTTGTCTGGGTTTTTGTTTTATTTTGAGTTTTAAATTTAATCTCGATTTTATTGCTTAAGTACGAGCATTTCATTATTGAATGTAGTACTCTTTGGCTGTATTAAGTGGTTACTGTAATTTATAGGATACTTTGACTAATGTCATGATTCCTCATGAAGTGACACAGCAAGATTTAGTGAGTGCAGCAGCCGAGTGAATGGAATTACGTAATATGACCTAGTTGATGCGATATACCATAGGATTTAAATTTATTTCATCAGTATAACTGGAAGAGAAAAGAAGATAATAGACCAACCTTGCCAATTCATTCACTGACTGATTTGAAAATAAGTCCATTCTAAATTTATCTAGAAACTACTTGGAATTGCATATGGAATGATCAAGCTCTGTAGTTTCCAGGGCAGGGGAGGGGGCAAGCAAGGAAAATAAGAGATGACTTGGTTAGGAAATCAGGATGTATGAAAAAGTTATTTACTTCTATATGTGTCACATGCAAGACAGAAGACACAACAATCCCTCTCTTTTAAAAGAAAGATTTATTTTTATTTCTGATTTAATAAATTAAAAGTGTTTTCATACAACCTGATGACTAACTGCCAAGCACCTTGTGGCACTGATAAGGGTTTTTGCTGAAAAAGAAAAACAAAAGAAGGAAAACTGATCTGTAACTGATGCAGTTACTCTTGTTGAGGGAGGTCCCATACTCATGACACACAAAATTAAAACAAATACAGCCCAACTGGTGTTTCCATGAAGAAGCAATTGATTCAAAACATGTGAAGTGAGTAGCACTACAAATATTAATGAACTAAAGATTTTCTGTAATACACTGCTGTAAAGACTTTACTTTTGAAATAAATATTCCTTTTAAGTTTTGATCTCTTTCACGTGGTATTTTAAAAATAAAAATTGTTGTCCAGATTCCATGTTGAGGTATCACTCACTTTCATGCCAGCTGCATGTGATTACTTTAACTTCATTTGGACTGAAAATTATTATGCTGCTTTTTCCAGCCCAGAGATGGCTATTTATGAAGCTGAGCAAAATGAGTTGGCTATTATTATTTCAGCATATTTTCCATTTAAAATATTGGGTTTTTTCACAGTTTAAAAATTAATGTTAAGGGCAGCATACATTTGCAACTATTTCCAAAATGAAAATAAATAAATGAATAAATTCTCCTTTAGGCTGTATATTGCAAACATTTTTATAGACTGTGGAATAAACACCTTATGAGCGGGGCATCCAGTATGAGCAAAACCTCTGGTCTTAGTATTTCTTTAGAATACTAGGCAGGAAGCCAGTGTTCAATCACTTTGTATCAAAGCTTAATTTCCTCTTCCTTTTAGATACCCTCATTTGTCTTCAAAACTCTTTACTTTTCTAATGTGTAGGAATTCATGATTGCTTATAATTTCAATCCATTTATCCAAAGCACAGACTAAATTAAAAAGTCCCAAAAGAAAGCGGTTATATCTATGAGCATCTCTATTTAAAATTATTGAAAGTTACTTTGAGTGTTACATCTTAACGTTTTTATTTATCTTGATTTTCTAGGCAGTAATTGTTACAACAAAGCACAGATTTCATAAAGCAAGTCCATCACTATTTCTTCCTTGTAGTTACACTTTGTCACTATAAATAGCTTTCTCTTCATGAAAACTCTCTTAACTCCTCTCTCATCAAAACTGATGGATTTTGCTGGAGATTTGAAGGTCAGTAAAATTGGTCTCTGTGCAAAAGAAGCATCTTATAATATTATACTTCAGTAGCATCGTGTGTATTGCAGCATTCTGGGTTGGTGAAGTTAATGGGGCTCAAGGACCTTGACGTTTTTTCCCTAAATTAGCACATGTCAGTCTTACTGAAAAGTTGAAGACTGGGTAGGAGGCACTTGAGCTCCGTCCTGGTGCATCAGGGGACAGCAGAAAATACTGGGATGTAATCTGGGAAAAGTGTAGGAAAAAAAAAAAACCAAAATAAATTTTTATATCTGAATCTATGTGAAATTCCTTCCTCATTGTGATGCAGTTCCCTGATGACTATTTTCATTTTGCAGCTACATGTGCATGTAAATACAAACGAGGTGCAGCTGAAGAGGAGCTGTGCCCTCCCATGCCCGGGTTTCGAGCGCCCCGCTGTCGGGCAGGCTCTGGCTTGTCTGACTCCGAAGCCAAACCTCAGGAACCTGGGGTGGATTCCGAGCAGCGGCTGTATCTGCAGCCTGCGGCTGGGATGCTGTTTCGGGATGGTGGGAGTCACTTCTAAACCGCCTCCCGGGCTCTCTCAGCAGGGCAGTCGGCAGATGCTGAAGCTCTGCTGGCTTGGGGTGGCTGGAAGTCCTTGTGGGAAGTGAGACCTTTCTGGGTCATCCCAGTCTGGATCCTCTACAGAAGACAAAATGTATTTGATTCATAACAGCATCTTTCTGTTTGCCAGTTAACATATAGCAGGCTTCCCTGTTCGTTTTGTAGTTCAGCATTCTTACTGCTCGTATATATATATATGATAGAGTTAAATGAAATACGTGTCCCTACTTGTTTATATACTAGAAGTATAGAACACTTCATTTATGCCTGCTTTTAGGAGCAGTATTTTAAAGTGGTGTCATTGTTGACACACACACATAAATATATATGTGCATGCTTGTGTATCTATACGTTTAAATGTATCCATATAAAACTTGTAAAACTTAATTTATGACAGATGCTTTTAATGTAACTTTTTAAATACATTTATGTTGCGGAGTTCTTGGTCACCTACCTGATATTATGATTATCCTGATAACTTCGGTAATTGTTTTAGAAGAGAAAATTCCCAGTGCAAACTTTTGCATATTGAAAGAGGTAGTAAAGAAATATAATTTTGTTATCTTTGAATTTGACTTTGTTTTTTAGCCCCACAAAGCAGTAGTCTTTGTCGTTGTATATCTACAGCTAGCCTGAAATTATGGTGATGGAGTAAGTTTCTGGGTTTGTTCAATCATGTGTAGCAGTATCAATTTAGTTCATTTAACTATCTGGAAAATTGGTCTTAAGTAATGTATTTTAAAAGTACTACTAGTCGTTATTCATTTCAAGTTCCGATTTTCAGAAGATCTTTGAGGGAAGGCTGAACTTCAAGCATATAGGTACTACATACCAGTTTCTTAATTTTCAAATCTTGGATTATTTTTCTTTCCTGTTTTAATACCAATAGTCTGAACTGGGATAGGTTTTAGGTAATTGTGGTGATTGAAATGGGAATTGCATTGGAATGGGCTGCCCAGGGAAGTGGTGGAGTCCCCGTCCCTGGAGATATTTAAGAAACGTGTAGACATGGTTCTTCAGGGCATGCTCTAGTGCCCAAGATT